>CM054059.1:76201199-76801199 GCA_028641055.1 Alopecurus myosuroides | reverse complement strand
AAACACCAAAATGAGCACCATTTTAAATCCACAACTCAGAATGAGGTGTATCCAATTGCATTGGAAAGCACTTGAAATTTCCTAACATGATCAATTATCCTTGCTTCCAAATTCCTTGTATTTTGGAAATGGCATGCAATTTGGTAAAACACCAGAGAGCACTTTGGTGATTTTTATAAAATTATTAAAAATGAATTTTGATGCAAACTCAACTGGATTGTCTTGTATATGTTTAGGGATATCCAAACCTAGCTGGGTTTAAGTTTTAGAGCATCATAGAAAATTTGGTGGACAGATCTTTAATTTGCATGTTTCTGCCATTTTGGCATTTTAGGTAATTAATTTGTGTGAATATATTTTTGTGTTGCAATATTGTTTTCTAGCATGTACAAGTTGTGTGAACTTTTTTTATAAGGTTTACTTAGCTATTTTAGCATGTTAGATTGTGTGGACTTGAGTGAAGAAGAAATAGGATTTTTGTTAATAGCATATTACTTATCTCTAGTTTATACTTGCATATAATTTTTGAGTGATGAATTGATGTGCAAGCACTTGGATTTTTGATTGGATCCAGTACCATGTTGGTACTTATTTTTTGTTGTTATCACCTCTGCTAGCTTGCATTTGAGTTGGTAGAGAAGCATGAGTAGCTTTGTCATGACTATGAAAATGATATGGAAAAATTCCCTCATGTGTGGAATTTTTGACATAAACATTTGTGGTTGTGTAGCCACATATTTTTGTGTTGTATTCATAGGACCAGTAGCATTTTGGTTATATTCTTATGAGTACTTGAACCCTAAAGTTTTCACTTGTGTGGAAATAATAGCATGAGTAGCATTACCTTGCTTATTTTAGCATCCTATTATTTTCTACTAGTATGGTTATTGCACTAGATGCTAGTTTAGTCATTTGTTAATTTTTAGCAAGTGTGACCAGAGGCCTTGTGACCTCTTAATGCTTTGATATGCTAGTGGAACACCCACTAGTGTCATTGCATTTTTGGTGGAAACATTATTTCCCCCACACTAGATGTGTTTCTTTTATATAGTTCTCTAACTGATGAGTGCCTAGTATTTTTGCCTTGAGCTTTTGAGTGCTAAATGAAAATGTGTATGCTTATGTTTGTAAGTGGTTGTAATAATGTGTGGCTTGCTAGGAAAAAATCCATCTTTGGAGTGTTGTTTGATTCCTCTAGAAATGCCCCTTTTATTACCACTAGTATGTAGGAGTTGCCCTGCAAATTGATGCCTTGTTTAATCAAATGGGATATTTTTATTATAACTAGTATAGATGTTTTTCACTCCTGTTTTTATGACATGGACCCTCTGGTTGTATTTCAATTACTTGATTGAAATGCATCCATTGATTCTTCATGTTTGAGTAGTACTAGTTTCCCTAGCATTTTTTTTTGTATGGAATTATTTTTCCTGCCAACTTGTGTTTGGTGGGTATTTGTGTATCCTTGCATGAGGACATGTTTTCACTTCCCATTATGATAACATGGTTCCTTGTTTGCATTTTAGTACTTTACATGTTATGCATGCTTGCATAACAAACCCTTAATAGAAGCATGTCTATAGGATTCCTCCCTTTTAGTCATTGTTTCTATTGTTCTCACTATGAGAAATTGTGTGTTTTGTGAGGAGTCTATTACGTTGTTACACTTGTGTAGGCTCACTAATTTGTAAAAGTAACTTTTGCAAATCATGTGTTTCATTTATTCTTGATGTCAATTTAGACTTAGTAGGATAGCTACCTTTTTCTTTTTGTGGTTTGGTTGATAGACCCATTGCCATGATTATTTTTGTGCATGTTTTATATACTCTTAGTAGTCTCACCCTTGTGAAACTAAGTGTATTTTGGGTTTATTAATATCTTGGTATGAGAGTGGCACACCCACTGAATCCATGATATTAAGGTTGTGAGATATGTTCCTCCAACCTTAAGCTGTCTTATTAAATGGCATTTCTGCCAAGTGTGTTTGTCTGATTGTTTGCCTCCATTAATAAATTGTGTGATTAGTTATTATTAGTTTCCTTGCTGTATGTATTGTTATTGTTGCTTGCCTTGATTGGTTCTGAATGTGTGTCCTTTATTCTTTTTACGACGTTAGAAAACGAAGAGGAAGGAAGTGTCGTGAAGCGCTGTTTCAAGTTCCAGTCACTCCAAAACCAGGGACACAAGGAGATACCAGGCAATCCATCCTGATGCTTTCTGATACAATACTTATCATTATCTATCATGCATGTTTTACCTCTGAAGTTTTACCAAAACTTGATTATCAAAACTATTTTTGATGTGGCTATTACTACTATACTAGTATATAGGTTACTATTATGCCAGTAGATAAACTTGGTAATACCAAGCCCATAAGCCACCATATGGTATTTATTACCATCAAATATACTAGTCCCTAAGTGGACACCCTAAAATTGTGATTCTACAAAACAAAGGCTTTACGGAAAAACCCGGAGAAAAGGCGGATCCTTGTTCTCCGGAGGAATGTGGAAGTGGTCATTTTTGAGAAAGTGGTGTTTTCAAAAATGACACATAACCTAGTCTTCGCCGGACAACCTTTACCGTACTGCCACCCTACCCCAACATGGGAACGGGGCTTAACTGGAAGTTTGTTCTTGTTAGTGTGTGTTCTATCTCAATCGCTATAAGGGACGTCGTACCCTCGAACCGAATGTCGTGGAGACATATAAAGTGTGGGATTAATTTTCCCTCCGGATGCAGCAGTTGGGGCTCCTGGCTTGGCGGGGATTAGCTCGGTGCCGGGGATGTGGACACTCGACTGAGAGATAGGCATATACTAGCTTGAACATAGTGAATGGTTATGATCAGATACCTGATGTTTACATACTGTTGTTACAGTCCGTGGTTGTTCACGGTAGGTGTACTGGATCTGGTGGATGAGTACACCTCTGCAGAGTACAACTTTTTCGAAGAAGCCGCGTCCTCGGATATGGACAGTTGAATGGCCATGTAGCTAGCATTGTGTCAATGTTTTCAAAAGAGGAAGTTTTTGAAAAGGAATTTTGGAAAGGAAGTGTTGAACTTGTGAAGTTCGGAAAGGAAGGAAAACTTATACCGTGGAGGTATCGTCGATGATGAAAAGTCAGATGTTGTTATACAAAACAAAATGTTTTGCAAAGAAAACCTTTTCTACTCTAAGCAAGAATTCTGGAAACTGATAGAAGTTTTGCAAAGAGAAAATATTCTTTTAACCAAGCTTTACAAAACCTCTTGTACATGTGATATCTACAAGAGAAATAAAACTATATTATTTTTCTTCTGAAGTATCTTCTTCAACGAAGATACAGATAAACTTGACTGCAACTGTGGTGTCATCATATATGAACACCATTGATAGTGAACCCTATTTATAGCCTACCTATTCTACCATATAAGCATATTTGCATGTTTAGTAAGTGACATGATGGATATCTTGCTGAGTACATTCAAATGTACTCATTATGGTTTCGCCCCTGGTATCTACTTGCCAGACTTTGAGAAGGCGCCTCCGAAGGAGATCTATGAAGAGAAGTACGGAGTTGACGGCTTTGCGAACTAGGATCGTCTCCGGGTCAGCAGCCTGTAGGTTAAGGCGTGACTTGGGCTCATCTACGTTGTGTTTTAATTGTCTTCCGCTGTGTTTGATAAGTTGCCTGCCCCTTGTGGCAGTTGTGTTCAACTTGATCGTGTGATCTTTTATGTAATACCTTTATGTATTCGTGTAATGGATGATGTATTTCTGTGTGCCAACTTTGTATGTTGTTCATGACTGATCTTTCTGGGATCGTGAATGTATGCATACGAAGGGTTTCAGACTGCCGGTCTGGGGTCCTTACACCAGGTCTGTAACCTGGAGAAGGTAGACAACCGGCCCAGAACTTGTGTTAAAGAGCATAGAGGCCCAAGGCTTGAAGGTCGGCCCAAGGCCGGACGGAGACGACCATGTCACGGGATGAACCGGATGGGGATGACCTAGAGCCGGATTAGATCAGGACTCCGAGAACGGGGGTAACCCGAATCCTCTGTAACCCGGAGGTCTCGTCCCCTATATAAGGCGAGACCCTGGGACGTAGAAAGACAAGCTCTAAGTCGATAGCAAGGGAACTCGAGACATCGAGAGCCGGAATCGCACTTGGTAATCGATACCTTGTTCCTTGATAGTAAGAAAGCAGGAGTAGGTTTTACCCTCAATCGAGGGGCCAAACCTGGGTAAACTCGCGTCTCTCGTTTCCACCTTAACCCTTTCGAAGTTTCGCTTAGTAGAAATGGCCTCGCAATCTAGTTCTCGTATGAGGACACTTGCCGTGACAACACCACGACAATAAGCATCCACACTTTTCACAGGAATTGGTCCACAAATAGAGTGTGAATAATTTCTAGTGTTGCTGTACTTCGGTTTGCACCCTTTTTAATTTGCTTTACATACTTTCCTTTAATGCAATCTATACATTGCTCTGTTTCTGAGAACTCTAGCGGAGGAAGAATATCATTTTTGATTAGTCTTTCTATTCCCCCCCTCAAAATATGGCCTAAGCGACAGTGCCATAGTTTCGATGAGTCATGAGTTCTCTTTCTTTTCTTTTGTTCGTTATTCGACCCAGAAACATGCTCATTCACTTTACACACAAAATAAATTTTTTCACGCAAAGATAATAAATAAAGCTCATTGTGGAGGAAAGCAACCCCCACATGAATATTATTACACCATATGGCACATTTTCCATGTCCAAAATAACACTCATAATTGTCTTTGTCTAAACGTGATACACTGATAAGGTTCCTGTGTAGTGAAGGAACGTACAAGACATCTCTAAGCAAAATATTGAAACCATAAGCTAACTCCAAGGAGATGTTGCCAATAGCTTTAACGTCTGCTTGAACTCCATTAGCGACCTCAATGCATCTTTCGCTTCTTAGCATAGTCCGGGTCGAACTGAATCCCTGTAAAGAATTTGCAACATGAACAGTTGCACCTGAGTCAATCCACCAAGTAGATTTGGAAAACTGTGTATATAGGGATTCATTTACAAAGGAAACAACATTGTTACCTTTCTTTGCCATTATGTACATTAGATAGTGTGCGCAATCTTGCTTGCAATGGTCAGTCTTTTTGCGGTAGAGACAAGTGTCTTTGTCCACTGGAAAAGACCTCTGTGGGTGCTGATGCTGATGTTGATGCTGATAGGGACCCTTCCCATGTGGTTTTGAAGGAGAACCAGAATGACTCTGACTATAGTTTCTTTTCTTATTATCCTTCACATAGTTCACAGAACCACCATGTGAGGCTTTAAGTCCGTCCTCCTCTTGAACACACATAGCAATAGTCTTTTCAACATCCCATTTTTCAGGGGCCATGTTGTAGTTTATCAAAAAGTTGTCAAACTGACTTGGCAGTGAAGCCATGATCAGATGGACAAGCAGTGCTGGCTTGAGCTCGAGATCAGCATCCATGTGCTTAAGTTTCGCAACCATGTTGCTCATCCTCGGTATGTTCTCCCGGATGCCATGTGCACCTCCAGTGTACTTTTCTGTTACCAGTTGTTTGATTAGCTGGGTGGCATATACCTTTGAAGAGACAATGAACTGTCTCTTTATCTTTTCTAAGTACTCCGTAACGGAAGCACACTCTGCAATTGAGCCACGATTGCGTTCTCAGTTGTATTCTTTATAAATGCCATGCACTTTTTGTTGGCTGTTAGCCACTTTCTGTTTTCAATGGAATATGCCAACTTCAAAGGAGCATGGTCTCTTTTCTTTCTTTCCCATGTAGCATCATCATCAGTTGGCTCTTTAACAAGCTCTTTTGGCATGACAGGCTGTGGAGTGTCCACGACCCAGTCAACCTCTACACAGACGAAGACAAAATCCACCTTCTTCCTCCACTCACTATAGTTGTCGTCTCTCAGGGTCGGGACGTCCATGATGCATGTAATCAAGTAGAACCCTCCTAAAAACCACAATGAAGTGAGAAAAAACAACAACAACTGCATGTAATAATCCAACGTTGGTTAAAATTATAACACACAACTCTTTATGCAATTATGACTATATCACCGTTGGGAAGAAAATATCAATAAAAGCATAAATGAGACTATAACAGTTAATCATGACAATTCTATTAACAACGTTGGTTATTTAATAACATAAATCAGAACTATCACTTTAACATGCTTTAAATTTTAATCATCACTTTAGCCTATTTTTCCTTTAATAGGCCATTTTTCATTAAATTTGCAGCGGAAAACATGAATAAAAATTCATACACTTCATACTTTATATGAATATTTATTTTACTTTTGTATTCCCTAAACAATAATTTCGTTGGAAAAATTGAATAGGAAAAAACTAGAACAATATTGCCCCAAAAATGGACCAGATACTATTAAAACTGCTTCTGTAATTAGAAAATACATAACAGAAAAAATGGGCTGAAAAAATCAGCCGAGCTGTTTCTTTGGCCCGGCCCACGGCCTGGCCAACGCTGCCGCGCCCGTGCGGCCATTTTTCTATATGTCGCTCGCACGCTCAAGGGAAAAATGGCCCACGGCCTGCTTGGGCGGCGCGGTGCTATTCGTCGCTCGCGCGCGCCCCCGCCCTCTTCTTTTCTGGACGAAAAACGGCCCAAGTGGCCCGCTCGGCTCACTGCTTTCGGCCTGCTGGCCCATCCTTTCGCTAGGGTTTTGATCCGGGCCGTCCAATCGATCAGACGGTTCACCGCGCGTTTCTCTCGCAGAAAACGGGGAGAGCTGGCCCCGTAGGAAACCCTAGCCCCCATTCGCCCCCGACGCCCCCTGCGCCTCAGTTTCTCTGCTCCGCAGCGAATGGCCGGCCGCCGCGCCTCGCCTGCGCCGTGCGCGCAACGCTGGCAACGACGAGCGCCGCCGCACCCTCCTTGCCTTCCTTTCCCCTTCCCCTCCCCTTTTCCATCCCCCTCTGTGAGAGAGAGAGCCACGAGATGGAGAGAGCCTCTATGACGCTCGACGGCGACCTCGCACCGCCGTGGTCACCCCTCTCGCCGTTCGCGCATCCCGTTAGTGGTGGGCGCGCCGCCGTCGAGCGGCTTGACCGTGGTGCATTCTTTCCTCCCCATCGGTTCTTCGGCCCGGGCTGCCTCAGCTTGCCGATGCGCGCCCGAAATCGAGAGGAATAGCGCGGCCGTGGTGGCGGTGCACTGTTGCCGGTGAGCATCTCTTGTCCCTTCCCCTTCTCTCTGTTTGGGTTAGGGTTTCTATTTGGGGATTTTCTTTTCTCTGTTTCTTTTTCTTTCACCGAAACAAACTAGAGCCTAAGCACATCTCTGATACCAATGTTAATTCCTCTAGATCACTACTAGGTCTAGATGTTCACGGTGACTACAAGAAGTATGTCTCTGTGGTATTGATTCGAGAGCGAGAGAGAGAGAGGAGTGAGCACCACCTTAGGAACCTTTGGACGACGATGGGGTGGAGGAGGACATGGTGGTGGTGAAGAGTGGCGTCAGCGCTTCCCGTCGGCTCACGCTAACCCTAGATCGGATGGGTGTGTTGGTGGGGGGCGTAGGAGCACGGTTAACCTCGTTGAAAGTGCACTATGGTCAACTAGAGGGGGTGAATAGGTTGACTACCAATTTTTCTTCTTTTCCTTTTAATTATGGCTAAGCAAGATAAAGTAAGGTTCTCTAGATGTGCAACTAGGTGAGAAACGTAAGTGATACAAGATAAGATACGCAACGGAAGTAAAACGAAAGGCAACAATATAAACCACAAGTGTAAACAAGGAGACAAGGATATGTTTCCCATAGTTCCTTCTCAAGAGAAGTACGTCTACGTTGGAGAGGTGGGGAGCCACCTAGGAGCTCCTCAATAGCACGGTTGTGCACACCTTATTATCCTTGAGCTTCTCCGGTGAGGGAGATTCTCGTTTCCACTATGAGGTCGACTTGAAGGCATTGACCAAACCCTTACATGAGCTCGAGGTCACTCCACAAGATGGATGGAGGCTCTAAAGCAATCCAAAGCTTCTTGCAACAAGGTGGAAGCTACAAGCACAAGATCTACTAAGGTTTCTAGGCCTCAAGTAGGATTCTAGATCTACTAGGATGTGGTGGATGGATTTGAAATTCCTTTGGTAGAAGTGTGGATCTAGGTCTCCTCTAGCTCTCCACAAAGTATGGGAGTGTTTGGGTGGTTGGAGAGGGAGATCTAGGAGGTTGAAGCTTTCATTAATGGCTAGGAGAGAGAATGGGAAAAAGCTTAGCATTTATGAGGTAGGGGAAGGGGTATTTATAGCCCCTCCCAAAGTGGCCGTTGAGCAGAACCCGCAGCACCAGAGGCTCCGGTGGTCTTCGAATGTGCCCAACAGCGTAGCCAATTTTTCCCTTCGCGCTGTATCCTGCGGGCGGAGGCTCCGCCCACCGGAGGTCACCGGAGGCTCCACTCGGGCCTCCGCTCATATCCCCCCGAGCGCCATTTTGGTGGAGGCTCCACCGGAGGCCAGCCCCCCAGTGGAGGTGGTGGAGCCAGCGGAGGCTCCGGTGGTTTTACCGAAGGCTCCGCCCACCGGATGTCCATTGGAGGCTCCGCCCTAGCCTCTGCTCTTCTCCTCCCGAACGCCATTTTGGTGGAGCCCACACCAGAGCCCACACCGGAGCCCATCGCCTGAGCTGTGCTAGAAAAAGGATGGGGCGGAGGTTCCGGTGGTTTCACGGGAGCCTCCGCTGCATACAAAAACACTGTCCCATCTTTTTCATTTTGAGCTCTTTTCATTCCAAACAAAATTGTATCCCGTAGAGAATGTAAACTTGATGAACCTGGGCATTTTCATGAATAACAAATGATCATTAGTCCAATAGGTATGTTGTCATTAAATTATCAAAACGGAAGATGATCTTTCATTCTCCCCCTTTTTGGTAATTGATGACAACATCCCTATTTGCATAAATAAACACACAACATGAACGGAGCTCCCCCTAAAGATATGCTTCCTTCATGTTGAGAGAATTTAAACACAATGGAAATCTAAACATATATGTAATAGTGAGCCCACAACAAGTGATAGAATTAAGATAATAAGTTCACAAGCTCACAATCTATATTACGAGGTTCTCAACACATAATAATTTAAACAAACGAAGTTTCCAAATAAAAGACCAACTCTCTCAAGCAAGAGAAAGATGCAAATCGAAAAACATGCTTGAGAGAAACCCATGCAAATACCCGCTCCTAATAGATAGATATCTCTCCCCCTTTGGCATCAAGATACCAAAAGAGGGAGAAACCGATGCTAACGCCCCGAAGATCACTCGGAGGAGATATCCAGGCTCGGAGGGCGGGCACGGCGGCGAGAGCTGGTGACTTCTTCTCCTTCTTCCTCGTAAGACCACTCAATGAGCTTCCCGGCGGAGTCCTTGGCCTGCCACTTGTCCCAGTCGGTGATGCTAGGTAGCACCGGGGACTCCACTGAATCGCCACCATCATGATGAAGCTGACGCTCTGCTTTGGCTGCCTTGCGGTGCTTGAGCTCCTTATCATAGTGAACTTCCCATTGATGCTGCTCAATCTTCTTGTTCACTTTGAACACCTTCTTGAGTGCCCTTGCCATCCACTCGAAAGCACTGTCAGAAGGAGGAGGGCGAGAGGGACCAGCTGCCTCTTCTTCTTCTTCTCTCCTCATCAACGATGACACGTGGTTTGGCCTTGCCTTTGCGAGGAGCAGGTGTAGGATGCACAATGGGCTCGGTGTGCTCCTTGATGAGAAGGTGCTTCTCCATGTGTGGGATCCAATTCTCATCGTCAATAGGATTGTCCGGGAACTTGTCCTCCCACACATGCAAGATGATCTTCATGATAAAGGGCCCAAAGCAAGCATTCTTCCTATTGACAATGACGTGCCACAACTCATTCCACAGATAATCAAACACATCAAGCTTCTGAGTTGAACCGGCAAGCCGCTTCTCATGAGTAAGAAGCATGAGATTCTTGAGAAAACCTTGGATCGCATCGATGTTCCCCGCCTTTGGGTTGATGGTCTCTCGATAGATGCGGAGCATAATATCATAAGTGGGGTAGAGACCCTTGACAAACCCAACAGCAAATTTCTTCCAGTGATACAGAGGGGTGAGTTAATCCTTGGAGAGAGATAGAGTATTGGGGGCATGAACACGAAACCATCCACTGTCAAACTCCTCGCCACCAGCAAAAAGTCCATGATCCGGGTATCCAAGAAGAGTCCCCACTCCAGACCACTTGATAGTCAGCTGCTGCCCCTTGGTCATCCAAATAAGATGACGCTCTGTCTCATTGGCGAGGTGCACAGTGGCCAAGAACTCACAGACCAAGCCTTCATCATAATCTTGTTGAACTTGCATAATGGGAGCAAGTCCAAGTGCATCAACAAGCTCAAGTGCCTCTCCAAAATACTTGGGATTCCTCTCCATATGCCCAAAATTAATAGCATGTTGAGGAGCAACATTTTCCTTGGGCTTCCTCATCAAGATCTCATGATAGATTTGGCTCTGAAAGACGGTGTGGAATCGAGGGTCCTTACCCCGGAACTGCGGCATCAAACAGTCGCGGTAAATAACATATGGGTTCTCGCGACGTTCTTTCAAGAACACCCCCTCGGACATCTTGGAAGCAGACTTTTCCCTGCGAGGCAATGTCTTCTCGGTAGGCGGGAACCTTTTGCGCTTGGGCTGAGATGGGTCCAGTGTTTCCTCGATTTCATCAACCCGTTGAGCCTTGCGATTAGCCATCTTCTTGGTGCGAGGGCCCTTGCCCTTGCCCTTGGAGCTGGATGCATCTATGAAGGAAATAGCAAGAAAAGCATGAAGAAAGGGTAATGCTCAAGTTTATGAAACGCACAAATCCAAGGAACAAAGATATGAATAGTATTAGGGTTTAATAACAAGGGGTAGGGCATATGAAATCCACCCTAAGAACCGTAGTGATTCAAACCTAATACTCACAATCTAGGTTTCTAGGGTTTGTACTCGCGATCTTCTACTCCCAAAAACCAAATCCACGCATCTAGATGTGAAGAACATGGAGCTCCTAGTGCATCCTCATCCATCAACTAGATGAGAGAGAGAGAGAGAGAGAGCAAGCATACCCGCATAATCCATGGTGGAATGAGAGGAGGAAGACGATCCCGGGGTGGTCCAAGGCAAGGAGGAGGGCTCCCGACGGTGGAGCACCCGATTCCGGCGACGGAGAGCTTGGGGGCGGCGACGGTTGTGAGGGAGAAGAGGGAGGGCGAGTGGGGGGGGAATAAGATTGGATCTTGTTGACCCCCGCTCTCCCTAGGTCTTATCCCGCAGAAACGCCACAGGCGGAGCCTCCGGTGGTTTCATCGGAGCCTCCGCTCCCTGTCCACGCGGCACAACACGATACGGATCCGCTGGGCAAATTTGCACCAGCGGAGGTACCGGTGGGCAGGCGCAGCGGAGCCTCTGGTGGTTCCACCGGAGCCTCCGCCCCCTATCCACGCAACACACCACGATACGGATCCGCTGGGAAAATTTGCACCATCGGAGGTACCGGTGGGTTCCGGTGGACAGGAGTAGCGGAGCCTCCGGTGGTTTCACCGGAGCCTCCGCCAGACCAAGTTTTCGCGCGCCAAAACCAGAAAAACAAGATCATTCAGAATAGAATGGTGTTTTGGGCAAAGGGACCTTGGGTTGGAAGATTGATGGGTTTCACAAGATGCAAAGATATAAAAGCCGAACCCGCACAAGTTGTCAAGGGGGAATAAGATATTCAGGAAAGATCAAAAAATACAAAAGGTCGGTGGTCGAAGCCACCATGTTTGAGTGTGTACTTTGGCACCGCGAAGATATATCTTGGGTCCAAGAGTACTACTCACAATTAAGCACTATAAGTCACAAATTGACTAGATATGCAATGATGAATTGATTTTCGCATAATAAGAGGAGTGTACACTCATGAGTTGGGTGACACTCCTACTATGTCCATGCCTACATCCAAACCTAATAGCACATATAATGAAGGTACATATGCAAGGTCTCAAGTGAAGTTGGAAGAATCGATGACATTTAGTTCATTCCTTAAAGCTCGAAACCTTGGTTCATCAAGGGCCTTCGTGAAGATATCGACAAGTTGATCCTTGGTGGACACATATGAGAGATCAATATCACCTTTCTCAACATGATCCCGAATGAAATGATGATGGATATCAATGTGCTTTGTCTTGGAGTGGAGAACGGGGTTCTAGGCGATCTTGATAGCACTCTCATTGTCACAAAGAAGAGGCACCTTGTCAAAATGAATACCATAGTCCTTCAAGGTTTGCCTCATCCAAAGCAATTGGGCACAACAACTTGCCGCGGAGATATACTCGACCTCGGTGGTGGAGAGAGCAATGCAGTTTTGCTTCTTTGAAGACCAACATACTAAGGAGCGGCCAAGGAATTGGCAACCCCCGGATGTGGACTTCCTATGCATCTTCTCTCCCGCATAATCCGCATCTGAATATCCAATGAGCTGAAAGGTTGAACCCTTGGGATACCAAAGACCAAAGTTTGGGGTATGAACTAAATATCGAAAGATGCGTTTCACCGCTTCCAAATGACTTTGCCTCGGAGAGGCTTGAAACCTTGCACATTTACCTACACTATACATGATATACGGTCTAGATGCACAAAGGTAGAGCAAAGAGCCAATCATGGAGCGGTATACCTTTTGGTCTACCTCTTTACCGCTGGGGTCGGGTTTCAAGTTAGTGGTTGTGGACATGGGAGTCTTCATAGGCTTGGCGTCATGCATGTTGAATCTCTTGAGCATGTCTTGAGTGTATTTGGCTTGTTTGATGAAGGTTCCTTCATGATATTGATTCACTTCAAAGCCAAGGAAAAACTCCAATTCTCCCATCATAGACATCTCAAACCTATCGGTCATAAGCTTGCAAAACTCTTCATTGAACAAAGTGTTAGTAGACCCAAAGATGATGTCATCCACATATAGTTGGCATATGAATAAGTCACCTCCAACCGTCTTAGTAAAGAGGGTGGGATCGATTAAACCAACATTAAACCCACGATCCACTAAAAACTCTTTAAGGTGCTCGTACCACGCACGTGGTGCTTGTTTAAGTCCATAGAGTGCCTTATCGAGTTTATAGACGTGATCGGGGTGGTTGGGATCCTCGAAACCTGGAGGTTGCTTAACATATACTAACTCACTAATGGGACCATTTAGGAAAGCACTTTTAACATCCATTTGTTGCAACTTAAAATTATGATGAGATGCATAAGCAAGTAAGATACGAATGGATTCAAGACGAGCTACGGGGGCAAAGGTTTCACCAAAATCAACACCTTCGACTTGAGAAAACCCTTGAGACACCAACCTTGCCTTGTTGCAAATGACAATACCATCTTTATCTTGCTTGTTCTTGAACACCCATTTGGTGCCAATAACATTCTTGCAATCCTTGGGCCTTGGCACTAACTTCCACACTTTGTTGCGCTCGAAGTTATTGAGTTCATCATGCATGGCTTCAAGCCAATCTTGATCTTTGAGAGCTTCATAAACCTTCTTGGGTTCAATGAAAGAGACAAAAGCACGAGCCTTGCTAAAATCCACCAATTGCTTCCGAGTGACAACCCTTCCACGAACTTGCCCAAGTATCTTGTCCTCCGTGTGACCCGCTCGTTGAAGATTCTCTAGCCTTCTCTTTGCTCTACGAGCTAGTATCTCCTCCAAAGATTCTTTGGATATTGATTGAGAATCACCTTCTTCATCGGAGACATGTCCATCTTCATTTTGGCCTTGATCATTAGTGGGTGAAGGATCACCACTAGGTTGAGCTCTCTCAACAATGATGGGACTTTGATCATGGCTTTGATGAGAAGTTTGGCCTTGATCATGATCTTGGTCTTGATCACTTTCTTGAATTTTATCATTAGCTTGAGGGCTTGGTGCATCTTGTTGGGTAGCTTGTGTATAAATGGGTGTAGTCAATGGCTCCACTTGAGTGGGGCATAGTCCTTCTCCCTCCGTCATCCAGTAACCCTCAATGGGAATTATTTAACCAATCTCCATTCTTCTTATGACGATGGGAGGAATTGCATCTCCTACAACACCATGATCTATACGCCCCCCTTGGGAGCCGTTATCCTCATCAAACACCACGTCTATAGCTTCTTCAACTTGTCTGGTGGACTTTTTGTAGACTCTATAGGTGTGAGCATTTGTGGAATAGCCAAAAAAAATACCCTCATATGATTTGGTCTCAAATTTTGACAAACGTTTACCTTTCTTGCGAATGAAGCACTAGCAACCAAAGACCTTGAAGTAAGATACGAACGGTTTCTTGCCCGTGAGAATCTCATAGGGAGTCTTGTTCAAGATCTTGCGGAGATATAACCGGTTGGTAGCATGACAAGCAGTGGATACGACTTCGGCCCAAAAGTTATAAGGAGAAGAGAACTCCGGAATCATTGTCCTAGCCGCATCCATCAAAGTCCGGTTCTTTCTTTCCGCATCACCATTTTGTTGAGGGGTGTAGGGAGAGGAGTATTGGTGAGCAATGCCCTCTTCACTATGAAATCCCTCAACGGTATAGTTCTTGAACTCCGTACCATTATCACTCCGAATGGCCAATATGGAAGAATTGTGTTGGCACTCCACTAGAGTGATAAACTCGATGACTCTCTTTTCAGTCTCACTCTTCCTCTTGAAGAAATACACCCAACAATATCTTGAATAATCATCCACAATCACTAAGCAATACTTCTTTCCTCCGATACTATCATAAGATAGTGGACCAAAGAGATCTAAGTGAATGAGCTCAAGGATTCTTGTGGTGGAGATATTAGTCTTGGTTGGATGGAATTCTCCATATTGCTTTCCAAAGGTGCAAGAACTACACACACGATCTTTAGCAAACTTAGCCTTGGTTAGTCCTAGAACATGATTGCCACTTTGAAGGTCATGCAACATTCTCATATTGGTGTGGGCTAACCGGCGATGCCAAAGCCACCCCACATCAACTTTAGCCATTAGGCATGTCGCGGCACACGTGTCTCCTTTAGAGAAGTCCACTACATACATGCCGTTCTCGACAAACCCAACAAAGGCTACTTTAAGAGTTGTTTCCCAAGTGACAATCACATTCTCTTTATTAAAGAAAGAGGTAAAACCACAATTTGCAAGTTGAAGAACGGGCATCAAGTTATAACCAAGGGACTCAACAAGGAGAACATTCTCAATTGATACATCATTTGAGATAGCGACCTTGCCTAGTCCCAATACCTTAAGTTCGGAATTGTCACCAATAGTGACGCAATTGAGATGAGATAATGGGGGTTCAATATTGCTCATTGCGTCATTGCTTCCGGTCATCTGTTGGGATGCACCACTATCCACCGTCCATCTACCCGACCCGGAAGCACTTCCCTACAAGAGATCAATTTCTTGATTTAGGTACCCATCCTTCAATGGGTCCTCTTTTGTTAGTCACAAGGCTCTTAGGAACCCAAATAGTACAATGATAATCATCACCATAAGAAGTAACAACGTATTTAGCATAAACATGACCATCTCTAGATTTCATAAGAACATAAGAGGGGTTATATTTTCCTGCAAAGTCGTTGTGAGTGATGCTCCCCCTAGAGGTATCATCACCCACCACTGCGTTGGTATCCTTCTCCTTGGTCACCTCTTCCTCTTTCACAAAGACAACATTCCGTGCGGGATAGGTGGCCTCCTTGGTTTTCTTCTTTGACTTGGCAACAAATCCAAGTCCTTCCTTTCCATTCTTGGCTCCTTGAGAGCTTATGGCGTCATTGAGAATTTATCTCTTCCTACAATGTTAGTAGTAGTACAAGAGGTAGCAATGATAACAATACTATTAGAGGAGGAAGTCACTTGCTTATTAGATTGTTGATCTAGGAGCTTATTTCGGGACGTGGTGAGCTTGTCATGGATTTCTTTAAGAGACGTGAACTCCTTTTCTAGTTTTCCATGACGCTCAAGAAGTTCCTCATGAGCTATCCCTAGCTTCAACTCTTCTTCTTCAAAGGTTTTAAGTAAAGCACGAGATTTTTCATTATCCTCCCTAAGTTTGGAAACACTAATAGCATAAGTCTCTTCTAAACTAGATAGTATCTCTTCAAGAGAGGCTCTCAAGGATCTTTCTTTCTCAAGATCTTCTACAAGCTCATTGTCATGATTCTCATGACCACCACCATAGCTTTCTAAGGTCGTGATGATCTCTTCCTTCTCATCTATGAGAGAGTTAGCATCATCAAGTTGCCTCAAGAGGGCCTTTACCTTTTCCTTGGTTTGACCTTCAAGACTACATAGCGAAGAGCTAAGATTCTTGGTCTCCTCATCATCCACAATGGTTTCAACACAATCCAATAATGAGGGAGAACTAGTAGCAATAGACTTGGAGGTGGAAGATATTACCGCGGTGGCTTTTGCCATGAGACATGTAGGTCGGACTAATGCCTTCTCATTGGGGGATTCGAATAGAGAGACCGATGAAGTGGAAGTCGTAGCTATGGCGACGTGGGCCACACCTACGACTTCATCTTCTCCTTCATCTCCGGAGTAGTATGTTTTCAATGTAGGGCCTTCTTGAACATATAGAGCCCTTGGGACTCTTCTCGCGAGATTCTTGTTTTGTGGAGCTTTGTTCTTGTCCTTGCGAACAAGCTTCCCTTTATTCTCTTCTCTTGGCTCAAAAGGACACTCCTTGACAAAGTGATTTGCACTTCCACAATTGAAGCATGTCCTTGGCCGCTCCCCCTTTTTCTTGTAGATCTTGTTTCTTGAAGGTCTAGGAGCACAGGCCTTGTGAGCTTCCCATCTCTTCCAATAACCATGCATGGCAAGAGCAATACACTTGTGAAAACCCTTGTATGTTTCTTCATAATCCTCATAATCCTCATCATCCTCATCTACTTCTTCTATCCGAGCAACCGCCTTGGACTTCAAGGCGATCTTGGGAGACATTCCAACTCCTCTTGAGCGAGCGACAGCATCATCCGTGCTCTTGTGAGATAGGGATATGGCTATGAACTCACTAAGAACACCAATTGAGTTGAGGGAGTTGTAGTCCGATCTTGTACGGATGCTCGTGGAGAGGTTCTTCTCAAACGGAGTTATGGCCTTGACAAACTTCCTCTTGATCCACTCATCGGAGATCTCCTCTTTTCCAAAATCTCTCAATTGGTTGCCAAGAGTGACAACTCTTCTATATAGTTCTTCGGGACTCTCATCTTCAAGCATAACGAAATTCTCGGACCTTTTGAGAGCCACATCATACTTGGAGGATTGAATGCTAGCATTGCCTTGAAACAAAGTGTCAAGTTTATCCCAAGCCTCCTTGTCGGTCTTGATACCGCGGATGTGTTCAAGATGTTCTCTTGGGAGAGCCTTTTGGATAGTGACAAGAGCGGTCTTGTTGAGTTGAAATTCCACATCTTCTCTTGGAGTCAAGTTTCTTGCATCGTGGGGATGAAATCCATGGAGAACACTTCTCCACAAGGCGGTGCAAGACCCTGAAATATAAGACTCCATATCGAACTTCCAAGAAGAGAATTCGTTAGTGTTAAGCATGGGAGGAAGTCCAACATTTAGAATGTGTGGCATTGTGGCAATGGGATGGATAGTGTCATAATTGTGAGGTGGTTGTACTTTTGAGTTAGACCCCGAACCGTTAGCCCATTGAGACTTGGAGCCTTCGGAGCTCCCACCGCTCTTAGCCTTTTTATCGGCTTTTTCCTTGGCTTTCGCCTTGGCTAAGACAATGTTAGCTTCCATTTCGACGATGTCCGGAATGGACTCTTCATCCGAGCTAACATCCACGGCGGTGAGAGGTGGTTCCTCAAGCTCCTTGGTTTTCCCCATCATGGCCTCCAACATTTTCTTTATGCTAGAAACTTCCAAACCAACACTAGAGCTAACCTTGGACAATTCGGTTTAGAGGGTTCCAACCGTTTCTTGTAGGTTAGTTATAGTGTCGGTCATTTTGGCGATTTCTGCATTAGAACCGCCGGGCGCATTTTCATTTACCATTATACTCTTAGGCGGTTAAGCCCTTAGCAAGAGCTGAGGCTCTGATACCAATTGAAAGTGCACTATGGTCAACTAGAGGGGGGGGGGGTTGAATAGGTTGACTACCATTTTTTCTTCTTTTCCTTTTAATTATGGCTAAGCAAGATAAAGTAAGGTTCTCTAGATGTGCAACTAGGTGAGAAACCTAAGTGATAAAATATAAGATACGCAACGGAAGTAAAACGAAAGGCAACAAGATAAACCACAAGTGTAAACAAGGAGACAAGGATATGTTTCCCGTAGTTCCTTCTCAAGAGAAGTACGTCTATGTTGGAGAGGTGGGGAGCCACCTAGGCGCTCCTCAATAGCACGATTGTGCACACCTTATTCTCCTTGAGCTTTTCCGGTGAGGGAGATTCTCGTTTCCACTATGAGGTCGACTTGAAGGCGTTGACCAAACCCTTATATGAGCTCGAGGTCACTCCACAAGATGGATGGAGGCTCTCAAGCAATACAAAGCTTCTTGCAACAAGGTGGAAGCTACAAGCACAAGATCTACTAAGGTTTCTAGGCCTCAAGTAGGATCCTAGATCTACTAGGATCTGGTAGATGGATTTGAAATTCCTTTGGTGGAAGTGTGGATCTAGGTCTCCTCTATCTCTCCACAAAGTATGGGAGTGTTTGGGTGGTTGGAGACGGAGATCTAGGAGGTTGAAGCTTTCATTAATGGCTAGGAGAGAGAATGGGAAAAAGCTTAGCATTCATGAGGTAGGGGAATGGGTATTTATAACCCCTCCCAAAGTGGCCGTTGAGCAGAACCCGCAGCACCGGAGGCTCCGGTGGTCTTCGAATGTGCGCAGCAGCGCAACCCATTTTCCCTTCGCGCTGTATCCTGCGGGCGGAGGCTCCGGTGGTTTTGGTGGAGGCTCCGCCCACCGGAGGTCATCGGAGGCTCCGCTCGGGCCTCCGCTCAGTGGAGGTGGTGGAGCTAGCGGAGGCTCCGGTGGTTTTACCGGAGGTTCCGCCCACCGGAGGCTCCGCCCTGGCCTCCGCTCTTCTCCTCCCGAACGCCATTTTGGCGGAGCCCACATTGGAGTCCAGCGCCTGAGCTGTGCTGGAAAAAGGCTGGGGCGGAGGTTCCGGTTGTTTCATCGGAGCCTCCGCTGCATACAAAAATACTTTCCCAGCTTTGTCATTTTGAGCTCTTTTCATTCCAAACAAAATTGTATCCCATAGAGAATGTAAACTTGATGAACCTGGGCATATTCATGAATAACAAATGATCATTAGTCCAATAGGTATGTTGTTATTAAATTATCAAAATGGAAGATTATCTTTCACTCGTGAGGCGTGCAGACCGGTCCCCCCCACCCTTTATATAGCGCAGCGACAGGGGCCCACCGTCCACTACGGATCGGGCACCCCCGATCAGGGCGCAGGAGGGGTTGTGATCGAGCCGTTGGACTCGGTCACGAGAGATCAATCCAACACTGCCACGTTAAGCCACATCATCATATTTTATTTCAACTGTTAGATCTATAATTAACGGTTAAGATTTAGTCGAGGTGTTAAAAGGTTTTACGCTATAACATCAAACGTGTACATGGAAAATTTTATGTCACGTAAGCACATGTCTTTTTTTATATATAGCCAGACTATTCATGGCCGGGGTTGGATCTGTAATTTAATGTGAGGACCGGAAAATATAAGCACCTTCGCTTATGTCCCAGATTTTTTTTTGAGAAACACAGTATAAACGCAAGAGCTCATATACACGCGCATACACCCACCCTTATGAAGGCACACACGCACACCCTACCCCTATGAGCACCTCCGAAAGACTGAGCCGGCGGGTCTTGAGATTGACGAAGTCAACACAGGCGCCTCGCTGTCAACGGGAACGTCGCCTCCCAATGAAAGAATATTTCGCCTAAATGCGACACACAGATGTCAAACCTGGGGTTTGAACTCTGGTGGGCTGGGGGTACAACCACCCTCCTAACCATCCAATGTCCCAGATTTTGGTTAGTGAACGTTTGACGTGTAAACATATAGTGTAGTCCAGAAACTCTAGGAAAACACAAGTCGTACGCTCCTCAAAATCTAATTTACACAAGTCGTACATTTATCAAACTCTAATTTCGGTGCACAATAATTCACCGGCCATCCGGAAACATTCAAGTCATACATTTATCCCTCTGTTAAAAAATTTCTTTATATAATATACACGATTGTATGCTACAGATGCTTCCTGTACGTCTTTCAGTTTAGACGCCTCTTATTAATTTCAAGTTCGCCCAAGATTTTAAAATGATACTCTCCCGGATAATGAAAGACGTCTTATACTCTAGAACAAACAAAATAACCAAAATTGTCACGTACAGTATTTTTTTTGAACCAGGAGCACCCCCGAGGGGGCTAGAAGCCACATGCTAAACAGTCAGAGGGTGTACAAGAAAATTACAAGGGACCCCATAAAATGCGAATTCACGCATAGGCCACCAGATAAAGGAGAAAGGACCAAACTAAAAAATACAGAAACACAATCAAGTCCCTCTCTTTCCCCTCCGCCGAGCCGAATGGAAGGAACCCACTTGCCGTCGCCTACCACCATCGCGGGGACGCAGCCACTTGCGACGATGACGGCTCGCACCTCAGCAGCAGCAGATTCCAAGAAGGGCCTCTCAATGGAGGTTGAAGAAGGGCTGGAGCTCACCAGCCAATTTCCTTGGCCACGCATGGCCGCTAGATTTCTCGAGGAGAAAAATGCTTCAACACTCCATGACTACCCGATGAGCTCGCCGGAATCCTCAGCTCCGCATCTCCCTTCAACCACCATGGCAGCAGATGAGATACCTAGCTTTGAGGCTCCGCCAAGATCCCGAGCAGCTCGCCGCCACCCCCACGAAGAAGCATGTCCGCCATCAAGACTCCGATGCCTGCCACGGATCATCAGAGTAGGCAGAAAGAAGATGCATGGGTGACCTCGAGTCCAAACTTCGGCTTTATTGAAGGAGAAGCTTGATACCACACGCCAAGGCGCCTGCGTCTCCATCGCTTGGAGCTCCACACCCAGCAGCAGCAGCAAGCAGAGGCAGATCCTGTCGGAACAGATCCGCCCAATCCTCCTCATCGAGCTTATTTGAAGGGGTGCCCAAAGAAATCTAGAAAGCAGAGGATGGATAACCCATCTTGCTACCAAGATCTCTCCAAGAAAGACACCAGCGCAGCTCGGAAGCGCCGGCGGCAACCAACCCCACGGCACATGGTCGGACTCCGGCAAGGAACCGACAACTAAAATCCCTAAGCTACAACTACCCTGTACAAGGCCACGAGCAAGGCCCCCTTCACATCTCCTACCAGCCTCGCCGGCGGAGAAGCTCCGGGAACGGCCCGGGCGACACGGGCACCACTCTACGACTCTCAAAACAGAGGGGTGGGGGAGAAAGTTCGTCAGGATACTTAATTGTCACGTACAGTAGAGCCTGCGTGAGTCTTAGAGTGGCATAGTTCTTGAGCAGAGGAAGAATCATTTTTAGCAGGCAATTAGACGTTCAGGCTGTATGCTACATATGCTTCCTGTACGTCTTTCACTTTAGACGCCTCTTATTAATTTCAACTTCGCCCAAGATTTTAAAATGATACTCCCCAGGATAATAAAAGACGTCTTATACTCTAGAACAAACAAAAAGAACCAAAATTGTCACGTATAGTAGAGCGTGCGTGAGTCTAGTGGCATAGTTCTTGAGCAGAGGAAGAATCATTTTTCAGCAGGCAATTAGACGTTCAGACTGTATTTGAACACCTACCTCAAGAGGATTGCAAAGTAAAGCAGAAAAAAAATAATTTATTGACTACTTTTGCATTGGGAAAAAGCATCAAATTAGAGACCACCACCCAATAAAGAGATTTCAATTTCCTTTTGCGGGTGTTGGTACAACGGTAACACCAGAACCGGCAAAAAGGTGCAGTGGTTCTCATAACTAATTTACAAGGTCTTACGCACTTAGCAAGTTTTGAAAATATTTTTGTATTTTCTGCATATATTTACGTTGAAAATAAAGCAAACACTAGCAAAAAAAGATTGAAAAATTCTGATCAGGACTGCCTATTAGCAACTTAAATAGTTTTTTCGCGGTGATAACCAAAATATCCTGTAGTTGAAGACTTTTGATCTTATCAAATAGAAATTCAATAATATTTAGGCATGCAAATTAAACGGTGGCAAACTCAGATAAAGCACTCACAAATTGTAGTAGTGTTATATTATATGTACATAATAATATTTAACGCATTGATGATGATAAATTACAATTAAGTTTCAAAGATTTCAGTTAAAAAATATTGAAGATCCTAATAATGTATTGGAAACATGCCAAACTATTACTATAATCGAACTAAAATGAATAACATGTAGGGTTCCAGCGTTCATGAATACATGTCTAATATAATTGAGTTTCTCATATCCTTTTCTTCTATATATTTTGTTCCGTACTATGCATTTCTATATGTACATATTATTTGTGTTTCTTCTATATATTTTTGGCTGCTTTCCTCGTGCCTAAAAATCGATAGTGAATGCACCACTAAGTTTGTACCAATTGCTACACTCTAACATTAACCGCTAACTACTCAGAGTCGATTAATATAATTTTCGATCAACTCAGACATTCAAGTCAAGATTAATATCCTAATACCAACTAATTAACTAGAACTGGCCAGGAAAAATATACGACACATTAATTATTCTTAGAGCCATTCACATTTTATGCATTGAACTTTTATAGACATTCAAGTCAAGATTAATATATAACATTTATGCATTGACCTTTTATATAGTGTACAAAATACGCAAAATGGTCAATAATATCGTGTCTTTATATATAAGAGCCACTCGCTCATAAGCTTGAAGATGACTAAATATATTTCTGAATAATAAATATTTTATTATGTCATAGAGTATTTTTTCTTTCAATATAATATTGATATCTTGAAAACATTTGATTTATATATTTCCTACATGTAGCATAGTAAAGAAGACGCCCTCGCATTTGCGAGGGCCACCTCTCTAGTTCCCCTAAAAGTGATATTTTTAGAGGCACGTTAGAGAAATGCCAGCCATGATTCAAAGGCACGCGCTGAGCGTCCTCCGGGGGAACGGTTCGTTCGGTCCCCCGCATGGAGAGCTGTCCTATTCGAGTTCTCCATACCGCACGATGAAGTGAGCGAGCACATCCTCCCGACAGAATCCCTCTGCAGCAAAAACGTTCGCCCCGCAGCAAAAACGAGACTGGGACATATCTCCGCGATTTTAGGGAAAAGCTCGCACGGAGAGGCGGTAGCCAGCCGCCGGTGCTCCTCCGACGATGGCCCACCTCCGTGGTAGCATCCTGTACCCTCCGCAAGATCATCCCCACCACCTCCGCACACCTCCTGTAGTTTCTTCGAGCTCGAGCTCCAATCCAGCGCCCCGGAGTAGGCTCGCTGGAACGGCGAGGGACAGCGCCGGTGCTGGGTTCCTGCAAGGATTTCTCCACCAACGGAACAACCCACAGGTGTTTCACACCTGTGACCCAGAAACAACAAGGCCGCCGTCAATGGTTTGCTCCTCTATCCCATAAAATCCATTTGTACTGTTGATTTCATTTGTAAAATCTGTGGTGTGCACGATTACTTGTTGCTTCTAACTCCCTGCACCTTCTATTGCAGCAAAAAAACTCTGAAAAATGTTAAGATACTTGTTCATAACAAATGTCCCATGTAAATTGCTTACAGACTTTGCTCCATCCTAACTTCCTCCACATAATTTGCTTGAGAAAATTGTAGCTGAAACTGGATAATAGCTGCTGCATGAAATTGCTCCAGATAATTGCTTCAAGAAATTGCTATCATAACAAAATTTTGTGCTTCATGCCATGAGAAAAGAAATTTAGCATTTTAGCTCCCCCTCTACGGACTAAAAATAGCAAAAAGAAACAGAATTATTGTTGGTCACTATACCTTACTGAAAAAATGTTTCACGAGGTTGCATCGGCGAACACTCTTGTATACAGAATGGCTGCGTGAATTGCTTCATGGAATTTGCTATCTTATCGCAAAAATTAAACATTGTTGCAATTGTGTATGGAAGTAAATTAGCATAGAAAAAACAAGTAGCTCATATACTGTCATTTAAGAAAAAGTAAAACACAATTGCAGCATAGTAAAAGAGTAAAAAGAGCATGATTATTGTGTCTAGAATTAGACTTGCAGAATCAGATTTGGTTTATATTTATATTTTTTACATGCTACAATTTGTGATTTTGCGCACAAACATTTCTTTACATGCTACAATGTGTGATTTTCGAATGAGCAGGATTTTGTTGCAGATGGAGTGCTAGGTGGTTTTGATCTGAACCAACCCATGTATGAAGAAGAATATAATACTCGTGAGCAAGAAGAAACTGCTGCTATCACATTTTCCCCTGGACCCTATAGTGAGACAAGTGCTACTGCTTCGAATGCTAAAGAAGAAGTCGGTGAGGAAATTTCATCCCAACATGTGGTTCCATTTGTTGGCATGACTTTTGAGCATATTTAAGAAGGAAAAAAAGGTGTACACTGATTACGCCTTGAATATGGGGTTCAGAACTCACACTGGCAACACAAAATACAGCAGCGCAAGAAATGCACCCCCAGTGAAAATTCTGAGTCGATTATTTGAGTGTGTGCACAGTGGGAAGCCAACGACAAATAAGCAAAAACAAAAAAGCGCATCTGAAATTGTTGCATCAGAGCATGATCCAACAATTGATATGACCTTCCATGGCGGGCAGAAACCCCGTGGGAAGCAAGCTGGCATGCAGATGGATATGACGAACACAAGACAGCGCAACATATGTACCCGGTACGACTGTAAAGCTCACATGCTTGTTGGTAGGAGAAATGGGGTTTGGATTGTGACGATATTCAAAGAAGAGCACTCCCACCCCCTGGTTAAGAATGTTGGGAGGCGCAGAATTTACAGATCTCATAGAAGGGTTCCAGAAGAGGACTTTCAGTTTTTGCAAACACCCCACAACCAGAATATTAGCACTGCTCAAATCATGGGTTGCCTTGGGAGGGTGCATGGTGGGGATCCTAGATGCCTTGGTTATGTCAAAAGAAATGTCCCGAATATCAAAACAATGCTGCGCAACGAGGTAACACTCTGGGACATGGCCATGATGATGGAGTACTTTGAACAAAGACAACCTGAGGATCCGGAGTTTTTCTATGCTTCGTTGGTTGATGAGGACAATGATGTGAGCGCTCTGTTTTGGGTAGACGGAAGGACGAGAGCCTTATACCCAAAATACGGTGATTGTGTATTTTTTACACTACATTCTGCACCAACATGTACAATATGCCATTCGCACCAATCGTTGGTATTAACAACCATACACATACATTAGTCCTAGGGTGCGCTTTGCTTTCGGGTGAAAAAATTGAAGATTTTGAGTGGGTCTTCCAACAGTGGCTGGTTGCAATGAATGGTATTGCCCCTGGCAACATAATGACGGATCAGAACCAAGCGATGGCGACAACAATTTCTAAGGTGTTTCCAAATGCAATACACAGGTGCTGCATGTTCCACATTTTGCGCCTTACGAGAACAATACTTGGTGCAAATCTGGAAAAGGGTAACCCGTTTGCCGATGCGTTCTACTCATGCATTTATGGCACGAACACGGTGGACGAGTTTGAGTCATGCTGACAGCATATGATTCAAGTGTATGCAATGTCCGAGCATACACATCTACATAATATGTGGAAGACAACGAAGATTTGGGCTATAGTGTATTTCAGGCATTTCTTTTTCGCATTCACAAGCACAACAGGGAGATCGGAAGGCCTGAACTCGTATTTCAAAACTTTGATCCGTCCAAGTGACTCGGTTTGGAATTTTGTGCAGCAATATGAGTTGTGTCAGGTTTTGATGCTTGACCATGAAGAGAACTCTGGTTTCACGGTGGAGACAACCACAAAACCTCTGTAGGGAAGGTATGTCCTATCCACCTTTGATGTGGGACAATAAAGCACAAAGAAGTATACTCCTGGTACATTGTACTATAACATTTAAAAGATGCTATGATAGCAAAGGTAATAACCCAGTGCAGCAATATGATGAACCTAGAGTAACAAAAATTAAATCTCATTTAGAAAATGTCAATAAAAAAATAGTTCAATGGCAGTAACATCCTTTCATAGCAAAAATTTCCATTCTAATGCAGCAATATTTAAAAAATGCAGTTATGCCATCGAGAAGCAAGGGCTGGCATTCTACACACGGGAGATTTCCGAGAGGTTTCTGTGACGCCCCGGGATCGGGCACTATGCAGATTTCAGCATTCCCGCCAAGATCCACATAATAACCGATTCCAGGTTGCCACTTGTGATAACATTACAACAGTTCACGAATAATCCACAACAACAACAGAAAAGATATATACAAGATGACTCAAACGAGCCAAGGATACAACTGATACAATACAAAGATCCAAATAACCGCGGAATAAACAACATAGCGTCCGACTACGGACAAGATACAAATTGGACTAAGAGTCCTGAAGATAACCGAGAGCGTCCAATCCCTGCCCAGGCCAAGCCGGAGGGATTCCCAAGCTAACGTCGTCAGACTTCAAACCTGTTGACTGCAATGTTGAATATGCAGCCACGAAAAAGATTCGTGGGTCAGTACGGTTAAGTACTGGCAAGTGGATAAACCATACTCACAAGATACCGGCGTAACCAGTCATCACAAGATACAAATACTTTGGGTTCAACGGAAAGGAAGGGATTATTGCAAATAAGCGGCAGCGGGCTGCACTAACCAACTACAGAGACTCACTACAACCTCCGGCTAAAAGAGGGGGAAAAGATAGCGTATCGTAACCAACTACAACTACTCACCAAAACAATACCCATCCAATGTCACCCCCTACTAAGGAAGCAACCCAAGGATAACTCACACTGTTGGATTAATGATGGATCAAGTTGTTGTGTCAATAAGACTATTACTAGTCAAGTTATCATTAGTTAGGTGTAAGTTGTTCTAAGTACTTGTTAGCCAGTACTTTCACCAAGTCGTCATATAACCGCGGACAACACGGCTTCTCGAGAAGATTCATCCCTGCAGGGTGTGCTCCAGTACCCGTACACACTCAAGCCACCAACTAAAACTCAGGTTGGCTTGACACGACCCAAACCATCTCTACAACCCATCCTAGGAGCCACGGAGCTATAAGGTCCCAGCCACGCAGCCGAATACTCAGCGCAGGTGTGCAAAACTCCCGCAGGACACAACACCCCGGCACTACAGGCCTCGCCCTATATGCATCATCATCATCATCAGTACCCATGGGTGATCAACCCATTATGCAAGGAGCAAATGGAACACCCGAACTAAGTGTGGCTCTTCGGACAAGCTGCAAATCAGGTCTAAGTCGAGGGGGGTCCCATACTACCTCCCGGATGTGGTGAGCACGCTCATCATGGATCAGTAGACAAGACTCTTTTCCTAATTAAGTTCGGCACTAGCAGGCTTCAAAACCCTAACCCGGGCCTCCTGCCGGTGCCTTATCATCAAGTTATTATTGTTACCCCAAACATTAACAGGTAGTTGATTGAATTGAAACCCAGCTATCAACTAAACAGGTGATACGACAAAGGATAACAAGACTCGAGCACAAACAAAGCTAAGCATGCAGCTACGACACGAGGGCCAACAGGGTAAACAAACGATAGTTAATAGGAAGTGGAAGGAAAGGCTATATCATGGCTGCAAGGTAAACATATGATAGGATCGAGACACAAGCATCGAATCAACAAGCTAGAATAAGAACAACGGAAAGAATCGGTAACAAGTGATGAAAGGCAGCCATTTGGCAGCAAGTGAGTATACTTGCCTGAGATCCAGCAAGGTAGCAGAAACTTGTCGTTGCTCACATCATCTCAACGTCCTATCCGCGAAGAAGCAACGAACCTCGAACAAACACCGGATGCAACAATTACTTCTATGGCAAAAATCCAGCATGATCCTATTTTATATGCATGACATGGCAAGATGCAACAGGGGAAACAACTTAAGCAATTTAATCGGAACCGGAGTCCGGAGAAATAGGAATTGGTTCAAGTTGTTTAACTAACCATCAAGTTAAATGTTGTTTAGCATGGAAAACAATAAAGTAGATGAGTTAGACAATTTAAATGGAATGGGGCAACAGTTGGAAATAATTAACCCACACATTCCATATGTTGTTATTTAGTTGATCATACATAACAAAATATAAAATGCACAAGATAATATGCAAACAGAGATATGGATGGCATGAACATGTTAAAGACATGGATCTGATTGGAAAACGTATTTTATTTGTTGGATTTGGAATTAAAATGACTTAGTTATGAATTTTGGCAATTTAAGTTGCATTGAATAAGAGATGAAACAATTATTCAAATTAATTGTTGCAAACCAGAAAACAAAGTTGATATTCAAGTGTGGCATGTGATTTTGGATGAAATTCATGTTTTGAGTATTTAATTTGGAGCAACCATTTGAAAGTTATTAATTATGCCATTTAGTTTGTCATTTTTAGGAATTATTAAATAACATTAATTTTAATTGTCCAAAATGCAAAACAAAGTTGATAAACAGAAAGTACAATGAATTTGGACTGAAAAACATATTTTATTTGTGTTATTTGAATTAAGTATGAATTACTTATGGAATTAACCAAATTGGAAATGAATTGTTTGAATTTGAAATTTGAAACAATTTGAATTGTTCAAAACAGTGCACAAAATGCATATTTAGAAAGTACAGGAAATTTGGAGTGGAATACATATAAAGTTTGTATTATTTGGATTTATAAATTGAAAGTTATAGCCATTTGAATTCTAGGGTTATTTCTGTAAAAGGCAGGGGCTGGAACTGTGAGGAAAAACAGTGGGACAGGGGCTTTGTTGCAAAACTAAAAGGCCAGGGGTACTTCTGTGAATCTGCCACCAGATCTGGATCTGGCGCAGATCCACAGCCGCCCCCAGTCGATGACAGGCGGGCCAGGGGGTCCACGCAGGCGCCACGGGGCGCGGGTGGAAGGTGACGTGGCCCTGGGGTCACTGACCCGTGGGTCCTACCCCCCCGCGCGCGGTTAAAAAGGAGGAAAAGGCCGTGCGGCCGCGGAGGATCGAACCCGCGAGCTCGCTTGCGTGCGAACGGAACAGAACCAGTGGGGTGTGCGGTGCGCGTGTGATACAGGAGGCGACACGTTGGTTTTGTAGTTGGTTCTGCAGGTTGTCTGACGAAACTGACGGACGAAGCGCTGCCTTCAGTGACCAGCGACGGAACAGAGTAACCTGTTGCGATCTCGGCGGGGATTTCTGCGGCCACGGCGTGCTGGAGGGGGTGCCGACGTGCGTGGGATGTAGTGTGCAGGAGCGGACGGGAGAGGGGAAGGAGGAAGGGTGGGCTCACCGCGGTTGCTCGACGTCGGGAGCAGCGGAAGCAGAAACGGGTTGCAGGCGACAGGGACACTGTCGAGGTGCGGATGTCGAGGAAGAAAGCGACGAATCGGGAGGGTAGCTGGCGATGAATTCTTGGGCAATCTTGTAGCTGGAGGGGTGCTGGTTCCATTCCCCTAACCAGATGATCCTCGAGGTGGCCGTGGCGATGGGGCGATGGGGAGGCAGTGGTGGTGGTGCTCGGTTGGGGTTCAGAAACTGAGGAGATGTTCAGAGAGAGGGAGGGAGGTGGAAGAGAGAGGGGAAGCTGGCGGCGCTAGGGTTAGGGGCTAGGCTAGGGCAGAGGGGATGGGCTAGTCTTAAGGGGGGAGAGCTTGGTACGGCAAGCATCAGAGAGGGAAGGGAGATGATCGACGGTGGTGCTGCGGTCGTACAGCTGACGACAGCAACGAGGGGGAAGACGACAACCGAAGGGGTATAGGGCCTTAAGTGGTGGGCTTTGGCTAGGGTAAGGTGGGCTAGGCTGGGGGGGAGAAAAAAAGAAAGGGCTGGGCTAGCATGTCTCCTTCCTTTTGCTTTTTTTATTATTTCTTTTGATTTTTTTTTTGTAAAAGAGAGAGGGAGAGAAAAGGATAAAGGTTAGGGTTATATTTTTTAGGAAATATTTTTGTTAGTGTTCAAAACAGAAATGTTAAGCAAATGTTAGCATTGATCCAAAACTTTGAATTATTAGTTTGATTTTTAAATTGGTAGTTGAATTTCAAATATTAGTTTGACTTGGAGTTTTTGGGAATAAACAAATTTTTATTTAATAAGCTCAAGCAATTATGCAAACATTAATGAATTTAATAGTTTGCAAGAATTTGATTTTTAAACCCACAATTTGAAACATGTCAATTATGAATTGATTTGAAATTTAAATTGCCATTAGGGTGTTGATAAAAAGGAATTTTATTCACAAGCAATTTACATCAACTTCAAACTATTGAAAACAATTGGAGTTGTTTGGTTGCAATTTTTAAATTGGAAATTTGGACAATGTTTGAAAGTTTAATTTGGTTTGAAATTTTGAGTTGTTTTTGTGAACAGGATGCAATGCTCATGTGATGCATGTGATGCAAGCAAAAGAGAAACAACCAACTCTACTTAGGGTAACAGCCCAGGTGTTACAGTTTCAAAGATTGATTTCTGCATCAACAAAGTTCTGTCCAATACAATCAGCGGAAGATGACAACTGTTTTGATCTTGTTCCAAATCCTGAGCTAGAGATAAAAAACATATCAGGTTTGGGTGGTCCTTCAGGAACGTTTGTTCTCCTGTGGTTGCAACACATTCGAGATGCGTGGGCTGCTATGCCCACATATAATCAGGGTTATGGTTTACCTTAATATGCAGCAAATTTTGGAGAGATAAATGCTCCAAAGATGGTCTTCTGCAGCATCGACGCCCACGCTTGCTTCTGGTGCAGACAACATCAGATTTGGTATACAGCCAACAAACACCCTGAAATACAATGCACTTTGCAGGAAACTAAATGATCTGGGTTCCGATGCCTGTTTTGCGGACGATACGTATGAAGTTGTGTCAAGTATGGCTGATGAAGCTACAAATCTAGTTGCTGCAATGAGAAGAGCCCGATGAAATATCAAGCAACAATTTGACGAAGCAAGTGTGGAAGCAGGGTACCAGGGGCAAAGAAAAATCAGAGTGAAGACATGCAACCTGATGTGAATCAAACTTTTACTCGCAGCAGTGGGAACCTGAAAAACCCAGAAAGGTTGAAACCTAAAGGTCGTCCAACAATAAAGGTGTAACATCCCAAGTATGAAAATATCCCTTAGAATGTTTGTTTTCCTGTTTAATCAAAGTATTGCATCATGTCATCATGTTTATATACTTGTTTGCATTGTTTACTATTTGTTTTGCATCTGTTCTTAATTGTTTTCACATTTGAAATTCAACTTATTTCAAATGCTTTATTTCATACTTGCTCTGTTACAACCTTTTAAATAAAAATCTCAAATAAAAACAACCAATTGTTGTCATATTTTTCCATATTGATCAACTAATAAAATGGTGCTTTATTTCAATTAATTAATTCCAATGTGGTTTCAAATTCAAAGCAAATCAACAACACCTAATTTGAAAGTTATAAAAGTATCAAACAAATTATAATCACAATTGTTCTATTTAATTCATTAGGGGTCACCCTAATAAAAACATTGTTTTCAATATTAATACATTAATTAACAAATTCTTCAAATTCAAACCACAAACTTTCAAACAGTACCCATTGTTGAAAATTATGAAATTACAAAACAAATGTATTCATTTGTTTCCAATTAAAAACTCATTGGTTTTCCATAATTAAAAATCTTGTTTTAAATAACCAATTATTAACTAAATTTCATCCAAATGCAAGCCATTACAAAACAGCAAATAAATTTATATTTTCAAAAACCAAGTTGGCATGGGGTAAATGTTGAGCTAACAATCCCACCTGATTTTTCCCTAAATTTTTTAAAGCTCAAAATCCTACCAATTGCTTCCATTTTCTATTTGCTACAAAAAAAAACAGAAAAGCAGAAAATAGAAAAAAAAAAGAAAAAACAGCGCGCAGCAGCTAGCCTAGCACCGCCAGCCCACCCTCCTAGCGCGGCCCAGCCCGCTAGCACCGCGCGTACCGGTTCGACGTTATGTTCTGCGTCGTCCTCCCGTACGGCGCGAAATCTACCGGCGCCACGTCGCCGCCGCGGCCGAGCACACGGCCAGGAGCTTCCCCTGGCCTCTATAAGACCACCTAGGTCTCCGCGCAGAAGCCCTAATCCCTAGGCTCATGTTCCCCCTCTCTCGCGCCGCCAATTTCTCTCTCCCGGCGCGTTCCCCCCTCTCTGAATCTCTCGCCGGAGAAACCACCGTGCCCCGCTCTGAAACTCCGACCACCGCAGCCGCCATGGACCACTACCACACCTCCTAGCCTCGAAAACCAACCCGCCACTTGCTCCTTTGCCGTTTGGACACCTCCAGGAGCTCGGTGATCCCCTGGAACGGCGACGCCGTCCACGGCCACGCCGTCGCTGCCGCGGGAGCTTCCTCGAACCTCTACGACATATCCACACGCTGGTGAGCCACCGTCTCCTCCCTCCTTTCCTCTCTGTTGCTGCGCACGCATCCGCACACGCTGCACCACCAGATCCAGCACCCCATCGCATCCAGCACACGCACGGCGCCACCGCTCGCCGCCGGCAGCGATATCTGTCAAGGTTCAGAGTTGCGCGCTTCAGTTAAGTTTCAGTTAACTCGTTGTTGAAGTATATCCTCAGTGCGCACGGTATACTGACAACAAAACGCAAGCACCGCACTGGTTCAGTAACGCGCACGCGAGCGAGAGGTCCAGGGTTCGAGCCCCTAGCCTCGCACGGGGAAAACCCCACCTTTTTTTCTCCCGAGTGCTGACAGGGAGGGCCCCCTGTCAGCCACTCACGTGCCACGCAGGCACAGCCAGACCCTGGGCCCCCCCTGGCAGTGCCTGGGGTACGTTTCTGTGCGTATAAAAAGTTTAAGCCATTTTCTGTAATCAAATCCAAGTCCTTTTATTTAGCAGATTGGTCCTCTAATTCAAAATGCAAATAACTTTCAAATTATAACTCCAAAAATTAAAAGTAAAATAAGTACACTGATCTAAATTAAATTGTCTACCTATTGGTATCATTTGATTCCTGTTTTGAATTTTCAAAATGCAATTCAAATTTGAATTCAAAATAATTCAAATTGCAATTTGCCAAAATTCATAACTAATTCATTCTTAATCCAATAAATGCAAATAAAATATGTTTTCCATGCTATTTCAAATAACCTTTTCAAATATAAAATTTGTTTCATGGTTTGAATAATTTAAATTGCTTAAATAATTTAATTCTTATTTAATTCATTTAAATTTTGCTAAAATCATAACTTGCTCAAAATAAATTATTTTTGAACATGCGAAATGTGTTTTCAAACTAGAAAAGTATGAACTTTTCAAATATGAGTTTGAATCTATGTTTTGAACAAATAAAATTCAAATAAAATTCACACTTGTTTTAAATTCATTTAAAACTTGTTTAATATTGTTTAAGTCATAATAAATTCATCCTAACTCCTATTTCAAAATTTGAAACATGTAATCCAACTAAAATTTTGTATTCCTTTCAAATATAAATTTTGTTAATTGTTTTGAACACTTTAACTTGATGACAACAACAATTGCTTGTGTGGCATCTTTAAGTAACCAAACTTTCCAAACTTAACAAATAATTTCCAAACTTGTTAACATCCTTTTTCCACTTGCATCTATTGTTGTTATTTTGTTGTTATCATCGCGCATGCATCATGATAAGCAAACTTTCACATGTTAATAAATTATAGATCATTGTTTCCACTTAATCAATGGACCTTTTCCATATGCAATCCAATTGCATATGGAACCATTTAAATTGTGTTACCAAGTCCACTAGTTTATTAGGATGCATCTATTAAATTGACATGCATCATCCCATGATTCTGCACTATGCCATGGTATTGATTGTTTATATTTCTGCCTTGTTTGTTTGCTTCTTCTCGGATAGACGACGACGTTGAGACAGACGATCTTTACAGCACCCCTTCTGAGGATCTAGCTCAGTACCCGGCTGCTGAGTTTGCAGGCAAGTTATCACTCACATGAACCATTGTGTTCCTTTCAACCCTGGTTACCGATACTTTCCGTTGTCTATTTCTGCTAGCCTTAGTAGTAGTTGTTTCTGTTACGACCCTATCACATGAATCCCTTAACCCTGATATTGCCTCACCACCACTCCTACAACCCTATTGATTGAGCCAGTGTCTTACTAGCATGCTTAGGTTGTTTTGCTCGAGTCTGTTACCCGATACTTTCAGTTACTATATTTTATTATGATCTGGGGGCTCGATGTTTAATCAATCAATCATGCTAATGTTATTGTTAAATAATAATTTGATGATAAGGCACCGGCAGGAGGCCCTGTGTGGTTTTGAGGCCTGCTAGTGTCGACCCTAATAGGAAAAGGGTCTTGTCTACTGATCCATGATGAGCGCACTACCCGCATGTGGGAAGCGAGTATGGGCGCCCCCTCAATTTGATTCGATTCGCATCTCGTCCAAATCATCTCATTTAGTTCGTGTTTTCCATTTGCCGCATGCATGTTTTTGCGAGCCCAGCGCAGGGTGGAACTTTTGTAGTCGGCATATAGGGGGACACGTTCTTAGAGTGCTATGAGGGTCCATTTTCTTCTGGGCTCGATTAGCCGTGCGCCCAAGGTGCTTTGGGCTTGATGCGAAGAAGAGTTGAGTTGTGTTGAGTGCCACGCTTGGTGGGAGGCATCCCATCTGGCGGAGTATTCTTACGTGTACGGCCAAATTGGTGCAACCCTGCAGGGATAATCTTCTCGAGAAGCCGTGTTTTCCGCGGTTATGGTTAACTTGGTGAAAGTACTGGCTAACAAGTACTCAGGACAACTTAAACCTAATGATTAACCACCCTACACCCAATGATTACAACCTGACTAGTAATACGCTTATTGACACAATAATTTGATTCATCTTTAAGCCAACTGTGTGAGTTATCCACGGATTGCTTCTTTGGATAAGGGGCGAGATCCAGGATGGGTTTGTTTGAAGTTATCTTTCAGTTGGTTACAATATTCGATCTTATCTCCTTTTTGTTAGCCGGAAGTGGTAGAATCTCTGTAGTTGTTTAGTGCAGCCAGTTGCAGCATCTTTTATATCCCCTTTCTTCCGTTGAACCCAAGGTATCTGTGCTTGGTGTTGACGGGCTACACTTTGGTGAACTGTGAGTCTTGCTTGCGAGTACGTCTATGTACTGACCCCTTTGGGGCTGTGGTTTCCGCAGACTAGACGTACGAGGATCCAGGTGACGGCTACTACGTGGAGTTTGACGAGGCTGCTGACGAGTAGTTAGCAGACCCGGGCAGGATCCGAGACATCGTGGATGGGCTCCGTCTTTATTTCAGTTTCCGGCTTCTTAATCCTATTTGGATTTGTCTGTACTCAGACCCTTTGAATGCTTCCGCTGAGATGTAATGATGTTATGTTGGGACATGTGTCCTCTGGATGATTGTATTTGCTATCTCTGCTCTAGTGAGAGCTATTGGCAACTTATTTCAATCTTTTGTGTCTTAGAGATATGTTGTGTTATCATCTTGTTCAAAGCCGTTGACGTACCATGTGTGTATGGTATGAAGTACGTCAATGGTAGTGTCCTGATTTCTACAGGATAGTTTACATCGACGGTGAACAGTAACGATTGGTTGTCACACATAAGTGTTGGCCTACTCGTAAGAGGACGCGGGTGCCGGTAAGCCCCGTAATCCAATCAAAATACTGTTCAGTTCGTACGGTGAGTATCCTCTAGAAGTCCGGGTGCGACAAATGGTATCAGAGCCTGTCTGCCTGTAGGATCCCTTTTACTGGTCGCAGTTGAGTCTAGAAACTATTTTGTAGCTATATAGGAAAATGAAACGTGAGAGTAGGAATTCTGCCATTTTTCTTCTTTCCCCACCCACCCACCCTTTTCTGGTAAGGAAGTGCAACGTTGTTTTCTCTTCTCACCCAAACTTTCAAGTTAGGATTTCACGTGTTTTGGGGTTCTCCGTAGTACCTCAGGAGTTTTTGGTCTCGTGTTTCCCGATGTTGCTTCAATATCCTGTTCTTTTCAGCATCCTTTTCGTCTGTTGAACCTTGTTGTTGCTTTCCACTTCAGTTCTTCTACCGGCGTCTAATCAAAACTTCCCCGATCATCTGCAGATGGATCTCAGGTTCTACCCGCAGGTGGTTCGGATGACTCGTTGTGAGAGCACTGCCGGTTATCCGGAGATGCTGAGAGACATGGTCACTTATCTGGGGTTCCGTTGGGCACCAGAGTACCAGGTCTACGAGCAGCAGCGAGAGTTTGACCAGACCTACTACCAGGCTATCGTCTACATTCTGTCAGATGATGGCATGAGCGTTGTCCACCGCTACGAGGCAGTAGGTTCCACAGTGGATATGGCCGTGCAGCAGGCAGCTTACGTGAGTCTCACCGTCCTCCGTGCTGACTACTGGGGGTTTGACGATTCTATCTATCGCCACATCCCCCGTGGTTACATCACTTCAGCGGGAGCTCACTTCACCCTCTACGACAACCTGGATGTCTACGAGCATGATAACACCAGGCTGCACACCACCGCTCAGTTTGTGAGGCACAGTGACGCTGTTGCCACCACACTTTCTCAGGAGTTGGCCTCAGTCAGGGAGCAGCTCTAACTTGCTTTGACTCGTCTGGCTACGTACACCACAGACTTTGTTGGTGATGAGCGCTTTGCACGTTTCCATCAGACAGTTGGACGTAGTTTGCCAGATGCTGGAGGTTACAAGCCGATCAGAGGTCCACTCCTCAACCTCGGAGCTGGTTACACTGGGATTCCACGCTTTGGAGCACAGGGAGACGACGCTTTCTACTTCACCACACCGAGAGTCGCTCTCAGAGCAGTCCCGATCTACGTGGATCGTCGTTCTACCTACTTCCGTGGGATTCCTCCTCACCGTATCTCTCGTCGTACTACTCACCGCCGTCCTGCGTGATGAGCATGGGAGTATCGATGTATCCAGTCCTAGCTATGTTTAGTTATCCTTTGTCTTTCGAACCATGTATTGGTGTGTTGGATATTCTGATGTATTTGAACATGTGATGATGTACCTGTTGGTTATCTATTCATGCGTCGGAATAATCTCTCTTTCGGTTACCAAGTCTATCCTTTTCTGTTGTTGTGCTAAAATGCATGTCTATCCAGGATGCCGCCAACAAGGAGCAACCCGCCTGAACCACCTCCGCTCACGGAGCTGTTGACTCAGATGACTCAGGTCGTGGCTCAGATGGCCCAGATCCAGGCTAACCAGCACAACAACCAGAATGCTCCACGGGTCAGCATCAAGGAGTTCCTTAGTATGGGTCCGAGAGCTTTCGTGGCAACACGTGAGCCTCTGGATGCTGATGACTGGATCAGGGAGATGGCCAGGGCTCTGGACATTGCTCACGTTGCCGAGGAAGACAAAGTCAAGTATGCCACCTACCTACTGAAGGGTCAGGAAGCTACCTGGTGGGAGAACTACCAGACCATGAGAGCTGGCTATCCTATCACCTGGGGTTGTTTCAAGGATGCCTTCCTGAAGCACCACATCCCAGATGGTCTCATGGAAAGGATGCGTGAGGAATTTTGCTCTCTCAAGCAGGGCAAGCTGGACGTCATTGGCTATCAGAACGAGTTCAATCGTCTCGCTCGGTACGCTGGTGATGAGGTGTCCACTGAGGCCAAGAAGATGGCAAGGTTCCGCCGAGGTTTTAACCCGGAACTGAAGTACGCTCTCACCAACATCAAGTGCAAGGACTTCGAGGAGCTCGTGAACACCGCGCTCAATGAGGAAAATGGGCGCAAGGCGTTCGAGGAGTACCGCAAGCACTCACGTGAGGGTGGTTCCTCCTCCAACATGACCACCCCTCCGCAGAAGCGCCGCATCTGGGTGCCAAATGCTGCTGTCACTCGGGCTCCGTATGCCCAAGCTTCTCCAGGCTTTGCTCCCCGCCCACCCAACCCAGCTCAGATGCAGAGTCAGAGGGTTCCAATGGGGCAGCCAAGGCCAGGTCCTCCTCGTGTCGTCACTTGCTACAAATGCAAGGAGACTGGACACTACGCTGATAAGTGCACTCAGAGGCAGCTACCTCCACCTCCTCGCCCCAACACCAACCAGGCAATGGTTCGTGCTCCACCGGCTAAAGCTTTCAACTCCAACAACAGGCCTGTCGAGAGGACCGCGAGGGTGAATCATATCAAGGCCGACAAAGCTGAGGAAGCTGCTGACGTCGTTCTCGGTATATTACCCGTAAACTCTATTCCAGCTAAAGTGTTGTTTGATACCGGAGCATCGCATTCTTTTGTGTCAAAGATTTTTGCAAAAGCATACAACCTAGTTCTGGTTCCGCTAAGCAATCAAATGATTGTTCACTCTCCGGGACCGCAAATGTTGACTTCCAAGATAAGTAAGGACAATCAGATCCTAATTGGAGGCCGCATATTCCTTGCTTCACTCATGTTGCTGGGAAATTCTGACATTGATGTCATTCTGGGCATGGATTGGTTGAAGACCAATGAAGCTAAAATTGACTGTGCTCAAAAGTCAATAACTCTATCCCACCCTTCAGGCCAGATAGTCTATTCTCCATATGGACCAAGTTCTGTTCAGCTGTTCAACCTCGATGCTAAACCCCTTCCTGCAATTGAAAATGTTCCGGTGGTTTGTGAATTCCCTGACGTCTTTCCAGAAGAGTTGCCAGGGATGCCTCTGGACAGAGCAGTTGAGTTCGTGATCGAGCTTGAACCAGGTACTGCTCCAATCTCTAAGCATCCATACAAGATAGCTCCTCCTGAACTGAAATTGTTGAAGGAGCAAATCGATATGTACATGGAGAAAGGTTACATTCAGCCTAGTTCCTCCGCTTGGGGTTGCCCAACTCTGTTTGTTGCCAAAAAGGATCAAACAAAGAGACTCGTGGTTGACTATCGTCCTCTCAACGAGAAAACCATCAAAAACAAGTATCCAATTCCTCGTATCGATGATCTTTTTGATCAACTTGCTGGAGCCTCAATATTCTCAAAGTTGGACTTGAGGATGGGTTAACATCAGATAAAGATCAGAAAGGAAGATATTCCTAAGACAGCTTTCACCACTCGGTACGGTCTATATGAATACACCGTCATGTCCTTTGGTCTCACCAATGCACCGGCAACGTTCTCAAGACTCATGAATTCTGTCTTCCATGAATACCTCGACAAGTTTGTTGTGGTATATCTCGATGACATTCTGGTCTACTCAAAATCCGAGGAAGAGCATGGAGAACACCTTCGTCTCACTCTCATGAAACTTCGCGAGCATCGTCTGTATGCCAAGTTCTCCAAATGTGAGTTCTGGATTCCAGAAGTTGCTTACCTTGGTCATATCATCTCCGCCAAAGGCATAGCCATTGACCCGGAAAAGGTTAAGGCAATTGTTGATTGGAAACCTCCTAAGACGGTGAAGCAAGTCAGAAGTTTTCTTGGCTTAGCTAGCTATTGCCGTCGTTTCGTCCAAAACTTTTCCAAGATTGCCAAACCTCTCACTGATCTCACAAAGAAGGACAAGAAGTTCGTTTGGACTCCACAGTGTGATGAGAGTTTCAATCTCCTGAAGACTAAACTCACTTGCACCCCAGTTCTGGTTGGCCCAGATACTACCAAACCTTTCCAGATATTCTGCAATGCATCTCTCCAAGGTCTAGGTGCAGTTCTTATGCAAGAACGTCAAGTTGTGGCTTATGCTTCACGACAGTTGAACCCACATGAGCAAAATTATCCCACACATGATCTTGAACTTGCAGCAGTTGTGTTTGCCCTCAAGAAATGGAGACAATACTTGTTGGGTAACAAAACTGAAATCTTTTCCGATCATAAGAGTCTGAAATACATCTTCACTCAGCCAGATCTAAACCTCAGGCAAAGGAGATGGATTGAGAAGATTAAAGACTTTGATCTCGCCATTTCTTACACTCCAGGCAAGGCTAATGTTATGGCCGATGCTCTCAGTCGCAAGTCCTATTGCAATAATCTCATGTTCATGGAAAGCCAACCTCCACTTCATGAAGAATTCCAGAAGCTGAACCTTGGTCTTGTTCCTCAAGGATACCTTGCTAGCTTGACAGCCAGTCCAACTCTCGAGGACAAGATTCGTTCTGAACAACTTCGTGATACTGAAATCAAGAAGATTGTAGAGCACATCAAGGAAGGCAATGATAAATTCAAGTCCTTCTCAATTGATGACAAGGGAACTGTGTTCTTCGAAGGACGCATTGCAGTTCCTCAGATTCAAAGTCTCAAAGATGTCATTCTCAAGGAGGCTCATGAAACTCCTCTCTCCATCCACCCTGGAAGTACAAAGATGTACCAGGATCTCAAGACTCTGTATTGGTGGCCTGGCATGAAACGTGAAATTGCTCAATATGTTTCTGAATGCGACGTTTGTCAACGTGTTAAGGCAGTCCATCAGAAAACAGCCGGTCTACTTCAACCTCTGAAAATTCCTGAGTGGAAGTGGGACATGATTGAAATGGACTTCGTTACTGGGTTTCCAAAGTCCAAGAAGGGCAACGATGCAATCTTCGTTGTTATTGATCGTCTCACTAAGGTAGCTCACTTCTTTGTTGTCAAGGAAACTATCTCAGCTAGCCAGTTAGCAGAGCTCTACACAGCAAAGATTGTTCCTCTTCATGGTGTTCCATTGGAAATAAGCTCAGACCGTGGAAGTATTTTCACTTCTCATTTCTGGAAGAGTTTTCAAGATGCATTGGGCACTAAACTTCTGTTCAGCACAGCTTATCACCCTCAGTCTCAGGGGCAAGTCGAAAGAGTCAATCAGATTCTCGAGGATATGCTCAGAGCATGTGGTCTCTCCTTTGGCATGAAATGGGAGGATTGCCTTCCATATGCTGAATTCTCCTACAACAACAGTTTCCAGGCAAGCCTAGGCATGGCACCATTTGAAGCACTCTATGGCCGCAGATGCAGGAGTCCAATCAATTGGTCTGGAGCTGGTGAACGTTCACTCTTAGGCCCTGACATTGTTAAGGAAGCCGAGGAGAAAGTTCGTATCATTCGTGACAATCTCAAGATTGCTCAGTCTCGTCACAAGAGCTACTATGACAGCAAGCACAGGGATATGATCTATGCACCTGGTGACAAGGCATATCTCCGTGTATCTCCCCTCAGGGGCACTCATCGTTTTGGTGTGGAAGGAAAGCTTGCACCAAGATACATTGGTCCTTTCAACATTCTCTCAAGGCGGGCAGAAAATGCCTATCGTCTTGAACTTCCAGAAAAACTATCCAAGGTGCACGATGTGTTCCACGTGTCACAGCTCAAGAAGTGTTTCAAAGATCCAGATCGTGCAGTTGATCATGATTCCATTGAACTGCAAGATGATCTATCTTATGAGGAGCACCCTGTTCGTATTCTCGATGAGACCGAGCGTAAGACTCGCAACAAGAGCACCAAGTTCTTGAAAGTGCAGTGGTCGCATCATTCCGATAAAGAGGCAACGTGGGAGACCGAAGAGGATCTTCGCAAGAAGTATCCGGACCTTTTCGTTTCTCAGTAAGGAATCTCGGGGCGTGATTCCTTCAAGGGGGGGCGTTTTGTAACATCCCAAGTATGAAAATATCCCTTAGAATGTTTGTTTTCCTGTTTAATCAAAGTATTGCATCATGTCATCATGTTTATATACTTGTTTGCATTGTTTACTATTTGTTTTGCATCTGTTCTTAATTGTTTTCACATTTGAAATTCAACTTATTTCAAATGCTTTATTTCATACTTGCTCTGTTACAACCTTTTAAATAAAAATCTCAAATAAAAACAACCAATTGTTGTCATATTTTTCCATATTGATCAACTAATAAAATGGTGCTTTATTTCAATTAATTAATTCCAATGTGGTTTCAAATTCAAAGCAAATCAACAGCACCTAATTTGAAAGTTATAAAAGTATCAAACAAATTATAATCACAATTGTTCTATTTAATTCATTAGGGGTCACCCTAATAAAAACATTGTTTTCAATATTAATACATTAATTAACAAATTCTTCAAATTCAAACCACAAACTTTCAAACAGTACCCATTGTTGAAAATTATGAAATTACAAAACAAATGTATTCATTTGTTTCCAATTAAAAACTCATTGGTTTTCCATAATTAAAAATCTTGTTTTAAATAACCAATTATTAACTAAATTTCATCCAAATGCAAGCCATTACAAAAACACCAAATAAATTTAAATTTTCAAAAACCAAGTTGGCATGGGGTAGATGTTGAGCTAACAATCCCACCTGATTTTTCCCTAAATTTTTTAAAGCTCAAAATCCTACCAATTGCTTCCATTTTCTATTTGCTACAAAAAAAACAGAAAAGCAGAAAATAGAAAAAAAAGAAAAAACAGCGGGCAGCAGCTAGCCTAGCACCGCCAGCCCACCCTCCTAGCGCGGCCCAGCCCGCTAGCACCGCGCGTACCGGTTCGACGTTATGTTCCGCGTCGTCCTCTTGTACGACGCGAAATCTACCGGCGCCACGTCGCCGCCGCGGCCAAGCAGACGGCCAGGAGCTTCCCCTGGCCTCTATAAGACCACCTAGGTCTCCGCGCAGAAGCCCTAATCCCTAGGCTCCTGTTCCCCCTCTCTCGCGCCGCCAATTTCTCTCTCCCGGCGCGTTCCCCCCTCTCTGAATCTCTCGCCGGAGAAACCACCGTGCCCCGCTCTGAAACTCCGACCACCGCAGCCGCCATGGACCACTACCACACCTCCTAGCCTCGAAAACCAACCCGCCACTTGCTCCTCTGCCGTTTGGACACCTCCAGGAGCTCGGTGATCCCCTGGAACGGCGACGCCGTCCACGGCCACGCCGTCGCTGCCGCGGGAGCTTCCTCGAACCTCTACGACATCTCCAGACGCTGGTGAGACACCGTCTCCTCCCTCCTTTCCTCTCTGTTGCTGCGCACGCATCCGCACACGCTGCACCACCAGATCCAGCACCCCATCGCATCCAGCACACGCACGGCGCCACCGCTCGCCGCCGGCAGCGATATCTGTCAAGGTTCAGAGTTGCGCGCTTCAGTTAAGTTTCAGTTAACTCGTTGTTGAAGTATATCTTCACTGCGCACGGTATACTGACAACAAAACGCAAGCACCGCACTGGTTCAGTAACGCGCACGCGAGCGAGAGGTCCAGGGTTCGAGCCCCTGGCCTCGCACGGGGAAAACCCCACCTTTTTTTCTCCCGAGTGCTGACAGGGAGGGCCCCCTGTCAGCCACTCACGTGCCACGCAGCCACAGCCAGACCCTGGGCCCCCCGGCAGTGCCTGGGGTACGTTTCTGTGCGTATAAAAAGTTTAAGCCATTTTCTGTAACCAAATCCAAGTCCTTTTATTTAGCAGATTGGTCCTCTAATTCAAAATGCAAATAACTTTCAAATTATAACTCCAAAAATTAAAAGTAAAATATGTACACTGATCTAAATTAAATTGTCTACCTATTGGTATCATTTGTTTCCTGTTTTGAATTTTCAAAATGCAATTCAAATTTGAATTCAAAATAATTCAAATTGCAATTTGCCAAAATTCATAACTAATTCATTCTTAATCCAATAAATGCAAATAAAATATGTTTTCCATGCTATTTCAAATAACCTTTTCAAATATAAATTTTGTTTCATGGTTTGAATAATTTAAATTGCCTAAATAATTTAATCCTTATTTAATTCATTTAAATTTTGCTAAAATCATAACTTGCTCAAAATAAATTATTTTTGAACATGCAAAATGTGTTTTCAAACTAGAAAAGTATGAACTTTTCAAATATGAGTTTGAATCTATGTTTTCAACAAATAAAATTCAAATAAAATTCACACTTGTTTTAAATTCATTTAAAACTTGTTTAATATTGTTTAAGTCATAATAAATTCATCCTAACTCCTATTTCAAAATTTGAAACATGTAATCCAACTAAAATTTTGTATTCCTTTCAAATATAAATTTTGTTAATTGTTTTGAACACTTTAACTTGATGACAACAACAATTGCTTGTGTGGCATCTTTAAGTAACCAAACTTTCCAAACTTAACAAATAATTTCCAAACTTGTTAACATCCTTTTTCCACTTGCATCTATTGTTGTTATTTTGTTGTTATCATCATGCATGCATCATGATAAGCAAACTTTCACATGTTAATAAATTATAGATCATTGTTTCCACTTAATCAATGGACCTTTTCCATATGCAATCCAATTGCATATGGAACCATTTAAATTGTGTTACCAAGTCCACTAGTTTATTAGGATGCATCTATTAAATTGACATGCATCATCCCATGATTGTGCACTATGCCATGGTATTGATTGTTTATATTTCTGCCTTGTTTGTTTGCTTCTTCTCGGATAGACGACGACGTTGAGACAGACGATCTTTACAGCACCCCTTCTGAGGATCTAGCTCAGTACCCGGCTGCTGAGTTTGCAGGCAAGTTATCACTCACATGAACCATTGTGTTCCTTTCAACCCTGGTTACCGATACTTTCCGTTGTCTATTTCTGCTAGCCTTAGTAGTAGTTGTTTCTGTTACGAACCTATCACATGAATCCCTTAACCCTGATATTGCCTCACCACCACTCCTACAACCCTATTGATTGAGCCAGTGTCTTACTAGCATGCTTAGGTTGTTTTGCTCGAGTCTGTTACCCGATACTTTCAGTTACTATATTTTATTATGATCTGGGGGCTCGATGTTTAATCAATCAATCATGCTAATGTTATTGTTAAATAATAATTTGATGATAAGGCACCGGCAGGAGGCCCTGTGTGGTTTTGAGGCCTGCTAGTGTCGACCCTAATAGGAAAAGGGTCTTGTCTACTGATCCATGATGAGCGCACTACCCGCATGTGGGAAGCGAGTATGGGCGCCCCCTCAATTTGATTCGATTCGCATCTCGTCCAAATCATCTCATTTAGTTCGTGTTTTCCATTTGCCGCATGCATGTTTTTGCGAGCCCAGCGCAGGGTGGAACTTTTGTAGTCGGCATATAGGGGGACACGTTCTTAGAGTGCTATGAGGGTCCATTTTCTTCTGGGCTCGATTAGCCGTGCGCCCAAGGTGCTTTGGGCTTGATGCGAAGAAGAGTTGAGTTGTGTTGAGTGCCACGCTTGGTGGGAGGCATCCCATCTGGCGGGGTATTCTTACGTGTACGGCCAAATTGGTGCAACCCTGCAGGGATAATCTTCTCGAGAAGCCTTGTTTTCCGCGGTTATGGTTAACTTGGTGAAAGTACTGGCTAACAAGTACTCAGGACAACTTAAACCTAATGATTAACCACCCTACACCCAATGATTACAACCTGACTAGTAATAGGCTTATTGACACAATAATTTGATTCATCTTTAAGCCAACTGTGTGAGTTATCCTCGGATTGCTTCTTTGGATAAGGGGCGAGATCCAGGATGGGTTTGTTTGAAGTTATCTTTCAGTTGGTTACAATATTCGATCTTATCTCCTTTCTGTTAGCCGGAAGTGGTAGAATCTCTGTAGTTGTTTAGTGCAGCCAGTTGCAGCATCTTTTATATCCCCTTTCTTCCGTTGAACCCAAGGTATCTGTGCTTGGTGTTGACGGGCTACACTTTGGTGAACTTTGAGTCTTGCTTGCCAGTACGTCTATGTACTGACCCCTTTGGGGCTGTGGTTTCTGCAGACTACGCGTACGAGGATCCAGGTGACGGCTACTACGTGGAGTTTGACGAGGCTGCTGACGAGTAGTTAGCGGACCCGGGCAGGATCCGAGACATCGTGGATGGGCTCCGTCTTTATTTCAGTTTCCGGCTTCTTAAGCCTATTTGGATTTGTCTGTACTCAGACCCTTTGAATGCTTCCGCTGAGATGTAATGATGTTATGTTGGGACATGTGTCCTCTGGATGATTGTATTTGCTATCTCTGCTCTAGTGAGAGCTATTGGCAACTTATTTCAATCTTTTTTGTCTTAGAGATATGTTGTGTTATCATCTTGTTCAAAGCCGTTGACGTACCATGTGTGTATGGTATGAAGTACGTCAATGGTAGTGTCCTGATTTCTACAGGATAGTTTACATCGACGGTGAACAGTAACGATTGGTTGTCACACATAAGTGTTGGCCTACTCGTAAGAGGACGCGGGTGCCGGTAAGCCCCGTAATCCAATCAAAATACTGTTTAGTTCGTTCGGTGAGTATCCTCTAGAAGTCCGGGTGCGACAAAAGGAGCAAAGGAGGAAGACCTTGCTCGAGCAGTGTGAAGAAATGGCTGCAAAGAGACGGAAGAAGGCTAAAGAGCCAAAGGCAAAACAAGAAAAGCACAAGGCGCCAAGGAAGAAACGGGTTCGAAAATGCCCATGGTGCCAAAAGGAAGAACTTATTCAAACAAAATAATGCGAAGAATATATGATTTGGAAATTAAAAGAAGCAACTATTGCTGCTGGTGCAGAATTGACGGTTTAGCTACTCTAACATTGCTACAGAAACACGTTTTTGTGCAGAAAAAAAAGAAAAGAAAAATGCAATTGTGCTATGCAAAAAGAACACTACATGAAACATACTTGTAATATAAACGTTTATCTTCTCATGCACATTACTTATGAGAGAGTGAACTATCGAGCCTTTGTTATTTTATTGGGAGTGTTTTAAATGTAGCTGGAGTTTTTTGCTACAATATATTTCAACTGTAAAAACAACACAATAACTGGAATGCAGCAAAAACAATCTTCATAAGCATAAAAGTTATGGAAGAAAAATACAGCAAGCATCCCTTTAGTGAAGGACACATGAGACCTGTTTGCTAATTATATTAATAGTACATAAAAAGCAACCTTATTGCACTAGTGGAACAATTTTATTTCTTTGTATTGCCTTGTTAGCAAAAGGTTGGTAGCCACCAGATCAGACATGAACAACAAAAAATTATGTGGTGATAAGCACTGATTTTGTTGTGCATAAGCAAAAACAAAACTGGAATAGCATTTTGTATCTTCATCTATAGCACATGCATAGTTAATTTGTAGCATTTTGAAACTTAATTTGAAGTAAAGCAGGGCAGATAATCATAGGAAGTAAAATAACTGAATAACAAATGCTCCCTGGAACTATGCATTATAATTTTTAAAAGGAAAGCATATTGTGCAAAACACATAAAAAAATCCACAAAACACACATATCCTTACGCGAATAAACATGTCAACAATACACCAGGGGGGAGGGTATGGTGTCACGCGCTAAAAGGGAAAAAAAGGTAGGTCAAGTTTCATTCGATTACACAGTTTCGAGCAAAGATCACCAAGGTGATGGGCTCCGTTACAGAGTTTTGAAAATCCCCCATCTAAGCAACCAACTTAGCTTCCATGAGCTCGACGAGGTTATCCTTGTTCTCCCTAGCCTTAGTGAGCGTATATGCTACAATTAAACTTGTGAAACTCTGACATTGTCTTCGCATTTAAGTGTTTGATGAAGAGCATGGAAAAGTACCCACAATCATAGCTGCACAAAAGAAAAGAAAAATAGTGAAAAAGGATTCGATCAAATTAAGACCAGTTTAGAAACTGTTGCTGATACATTACATATCCTGGAAATTAAATAAATGGAGGAAATCTTTCAAAGTATAAGAAATGAGGAAAATGATGCATATCATGAAATATAATCATTGAGTTATATTAGCAAAAATAAACCACTACCATAGCATGAAAAATTACATGTTGCAGCAAAAGAGTGGGTATGAATTCAGCAATAAAAAGTGACAGACTTAGCAAAAAAACTAGAATAAGAGCAAAACATTAAACTGATTGCAGCAAGAACAAAAATAAAAAGGATGAAATATTACATTGTATTCTGTTTTGGATGGTCGGGGGTTGTAAGTTTGAAAATTGAGAAACCAGGCGTTTTCAATCCTACATCGATAGTTAACATCGAGAAGTTCATGAACTAGGTTGACAACAAAAAGAAAACAAACAAAAACAATGTGGTTAGCTGACAAAAATGACACAGAATGCAATCTCGTTGTGTAGATGTTTGTGTCAACTTACGAGATTTTTTGCTGACTCTTCTGACAAGCTATAATTCTTCGAGGTCTTCACGGAATCAAATATGTGAAACTGGTTGCATAGTAAGTTCACCGTGCAAACTATCCAGTGGTTGTTTTTTACCAGAGTAAAGTAAAGCTACATTGCAAAGTTACTCCTTTCTTCCTCCTTTTCATCATCACTCTCCTCCTCTTTTTCATCCAATGAGATTTCAATTTCCGCAATTTCTTCTTGCATAGGCTTCTGCAAGGCATTAGTCTCTTCCTTTTGAGGAGAGCATCTATTAAGATATTTAATTGTATAGCCATTAACATCCTTGTAATTTTCAAAGCAATATACAATTATATCATAAATCTCATATTTATAAGGAGCATCATCAATATTTTCAAGCAAATAAGAAATTTTGAATGCGCTTCCAAGCAATAAATTATTCAATTTGTTCCACACCATAAAAGTCATAATTTCCTCTAACATAAGAAGCTATGGTTTCATTATAATTATACTCATATTGAAAAGGAAACGGTTTATACGTCCTACAGCAATAAGATTTATCAAAGCAATAGAAACAATATAAGTAGAAAAAAGTTTTAGCATAATAATTCAATTTATTAATTTGTTCCCATAAGTGTATCCCTTTTTGTGACAAGCGGTGTTGCTTATAATATTTTGGTTGTTCTTCCATGAACCCACCTTGCCAATAAGATCTAGTTTCAAAGAAATCAACCATCGATAACAAGAATAATAAAGTAAGTAAAAGTAAGAGTGTAATTCCCAACTAAACTTATAGATAGAGCTATGCTCCCCGGAAACAACGCCATAAAATAGTCTTGATGATCCACAAGTGTAGGGGACCGCAACAGTCTTTGAGGGTAAGTGTAACCCAATTTATTGATTTGACACAAGGGGAGCAAAAGAATACCTATAACCCTTAGTAGCTGAGTTGTCAATTCAGCCACATTTGAGAACCACTTAGCAAAATATAGTAGTAATAAAAGGTGCAATAAAACAGTGGATGGAGTGGTGTTGTGATGTTTCTCTTGCATCCTTATCACACCTAATACAATGGCAATTGTATAGATGCATCGTTTCAGCGAAAAGATAGTTAATGTTGTGGAATATGGAGTTAAACAAGTGATATTTGTAATCTGTAATAAACGGACCAACAAGGAAACAAATATTAAAAGTATGTAAAAACAGTAGCAATAATAGTAAATGATGGACTGGGGTTCACAGGTTCACTAGTGGTAACTCTCCAAACAATAGACCAAGTGTTGGTAAACAAATCATAGTTAGGTGATTCACAAATCATGGGGGAGTAACAATGCTATTATGACGAGATATAGTTCACGTGTTCTAACATGGTAGGCATTACGTCAAGGCATATAGACCGCTATCCAGCATGCATCTATATCTAATAGTCCATCTTGAGAAAACTATCCAGCAAATCTCGTTGTTATTAAGTTGCAGCTACGAAGTGATTGATTTGTGTGCAACAGACAGTTACGTTAATAACAATACATAATGAAAACAATGGTTCTCATCCGTAGATTAGAGCGTCGTTGTTTTCTCCCTAGTGGCAACAACACATACCCCACCCCTCACGTTTCAATCACTCGAGCACATATGTAAGGGAGGCATGAACTCACTATCTAGTATAAATACTCTCTCTTGGAAATGCATACAACAATGTGATCAAGATAATCATACACATCGAAGAGCATGCAAGAACACATTAAAACACTCTAAGGATACAAGTGAAGATTCTCATATAATGACATGAACAAAATAATTATAATTCCATGGTTCATCGGATTCTAACAAACGCAACACATAACATTACATCCGATGGATCTATATCATGTGAGGAAGCTCAAAAGACCGTGGTATTCAACATCAAGGGGGAGAGAGTACCCACTAGCTACTGCAGAACAAATCGTCCACGCGGGAACTATTCACGAAGCATCATGGAGGAAGAACGATCGATGGAGATGGCACCGGGGGCACTTCCCCGTCATGGCAGAGTGCCAGAACAGAGACTTCTATCTCCCGAATTAGGGTTTTTGATGGCGGCGGAGCTTGGTTGTGTTTCTGTAAAAATCGTCTCCGGTTCCTCCGTTTTTACCTCAAGGGTGAACTTATAGGCGAATAGGCGACGCGAGGCGGCGCACGGCGTCTCCAGGGGCCCACCAGGCGCGGGCAAGGTGGGGCCACGGCTGGTTCCCCCTAGGGCCGTGGGCTCCACCTTGGGCTGCTTATGCCTCCTGAAGTTCTCCGGGGAGTTAGGACTGAGGATTTTTCTTCAGAATTTTCTGAGTAATTTGATTTTTGACCTATTTCTGCAATGCACAGACAAATAAACATGAATTGTCACTCAACATCTTGGTAATATGTGATACGTGCATTTTATATCATCATTTATACCCTCCATATAGGCATTATTGGGATGTTTTATCAATGTTATGTCATTGTTTTGCATGTTTTAGATGATTTTATGGGACTTTCCTACAAAGTCCCTATTTTTGGTATTTAATTTCTGGGTGCCAGAAAACACCTGTTTTCATGTTTTTGATGTTTCAGGAGCTACAAGTATCCAAGTTGCGAAAGGAAAGAAACCCTGTCAGTTTTTCTTCGGGAGAAAGGCCGTGGGCACAAGACACAAAGGAGGAGGGCCAGGAGGCCCAAAATGGGGTAGCCCACGCGGCCAGATTCCCTGGCCACGTGTGGGGCCCCCAAATGGGCCCACAACACCTCCTCCCCGAGGTCTTTTTGCTGACGACTCCGTCTTCCCCGAAAACCAACACCCTTATTTTCCCGAGACGAGACGGAGCCGCCAGGGCGGCGAAACTCTCGAAACTCTCCGCGGGGGAGACAGATCCTGCTGCTTCGGAGCTCCGGAGAAGGGGGAAATCATCCCCATCTTCATCCCCATCTCCTCCTTGGCGTGGGAGGAGGCATCTCCATCACCATCCTCACCAGCACCTGCATCTCCACCATCACCATCACCGTGATCCACTCCGTTCCCCTCATACTTTGATCATTGCTACACCCTAGATACGTGTTATTGTACTCCGTTGCATGTTTGGGATTGAGTACTTGTCATTATTTGGTGGTGGATCCATTGTATCAGATTGTGTTGTACCACATATGTCACCATACATGATCATGTTTGCACGTTGTGAGTAGTTCCCGCATGTTCCTGAGGGCATAGGATGAATTGGCAATGATTTGTTACATAAGATGAGTTGTTATTTGGTCTAGTATTTATCTATTATGTGATTCTATGATGGTGTTGTACGAACGTCGACTGTACAACACTTCACCTACATGGGCTCATAGGAGAACACCGTAGTGTAGTGACGTGATGATATCTTTAGGTGACAGGAACTTGAGACAGAGTCGTTGAATTGCATTATGAGGGTACTTGTATCGGGGACCTTAGAGCATAAGGCTATGGTGGGACATCATGTCTTAATAATTCTCGTGCTGTCATTTAATTGGCCACGTGATCCATCATAAGGGGTGATAGTCTATTTATTTAGCTATTCCTATATGTGGCTCTGTCCGAAGAAGATTAAAACTAGACAAGATATACAAACATGTTATGCAATGAATCACTATGCCAGCTAAATCCGTTCAGCCCTCGGGAACATTTTCCACATATAAGACACAAACACACACTTGAGCTTGTCCTCTTGCGCATTAGAGGATTGGGCTTTGTCTCTCATTGAGACCTACTACTTGCTGCAATTTACTTCCCGCATTTTACTTTACTTGCACTACACAATTAAAACACAAAAACACATGTTGCTTTTATTATTCCTTTGCTATTCTACTTACCAGTTCCTTCTGCTCCTCGTGGGTTCGACAACCTTTCTAATTCGAAAAGTACTACAATTGATCTCCTGCACTTGGGAGCCATCAAGACACTTTTCTGGCGCCGTTGCCGGGGAGCGTGGCGCTATTGGTAAGAAGTTTGGTAAGGAAACTTGAAAGCTGAATTTTACTTGGTGTTGCATCCTGTTATTATTATGACTTTTATGAGAGATGCTTCGCTGAAACTAGCTTTATATGAGAGTGCTTATGCTATTAAACCTAAAGTTGTTGAAAAAGCACCTCATGATGATGGTTATATTATTCCCCTTGAATTTGTTAAAGCTGTTAGGAATGAGTATTTTGCAGGGGATGGAACAAAGGCTGCAAGTGATCACATACGAGCTATTGAGGATATATGTGGGCTAATTAGGCTCAAGGCTATTTCTGAGGAGGAGGTAAAATGCAAGTTATTGTACCAGTCCTTAACTGGTGATGCTCGAAAATGGTATATGTCCCTGGATGAAGAAATTACACATAATTGGGATACTTTTATGAAGGTTTTCTTTCTTAAATATTTGACTCCTAAAGAGGCTTATGAGAACCGTTTCTTTATATTTAATTTTTGGCCACACCTTGGAGAGAGTATTACTCAAGCTTGGGGGAGGCTTAAGGACCTCCTTCGTAAGAATCCTTGTCATGATCTCACAAATAAACTTATATTGATAAACTTTTATGTGAGACTACCTGATAGGCTAAAGCAATATTTGTATGGTTCATCTGGTGGAAGCTTTACAAATAATACTGCAGAAGAAGCTTGGAATTTATTGGAAATTATTTCGAAGAACTCTGAATATTGGGACCTAGACAAAGGTAATGAAGCTTATTTTGATTATGGTTATTCATGTGTAGAAAGTTTCTCTAGTTCTATTTTGTTCAAGAATGTTATTAAAGATTTTGGTCTTGATCCATATGTTGCAATTGAAATAGCTAAGAAATTTGCTGAGCACATTCGAATTCCTAAAAGTGGCTTTGATTATTATGTTGAAACTGTTAAATCTTCTGTTGTTGTCCCTAAATTTATTAAAGAAACACCAGTGTCATCTATAGTAATAGAAGAATATATTGAACCACCTCCCTATCCTGAAAAAGTTAAAGAGAATTTTCTTATTGCTGTTGCTGACAAAAGTAGAAAGAGATGTTCTCAACCTAAAGAACAGGTGGAAGTCAAGAACCAAGCCTCTATTATTAAGCAATTAAATGAAGAAGATCATGTTGATGTTTATTTATGTGAAGATGCTACCAAAGTTATTAAAGGGAATTCATCCAAAGTTGGTAAGCCAATTATATCATGCTCTATTGGGACTTCTTGTTATCATGGTTTATGTGATATTGGAGCAAGCATTAGTGTCATTCCATATTCTCTCTATCAAGAAATTAAGCCTGATATTGATCCTATCACCATGGAAGAAACAGGTATGACCATTCATCTTGCTAATAAAGATTATATTAGTCCCTTTGGAATTGTTAGAGATGTTGAAGTATTGGTAGGGAAAATAAAATATCCTACTGATTTTATTGTGCTTGGTTGTCCACAAGATTCTTTCTGTCCTATTATATTTAGTAGACCTTTCTTACATACTGTTGGTGCCGAAATTGATTTGCCTAGAGAAAGGGTGTTTATTGAATGTGCTGGAGAGAAACTTGAATCTAATTTTTCTAAATTTGCTGATAAACCTGCTAAGAAAGAACCAAAATCTAAAGATATAATTGAAACTCTTGCTCATATAGCTGTAGCTTCATCAGACGTGGTGGAACGTTATATGCTTAATCGGGAAGAGCCATTTAATGATGCAGAAAAAGAAGCTTTAGAACAAATATTATGGCAGCAACCTCCACAATTACAATTGCATATCCCACCTGATAATCTAGGAGTACTCCCACCTCCTAAAGGAGATCCTAGTTTTGAATTAAAGCCTTTGCCTGAAAATCTGAAATATGCATACTTGGATAAGAAAAATATATATCCTGTTATTATTAGTGCTAACCTTTCAGCTGAGGAAGAAGAGAAATTACTTGATGTGCTTAAAGCTCACCGTAAGGCTATTGGTTATTCTCTTGATGATCCTAAGGGCATAAGTCCAGCTCTATGTATGCATAAAATTAATTTGGAAGAAGATGCTAAACCTGTTGTTGATTTCCAACGCCGTCTACATCCAAAAATGAAGGAAGTGGTAAGAAAGAAGGTAATTCGACTCATAGAGGCTGGTATTATTTATCCTATAGCTGGTAGTAAATGGGTTAGTCATGTTCATTGTGTTCCTAAGAAAGGTGGAATTACTATGGTTCCTAATAAAGATGATGAACTTGTTGCTCAACATACTGTTGTTGGTTATAGAATGTGCATTGATTATAGAAAATTAAATAAAGCAACTCGTAAGGACCATTATCCATTGCCCTTTATTGATCAAATGCAAGAGAGATTATCTAAACATTCTCACTTTTGTTATTTAGATGGGTATTCAGGCTTCTCTCAAATTCCAGTTCATAGTGATGATCAGGAAAAGACCACTTTTACTTGCCCATATGGTACATTTGCTTATAGGAGAATGCCTTTTGGTTTATGTAATGCGCCTGCTACTTTTCAGAGATGCATGAATGCTATATTTGCTGATTATATTGAAAAGATAGTGGAAGTCTTTATGGATGATTTTTCGGTGTATGGTACTTCTTTCGATAATTGCTTGTTCAACCTTAACAAAGGTTTGCAGCGTTGTGAAGACCAACACCTTGTTCTTAATTGGGATAAGTGTCACTTTATGGTAACAGAGGGAATTGTTCTTGGGCATCGTATTTCTGGAAGAGGAATAGAAGTTGACCCAGCAAAAATTGAAGCTATTGAGAAATTACCATATCCAAGAGACAACAAAGGTATAAGAAGTTTTCTCGGTCATGCAGGTTTTTATCGTAGGTTCATTAAAGATTTCTCTAAAATATCAAAGCCTCTAACCAATCTTTTGCAAAAGGATGTTCCGTTTTCTTTTAATGATGATTGCATAGAATCCTTTAATGTTTTAAAGAAAGCCTTAATAACTGCACCTATTATTCAACCTCCTGATTAAAACTTGCCCTTTGAAATTATGTGTGATGCTAGTGATTATGCAGTTGGAGCTGTTTTAGGACAAAGGGTTGATAAGAAATTGAATGTTATTTACTATTCTAGTAAAACACTAGATGGTGCCTAAAGAAATTATGCTACAACTGAAAAAGAATTTTTAGCGATAATATTTGCATGTGATAAATTTAGATCTTACATAATTGATTCAAAAGTCACTGTGCACTCTGATCATTCTGCTATTAAATATTTGATGAATAAGAAAGATGCTAAGCCTAGGCTAATAAGATGGGTACTTTTGTTGCAAGAATTTGATTTACACATAGTAGATAGGAAAGGAGAAGATAATCCCGTAGCTGATCATCTTTCTAGAATGGAAAATATACCTGATGATCCTATTCCTATTAATGATAGTTTTGCTAATTAACAACTTGCCCTTGTTAGTGTTTCTAGTGCTAAAGTTGCATCTCCTTGGTTTGCTAATTATGCAAATTTTATTGTTGGGAAAGTTATGCCACCACAATTTACTTACCAGCAAAGAAAGAAATTCTTTTATGACCTTAGACATTATTTTTGGGATGATCCATTCTTGTATAAGGAAAGTGTTGATGGCATTATTAGACGTTGTGTACCTGAGCATGAACATCAGGCTATTATAAGAGATTGTCATGACAGTCCCTATGGAGGACATCATGCAGGAGATTGTACTGCAGCAAAGGTATTACAATGTGGTTTTTATTGGCCTACTCTATTCAAGGATTGTGCTGAATATGTTAAAACTTGTGATAAATGTCAAAGAGTAGGAAACATTGGTAGAAGGAATGAAATGCCTATGAACTATACATTACCTCTTGAACCATTTGATGTGTGGGGTTTTGACTTTATGGGACCATTTCCTGCATCTAGTACAAAACATACTCACATTTTGGTTGTTGTTGATTATGTTACAAAATGGGTAGAAGCAATTTCTACTAAGAGTGCAGACCATGCCACAGCCATGCAAATGCTTAAAGAAATTATTTTTCCTAGATTTGGTGTTCCTAGATTTTTAATTACTGATGGTGGATCTCATTTTATGCATGGTGTTCTTAGAAAAACGTTGGCAAAATATAATGTTAATCATAGAATTGCATCACCCTATCATCCTCAAACTAGTGGACAAGTTGAATTAAGTAATAGGGAAATTAAACTTATTTGAGAGAAAACAGTAAACAGAGCTAGATCTGATTGGCCACTTAAAATTAATGATGCATTGTGGGCTTATAGAACTGCTTATAAAAATCCTATGGGTATGTCTCCTTATAAAATGGTTTATGGAAAAGCATGTCATTTACCCGTTGAATTAGAACATAAATCTAGATGGGCTATTAAGAAATTAAATTTTGATTTAAAAACAACGGGGAAGAAGAGATTGCTTGACCTAAATCTATTAGATGAATGGAGGAATGAAGCATATGAAAGTGCAAAATTGTTTAAAGAGAAATTTAAAATTTGGCATGACAAAAAAATTAAAAGAAAGGAATTTAAAGTAGGTGATCAAGTCCTATTGTACAACTCTCGTTTTAAGTTTTCTGCGGGGAAATTAGCTTCAAAATGGCAGGGTCCATTGGTAGTACAGGAGGTATACCGTTCGGGGGCCATCCGTCTTCACGGTGATATGAAAGGTAAACCTCATGTGGTCAATGGACAACGCCTAAAACATTATATTGCAGGAAAGAGCTTCATAGGAACCATCGAGGAGATAAAGTTAATGACACCGGAGGAGGTAATTGTAAGGGATCCTGCAGTTTCAGAAACCCAAATTCAATAATTTACAATTATTGTGTTTGGAAGTTTCTCGGAATTGCGTGAAAACTTATGGAACTCATTTTTTATGGAAATTAACGTGTGGGACAAGAAAATTGGAAGGAATTGGACCTCGAGGGGGAAAAGAGGACCCCACACGCGGCCAGATTCCTTGGCCGCGTGGAGGTACCCCTTTTCCACCTCGGAGTCCCGTTCCGTCTCGTTCTCGACTCCGACACTTCGTCTTACCCTAAAACCCGTCAATATATACCCCCTTTTGTCGATCTAATCCCGCACCAAGAGTTCTCGCGCGATCTTTGTTTCTGCTGTTTCTGTCTGCCAGGGTTTAGCCATGTCAAGCTCCGGATCCAACCTAGGGGGGAAGATCCACCCAAGGGAGGCATTGTGAACCATTACCTCAACTCCGTGATGACCCCCATGAAAACCCTGACCTTGAAGGATGGTGTGTTGCTCATGGAGGAGGTGAAGGCTCCCAAGACCGAAGGCACGCTGGAGGAGAGGCTGGAGGCTCTGGAACAAACAGTTTTCAGGTATAACTCTATTGTTGAACGCAGCCTTGATGCCCACCACTTCATGAATCTGGAGCTGGAGAAGAAGATAGAGGAGTACGAGCAGAGGATCAAGGACCTGGGTACTAGGTATCTGCGTGTCATATCAGAGATGGATAGGTACCAAGCTCTGATGTGGGACATGGAGAACCAGAACTGTGAGTATGAAGAACGTTTCAAGAAGATTGCAGAAGCTGCCACTCTCAGGTACAATGATCCACCCATGTCCTTCCATACTGGAAGGCCTTTTCCATGGAAGCAGGAAGAGTGGAAGGAAGATTACGACAAGAAGAAGAAAGAGTGGTGGGCTGAGTACGAGAAGAAGGGAGAATGAAGAAATTACCGCAACCATCTAAGCTTGGGGGAGTTTCACCTATCCCCCGTCTTTTATCAGCTTTATCATGTCTATCTAGTTTTGGTGTGTCTTGCTTTTATTATCTAGTATCGTTTTCGTTTAGGCTTGAGTGAGCTCATTGAGCATTATCATGCATCCCCGTCTTATGGTTTATCAATGAATAATAAAGTATGGTGTCATCCATGATTCCCTTGTTTTGGGGATTTATGGGTAACACTCATGCAAATGAGCATGGCATATTTAGAGGTTTCAATCACATCTTGCCTTGAAATTAATTAACTTGAGTGTGCTGGACAATTGTAGAATTATCTCAATATGACATAAATCCACTATCTATCTATTAGCTTAATGGCTATTCTGAGCATGTTCACCATGTTATAGTTTCATTTATGCTCTAAATTAAGATGCTTATGTTATGAATTGGCATGGGATGAATTTGGGATAAGACTCTCACGAACTTTTGAATGCACACATTTATTTCTATTGCACTTAACAAACATGACCCATTAATGGGAGCTAAAAGTTTTGTGCTTGACAAGGATTTTGGTTGGGAGTTGGCTAACACGTGCATCACGTGAAAAGCTTTCAACATTGCACAAAGAAATTTTATATTTAGTTAATGTCATGTGATTTTGTTTTTGGACTCCTTCCATGCCGAAATGAAATAGAGGAATAGTAAGTTTTGATGAGTAAGTATATATGACTAGAGAAATTGCTTTGGGCCGCTAACCCAAGCCATGCTTGATCATGGTGGAAATTTACTTATAGCTAGAGTGGACTCTACAAACACATCCTACAATAAAATAAGAAGCTATGCATATAGTGAATGAAATAAAAAAGGATGATGAGTCTACTCCGTTTGTTCATCTTGTTATTGTGACATGGGCTGGTTTCTATGTCATGGGGCAAGAGGTACCTCTTTGCAATTCTCTATGATGTCATTAATACTTATTATGATTGTACAAAGCTTATTAGGGATCTTAAGTTGAGTAATCATGGAGTAGGTTTTCACACTCACGGGGCATGAGACATTCAACCAACACCTTGTCAACCACATTACTTCAACATTCATAAATTAAGAGGCTAATGATAAAGGGGCAATGAGAGTCTTAGCCCAATGGATGCCACATTACAATTAGTAATTTAAGCTGAATAGTTTGGAAACCAAATGAGACTTGATCATGTTTTACCTCTACTCATTTATCTTTCTCCAAATTAAAGAGTATAATTCGATTGTCCAACATACAATGGTTATTTGCTTTCAAAAGTATGGGTGTTTGCTAGAGCTTCGAATATGTTATCCTTATGTGTATGAGTTCTATTCATTCATCTTGCATTATAACTGAACATGATGATGATACAATGCCCGTATTTATTTATCAACCATAAGTCCATTGATGCATTTAATGATCTATGTCCTTATTTACTCGAGGACGAGCAAAGGTTTAAGCTTGGGGGAGTTGATACGTGCATTTTGTATCATCATTTATACCCTCCATATAGGCATTATTGGGATGTTTTATCAATGTTATGTCATTGTTTTGCATGTTTTAGATCATTTTATGGGACTTTCCTACAAAGTCCCTATTTTTGGTATTTAATTTCTGGGTGTCAGAAAACACCTGTTTTCATGTTTTTGATGTTTCGGGAGCTACAGGTATCCAAATGGCGAAAGGAAAGAAACCCTGTCAGTTTTTCTTCGGGAGAAAGGCCGTGGGCACAAGAAACAAAGGAGGAGGGCCAGGAGGCCCAAAAGGAGGTAGCCCACGCGGCCAGATTCCCTGGCCGCGTGTGGGGCCCCCAAATGGGCCCACAGCACCTCCTCCCCGAGGTCTTTTTGCTGACGACTCCGTCTTCCCCGAAAACCAACACCCTAATTTCCCGAGACGAGACGGAGCCGCCAGGGCGGCGAAAATCTCGAAACTCCCCGCGGGGGAGACAGATCCTGCTGCTCCGGAGCTCCGGAGAAGGGGGAAATCATCCCCATCTCCTCCTTGGCGTGTGAGGAGCCATCTCCATCACCATCCTCACCAGCACCTGCATCTCCACCATCACCATCACCGTGATCCACTCTGTTCCCCTCATAGTTTGATCATTGCTACACCCTAGATACATGTTATTGTACTCCGTTGCATGTTTGGGATTGAGTACTTGTCATTATTTGGTGGTGGATCCATTGTTTCAGATTGTGTTGTACCACATATGTCACCATACATGATCATGTTTGCACGTTGTGAGTAGTTCCCGCATGTTCCTGAGGGCATAGGATGAATTGGCAATGATTTGTTACATAAGATGAGTTGTTATTTGGTCTATTAGTTATCTTTTATGTGATTCTATGATGGTGTTGTACGAACGTCGACTGTACAACACTTCACCTACATGGGCTCATAGGAGAACACCGTAGTGTAGTGACGTGATGATGTCTTTAGGTGACATGAACTTGAGACAGAGTCGTTGAATTGCATTATAAGGGTACTTGTAACCGGGACCTTAGAGCATAAGGCTATGGTGGGACATCATGTCTTAATAATTCTCGTGCTGTCATTTAATTGGCCACGTGATCCATCATAAGGGGTGATAGTCTATTTATTTAGCTATTCCTATTTGTGGCTCCGTCCGAAGAAGATTAAAACTAGACAAGATATACAAACATGTTATGCAATGAATCACTATGCCAGCTAAAGCCGTGCAGCCCTCGGGAACGTTTTCCACATATAAGACACAAACACACACTTGAGCTTGTCCTCTTGCGGATTAGAGGATTGGGCTTTGTCTCTCATTGAGACCTACTACTTGCTGCAATTTACTTCCCGCATTTTACTTTACTTGCACTACACAAATTAAACACAAAAACACCTGTTGCTTTTATTATTCCTTTGTTATTCTACTTACCAGTTCCTTATGCTCCTCGTGGGTTCGACAACCTTTCTAATTCGAAAAGTACTACAATTGATCTCCTGCACTTGGGAGCCATCAATATGTTAGTCTAATAAATGATTGAAAATATAAGGAAACATAGATAAAACATGTAGAAAACAAGTATGGAGTATCAAAAATTATAGATACGTTTGCGAATAGAAACACCTCCTCATCCGAGGCAAACCTCTTACGGCGCACGAAGAACATCCAGGCGAGCGCGACGAGGGCGACAAAGGTGGACGGGGCGAGACAGGGGCACGCCGTGGGCTTTGCCGAGATGGACGATGCGCTCCTTGAGGCACTGGATGTCTCGTGCGTCCAGGGTGAATGTCCGGCGGGTGAACCGTTGCGGTCCTCTACGATTGATGAAGGCGGTGTTTTCTGAGCGGGAAATGATGGCGTTGAAGATGCCATACTTCGTCGAAGGTACTCTACTCCAATAAGAAAGAATGAAATAGAGGAACGTACCGAAGGCAAATTAGGCACCAGCTCTCGCAAGATGCTTCTAACATAGACGTCTCCACGAACGTCCACAACGACGGGCCGTCGGTGACGACGTGGTGCACGGTCAGGCCGACGGCCACGCCTCCCACGAAACGTGTGTCCTGCACGGCGAGCACGGCGGTTGGCAGCTCGCTCATGTCCCTCCTCCGGCACGAGCAGCTCGAGAAGGCCCAGGTCGTGGTCCTCGTCTTCCGCGAGGCGTCTGATGTCTACGTCGGACTCAGTAACAACGAACTTGACTCTGTCCGATGTCGAGCAGGCGATGGCGACGACGCCGGTGTTCTTGAGGCGGACAAGCATGCTGGCGAGCGGTGAAAAGATCGCCAAGGTGGTGGCGAGGGAGGATCGGAGGGACTATACAATGGCATCAAAGGGCGGAAGGTCGGCGCCCTCGTAAAGCAGGATGTGCTGCAGCACGGGGAAGAGTAGCCACAGCGCCTCCACGGGATCACAGCGCCTCCAGGACAGGACAATGGCTCCATCACCGTGAGCTTGATCGGATTTCTGTTATCTTTTAATGTAAGGTGCTAGCCCACTAGTGGAAAACGGGGCTTTTGCTCACTGGCGAGCACCCCTTTCGCCCCCGCTCGGCCACCACCCGGTGCAAAAGGATGCAGGGGTGGGGCCGGGGCGAGCAGGGCGCGTGGCTGGGGGGTCTTTTGCCCCGGTTTGAGCCACAAACCGGGGCTAAAGGCCCTCAATGAGCAGTGCGCGTGGTTGGGGGTCTTTTGCCCCGGTTGGAGCCACCAACCGGGGCAAAAGACCCCCACTATATAAACCCTGCCAGCCCTCTTCTCTCCTCATGCCACTCACTTTGGAGGACATATTCTAGTTGTGTGGTGTGTGCTCACTTGTTTTTCCCTCCTATGCACAAGAGGTGTTTGATGAAATGCCCGGGAGCATAACGCCATCTCAGCTTGCAGAAAACAAACATGATTTAATTTGTCCGAGCCAGACTTAATTAAATAAGATTTCTCGTCCTTCTTTCCTCCTCGGTCGAGGTACCAACTTTAACCTTTCATATTTCGATGTAACATTGGTCATTTCTCTATTCACGGTGTTCTGTAATAGTTCTTAATTAATAATCATATAATGCAGATGAACCGGCAATGGATGTACGCTGACCGATGCTCTGCCGCGTTCATGAAAGGCGTGGGTTATTTTACCGAGGTGGCCCAGGCAAACAAGCGGAATAATTTTATGTGTTGTCCATGTGCTGTATGTCGGAATTAGAAGGAATACTCTTCTCACAGAGTCATCCACTTCCACATGTTTCAATCTGGTTTCTTGTCTGGCTATAATTGTTGGACCAAGCACGGAGAAAGAGGGGTTATGATGGAAGACAACAAAGAAGAAGAGAATGATGACAACTATCATGACATGTTCCCTGAATACGGTGCCAGTACTGGAATGGAAGATAACGATGAAGTAGAAGCAGAAGACCGGGCACCAGATGAGCCCATCGATGATCTTCGCCAGGCTATTACGGATGCAAAGATAGAAATCTAGATTTAAAAGGTGAGGGTGAAGTTCGACCAGATGTTAAAGGATCACAAAACATTGTTGTATCCAAATTGTGAAGATGGGCAGAAAAAGCTGGGCAGCATACTGGAATAGCTCCAATGGAAGGCCGAGAACGGTGTGACTGACAGCGGATTTACAAAGTTGCTGTAAATAGTGAAGAAGCAACTTCCTAGAAACAATGAATTTCCCGACTGTACATACAAAGCAAATAAGCTTGTATGCCCCCTACGATTAGATGTGGAGAATATACATGCCTGCATTAATGACTGCATCCTCTACCGCGATGAGAAGTACGAGAATTTGGAACAATACCCGGTATGCACTGCATTGCGGTATAAGATCAGACCAGACGACCCTGGCGATGTTGAGGGTGAGCGCCTCAGGAAGAGGGTTCCTGCAAAGGTGATGTGGTATGCTCCTATAATACCACGGTTGAAACGTTTGTTCAGAAACAAAGAGCATGCCAAACTTTGGCGATGGCACATGGAAGATCGTAAGAAAGAGGAGATGTTGAGACACCCCGCTGATGGGTCGCAGTGGAGAAAAATCGGAAGAAAGTTCCCGCGCTTTGCAGGTGACGCAAGGAACTTATGGTTTGGTCTAAGTACAGATGGCATGAATCCATTTAGTGAGCAGAGCTGCAACCATAGCACCTGGCATGTAACTCTATGTATCTATAACCTTCCTCCTTGGTTGTGCATGAAGAGGAAGTTCATTATGATGCCAGTGCTGATCCAAGGCCCGAGACAACCGGGCAACGACATTGATGTGTACCTAAGGCCATTAGTCGATAAAATTTTACAGTTGTGGCGTGAAGAAGGTGTACCTGTGTGGGACGAGCACGAACAAAAAGAATTTAACCTACGAGCGCTGTTGTTCGTAACCATCAACAATTGTCCTGCTCTTAGTAACATTTCTGGACATACAAACAAGGGATACAATGCATGCACACACTGTATAGATGACACCGAAAGTGTATATCTGGATAATCTAACAAGGTTGTGTACCTCGAGTATCGTCGTTCTCTTCCACGCAAGCACCCCTTAAGAAAAGCTGGCAAGCATTTCAATGGTGAGGAAGATACCCGGGAGACGCCTATCCTCCGACCTGGTGATGATGTATTTGATATGGTGAAGGATTTGAAAGTAATATTTGGAAATGGTCCGGGCAGACAAGTTGTTTCGAATGACGTTGACGGACACGCACCCATGTGGCAGAAGAAATCTATATTTTGGGATCTACCCTATTGGAAAATCCTAGATGCCCGCTCTACGATCGACGTGATGCACCTGACGAAGAATCTCTGTGTGAATCTGCTAGGTTTCTTTGGCTTGTATGGGAAGTCAAAATATACATCTGAAGCACGGCAGTACCATCAACACACGAAAGGACGAGACGACAAGAATCCTGAGCGGTTTCAAGGTAGTCCTGCCAGCTGAAGCACATGGTTCCCCCATATGTGGTTTTGGTAATTAATGACAATCCTTATGGACTAATGGTTGCATTGAGTTATCCTTGTAGATCTTGTCCATAGGAAATAATGGAGTTCATGTGTTGAACTCTATTAGCTTCCTTGATGGCCATTGTTACATTCAAGGATTTATATGAAGAATGGTCATGTTTTGAGTTGAGCTTATTGCTAGTATGTCTTGAAGAAAAGGATTAGGTGATCTTTCATTATCATCTTCAAGACATCATCTTTAGAAGTGAGAAGCAAAGATACAAGGTTGATCAAGCAAGCGATCAACACACGAAGCTACAAGTTGTACCAAGTGGGATTGTGTATCCCATGGTATGGTAAGCATTTGTCAAATATAGCATTGTGAACTAACCCATGATATGTGTGTGTCGCATCTCTATGTGTGGTTAGGTATCTTTCCATGGGCATGAACCAAAAGGAAGATTTCATATAGCCCATGGTCTATGTCGTCGTCAAGCGGTGTTTGTCATCTAGCTTGACGTGGAAGCTCAAGTGAAGCATCTAGAAGATATCCTATGCTTGATGCTTGCCACCCTTTTGGAGATTGTGGCCTTGTGAAGATTTGCCGAAGGGTCTCTCCCATAATGGTGTATGGGGGAGCTAGTCTCTCCCATAATGGTGTATGGGGGAGCAACTTGCAAGTCTTCATCAAACGGAGTTTGTGCTAGCAAGCGCAATCAAGAAAGAAGATCCAACTTGAGAGAGTCAAGATCGTCATCATCTAGCTCAAGTGGAATGCTCAAGGCAAAGGTATAATCTTGATAGGTTTTCTATTTTACCGGTCTCGTGTCTTTGGGAGACCGGGTTATAGGATAGATAGTCGTACTATCAAGAGGGGCTCTCAAGTGAGTAACTCGATCGAATCATTATGGAGAGCTCAAACCTTTGCATACTTTGCATATCATCTTTCTTGGTTCTTATTTGTATTTTGTCTCCTTTGTGTTTTAGTGCTTGTCGTGATCTTCATGACAAGCCTTGGGTTCTCGAAAACGGATTTTGTAAGAAAAACTTGTTGCGTTTTCGGTGGAGAAAATATCCGGTTCAGCTTTGAGAATGTTTCCACACCTTCCATGTGTGGTAACTTCTGCATTCATTTTTATTTGGATACTCCTTGCTGTTATCTTTCCAACCCAATTGGATTCACCTCTTTCGAAGTTCATCCGCAAAAGTTATGTTCGTCTCGGTGATGGAGGTTTTACCGGTTGTTCCTTTTAGAGAGGTTAAACCTTTCTACATTTGGTTTTAGTTTCCATTGTTGGGCAGTGGTTTTTCTCTGCATGATCTTGTAGAGTTTTTCATTGCAAACTCAACGAGCCAAAGATCATCGAAAACGGAGTCCGGACGAAAAAGTTATGGATGTTTTAGTATTGGTGTCTCTGCAGTTTTCGCCAGTCCGGAGTCTCCGGACTTAGGGCCGGAATCTCCGGTAGTCCGGAGTCTCCGGTGTGCAGTCCGGAGTCTCCGGACCAAAAACTCCCCCAGGGGTTGCTCCCTTGGTGTCGCGTACTGTATAGGGTCCGGAGAGTGTCCGGAGACTCCGGTTCAGACCGGAGTCTCCGGTCTTCACACCGGAGTCTCCGGTGTGGATTGTTTTCTCTGTAGTATCTTGTGTTTGCGAGTTGGGTGTCGCGCACTGGACTCACACCGGAGACTTACCGGAGACTTACCGGAGTCTCCGGTGTAAGTTTTCCTGCAACGGCTCTTTTTCTTGGGGACCTATAAATAGGCCCCCTTTCTTCCCCAAAGAGCTAGGTCTTCCAAGCACGAATTTTTCCCCTCTCTCTCCTCCATTGTTGACCTTGGAAAGCTTGCCCCTCTCTCAATTCCTCCCATGATTCTTGCATATCTTTGAGGGAAAAGAGAGAGGAGATCTAGATCTACATTTCCACCAATCCATCTTCCTTCTTAGTGAGGGAAACCTAGTAGATCTTGATCTTGGAGTTCTTGGTGTTTCTCCTCCATTGTTCTTCCTCTCTTATTTCCCCATAAGCATTTGTTGCTTTGTTGGAATTTGAGAGTGAAGGATTTGAGCATTGTGCTCTTGCCATTTGCATCGATTGCATCGGTTTGCTCTCTCCACGAGGATTCGTGGAAGTGAAAAATTGTGAGCTTGTTACTCTTGGGTCTTGGACCCTAGACGACTTGTGGTGTTCTTGGGAGCCTCCAATTGAGTTGTGGATGTGTGCCCCAAGATTGTGGTGACACCGAGAGCCTCCAATTAAGTTGTGGATGCGTGCCTCGGGCTTGAAGGTTGCCAATAGTGGAAGGTGAACTAGGCCTTTGTGGCGGGGTTCATCGGAGAATAGGGTGAGGCCTTTGTGGCGTTGAGTAGGCCTTTGTGGCGAGCTCACACCCCTCCAACGAGACGTACTCCCCTTTGTGGGAGGAACTCGGGAATACATCATCGTCTCCGTGTGCCTCGGTTATAAATAACCCGAGATTTTTACTTATGCAATTTACATTGTGATAGCCTTCGAGCTTGAAGTTATACATCTTGTTATCACTTTGTTACTTGTCTTGCTTAGCATAAGTTGTTGGTGTATCTAGTTGTCCATAGAATATTTAGGTTGTATGCTTGTTAATTTAAACACCTAGTTTATTTCCGCATTTAGCAAGCCTTAACCGGAAAAGTTTTAATCGCCTATTAACCCCCCCCTCTAGGCGACGTCGTTGTCCGTTCAATTGGTATCAGAGCCTCGTCTCTCTTTATTAGGCTTTACATCCTAGAGAGTACGATGTCGTTTAGAGAAATAGAACATGATCCCGCTTTTATATTCTATGGTAGAAATTATGATGTTTGGAAAATTCGCATTCTTAATTTTCTTACGGACATGGGTCCAAAGTATGTTAAGAGAATTGTAGATATGGAATTTCCTCCTCCAAAGGATTCTCAAGATCTATCTTTAGAGGATGAGGAAAACTCTTATCTCGATACTCTTGTATCTAATGGTCTCTTGTGCATTTTGAGCGATGTAGTTATTGAATCAATCATGCCTTTTCGGAACGCTCATGAGCTATGGACAAAACTTCAAGATATATATGATGTGTCCAATATTATTGAGGATGATTGTTCTCCATCCACTTCCGACCGTGATGAGTTCACATCTTTCTCCACTCCACCAACATGTGATTTGTCACAAGGTAATGATATGGTGAGTGGTGATAGAAATTGCATTGTGGATAGTGAATTTTCTATTGACTACACTTCATCTCTGTCCCATTGCAATGATCTATCTTTGGACTTAATATCTTCTAGCACTCAAAGTTCCATACATGCTAGTATTGATTGTCCTTGCATATCATGTAATAGTTGTTTAACTAAATCTCATGATGATATGCTTCCTATGTCTTGTTTTCATGAAAACAATGCTTCCATTTCCTCTATTACTTGTGTGGCTAACAATGTAGAGGAATCCCACTCTTTGGTGGAGCAAGACATGGACCTTAATGGCGCTTCTAGTATATCTTCATCATCACCATCCATTTCTCATATGTGCCTTATGGCTAGGGATTCAAAGGTATCTCCACCTTTGGAACTCACTACATCTTGTGATGGTGAGGATGAGGATATATTTTATGGAGAGTTTGAGGACGAAGCCTCCTTAATGGAGAAGGGTGAGTTGGTTCTTCTTGGTCTCCCTAAAGGTAGTAAAGCTATCACTCCTTTTAGTGAAATATTGGCTTTTGCTATTTATAGCGCTAAAATCATTGAAACTAAAGGTGAGATTGAAAGAAGTGATGCCGATGAAAAGGCATCCCTTACTACGTCTCTTGAGGAAGAGTATGAGCTCCGAGTTACTCTTGAGGAGAAACTTGAATCTATCGAGGAGCTCTATAATGAACAAATAGCCTATCTCACTAAAGCACGTGACCATACCAATGCTAAATATAAAGTGCTTAAAAATGAAAAGGTTGAATTTGTTGTTGGCAATGCTAATCTTCTTGAGGAAAACTCTAGGTTAAATAATGAGCTTGCCAAGTTATCTTCTTCTATTTATAATGATGCTTGTGCTACTAACTCCACATCTTGTGAAGCATCTTTGTTGAAGGAGAATGTTGAGCTAAGGGCTCAACTTGAGTTGATGTCTAGCAAGTGTGGTAAGTTGGAAGAAATCCATGAAAAGCTATCTAGCTCTCATGAGGATCTTCTAGCATCCCATACTAAGCTAAAATTAGCTCTTGAGGCTATCACTACAAAGGTAACATCTTGTGAGCCTCATGTGGATACTAGCACAATACTCCCTCTGTTCCAATGAATAAGGCGCGCACGCTTTTCGAGATTTGTCTTTGACCAAGAATTAATCCATATATATAATAGTATTTGGTATAAAATCAATATCATTAGAAAGTGTTTTCGATACGAATATAACAATGTCAAATTTGCAGTATATAGTCAAGATATTGTTACTTAAATCTTTCGGTCAAAGTTTGTCTTGAAATACGTGTGCGCCTTATTCATTGGAACGGAGGTAGTATCTTCTAATAATGCTATATTGACTTGTGCTCGTATTAGTAATTCATCCTCCCATAATGTTTCTACATCTTGTGATGAATTGCTTTCCTTGCCTTGTTGCTCTAACAATGAAGCATCTACTTCCTCTAGCTCTTGTGTTGATTCTAACCATGTAGAGGAAATTAAAGAGCTCAAGGCCCAAGTCACTTCTTTGAAGAAAGACTTGGAAAAGTGTCATGAAGGGAGTTCCACACTTGACAAGATGTTGAGAGTGCGAAGACTTCCCAATGACAAGAGTGGACTTGGATTCAACTCCAATCTCAAGAACAAGTCCATTATTGACAAGAAGAAGGGCCAAGAACAAGTCAAAGATCCGGCCAAGATTATTTGCTTCAAGTGCAAGATTGAAGGGCACCATGTTAGATCTTGCCCTTTGAAGAAGAAGCCTCTTAGTGAGAAGAAACTAGGGAAGAGGCCTCTTGTTCAATCTCATGCTCAACCACGAGTTGAACAACGGCCACCTCCTAAGAAGACTCAAGCCAATGCTCCTCTTGTTGAGAAGCCTATTGAGAAGAAAGAAAAGAGCCGATGTTGCTACCTTTGTCGCAAGAAGGGACACTTTTCTTCGTCATGCACTAATGGTACATTATCCAACCCTATCCTTGTTGATAATGCTTATTCCATTAGGAAGGATAATGTGGGCAATGTGTTTGCCAAATATGTTGGTGCTCCAAGTGGTGTCAAGAAAAGAACCATTTGGGCTGCCAAACCTATTGTGACTAACCTCTTAGGACCCAACTTTGTTGGGGACCAACAAGCTCAAACTTGATCAATAGGTGGTGTTGGAGGGTATTGGAGACTTGGCTAATTCATGAAGAATTAAGGGATCTTCATCAATTTTATTTCCTCAAGCCAAGTCACTTGGATTATATATATCTCTTACCCAATGTTCCTCCAAGCGTTAACTTGTACTTAAATCATATATTCATTGAAAGTTGCTTGCTCCCTTGCATATGTTAGTTTTGTTTCTAGCATGTGTTTGTATATGTTGTGCTTCCTACTTACCTATCTTGAGTAATCTAGTTATGTTTGTTGGTTTGCACTCAATGTACTTGTGTTCTTTGTGTTGAGCCTTCATTGCTTATCTTAGTTGGCTCTTTCGGAGATTAATGGACTATCCCATTTTAGGGGAGTAATATGCTTTGCACTTTACTATCCTAAAATGTGTGTACATGAGGAATACCACTTAGTGTTGATATATCAATATTATCTATTCTCTATGTGGTATGTCATTCTCATGAGAAATTTATTTCTAAATGTCCATTAACTTTCTCTAGTTGGATTTATTTTTGCCTCTTGTTGTTTTCAATGGATTATCACATTATGGGGGAGTAATAAGCTATGTGCATATTACAATCCTAGAAAATGTGAACATGTGAGGTATTGTCACCTAGAGTTGATATTATTATTTATCTTGTTCCTATGTGGCATGTTGCTCAAACAAGTTCCATATTTGCTTAAAATATCTTGTGTCTCTCTTCTTTGGTATCTTGTTTGTTAGAGAGTTTCTTGTTGCCTTGCATTTCGTTTTTATTTGAAGCCTTCAAGAATCTCTATCTAAGCATGTTTTTTTATTCCTATCTTTTACCACATGCTTATGTTTTGTGAATATGATTGTGAACAAATCTACCACCGAGAAATATCTTCATACATATCTTGTCTTTGACAAGTTATAATAATTTGTGGTAAGTTTATTGATCATATTTACTTTGGCCATTGCTCTAATATTGCCTTGTTTCTTGCCAAGGATTTTGTTTGGTTCAAACTCCTTTGTGTCTTCCTTGCTCTACTCAAAATTTGTTTTATGTTTTCTTGAGTTAGGAAAAGCAATGATCCCATACTTGTGCACTTGTGTTCAAAGTCATATTTCTTTGGGTTGCACTATTCTTGGGGAAGCTATCCTACATTGAGTAGATCACCATTCTTTAAATTGGTATTGCATCTAATTGATTTTATTTAAACATGACTAGTGTTTGAATAATATATATGGAGAGTAATGATTCCATTGTGTGCATTTTGTATTCAAATGCAAGATCATAAATAATGCACTATTATTGGAAGAACTATCCTATATGCGTTTGAACACTTGTTGTCTTTAAATTTGTTTGTTATCCCAATGACTTGTCTCTTTGGAAGACAAACTCTTTTCGTCTTGGTACTTGTGTGCTATCATGAAAAGTGTAGAGGGTTTGTTCACTCTTTTTTTTTTGGTATCCTCTCTATGTTGGTTTCCTCAATCATGTGTTGATTTGGGTCTTGATATTTTTTGGACAATTCTCTTTCTTTTTTGAGTGGCTTCTTGGTTTAATTAGTTCTTTGTCCAATTTGTATCTTGTTTTGGTTCTTGAAAGTTTTGTGCATGCATATTTACTATGTATATCTTTTGGCATGCTTACTTTCTTTGATCCAATATATAGTATAAACTCCATCAAATCCTAAATGGCTAAGATGTGCATGAAATTCAAATTCATATTAATATGCACATATTTATGTGGAGTTTGTCCTATGTATTGTAGTTGTTCTAACTACTTTGGACCCAATGATTTTGGGTACCATTTTGTACTTGAATTTTGTTTTTAGGTACAATGGAGATACATTGGTTGCTTGCTCCATTCATAAGGAAGGTGTTATCACCATGGTATTATAGGAGTCAAGCTACGATGATTATCAAACTCGCATCCTCTTCATCACCAATATCGTCTCGGTAACAAGTATCTATCTCATGCATACGTTTCTAGATTTCAACCTTGTGTAGGTTGCTTCTCGGCATGATTTCCCTTTTATTGCATTTCATTTGGTTCTTGCAAATGTCTTATCAAAAACATCTTTATTGCAACTATGAGTAAGCCGGGATGATTACATACAAAAGGGATATTTATAATCATTTTAATGATTCACCAATCCCAAGTATATTAATCTAGCAACTTTTACTTGAAGTATCTCATATGCAACATTGATGAATTATCAAAAACCATTTGAGTCTTTTGTGATATGTGTTACCTTTATCGAAGCATTCCAACTATCACTTTTCCCTTGTGATATTTGTGATGCTTTGATGAGTTTTGATTGTTCATCTATATCCCCTTAAGATTAAACTAAGCTTAGTGCTTTGCTTTCAAGCAAAAATCTTATTGGTATATTAATGAACCTCTCTTGGATATCATGTTCTTCACCTTTGTACCTATTTTGTGTGTGCATGTTTCTTTGTGGATATATATCTTTGTGATTGTTGTCCACTTAGAAACTTATACACACGATAATAGTTACATCTTTAATTGATATTCTATTTCTTTAGTGACCACATTTTATTGCTTTATATTCCTTGGTGGCTCCTAAAAGGCACAAGCTTTGCTTTTCTTTTGCTATTCCTTTTCAATCTTAATAAGCTTGTGGACCTATGTGTTTTATCACTTGATGGTTTGTGTTTATGGTAAAGACATGGTATGCACTATGTGCCTTATATATTGAAAGACTATGTTGATGATTCTATCATCCTATTAGTCTCCTAAAAATGTTTTTCCTTGTCACACGCATCTATTTCGGTTGAGTAAGTTTTTATTTGTCACTTTTTTATCTTCATTGCTCAACTTTTGTTTGTTTGCAAGTTGCTTTGCCTCATTTCCAATCTATTTGCTTGCTCTTGTTTGTGTTCAAAATTATCTAGAAGGGAGTAATGAGTCCATGTTGTGCACATTATATAGTAATTCAAACCTAACATTGTGCATGTACTTTGGGGAGTTCCCTCTTGATTTTCTAGAACACTTGGTTTATCTTATCAAATTATTGATTTTGGTCAATCGGTTTTTCGGATCCTTTGGTTGGTTGCTTCTTTGTGAAAGTATCCTTCAATTTGACATTTCTTGTAAATCTTTGGATCCTCAATATAGTTTGATCTCCCTCCATCTATTTATAGTTGGATATATGCACTTGAGTTCACTCATATCATGAGGAATGCATACACTATGGGGGAGCTCTTACTATATTGTCCTTCTAATCTTTTTGCCCATTTCGGCAATGGATGCCAATGGGGGAGAAGTTTAGAGGGTTTAAGGGAATTTGGTTTATGCTTTAGTTTCGTTCTTAAGCATTTTCCTTTCCATGCTATTGCATCCTTGCTCTTGTTTAGCATGTTTGCTTCATTCATCATATAAACCCTCGTAAAAAGGGATTGTCATCAATTACCAAAATGGGGGAGATTGAAAGCGCATGGTTCCCCCATATGTGGTTTTGGTAATTAATGACAATCCTTATGGACTAATGGTTGCATTGAGTTATCCTTGTAGATCTTGTCCATAGGAAATAATGGAGTTCATGTGTTGAACTCTATTAGCTTCCTTGATGGCCATTGTTACATTCAAGGATTTATATGAAGAATGGTCATGTTTTGAGTTGAGCTTATTGCTAGTATGTCTTGAAGAAAAGGATTAGGTGATCTTTCATTATCATCTTCAAGACATCATCTTTAGAAGTGAGAAGCAAAGATACAAGGTTGATCAAGCAAGCGATCAACACACGAAGCTACAAGTTGTACCAAGTGGGATTGTGTATCCCATGGTATGGTAAGCATTTGTCAAATATAGCATTGTGAACTAACCCATGATATGTGTGTGTCGCATCTCTATGTGTGGTTAGGTATCTTTCCATGGGCATGAACCAAAAGGAAGATTTCATATAGCCCATGGTCTATGTCGTCGTCAAGCGGTGTTTGTCATCTAGCTTGACGTGGAAGCTCAAGTGAAGCATCTAGAAGATATCCTATGCTTGATGCTTGCCACCCTTTTGGAGATTGTGGCCTTGTGAAGATTTGCCGAAGGGTCTCTCCCATAATGGTGTATGGGGGAGCTAGTCTCTCCCATAATGGTGTATGGGGGAGCAACTTGCAAGTCTTCATCAAACGGAGTTTGTGCTAGCAAGCGCAATCAAGAAAGAAGATCCAACTTGAGAGAGTCAAGATCGTCATCATCTAGCTCAAGTGGAATGCTCAAGGCAAAGGTATAATCTTGATAGGTTTTCTATTTTACCGGTCTCGTGTCTTTGGGAGACCGGGTTATAGGATAGATAGTCGTACTATCAAGAGGGGCTCTCAAGTGAGTAACTCGATCGAATCATTATGGAGAGCTCAAACCTTTGCATACTTTGCATATCATCTTTCTTGGTTCTTATTTGGCTTTTGTCTCCTTTGGGTTTTAGTGCTTGTCGTGATCTTCATGACAAGCCTTGGGTTCTCGAAAACGGATTTTGTAAGAAAAACTTGTTGCGTTTTCGGTGGAGAAAATATCCGGTTCAGCTTTGAGAATGTTTCCACACCTTCCATGTGTGGTAACTTCTCCATTCATTTTTATTTGGATACTCCTTGCTGTTATCTTTCCAACCCAATTGGATTCACCTCTTTCGAAGTTCATCCGCAAAAGTTATGTTCGTCTCGGCGATGGAGGTTTTACCGGTTGTTCCTTTTAGAGAGGTTAAACCTTTCTACATTTGGTTTTAGTTTCCATTGTTGGGCAGTGATGTTTCTCTGCATGATCTTGTAGAGTTTTTCATTGCAAACTCAACGAGCCAAAGATCATCGAAAACGGAGTCCGGACGAAAAAGTTATGGATGTTTTAGTATTGGTGTCTCTGCAGTTTTCACCAGTCCGGAGTCTCCGGACTTAGGACCGGAATCTCCGGTAGTCCGGAGTCTCCGGTGTGCAGTCCGGAGTCTCCGGACCAAAAACTCCCCCAGGGGTTGCTCCCTTGGTGTCGCGTACTGTATAGGGTCCGGAGAGTGTCCGGAGACTCCGGTTCAGACCGGAGTCTCCGGTCTTCACACCGGAGTCTCCGGTGTGGATTGTTTTCTCTGTAGTATCTTGTGTTTGCGAGTTTGGTGTCGCGCACTGGACTCACACCGGAGACTTACCGGAGACTTACCAGAGTCTCCGGTGTAAGTTTTCCTGCAACGGCTCTTTTTCTTGGGGACCTATAAATAGGCCCCCTTTCTTCCCCAAAGAGCTAGGTCTTCCAAGCACGAATTTTTCCCCTCTCTCTCCTCCATTGTTGACCTTGGAAAGCTTGCCCCTCTCTCAATTCCTCCCATGATTCTTGCATATCTTTGAGGGAAAAGAGAGAGGAGATCTAGATATACATTTCCACCAATCCATCTTCCTTCTTAGTGAGGGAAACCTAGTAGATCTTGATCTTGGAGTTCTTGGTGTTTCTCCTCCATTGTTCTTCCTCTCTTATTTCCCCATAAGCATTTGTTGCTTTGTTGGAATTTGAGAGTGAAGGATTTGAGCACTTGTGCTCTTGCCATTTGCATCGGTTGCATCGGTTTGCTCTCTCCATGAGGATTCGTGGAAGTGAAAAATTGTGAGCTTGTTACTCTTGGGTCTTGGACCCTAGACGACTTGTGGTGTTCTTGGGAGCCTCCAATTGAGTTGTGGATGTGTGCCCCAAGATTGTGGTGACACCGAGAGCCTCCAATTAAGTTGTGGATGCGTGCCTCGGGCTTGAAGGTTGCCAATAGTGGAAGGTGAACTAGGCCTTTGTGGCGGGGTTCATCGGAGAATAGGGTGAGGCCTTTGTGGCGTTGAGTAGGCCTTTGTGGCGAGCTCACACCCCTCCAACGAGACGTACTCCCCTTTGTGGGAGGAACTCGGGAATACATCATCGTCTCCGTGTGCCTCGGTTATAAATAACCCGAGATTTTTACTTATGCAATTTACATTGTGATAGCCTTCGAGCTTGAAGTTATACATCTTGTTATCACTTTGTTACTTGTCTTGCTTAGCATAAGTTGTTGGTGTATCTAGTTGTCCATAGAATATTTAGGTTGTATGCTTGTTAATTTAAACACCTAGTTTATTTCCGCATTTAGCAAGCCTTAACCGGAAAAGTTTTAATCGCCTATTCACCCCCCCCTCTAGGCGACGTCGTTGTCCGTTCACCAGCTACGCTCTTACCAAGGAAGAGAAGAAAATCTTTTTTGAAGCACTAAGTAGTATCAAGGTCCTCTGGCTTCTCATTGAATATAAAGGGAATAATAAATGTGGCGGAGAAAACAATCCAAAACCTGAAGTCTCATGACTGCCACGTGTGGATGACACAATTGCTTCCGATTGCGTTGAGGGGGATTCTACCAGAAAATGTTTGACTACCCATTGTGAATTTATGTGCATTCCTCAATGCAATTTCTCAGAAGGTAATCAATCCAGAAAGTCTATCAGCGTTACAGACAGATGTGGTCCAATGTCTTGTCAGCTTCGATTTGGTGTACCCACCATCCTTCTTCATTATTATGACACACCTCCTAGTTCACCTAGTCAAAGAGATTTCCATTCTTGGTCCTGTGTTTCTACACAATATCTTCCTCTTTGATAGGTTCATGGGAGTCTTAAAGAAATATGTTCACAACCGTGTTAGGCCAGAAGGAAGCATCTCCAAGGGTTATGGAACAGAGGAGGTAATTGAGTTTTGTGTTGACTTTCTTCCAGACCTTAAGTCGATTGGTGTTCCCGAATCGCGGCATGAGGGAAGAATGAGTGGAAAAGGCACGCTAGGAAGGAAAGCAAAGATATTTATGGACGGACATTGTTTCACTAAAGCATACTACACAGTTTTACAAATGTCCACCTTGGTGGCTCCTTATATCGAGGAACACAAGAGTATTATACGGTCCAAAAACCCGAACTGTCTGAATCCTTGATTAATGATGAACACATGGATAGTTTCAGCGCCTGGTTGCAGACAGAACTCATGAATAACAATATTGTTGGAGATAAGCTCTACTTGTTGGCCAGGTCACCATCTTGGACTGTACTGACTTTCCAAGGGTACGAGATAAATGGGAATACATTTTACACGATCGCACAAGATAAAAAGAGCACCAACCAGAATAGTGGTGTCCGTTTCGATGCAACCGGATACAATGGGAAAAAGACACATATTATGGTTACATAGAGGAGATATGGGAACTTGACTATGGGCCTAATTTTAAGGTCCCTCTGTTTCGGTGTCAATGGGTCAAGATGACAGGAGTAAAGGTAGACCAGTAGTACGGAATGACAACAGTGGATCTCAACAGTCTTGGGTATAGAAACGAACCATTCGTCCTAGCCAAAGATGTGGCTCAAGTTTTCTATGTGAAGGACATGTCTACCCAACCGAGAAAAAGAAAAAAAAATAAGAATTCTAATACATCACGTGGTGAGCCGAAGCAGCACATAGTTCTTTTAGGGAAAAGAAACATTGTAGGAGTGGAGGACAGGACAGACATGTCAGAAGATTATAATAACTTTAAAGAAATTCCGCCCTTCAGAGTGAAAACTGACCCAATCATCGCGTTAAATAATGAATATGCTCCATGGCTACGACAGAAAAGTAAACAATGGCGACACTAGTTGGTGATAACATATTAAACCTTCATGGTTCATGTAATATTACTAGACTATTTTGTAATAATGTATACAACATTACAGATTATCCATATCATGTGTGAAAATATTAAGAATCTCTTCATCTTCTTCTTCCTGTTGTGGGTCGCACTTGGATGGCGTTTTAAAAATTGTTACTAGTTTAAATAGTTAGAATAATTATTTTTTAAACTAGAAAATGTACTTGAAGTGTTTATGCAATTTAAAACACTTTTCATATTGAAAGTTTCTCCAAATTCAAAACCATTCATATAGTAGGTTTTTAAAATGTTTGAAAATTCAAAAATTGTTACTAGTTTAAATAGTTAGGATAATTATTTTCTGAAACAGAAAATGTATTTTAATTTTTTATGCAATTTTAAACACATTTCAGATTGAAAATTTCTCCTAATTCAAAATCATTTGAAATGTATTTGAAAAAGTATTTGAAAAAGTATTTGAAACGAGGGAGGGGAAAAATGGCGGCTGGACAGAAAAAACGAAAATTGGGGCCTTTTGCCCCGGTTCGTGTTACCAACCGGGGCAAAGGGGGGAGGTGCGCGGGCAAGCGAGGGCCCACCTCCCCTCTTTTGCCCCGTTTGGTAACACAAATCGATGCAAATGGGACCCCTTTTGCCCCGGTTCGTGTTACCAACCGGGGAAAAAAGACCCCCACCTATATAACCCCGGGCGGATGCTCCGCCCGGGGCAAAGCAACAGTTTTCGCTAAGTCCCCCGTCGCCGAAATCCAGAGCGACGCCGTGAGGCTACCCGATTTCGCGACCGGGATCCTCGCCGCCGCTCCTCGCCTCCTCTACACCCGCGCCAAGCCCGTGCTCCGCCACGCCCGCGCCAAGCCCCTCCTCCGCGCCTCCGCCGGAGATCACCGCCGGCCTCCTCGCCTCCTCCCGCGCCCAAGCCCTCCTCCTCGCCGCCGTGCCCTCCTCCTCCTCACTTGTAATTTTTTAGTTAATTAATTTAATTACATTGTTAGTTTAGTATTAGTATTAGTGTTAATATTAGTGTTAGATTAATATTAGTACTGTTAGTAATATGGTACTGTTACTATTAGGTAGTGTTAGTAAATTTGTATTAGTGTTAGTATTAGGTAATATAAGTATGAATATTAGTGTTAGTATTAGTGTTAGTTTGTTTATTTAGCAATATAAATTATTGATTTGTCATAGTTTAGGTATTAGGTCACTTAGAGAGGAAAAAAATTAGTTAGAGGTTTAGAGGAAAAAATTTAGGTCTTGGACTTAGAAAAAATTTAGCTTTTGGACTTAGATATTTTTTTAATGTTTTTTGACTTAAAGATAATTTCAGGTTTTACACCTTAGAGAAAAAAATTAGGTTTAGTTCACTTGTAGAAAAACAATTAGTTAGAGGTTTGGAGGAAATTGATGGAATTTGCAGCAATTTTGATCAAATGGATGCTATTAGCTATATTTTGATTAGATTATATGCAATTGTTGCGAATTGATGAAATAGATGCTATTAGTTAGAGGTTGCTACTTATGATGTTATAAATTTTTGTAGCCATGGCGAGAGATCCTCTGCGACGCAGTGCGCGTGTTGGCGGTGGGCGCGTCGTCCCCGTCGAAGAAAACACAATCGTACCACGTGGTGGACGTCCACGTGGATCGCGTGCAGCGCGTGGACGTGGTGCTGGCGTAGCCATCAAGGAGGAGGAAGCGGTGCCTGCAACTCGTGGACATAGGTGTGGACGCGGAGCACGGGTGGCAGCACGATGTGCACGGGAGGCAGCACGCGGAGCACGGCGCGACGATGTTGCTGCGGCGGAGTAGGCTGCGGCGGCGGCGGAGGAGGAGGAGGATGACGGTTTCCGGCTACCAGAGTTCTACGTCCACCTGTTGCCCCCACTGCGGAACAGGCTTCGTCTTCCACAGCGTATATCGGAGATCCTCCTCGAGCGCAATGGGACCTTTAGGTTCAGCCTCCAGTTGGATGCCTGCCACAACGGGCCCGTTCAGGTGATCCTGCAGCGACGTGACGATGAACTCTACCTGCGCCATGGGTGGGGGCAGTTCCAGCTCATGCACAACCTGGATGTGGGCGACATGCTCACATTCAGGTACATCAACGACAACACGGTGGACGTGCTGGAGGTGAAGATCTTCGACGACACCCTACCCCGCCCCCGTTGCTGCCAGGATAGCTCGTCTGACAGCACCTCCGCTTTCGAGGCTGACGAGTCAACTCCGACGAGTCTGGCTCGGGCGAGTCTGCCCCCGACGCAGAGGTGTAGTATGTCGAGCAGTTCATCGCTCTCGGTGTCCAGTCACATGTTGTTTTGTTAGCGATATCGTCAGACTATGTCTTCAGGTTTATGTCGTATTATGTTTAATTATGTCATCGTGTCGAACAATATTTGTATTCGTGGCCGACTATGTTTATGTTATTGTTGGTTTTCATCTGTGTTTGTGTTCGACAATTTGTCATCTTTTTTACTATAAATGTTTATTATTTGAAAGATCATTGAATTTTTAGTGCACTTCAAGAAAAATAGAATTTCTAATCTTTTGCAGAGAATAGGAAAACAGGGGAAAACGCAGAGTACGTTTTGCCCCGGTTGGTGTTACCAACCGGGGTAAAAGGGCGCCGGCCTGCTCGCTGAGGAGAGCCCACGTGGGCACCCCTTTTACCCCGGTTGGTAAGCCCACCGGGGCATAAGGGGGGCTTTTAGCCCGGGTTTGACAAACCCGGTTGGGCAGCCGACGCATAAGGCCCATCCCAACCGGAGCTAATGCCCTGTTCTCCACTAGTGGCCCGGTTGAAAAAAACAAGATGTTCGTGGCTTGTCTTTTTGGACGAACTATTTCTGGCTCCACACGTAAAGCCCCAAACGACAATGCATGTTTTATATCGAATGGCAGGAAAACCAGCTAGTAGCGATATAAGCTTGAAGAAATAATAACACCTAGATCATAAAGACATGCCACTTGGTTGTCTAAGAACTGTGGGGCGTTTCCTGATAGCTGCCTCCGAAGTTCCAACCCTGTCCGATCGATTTCGGTAAATATGCTCTCGTGTATCTTAAAGCTAATTTGATTGTTTGAGCTTAGTCAAATAAGAGCACCATTTCATAGAATGGTAGCTCCTTTATGACGTAAAACCAGGCTGGGTATATGGCGCGTTGTACTTCCAGAATTTGACAACACCGTACAATCGTTCTACTGTCTCTCAAAAGGACAAAAAATCAAGCAGGAGGCGGGCGATGGCGTTTCCCCCGTTGTGGCGGCTTCCCTCCTCCGTCGACTACCCCGACGCTCCTCTCGATCCCGCTACTCTCTCTCCGCCTCCGCGCGCTCGCCTTCCCCTTCGCCCTCCCCTGTCCTGCTCCTCTCCGGTGCGGTTCGCTGGTGACGGGGAAGATGAGCTCCCTGCGGAAGAGCTTGAACTCCTCTCATGTGCGTCGACCGTCTCACGAGGGAGTTCACCGGTTCGCGAGCGCCAGGGCTCTAGCGGCGTCCTCTCCACACACTTCGGTGGAGCGTGTTCGTCGGTGAGCGCCGCGCTCCTCCATTTGATTCCCCTGCGGAACCCCGTTCAATCTGGTGGAATCAACCATTTGTGGAGGTGGGTTCGATTCGGGTGGATCTCCGTCGACCCCCTGATTCACCAATTCCGCCATGGCCGAGCGATCGTGTTGCATTCCCCGAGATTTCCAATGGCGGCAGGGTGCTTCGTCCTCGCGCAGTGGGCCCGGAAATTCGTTCGTGCATGCCCCCACTAGTAAGTGCTTGCGGGGTCAAAGAGGACGAGGTCGAGGAAGTTTTCGGTCAGCTGTGGTAAACTTTGTCATTTCGCAGAGGAGGCGATAACTCGAGAAACATCCTGGTCTCGATCCCAAAGGGATTAGAGACTCTGATGTCTCCCTCTCCGACTGCTTCCTCGCCCCCAAATCCGCCCTCCTCCACCACCGTGCCCGCCCCTTCTGCCTGTCGCCGACTGCTGGTTCCCCGTTGTTTGTTGAGGTTCTCTCCAAGCAGATGCAAGCGAACCGCCCCAACCGCGGGCGTTGTCGTGGGAGGGAAGGTCCCCCTCCTCCTGCTGCGCCAAATCTCAAAGCTCCAAGCCATGGTGAAGCTGCAGCTGCGGGTGCTTCTCAACCTGCTAGACTCCCTCCAACTAAAGGTCCGCAGAATCAAAGGTACCAAAGGCCTCCTCCTCGTTAATACAATCGCAAAGTCTAGAATCAGCAAGGTAGTAACCTAGGTTAGCAAGGAGGCGTGGTACCTGGTAGCTCCCTCTCTCAACCACAACCAGCTTCTTCTGATAGATCTGCGTCTTCACAGTCAGCGAGTTTGGAGGTTCCTTCCCTGCCTGAGCAAGTTCTTGATCCCCAGTACAACAAATTGATCTGCTTCAATTGTGGAGATCCAGGCCACTTCGTTGGTAATTGCGTCAAGCCCAGGGTCTGGTTTATCTGTAACATGCCTGGCCATCCTGTGAATTCCTGCCCCGAATGGCTTAAGGAACATCCAACAGCAGAATATTTCGGGAGTGGAAATCTTGGCCTAGGGTTCTTTCATGTTGACGTTCCAGATGCTGACTCAACCAAGTGGCTCAATTTTGCAAATTGTGGAGTTATCACAGTCAAGAAGGGGACCGTATCTCTGGTTGAACTTGAATCAAACTTCAACTCCATCTTCTGTAAAGAGAGAAAGTGGCCCTGGCAAATGAGGGAGTTGGAACCAAACTCTTTTCTGGTGAGGTTTCCACCCTGGAAGAAGGTGTCTGGCCTGAGTGAGTTCCCAGACTTTGACCTCGAGAAGGATGGAATTACTATCAAAATAATATCATGGGATGGTGAAGTAAAGCAATATGTGTACTTGGATGAGTTTTGGGTGAATATCAAGGGCATACCTCCTAAGTGGTGTTCCTGGAAGACCATTTCCCAAATTGCCTCTATCCTTGGGTCTTGGTTGACATTGACTGGTCTCTGCTCTTCAAATCTATGTATTCAGTGGTCAGGATTGTAGTCTCTGTCAAGGATAGAGCCAAGATTCCTTCTCAGAGAGTTGTTGAGATGAACCAGGCCTTGTACTTGCTCCATATTCAACTTGAAACTGAGGTGGATGGCTCTTCTTCTCCTGGTGATGGTCCTAATGGTGACTTGGCTAACATTACCACATACATGGATGCAGACCACGTGCCTCCTTCTGGGTCAAATCCTCCTACTACTTCAACCCAGCTTGCAACTGTTCCTTGTCAGAGATCTGGTAAAGGTGTTATAGAAGATGACTGCCTTAGTTTCCCTGAGTTCTGTGTTGCTGCACACTGTGCTAGCCCCCTGGTTCCCTTCCAGACAAGCTTGACTACTCTAGGCTTGATGATGGTGTATGGGACTGGGAAGGTCCTCCTCTTAAACCCCTCCAAGTGATCCCTGAACCAGTTGAATGTATCCTTCAATTAGAGAATTCCACCATTGATTTGAACCTATACAAAGACCTATTTGATGCTGGCATGGACTCAGAAGAAGACGATCCTGCTGAAGACCATCCTTGTACCAAGTGCCTCCAATCTGAGGTGGTTTCTCTTCTTAGTGCCACTAAAAGAACTCTCATGCCTTCTTTGGATGAAGCTTCCACTTCTGCTCCTCCCCCCAACCAGACCAAGAAGACTAAATTGGGCCCAGCTGTTGCTACCAGGAGGAGTGCTAGGAATCATGGTGCTCTGAATATTATGGAGAAAGCTGAGAAGTACAAGATGAAACTAAACTTGGAGATTCCTCCTATTTTTTATGGTAATTCCTTTGTTATTCTTGATCCTAATATCCTTGGTGATATCTTAGATGTCCTAGATATCTCTTGTGGATCATCCATAGTAGAAGAAGAGAATAATATTCATAAAATGATGCAGGATGAGATTACTCTTAATCATACCTTTGTTGTTGATAATCGTGTTGTTTCCCTTCCTTCTTCAATTGACATTGAATGTGTAGAGCAGTTCCCTACGCTTACACCTTCTAGGTTAAATGGTGCTGATAGCCAAGTATCTGATCAGCTGTCTGATCCTGAGACTGGCCTTAAAAGCAACCCATGGACAACTATTACTAAGAAAAATAAATCTAAGTCTCATGATCAGAGGACTATGGAACAGTAGGGGCACAGGGAGACCTGGCCACAAACAAGCTCTAGCTGACTTTATTTTTAAAAACAAGTTAGATTTTGTTGGTATCCAGGAGACCAGAAGAATGTCTTTTCCCTCCCACTTCCTGAGATTTATCTCTGGACCTTGGGACTTCTCTTAGATCACCTTGCCTCCTAAAGGTGTTGCTGGAGGTATCTTAGTAGGATTTAGATCAGGCGAGTTTGATATTATTAGTCATTCTTGTTTTGAGTTTTGTGTGTCTGTTATTGTCAAGAATATGATGGATAACTTTACATGGCAATTGTTTGTTGTGTATGGTACACCATATTATGATTTCAAATTACAGTTCATTGCTGAGCTGCATGACATAATGGATAAAAGTTATCTCCCTACTCTTATTGGGGGTGATTTTAACCTAGTAAGAGATAGCTCTGAAAAACAATGGAGCAGTTAATGCTAACTAGTCCTTCCTTTCTAATGATTGGATTAACCATTGGGGCCTGATTAATTTTAATATGGCCAATAGAAGTTATACTTGGTCTAATAATCAGGATGGTCCTATTATGGCAACTCTTGACAGAGTGTTGGCTAGTACTGAGTGGGATACTAAGTATCCTGTTACTACTGTTAGGGCCTTGCCAAAGCCTGTTAGTGATCATACCCCCTCCTTTTGGATACCTTCTCTGATTCCCCCTCCTCCTAGGATCTTTAGGTTTGAGAAGTGGTGGTTGGAATACCCTGAGTTCCACACAAAGGTGCATAGATTTTGGAACCTCCCCTGCTCCTTAACTTCCCCTATTGATAGGTGGCAGTTCAAGCTGAGGAACCTTAGGAGATATTGTAAAGGGTGGAGCATTAATGTTGATACTGCCAATAAAAAAAGGAAAAAATGATGTTTTCCAAGAATTTGATATCCTTGACACCTTCTCTCAATCATGCTTACTCTCTACAGAGGAGGCATAGAGGTTGAGTCAAATTAGAAGTGAACTTGACACCCTCCTTAAGTTGGATGAGACCAAAGCCTAGCAGAGATCTAGGGATAAATTTGTGAAAGAGGGAGATATGGATACTTCCTATTTTCAGGCCATTACTAACCAAAGGAGGAGAAAAAAGCAAATTGCAGTCCTGGATGGCCCAGTGGGTCCAGTAGAACAAACCAATGACATGCTTAAAGTAAGTCTGGATTTCTATAAGTCCATGTTTGCTGCAGAACCAAGAATGAATATGTCCTTAGGTTCTAGTTTCTGGGACAAAGATGATAAGGTCACTGATGAAGAGAATGATATCTTGCAGAAACCTTTCACAGTAGATGAAATTAGAGAGGCTATCTTTGGCTCTTATGCTAGTGGTGCCCCTGGCCCTGATGGCATCTCTTTTCTTTTCTATCAAAAGTTTTGGGGGCTTATTCACCATGACTTTATGGCCCTGGTTAGGGATTTTGAGCTTGGCAATTTAGCTGTTGCCAGACTAAATTTTGCTATTCTTACTCTAATCCCTAAGGAAACTGATGCTAGAGATATGGGAAAATTCAGGCCTATTAGCCTTGGTAATTGAAGTTTGAAAATTATTTCGAAAGCTATTACTAACAGGCTCTCTTTGGTAGGAAGTGGACTGATTTCTTCTAATCAGACTGCCTTCCATGCTGCCCACTCTAGGGGTGGACCCTGCCTTAGTCCTTAAGTTGGATTATGAGAAGGCCTATGATAGGGTTGATTGGAGTTTCCTTGATGAGATGCTCCTCTCTAGGGGTTTTGGACCTATTGTGAGGAGCTGAAAGTCTCCTTGTTGGGGGCTCTCTTTGTGTTAGAATGTAACACCCCGGCCACCTCGTAGCCGGCGGCTGTGTGATGACCCAACACAACACTGCATGTGTAGTGCGCAAGTCGATGACATAATACTCACAGAAGGACTTATCTGTGAATATTACACCCCTCAGAGTAGTACAACAGAAACACAGCGGGTCTAGGCAAAACTATAGGATACAAACTTCATTACAAAATTTCGAGAATCTCTTTGAAGAATCAAACAAGATCTCACACAAATGAAACATCAGAAGAAGCAATGCGAAGCTCCAAGCTGGAGAATTACTCTAGCACAGAACCTAATCTACTACGGCTGATGTCAGCCCTAATCTATGGCTTATAACGACTAACTCCAAGAATGGTCTTCACCGACACCTTGGTAGTTTCTCCTCCATCAGCGTTCTTGATGACGATGCTTCACGATGATGACTTCTCTCAGGCTTCAACTCTAAGCAGGGGTCAAACGGGAACAAATGAGTAACGAGCGTTACTCAGCAAGTTCATGGTATATAGAGGGTAGTTTGATGCACTAACTACAGTTTCAGACTCGAAAGAGTCATAAGCTAATGCAATGTTTTGTAAAAATTTCTTCAAGAGATTGTTTTTACTTCTGAAAACTATGCCCGCCAGACCATCACAGGACTAGAACTTCATGGAGTTGCCTTTCCTGTAGCGTTCGCAGTTCCTTCCCGGAACAGGGGGTAACATGCCACATCCTTTTACACTCTGTAGAGGTGCGTTACTTTACCCATGGACGACCAAGACCATGTTGCACAACCAGGTGTACATTCCTGTCCACTCCCACTCAGGTATCGGGCCCGGTTGTTGGTCCAAGCCAAACTGTGCTTCTCCGCACAACGCATGCCCACCCATTTCCGCCAGCAGGTTGAACGCCTGATTCCACCCCTCACGATGGAGATCTACGCGCCCCTGGCCGACACTCATAGACCCCAGAGTCCGTGGGACGTAAGGGCTCCCACCCATGTGCATGTAGTCCCGTAGAACCTACAGCATACGTCTCTGGCAGCCCGTTTACATGCGAACGAGAAAAGATTACAGCTGACTTACTCCCCCCATAGAAGACCCATGGTTAACGCGGTATTTACGGCGCACCGAGTTCGGAAGGCATTTGTGATTAATTCCTAGGTAATACGTTCCCGTGCAGATGGAACCTTCCTTTGACCTATTCATCTTACCATGGTCCCATCTGCCCACCAAACAGAACACTACCACTCGGGTAGTCGTTCAATTAGTCATATTATTGAATAAGTTATTATTTTATTAAATTTGAATAACTTAATTGATTAGGCAAAACATTGCACACATAAAAACTTGGTCAAATGACTTTCAAAACATCGTAGATGAGTTGTATATGCTAGTTGGAGCATTTTGGTATATAACTTGTATTTTTCTGATTTTATGAATTATTTATTATTTTCTCAATTTTAAATGGTTTGATTTAATTAAAGAAAATATTTAAATTTAGATTTTATTAAACATTTTTGAAAAGTTGATAAACATTTAGATTATTTTCTTCTAAACATTTCTATATTTATTTTATATTTTTTTGATAAACAGAATTAAAGTTATTGAATTAATAAAGTTTAATTAATTTCTGCCCTATTTTAAATTGATAGGTGGGTCCCACCTGTCATATTGATTTTTAAATCAAAAACAAAAGAAAAAGAAATTTAGATTTGACGTCATGGTGATGTCACAATGACATCACCCGAGCTTGATCCTAACAGATCAATCGCAATCACGCGATTCGTCGCGAATTGGACTCTCCCGTTGCTCCCAATCGAGAGAGGGTGCGAAGGGGAGGCTATTGGTGGCAGCGCCGCTTCCATAAGGTCATCGGAGGGTCGTCGGCGGCGGCGTTTGGCAGTGGCGGAGTACGGCTATAGTGACAAAGCTCAAATGTCCACGATTTACACAACGAAAAGTACCGGGAGGTTCCCTAGCTCACCCTTAGGCTCGTAGGAGAGTAGAGGAAGCAAGTGGTGTCCGCAATCGCGGGAATCGTCCACGGTGGCTGGCGGCTGGAGAGAAAGGAATGGCGGATTCCCTCTGCTCCCGTCCCTCCCCGCTTCCGTACAAGCTTGAGGGGAAAGAGGATACCAAGGCGCATCCCCCGGTGGCCTCAATTGCGACAGTGGTGGGCGGAATCGACAGCGGCCGGAGGAACTAGGGTTCGGTTTCAAGGGTTCCATTCACAGCGAGAGGGGAAAGTGAGCGAGAGAGGAGGTAGAGGGCTAGTTGGAGGTTTCTCCTCCCTTCTTATCTGTGAAGAAAGGCGGCAAGCAGGACGTGGCCGGCCGAGTCGACGGCGGCGGCACGCCTCTGCCTTCTGTCACGAGGTAGAAGAAAGGATTAAACATTTTCCGAATAACCTCCTGAAAGTTCTTTACAAATTACAACAAGGTCCTTCTGTTACTAAAAACTGAGAAAAAACCTTTGTTTTCAGGGCCTATTTGTGAACAGAAAAATTAATAAAAAATATATTTGAATATTTAATTTAGGGTGCTAAATTAAGTTGTTTCTTTGTTATTTTCTCTCTTAGTTTTAAATGGCTTTAGAATTATTCTAGGCATGATTACCATGAAAACATACAACAAACATATGGGTACCAAAGCGGTGTATTTTACTTAGACAATTTTATATACCATTCCTTTTTAGAAAATTATTGTGGTAACACTACCTAGTAGTGTTTTTATGTATTATGAAAAATTTACCAACTATGGTATACCACTCCAAGTTCTACCAGGTAGTTTTAAATTGGTGAAGAGACCTGTTTTCCTTTATGTGGGTTTTTAATTTCCCTTATTGAAACTCTTAGCCATTTTAGTTGACATTTTACTTAGGTGAGTGCAAGTCATGTTTGTTGTTTTTCGTACCTGATTATGTGGAAAATATGAGTGGCTTAGGAATCTCGATTGTTTGTTTTCCACATAAGTTCCAATATGGATATTATCCCATGTTTGTTTTTAGAACATATAATCATCTACATGATTATGTGTAGATGAATTTTTATTAGCATCTGTTAGTCTTACATATGAAAAGGTTATGGATAACAAGGTATTAAGCCTGTTACCATTAACCTCCACATATTAAAGACATGTGTACAATGGCTAGTTATTATTTCATACTTGATACTTAATTCCATTTAAGATATTATTATGAGCTCCTCATCTCTGATGAGTTTGACAGAGGTTATTGGTTCTCTAATATATCCTAAAGATTCACTGGATAATTACTTATGATCCCTTACTGAGGCAGTGTTGCTTCTTGTGATCTTCTGTTGCTTGATGTTCTTCTCTCTAGTTGCCACTAGTCTTCTGTTATTACCTTTATCCATTGCAGATAGATTCCTCTCTTGGTTTCCAACCTCATCTGTCTCACCATTTTGGTGAAAACATCTAACTACTCCAAGCAAGGATTTTTCTTAGATGATTATAGAAAAATGTGAGTTTAATTTTGTAACATCCAGTTGCCATATGCATACAATAAGAGTTTGTTAACAAGTGGGCCAGACTTGCCTCCAAATTAGTACTCATATACAATTGGATGAGATGTACTAAGTTATATGTTCTTATGTTTATTTGTGTAAGACACTCAAGTGTTTGAGTATACAAAAGTGATCTGTTAACAAGGTCTAGAAACTTGTTACCAAACTACTTCTATATAACACTAACATTGGAGTATCACACTGTTTCAAGAGTGTTAATAAGATCAGGTCAATATATAAGAGTTTCCAAGTACTCTTATGATAAATTGGAATGACACTTCTAGAACACTCTAAATAATCTTCTTGAAGATCTTCATGTGGTAGTTCCTCCTGTCTTGTGGTTTCTTCTCTTGCAAAATAACTTGGAGGAAATTGGGAAAACAAGATGATCTAGACAAGGTAGACAGATCTTGATAAAAACTTAGTTAAGCTTTTATTCTTCTTTAATATACTTATTATTTTTGTTTACCATAATATATGTTCTTATATCATACATGATTGTTTTACTTAGTTTCCAATTTACTTCCTCAATTAGAGGTTATAACTTGTTGTTATTCATTACTTGTATTCAGAGATACTTTAGTTGTGAAATTGTTGAATTTGAGTAGAGGTGTGGCATACTTATGGAATGATGACTTAAAGGTAATTTGATCAAATGGTTCATTGACGTGTTGAAATTTCATATACTCACTTGTATAAGATATATGGGACAATGAGCATATGAAAGTGATTGATCTTAGTGACTTTGATCATGGTTGTTATTTGGTTACTTAGGGTGCCATATTGTGATTTTATATTCTTGATTTGTATTCATGATGTAGGCATAGAGATTTGGAAAGATCATGGGTAATGATCAAGGTTTAACAGTGGTTTAAGAAGATTTAATCCTTCTTTTAGGTACTTCTTTTAAGGTAGATGAGATATGTACATATTCGATAAATATATTAACACAATTATTATGTCATTTCCCACTTGTGGGTTTGAGTTAACACTTGTATGTATCACTTGTGTTCTATTGAAACTTTTTTATTTACTTATGATGGTTCACTTTATGGTTATGAGATGATTTATAGAGATGTTATGGAAATGAATTGATAACTTAGGGAGTTCTTGTTTTATAGAAGATCACATCTCTGTTGATGAGATGGTTCAATTGTGCATTACTCAATTGTGAAAATATGATCATCAACCATGTGATTTGGATACTCATCCCTCTTTGAGTTCTAGATATCTAATGAATTATCCCAAGTCACTTAAATACTGGTGGTTAAGGTTGTTGAGAGTTTGTGTTGGTCATAACCAACAATGGTTTATCTTATCAGGTGATTTGGTTTCTTAAGATACTTGTTATAAAGATCACTCCAAATGTACTCTTGACTAGATGAACTAGACCTATTTCATCATGTCAAGTGAAACATTTGTCACTTTGATTCGTTTGAACTTTCGCGCCCAAATTTCCCGTACTTTCAGATGCATGCTTTGCAAATGCACATATTAAATTTTGATCCTTATAACTTCCCAAACACTGGGATGTTACAGTATCTCCCCCTTAACAAGAACTTCGTCCCGAAGTTCAACCTCTCTCACGTAAAGATAGGTAGAGAGAACTTCTGTAGACCGTTGAATCTTCACAACTGTTTTCTTATGTTGACCTTGGCATGTGTAGCCTCTTGTCTGGATTGTTCACCTTCCACTGTCTCGCGTAATGATCTAATACTTAGCTTGTTGCTATGACAACTTTGTTTTGTTACTAGGGCTTCCTAATGGTCTTACGAAAAACACGTGGTATTTCCACCATATAGTGGATACCAAGTTTCATTCTCCGATGAATAGGTATGGTTTCCTACCTCTCAGAACTATCTGAAGAACATTTGGTATATCCACCAGGTGATGAATAACCAATAAGATTCTTCCAGTACAATGGTCTAGTATATGGTTAGACTTCCATTTGGTTCAATCTAATGGTCTCAAGAGGAATGCTTCTCAAAGAAACTTGTACAACGTAGTGTACATTGACTAAGACTCAATTTTTAGTGAAAATATCTTCGAGTTTCCTCGAGTTTTAACTCTTCCCTATAGGTGACTATAACCTATTCCACTGGTGGCTTCCTATGGTCCTTCTATATCTTTGGGTTTGGACTTCTACATATTTCTTTCTAGGATATACTACCCATGTTTTCATCTTGGCATCACTTGTGGTATATCTCCATGTTTTGATGAAGTATATCTCCAACTCCAAACAAGATGTGGAATGTGGTCCATTCCCATTAGTGGCTTTATTAATTTATGCCTTCTTGACTTCAAAGACTTCTAGAGCTTTGGTAATGCTTCCATCTGTTGATAATTCAAACCGCTCTCATACTAATCCTATACCTTCTAGTCCAGTAACATCAAGATAGAACTCAGTGTTTGCACATGCATTTGCACATCAAGTTCAATCTTCATGTACAGATCTAGTCAATCAAAGATCCAAATAAAATCCAATAAATCCCAAATGCAGTTATCACTCATGCATCAAAAGCCTATGAAATAACAGTACTTTGAGTAAAGCATCTCCAGTACCAAGGCTCTTAAATGCTATACACTACAAGTAGGTATATAGTACCTTGTAATCCTATTCTACACAACCACTTTTTACCTTGGTAACTACTCCAATTGCATGCCTTACTACAATGGAATAAACCAAGACAAATTGTTCCTATAGTAGTTGTTGTCTAAATTGGTTCCCTATGGGACTAAGTACCATGTCAACTAAAGTCCTTCATCTTGATTACGCTAAACTTCTCATGGCATCTGTTGATCCTTCATGTTGTTGATCACCTTAGGAGTAGTAATGTAGCTTCCATCAATGCTTATGCCTTCTCCTAATTCTACACTATACTATACTATACTATACTAATTCACCTCTAAAGTGGTTAACTAAGGATATGGTATGTACCCCGTAGTTACCATGGTCTAATGATTCTTCATGACCCTTCTTGAGGACTTCCTTACTACCTCAATACCGTATTCTACTCCATCCTATTAATTCATAGAATGGGGTAATCCTCACTTTGACTTAATCATCTCTGACTATGTCACTCTTTTTCTCATTGAAACTGATACATTCTAGACTTCTAACTATTCATACCTAGGTATAAAGAAAATAGATAAGTAGATTTACTCAAATTGAGTATGAACTTTCTATACAAGTATGATTACATCATTCTCAAGTGGATGATCATCATAGTTGTAGGAAATGTGGTTTAGATAAGATGGCTTCCTATAGTGTTTACGAACCTACAGATCTCCTAAGAGGTTTTAAACCTAAGGTCGCTTCGTTCTGATACCATCTGTGATGACCCAACACACGACTGCATGTGTAGTGTGCAAGTCGATGACATAATACTCACAGAAGGACTTATCTGTGAATATTACATCCCTCAGAGTAGTACAACAGAAACACAGCAGGTCTAGGCAAAACTATAGGATACAAACTTCATTACAAAATTTCGAGAATCTCTTTGAAGAATCAAAGAAGATCTCATACAAATGAAACATCAGAAGAAGCAATGCGAAGCTCCAAGCTGGAGAATTACTCTAGCTCAGAACCTAATCTACTACGGCTGATGTCAGCCCTAATCTATGGCTTATAACAACTAACTCCAAGAATGGTCTTCACCGACACCTTGGTAGTTTCTCCTCCATCAGCGTTGTTGATGACGATGCTTCACGATGACGACTTCTCTCAGGCTTCAACTCTAAGCAGGGGGTCAAATGGGAACGAATGAGTAACGAGCGTTACTCAGCAAGTTCATGATATATAGAGGGTAGTTTTATGCACTAACTACAGCTTCAGACTCGAAAGAGTCATAAGCTAATGCAAGGTTTTGTAAAACTTTCTTCAAGAGATTGCATTTACTTCTGAAAACTATGCCCGCCATACCATCACAGCACTAGAACTTCATGGAGTTGCCTTTCCTGTAGCGTTCACAGTTCCTTCCCGGAACAGGGGGTAACATGCCACATCCTTTTACACTCTGCAGAGGTGCGTTACTTTACCCATGGACGACCAAGACCATGTTGCACAACCAGGTGTACATTCCTGTCCACTCCCACTCAGGTGTGGGGCCCGGTTGTTGGTCCAAGCCAAACTGTGCTTCTCCGCACAACGCATGCCCACCCATTTCCGCCAGCAGGTTGAACGCCTGATTCCACCCCTCACGATGGAGATCTACGTGCCCCTGGCAGACACTCATAGAACCCAGAGTCCGTGGGACGTAAGGTCTCCCACCCATGTGCGTGTAGTCCCGCAGAACCTACAGCGTACGTCTCTGGCAGCCCGTTGACATGCGGACGAGAAAAGATCACATCTGACTTACTCCCCCCATAGAAGTCCCTTGGTTAACCCGGTATTTACGGCGCACCGAGTTCTGACGGCATTTGTCATTAATTCCTAGGTAATACGTTCCCGTGCAGATGGAACCTTCATTTGACCTATTCATCTTACCATGGTCCCATCCGCCCACCAAACAGAACACTACCACTCGGGTAGTCATTCAATTATTCATAGTATTATGAAAATAGGACCATGCATTCTTTTGAGACTAGGTGGTAATACGATAGAGTTTTTGCAATTAGTTTGTTATGAAGTACTGCAAAGGAAATGAGCAAGTGATGAACTTACCTGAGATTGAAATAATCATAATAATTCCTGTCTTTGGGTTCAAGGGTCTCGTAGGAAATCCCGACATCTGAAAGATAGCAAAATAGTCCCGGTAAGGACTACAGAAAACACTGGCAAGGATGATACACGCATAGTAATGAGATGCATCGCGAAATACCCTGGAAATTATCCCAGCTTACAAGTGTAAGCCACGTTTGATATGATAATCAACTCACACATGTTTTAGGTGAAATGTTTCATTACTTGGGGTGATGTGGTTATTACTTATTTTAGACTTACATGTGTATCACTTTTACTTAGCAAACAATTGTTATCATGTTTTGGGTAGAAGTGTTTATTACTTTGTTAGATAACAAAACAACAACACATGGAAAACAACTATTAGAAAGATAACAGATACATTTTATTTTATATTTTAATGTGTAGAACTTATAACAAAGAGTTTAATTGAAAATGAGGAATTAAGACAACTAACTCTATCATCACACAACTTGATATTGTCTAGTGATGATAGCTTTATTAGGTGTGAAAACATGAGGGTTTTATTAATAAGGAAAATAATGTTGTGGCAGCTATTTCTGGTTATATTGGAATATTAGAGAGTTCCAGTATATGTGTGGAAACAAGTTTATGAGTTAAACAAAATGTTTTATGTTTGACATATTTGAGTTAGAAGTGCTTTTCTCTTTAATTTGATATAACATTTTATGCCCTTTGAAAATATTTGAATAAGTTATTATTTTATTAAATTTGAATGACTTAATTGATTAGGCAAAACATTGCACACATAAAAACTTGGTCAGGTGACTTTCAAAACATCATAAATGAGTTGTATATGTTATTTGGAGCATTTTGGTATATAACTTGTATTTTTCTGATTTTTTGAATTATTTATTATTTTCTCAATTTTAAATGGTTTGATTTAATTAAAGAAAATATTTAAATTTAAATTTTATTAAACATTTTTTAAAAGTTGATAAACATTTAGATTATATTTTTCTAAACATTTCTATATTTATTTTATATTTTTCTGATAAACAGAATTAAAGTTATTGAATTAATAAAGTTTAATTAATTTCTGCCCTATTTTAAATTGACAGGTGGGTCCCACCCGTCATATTGATTTTTAAATAAAAAACAAATGAAAAAGAAAAAGAAATTTAGATTTGACATCATGGTGATGTCACAATGACATCACCCGAGCTTGATCCTCACAGATCAATCGCAATCACGCGATTCGTCGCGAATTGGACTCTCCCGTTGCTCCCAATCGAGAGAGGGTGCGAAGGGGAGGCTATTTGTGGCAGCGCCCCTTCCATAAGGTCGTCGGAGGGTCGCCGGCGGCGGCGTTTGGCGGCGACGGAGTACGGCTACGGTGACAAAGCTCAAATGTCCATGATTTACACAACGGAAAGTACCGGGAGGTTCCCTAGCTCACCCTTAGGCTCGTAGGAGAGTCGAGGAAGTTAGTGGTGGCCGCAATCGACGGGAATCGTCCACGGTGGCCGGCGGCTGGAGAGAAAGGAATGGCGGATTCCGTCTGCTCCCGTCCCTCCCCGCTTCCGTACAAGCTCGATTGGAAAGAGGAGACCAAGGCGCATCCCCCGGTGGCCTCAATTGCGACAGTGGTGGGCGGAATCGACGGCGCTCGACGGCGGCCGAAGGAACTAGGGTTCGGTTTCTAGGGTTCCATTCACAGCGAGAGGGGAAAGTGAGCGAGAGAGGAGGTAGAGGGCTAGTTGGAGGTTTCTCCTCCCTTCTTATCTATGAGGAAAGGCGGCAAGCAGGACGTGGTCGGCCGAGTCGACGGCGGCGGCACGCCTCTGCCTTCTGTCACGAGGTAGAAGAAAGGATTAAACATTTTTCGAATAACCCCCTGCAAGTTCTTTACAAATTACAACAAGGTCCTTCTGTTACTAAAAACTGAGAAAAAACCTTTGTTTTCGGGGCCTATTTGTGAACAGAAAAATTAATAAAAAATATATTTGAATATTTAATTTGGAGTGCTAAATTAAGTTGTTTCTTTGTTATTTTCTCTCTATTTAGTTTTAAATGGCTTTAGAATTATTCTAGGCATGATTACCATGAAAACATACAACAAACATATGGGTACCAAAGCGGTGTATTTTACTTAGACAATTTTATATACCATTACTTTTTAGAAAATAATTGTGGCAGCACTACCTAGTAGTGTTTTTACGTATTATGAAAAATTTACCAACTATGGTACACCACTCCAAGTTCTGCCAGGTGGTTTTAAATTGGTGAAGGGACTTGTTTTCCTTTATGTGGGTTTTTAATTCCCCTTATTGAAACTCTTAGCCATTTTAGTTGACATTTTACTTATGTTAGTGCAAGTCATGTTTGTTGTTTTTCGTACCTGATTATGTGGAAAACATGAGTGTCTTAGGAATCTCAATTGTTTGTTTTCCACAAAAGTTCCAATATGGATATTATCACATGTTTGTTTTTAGAACATATAATCATCTACATGATTATGTGTAGATGAATTTTTATTAGCATATGTTAGTCTTACATATGAAAAGGTTATGGATAACAAGGTATTAAGCCTGTTACCATTAACCTCCACATATTAAAGACATGTGGTACAATGGCTAGTTATTATTTCATACTTGATACTTAGTTCCATTTAAGATATTATTATGAGCTCCTCATCTCTGATGAGTTTGACAGAGGTTATTGGTTCTCTAATATATCCTAAAGATTCACTGGATAATTACTTATGATCCCTTACTGAGGCAGTGTTGCTTCTTGTGATCTTCTGTTGCTTGATGATCTTCTCTCGAGTTGCCACTAGTCTTCTGTTATTACCTTTATCCATTGCAGATAGATTCCTCTCTTGGTTTCCAACCTCATCTGTCTCACCATTTTGGTGAAAACATCTAACTACTCCAAGCAAGGATTTTTCTTAGATGATTATAGAAAAATGTGAGTTTAGTTTTGTAACATCCAGTTGCCATATGCATACAAGAAGAATTTGTTAACAAGTGGGCCAGACTTGCCTCCAAATTACTACTCATATACAATTGGATGAGATGTACTAAGTTATATGTTCTTATGTTTATTTGTGTAAGACACTCAAGTGTTTGAGTATACAAAAGTGATCTGTTAACAAGGTCTAGAAACTTGTTACCAAACTACTTCTATATAACACTAACATTGGAGTATCACACTGTTTCAAGAGTGTTAATAAGATCATGTCAATATATAAGAGTTTCCAAGTACTCTTATGATAAATTGGAATGACACTTCTAGAACACTCTAAATAATCTTCTTGAAGATCTTCATGTGGTAGTTCCTCCTGTCTTGTGGTTTCTTCTCTTGCAAAATAACTTGGAGGAAATTGGGAAAACAAGATGATCTAGACAAGGTAGACAGATCTTGATAAAAACTTAGTTAAGCTTTTATTCTTCTTTAATATACTTATTATTTTTGTTTACCATAAGATATGTTCTTATATCATACATGATTGTTTTACTTAGTTTCCAATTTACTTCCTCAATTAGAGGTTATAACTTGTTGTTATTCATTACTTGTATTCAGAGATACTTTAGTTGTGAAATTGTTGAATTTGAGTAGAGGTGTGGCATACTTATGGAATGATGACTTAATAGTAATTTGATCAAATGGTTCATTGATGTGTTGAGATTTCAGATACTCACTTGTATAAGATGAATGGGACAATGAGCATGTGAAAGTGATTGAGTCTTAGTGACTTTGATCATGGTTGTTATTTGGTTACTTAGGGTGCCATATTGTGATTTTATATTCTTGATTTGTATTCATGATGCAGGCATAGAGATTTGGAAAGATCATGGGTAATGATCAAGGTTTAACAGTGGTTCAAGAAGATTTAATTCTTCTTTTAGGTACTTCTTTTAAGGTGGATGAGATATGTACATATTCGATAAATATATTAACACAATTATTATGTCATTTCCCACTTGTGGGTTTGAGTTGACACTTGTATGTATCACTTGTGTTCTATTGAAACTTTGTTATTTACTTATGATGGTTCACCTTATGGTTATGAGATGATTTATAGAGATGTTATGGAAATGAATTGATAAGTTAGGGAGTTCTTGTTTTATAGAAGATCACATCTCTGTTGATGAGATGGTTCAATTGTGTATTACTCAATTGTGAAAATATGATCATCAACCATGTGATTTGGATACTCATCCCTCTTTGAGTTCTAGATATCTAATGAATTATCCCAAGTCACTTAAATACTGGTGGTTAAGGTTGTTGAGAGTTTGTGTTGGTCATAACCAACAATGGTTTATCTTATCACGTGATTTGGTTTCTTAAGATACTTGTTATAAAGATCACCCCAAATGTACTCTTGACTAGATGAACTAGACCTATTTCATCATGTCAAGTGAAACATTGGTCACTTTGATTCGTTTAAACTTTCGCGCCAAAATTTCCCGTACTTTCAGATGCATGCTTTGCAAATGCACATATTAAATTTAGATCCTTATAACTTCCCAAACATTGGGATGTTACAGGCTGTCACCCCTGGTAGCTCTCTAGGATCTCTAGAATGGCCCCACAGACCAACACTAGTCTTCCCTGCGCACTTTGTCCTCACTCATGCGCACTCTAGGGCTGGACCCCGCCTTAGTCCTTAAGTTGGATTATGAGAAGGTCTATGATAGGGTTGATTGGAGTTTCCTTGATGAGATGCTCCTCTCTAGGGGTTTTGGACCTATTGTGAGGAGCTGAAAGTCTCCTTGTTGGGGATCTCTTTGTGTTAGAATGTAACACCCCGGCCACCTCGTAGCCGGCGGCTGTCACCCCTGGTAGCTCTCTAGGATCTCTAGACTGGCCCCACAGACCAACACTAGTCTTTCATGCGCATTTTGTCCTCACTCATGCGCACTCGGGAAGGACTTCCCGGTCGGTCACCCATCCTCAAATTGCTCCAGGCCAAGCACGCTTAACACTGGATTTCTTTCAAGATGAACTTCCGAAAAAGAAGTTGCAACTTGTTGATATGAGTATCCTATTAATCCTATTGGGCCATGCGCCAGGATCTCACATCCTTCCCCCCTTAGAAGACCGACGCCCTCGTCGGTCAACCTACAGTCCAGGAACTTCCCCTCTTGGCACTCGTCTGTGCGCCCAGTGTCGGCACATGTCCCACATGTCCACCCACTGACCCGCACACGCCCGTGTAACCGCGAGGGTCGGCTCTGATACCAAATGTAACACCCCGGCCACCTCATAGCCGGCGACTGTCACCCATGGTAGCTCTCTAGGATCTCTAGACTGGCCCCACAGACCAACACTAGTCTTTCCTGCGCACTTTGTCCTCACTCATGCGCACCCGGGAAGGACTTCCCGGTCGGTCACCCATCTTAAATTGCTCCAGGCCAAGCACGCTTAACACTGGAGTTCTTTCAAGATGATCTTCCGGAAAAGAAGTTGCAACTTGTTGATATGAGTATCCTATTAATCCTATTGAGCCCTGCGCCAGGATCTCACATAGAATCAATAATGTTAATAGCTCCTACTTTAGAGTAGGAAAAGGCCTTAAGCAACGAGATCCCTGATCCCCAATTGTATTCAACTTGGTGGGGGTGTTTTCTCTAAAATGTTGTTTAAGGCTGCCAATGCTAGCTTCCTTCAGGATCTACTTCCACAAGTGGTTCCTAGGGACATCATTAGCCTTCAGTATGCTGATGATGCATTCTTCTTCTTTGAATCTAATTTGGCATATGCTAGGAACTTGAAATGGATCTTATCCTCTTTCCAAAACATGTCAGGAATGTGGATTAATTACCACAAATCCGACCTTATGACCATCCATGTGGATCCTGGTCAGGTTAATGCATTTTCTCAGGTATTCTGTTGCAAAGCTGCATACTTCCCATGTAAATATTTGGGTGTCCCTCTTCACTATACAAAACTGAGAAAAGAGGACCTTCAACCCCTTATAGATAAAACTTTCAAATGGTTTGCTGGTTGGAGAGGGAAATTGCTAAACTACCAAAGCAAATTAGTGCTTCTGAAAGCCTGCCTTGCTAGCATACATATGTACCTCTTGTCTGTCATTAAATTTCCTAAGTGGGCTATCAAAGTAATTAACTCTCAGATGGCTCATTTCCTTTGGAGTGACTCTCAGAGTAATAAAAAATACCACCTAACCAATTGGGATCTAGTTTCCATGAAAAAAAATTTGGGGGGGAGGGGGGGTTGGGTATCCAAAATTTAGGAGACTTCAACTTGTGTTTGATGGCTTCCTGGATTAAAAGATATCATAATGACTCGGAAAAAATTTGGAAAAGAATTGTGGACTACAAATATGACCCTGACCCAAATATTTTCTCTGTTGCTCCCAATATTAGCTCCCCCTTCTGGAAGGGTGTGATGTGGGCTGCTAGAGCTGCTAAATGTAGCTATAAATGGAAAGTTGGTAATGGTAGGAAGACTAGGTTCTGGAGTGATGTCTGGATAGGCAATTGTAGCCTAGATGTCTACTACTGGGATCTCTTTGAGATTTCTAATGAACAAGACATCAATGTGGCACAAGCCTATCGGGACAATGAGCTTAGGCTTACTTTTAGGAGAACTGTCTCCTCTGAGGGTTTCTCTAGATGGATGGAACTATCCCAGTTAATGAGTACTGTTACTCTTACTGCTGACGAGGACAAACCTACTTGGTTGTTACATTCTTCTGGAATGTACAACGTCAAGTCTTTCTATGCGTTTGTTAACAATAGGGGGATTGTTTCTGTACATACTCCAGTTGTCTGGAGTCTGAAGGTTCAGCCTAGGTTGCATGTTTTCTTGTGGTTATTAGCCAATAATAGACTTTTAACTAGAGATAATTAGGCTAAACGAAGACATGTTCCTGATGGCTCCTGCCTGTTCTGCTCTGAAGTTGAATCCTGCCACCATTTATTTTTTGGATGCTTTGTTACCAGGTTAGTCTGGCCTGTTGTCTCTGATATATTGGGCATCAGTGTTGGTACAAACTTTGAGTCTATTGCTAGGTGGTGGATCAGTGAATCAAAGAACTCGCATGTTAATTCTTTCTATGTTGTTGTTCTCTGGTCAATTTGGAAAATGAGGAATGATATGTGTTTCCAGGGATTAGCCTGGCCAGGTGTTCGGGGCGTTTGGAGGCGGACGACGCCCGAGCCTGGCGATGATGTCCCGGTCTGCAGGGTTCACTGATCCTGTTGCTGATCAAGAAGCAATTTGCAAGCGCCTACTTGTCAAGTTCCTGTCGAAATCTCTGTAATCCTCGTTGCTGCTTTGGTCTGTTGGTTTTTTAGACGTTTGAACTGCTTTGGCCCTTCCCTTTAGCTTTTGCTTCCGTGGTCTGGTTCTCTGGCTCGCTTTGGCTGGCGGTTGCCAGTGGCCTGTAATGAACTTTGTGCGTGACGCTGTTGGTTTCGATGAAATCGGGGGTCACCCCTTTTAGTAAAAAAAAAAATTTGGAGACCTGCAGGGATGATTCATTGAAAAATGAACTGGGAAAAATCTGTGCAAGGACGATACTAAATCCAGAATTTGAAAACGCAGTAGCATCATTCTGTCTCAGGTTGCAGCGATAAAAATTGGAGCCTGGCCAGGATCCTTCACTCAAAAAATCTAATTAATGGGAAAACTGTGTAAGACGATCTTGCCATGCTCAGCACTAGTAAATCCGAGCAGAAAAATAGTGCATAGATTACTCAAGTAATTGGATGAACTGAGATTTGAACTCCTCCATTTGCGCCGATCGGAGTAGAGACACCGACACCTGCACTCCATGGCCGTCCCTAGCACGCACCAGGGCCACCTGACCGTCTTGGTTCATCCTGATATTCTCCGTCCGTGTCGGCTTCCCCCACCCAAAGTCAGCGACCTCGTAGGGCCTAAACCCCGTCGAGCCTGACACGTTCATGTACTGGTCCAACTTGAAGGAGCCTGTGGGCAGCAAGGGCATGAAGAAATTCCACCCAGCCACGGGGTCTGCTTTCATCTTTGAAATCGCATCCTGTACCGCCAATGTCGCGGCCGTCAGAGCGTGCTCGCCTTGGAGCTCCCGCGCGGGGAGCCACGGAATGCACCGGGTGAGGCACGCACCGATGTACCCCGTATCAACGGGTGGGTCGAGCCGGTCACGGGTGTCGGCGAAGAAGAGGAGCAGCATATCGTCGTCTGGAGCGAATGGCTTGCATCGGACAAAGCACGTCCATGCCAGGGCGACAACGGCAGTGAAGGTGGACGGGGACCGAGGCAGGGGCATGCCTTGAGCTTCTCCTAGATGGACGATGCGCTGCTTGAGGCGTTGGATGGCTTGCGCGTCCAAGGTGAACGTCCGGCACATTAACCTCGTGTAGTCTTCTACGACCACCCATGGCGGCTTCACCTGCGCGTCAATGGTTAAAAGGTCGTCAGATATGTCACGTAAGTTCGGAATGAGAGGAACATACCGATGGTAGATTCGGCACAAACCTCCGCAAGGTGTTCCTGGCTAGCTCTTCACCCCCGGGCAGCTTGACAAGTGAGCTGTCGAAAGTCGGTACTAGGGCAGGCGTCTCGCCCCGACAAGCAGTAGCCCACGCCTCCATAAACGTCCACAGCGACCGCCCGTCGGCGACACCATGATGTACCTTCAGTCCGACAGCCACGCCGCCCACAAAACGCGTGGCCTGCACGGCGAGCACGGAGGTGGGAAGCTCGCTCATGTCCACCTTCGGCACAAGCAGCTCCAGCACGCCCAGATCATGCTCCTCGTCGCCGGCCAGGCGGCGAATGTCGGCGTCGGAATGCGCGACGATGAACCTGACGCCGTCGGTGGCAGAGCAGGCAATGGCGACATCCCCGGTGTCCTTTAGGTGGACGAGCTTTCCGGCGAGCGGAGCGAACCTGGCCAAGGTCGCGGCGAGGGAGGACCGAAGGGACTGAACAATGGTATCGAAGGGCGGCAAGTCCGCGCCCTCGAAGAGCAGGACGTGCTCCAGCACAGGAAAGATGAGCCACAGTACCTCCATCGCCGTGAGCTTGATCGGCTCCGGCGGCAGGGTGGCCGTTGCCGGAAGATTGACGTCGCTCGCGTCTATGATTCTCACCGGCGACATGGAGGACAAAGCGACAAAGTTGCCACTTGCCGGAGAGTAGAGCGCTCGTGACTCCTGTGGATGATACGGGGAACGTGCGTGTGTGTGTGTGTGGATGTGATAACAACCTTGTTCCTCTTTCTATTTGTAGCCATACGAAATACGCCTCGACGGTTACCACAATCACTGGTACTACAAGCAGTGCATGGTAAAAGTAGAAGAATAGTGATGAAACACCACGCTAGGAACGACTCTATCTAGATCTAGTGATGGTCCAAAGATGGATAATTAAGATTGCGGTCCAAAGATGGATAATTAAGATGGATGGTGCTGGGCGTCCCCGGGGATAAAAAAATTTCATCCCCCGCATCCCCGTGCTGACACGTGTCCATTTCCCCCCAAAACGCACTTTTGCTTCGGTAGCAAAAAAAAATTGCCCGCTTTTGCTCCTACGTAGCAAAAAAACGGTTCGTTTCGGAAAAACAAAAAAAAGATAGATCTCGCCGGAGATGTTGCCGGAGACTCGCCGGAGACCTGTAGCAAAAAAAAAATTGCTACAGTAGCAAAAAGTTAATATCGCCGGAGCAATGGTCGGAGACTTTTGCTCGCCGGAAAAATAACATAGCAAAAAATTTATTCTAATATAGCAAAAACATAACGTTATTGTAGCAAAAAATTTATTCTATTATAGCAAAAAATCGGACCTCGCCGGAGTTGTAGTAGCAAAAAAATTGTACAAAAAAAAAGCAAAAGAAAAACGTATTGTAGCAAACATTTGTATAAAAATAATTAGCAAAAGCTCCCGCCTGGAGTTTCCTCCGTGGCCGTAGAAGGGTGCCCCGTCAGTGATGAAGCGGCGCGGGCGGAAGCCCGGTCCCCGGGCCGAGGGTCCCATCGTCAACCACGGAGGTGCCTTGGTACCGACCTCCTCGCCATGGCGGGGCAGCGATCCGAGCACGCAGCAAGGGCGAAGGGCCCGGCGGCGGCTGGGCGAAGGGGAGTGGCCCCGGCGGCGGCGGAGCATGGAGCTCTTCAATGGAGGCTGGGGGAAGAGCACCACCTGCTCCGCGGGCGACTGCGGCCATGTTGCTGGAAGGTGGTGAGGTGGGCTACTGGGAGGTCGCCGGCGTGGTTCTGTGGTGATGGCCTGACGGGCAGCGCCGGAGGCGGATGGTTCAGTGCATGACTAGGTGCCTCGAGGAAAGAGATGCACGAAGAGAGAGAGAGAGGTAGGGGATGAGGTCGATCGTGGCTTGGAGGTCAAAAACGAGTGGATAACGGTGCTTTGGAAGGGATAGATATTGGTTGGTTTGGCCCCACACACGTGCGCACGAGGCGGAGGACGCGGACGATGCATCCCCCGGATGATTAGCAGCCTTTTCCAATTAAGATTGCGGTCCATGTAGTCTTTTTTCTTTAAATAGTGATGTCGTTCGTGACGCAATTCATACAGGCCCACAATTCATAAACGCGATGACAACATCTCCAGCAACGCAGAAAATCCAGCTCCACATTAGTGTTCCTTACAAATGAAATCCTCATAGTCTAGTTCCAAATTAGTCTACCTGTTATATGCTAAAACCGATCATTAAGACCAAAGTATTTTTTTTGCTTAGATAATTAAGTCCAAGTTGTTGGAATGAAAAACAGACCACTGTCTTCATCTGGTTATTCATCGATCATTGAGCTTGGGCTTATTGAGTCCAAATTGAAATCTAATGAAAAATAGACCATGACCCCCTTCCGAAGCTAAAAGGCTCGGTAAACTCATCTAAATGAGTGGAATGTAGCTAACAAGTTTAAAAACTAAATTTTATTTAGGAATTGTGTCTTTAATATATGATATATTTTATGTGAAAGTCCAATTTTGTAATCTTGGAACGTGTTTCACAAAAATCATATTTCTAGCACTAAAAGGCTCATTAAACTTATCTAAATTTACTTGAGAATTGTGTCTTTAATATGATATATTTTGTCTGAAAATTGTGAAAGTCCAATTTTGTAATCTTATTTTGGGCACGTGCGTCACAAAAATTATATATCTGACCCTAAACATGAAAATACCATTTTTGGTGAACAAGTTATGTTTACAACACTACGTTGCTTGTGGTGTGAGAGCATCTCCAAGAGCACACTAAAACGTACTCGCATGTGGGTGAAGATGTTGCCGACTCCCAGTATGTCGATAAAGCCCGTGGAAGATCCTCACGCACATGCATGTGGGCGAGGATGTTGCCGACTCGCCGTATCCAGCACCTCGATCCAACAGAGTGAGCGTCTCACGTGTCACCCCTCTAAGAGGTCGCACACGTACGTCAGATCAGGTTGTGAAGAATTTCGATGTCTAGAGCTATGACTCCGCCTATGTATTTGAAGGTAGATTTCTCAACACATGAGAAAGATTAGAGCTATTACTAATCGGGGATGACACCTCAAAAACCTAATTAGAAGAAGGTCTAATTCAATTAGAATTTTTAATTCATTTATAAGCTCTAATTGGAGAGAGAGGGCACGAGGCCAATTGTTGTGTCTCCCGATGAGGGGAGCGAGTGGGTATATATAGTGGGATGAGGAGGGCACCTGCCAAAGGTGTAGGTCAGTTCGGGAAGCCCCAAACCTGGCCGCACCCCTCCCCAAGTCCAATTCGGATTGGACTTGGGAGTCCTACCCAATTCCACTTATTTCCTTACTTATTCATTACCTTTAATTTTGTACTTTTTCTTTTCTCTCAGAATCAAACAAAATATTTCCTAGGAGAGGAATTTGAATCATGTGAGGACTTGGGCCCACATGTTAGCCACCCAATATTTGGGTGCAGCTTTGTGGCATTCCTGCCCCCCTCCGGCACTCCCCCGACTAGTGTACATTGGAGAATTTTAAAAAAAATCCCTACGTAACCGCCAACATAACCATGTAGATAACGATTCATGTCCATACATGCATTCATCAGGATTGATGACTCACCGGGCAGCGGAAGATCGATATAGTCGTAGAAGAGTTCTGAAAAAGTAGGTCTTCACAACTAGGCCTAGTTGTAAGGATGTCGCTAAGTTTCTCTCGTCAATGATCACACGTGTAATCTCTTTTATAGTGTGCACGCGTATGCTCGTGTGAACCCGCCAGCTCTCCGCTCGTGTAATCCCTCTTTGACAACTAAGTGAGACTTTAGTTTCCCATGTGCTCTTGATTAGTCAAGTGCACCTGAAACACACTTTGTCGGAGAACGGACTTTATCTACCAATATATTATACTTATTCCTTTCGAAGCCTCCATATACTTCTATATCAATGCAAATTTTCATACCCGTTTGCACATCAGTCTAATGTTTCTACCACGATTCCCCTCCTCTCCCCTTTTTGTCCTTTTAATCATCTAGGTTGGTGTTCAAAACATTTTACTGCTAGATTCACCATCCTTTATAGGCTTGAAATATATCATCAGTTTTCTCTAAACACTAAAATATATACCTAACATCATGCTCAACGAATTTCGTCAAATTCACCTCAGCTCTTGTTCTTCACAAGAACATGGGTGACATCACATCAAGCACATAACATGGTTTTATATGTTTCCATGTATGACTTGGGCATAGGGATTCAGCATATCTTACAACCATTGTTACTGTGTAGAAATTAACTCAATGCTTTATATAGATTTCCAATAAAGACCTTCTTTCTTGATTTGTTCTATTCTAACTTCTCAGAATCTGATATAAAACATCTCGACTTTTAATGTTAAACTTCATTACCTTCCCATAATTACTCCTAATTAATTCCACTAGCACCATTTATGATATGTCATTCACATATAACAATTAAGATCCCACTCAAATATGACATCTACATATTCGATTAGACAAACTATTCAGCTCCCACTCAAATCTAGTTCTTATGAATTTTGTCTTAATCTTCTTTCCTTCCATGTTACTAATGGTGTATCATGGTGTTTAGGGTCGATTAGGCAACACAGGTAAAGGGCACAAACCTCACGAGGGTTAAAACTAAGATCTAAGCCATGTTCCATTGGTTAGGGACAAATCAACAACTAGATGGGAAACATGACATTTATCGTCCTTCTAGATTTATCAATTACTAAAATTTGATTATGGGTAACATTGGTGAAGTGCCTGATGGTGTTTCAGAGTGCTAATCCAATGGGTAGGATCACTTTGCTATCAACCAAAGTGTCCAATTATGTGCAGATTTATTTTCTATTAAAAGATAGGACAAATGCCTTTTTGCAAAGTAGCCTTGAAATTCCACCGGCCAAATATGCATGCAGATTAGTAACTTGCCATTTATTATACCACCATAGTGTCACTTGCCACCATTGCTAAAAAAGTTCTGACCTCCTTTCGGGGGCTGCATATTCCAACGTGCAGATTGTTCGTACCTGGAGTGATCGATGTAGGTCTCGGGACTCCACTCAACATGTTTGTTCGCCTGTGGCATAACTTGAAGATTGGAGCCCTACTACTTGTTATTTGCTACTTGTATATTTGTGCTAGCTTCCGTTATGCAACTTGTAAAGAATTTTGTACTATGGATTATTCGCTAGATATGAGATACATTTGCTTCTTTAAATATCTATCTAGTTGTGTGTACTGGTGAACGGTTCAGGGGCCAGTACTACACGCAACAGTATAGCCTGTGTTGGGCTGTACTACGACATGCAAAGAGACTGTTATGATTGAGCATGATAAACTCTGCATTATAACCTCTAATATAAAGACTTTGATCGAAAGATAAGTACACTGTTAATTATTCTCTGACCAAGAACGAAGTTTGCCCTCACAAATTATGATTTCCTTTTTGCACCTTTATTGTGATTTCCTCTACTTGTTTCAAGTTTAATTCTATGAGAGGAAGTTCCTGTCTAAAATGACTTGTGCTTTGATAGATGTGATGCTTCTTGTCCGTATTTTATTTATCGACATCTCACTCCATAAATCTGTGGTCATGTTTACTGAGTTCAGTTTCACTTGGTGATAAGCGAGGTCTAAGCTGGGGGGGAGTTGATACGTCCATTTTGTATCACTATTTATATTGTAATTTTCTGTTATTCATTGATATATTTCATGTTATGATGCATTACTTATGTTATTTCATCTTATTTTGCATGTTTCATAATTTTTGGAGAATAAACACAGGGACCAAAAATCTGATGAAAAAAGCACCGTCAAGTTACCCTATTTCAGAAGATCAGAAGAAGAAGGGGGAATCGGGGATGTCTTAGAAGTTCAGAGGAGGAAGCCAACCAGAAGGGGATCCAGAGGTTGGCCACCAGGGGCCCACACCATGGGGTGGCGCGCCCCCCTCGGCCTGGCGGCACCACCCTGGCCCACCACTAATCGCCCCCTTTCACGTACTTTACCTACATGGAACCCTAAGCCCCAGAACATCATCACAGAAATATTCCGCCGCCACCTCGGGGCTTAAAACAACAGAGAGAAAATCTATCCGGCAGAGAGAAATCTGCTAGGGAAATTCCTCCCCAGAGAGGGGAAATCATCTCCATCGTCACCGTCTTCGCTTCGGGCATCATCAAGATCGTCATCGTCATCATCATCACCACCAGCACCATCACCCTCACCATCCATCTCCATACCGCTATAACAATTAGGTTTCTATACCGTTGTTCTCCACTAGATCTCTCTCCCGATGTGGATTACTTGTTAGTAGTTGATGCTTGTGAGATTTATCGGTGTTTACACTTTATGACCAGATTGTTATTCATCATTATATCACATCTGATCATGATCCATATGATGTCTTGTGAGTAGTTTGTTTAGTTCTTGAGGACATGAGAGAAGTCAAGATGTTAGTAGTGGTATTATGTTAAAATAATATCTAGTGGTTTGATATTTAAGTTGTGGTGTTATTCTTCTAGTGGTGTCATGTGAACATCGACTACATGACACTTCACCTTTATGGGCCTAGGAGGATGCATTGTGTATTTGGCTACTAATTGTTGGGTTGCCAGAGTGACAAAAACCTAAACCCCTGTTAGGAAACCAATGCACGAGGGAGTGTAGGATCCCGGAGTTTTAAGGTTGTGGTTAGATTTATCTTAATTATTTTCTTGTATTTGCGGATTTTTACGAGGGGTATAATCACAAGTATGTATTATTCCTAGTTGGGCAATGCATTAGCATAGGTTCACCCACACAACACCTATCAAAACAATAAATATTAATCAACCGTATGAAACGAAAGAGCTTGACAAAATCCCCATGTGTCCTCGACAATGTTTGGTAATCATAAGTAGACCAACCGACTTGTCCTTTGCTCTCAAAAGGATCGGGCCACTTGCTGCAATTATATTTACTGTCTTTTATTTACTCGCACTTTATTTATCTGCTATATCCATAACCATAAAAAACCTGTTTACTAGTGTTACAGTGAATTTTCTATCCAAACTGCTTGTCAACACCTTCTGCTCCTCATTGGCTTCGACACTCTTATTTATAGAAAGTACTACGATACACCCCCTATATTTGTGGGTCATCAGGGAGCGGCGCCGCCCCGGGGTAGTCTCGGGTTATGGCTAGGGCTAGTCTGGTGATCACTATCGACGATAATTGTTGTAATCGGTGGTCGTTGCTGGCTCTGACCGATCACTCAAAACTGAAAAAACCTATAAGGCGAGCTAAAAACACGTTTTTAGTGTCGGGTTTTAGGGGTTCTACTAGAGATGCTCTTATGTAGGCAAAAAAACGGTGGTCTTATTTATTGGTTTTAGCACACAACACGCCACAGACCAGCTAAAAAAACAAGACATGTAGACTAATTTGGAGTGCAACTTTTCACCATACCCTATCAAAAACCTTGGGATTAGAAGATTGTCAAGTGAATCATAATCCTAGGTGGATAGAATCGCATACGGGCTCAGGGATCCCACATGGAAGGCAGACAAGATTGTTATAATCGATAGCAAGAAAACGATGAATAAAAGAGATAAAATACGACAGGGGACATTAAACTTTACCGTGAAAACCCTTCCAAAGAGAAATATAAAAACCACAAGCGTCAGCCAACAAAACTTCACTATATCGGTTGTGTTTACAAACGCCGGAGATTTACAACTTGTGACTTATCCCAAATCGACAACTTACATGTACAACATAAAGAGGTTAAACCCTAAATGAGGTGGAAACCTAATCGGTAAAGATCCATACCGGTGGCTTACGGAGCAGCACCCTTGGTGCACTTCGCTACGTGGAACCGTCGTTTGGAGTCGTTCCGCCGCTGATCGAGGCCGTCACATGAATTTCGGTCTTCGACCGTTGAGCCTCCATAGGCTTCACACCTATGGTGACCACACCATCAATACATGGGTAGTGCAAGAGTCGTTGACATAATACTCACAGAAAGACTTATCCGTGAATATTACATCCCTCAGAGCAGTACAACAGAAACATAGCAGGTCCAAGCAAAGCTATAGGATACAAACTTCATTACAAAATCTTGAGAATATATTTGATGAATCAAGAAGATCTCATGCAAATGAGACATCAGAAGAAGCAATTCGAAGTTCCAAGCTGGAGAATAATTCTAGCTCAGAACCTAATCCAGTACGGCTGATGCCAGCCCTAATCTATGGCTTGTGAGAAATGATTCCAATAATGTACTCCACCTACACCTTGATAGCTTCTCCTCCACCAGTGTTGTTGATGTCGGTGCTTCACTGGCTAAGTAAGAAATGCCTCCACCTAGCTTCCTTAGTTAGCGATGGCTTCATGATGACGACTTCCATAAGGCTTCAACTCTAAGCAGGGGTCAAACGGGAACAAATAAGTAACGAGCGTTACTCAACAAGTTCATGGTATACAGTGGGTAGTTTTATGCACTAACTACATCTTTCGACTCAAAAGAGTCATAAGTTAATGCAAGGTTTTTGAAAATCTTTCTTCAAGAGGTTGATTTTAATTTGGAATACTATGCCCGCTAGATCTTCACAGGATTAGAACTTCATGGAGTTTCCTTTCCTACGGCGTTCGCAGCTCCTTCCCGGAACAGGGGTAATATGCCACATCCTTTTACACTCTGCTGAGGTGCGTTACTTTACCCATGGTCAATCAAGACCATGTTGCACAACCAGGCTCGCGATCCTGTCCACGCCAGGTTGTTGATCCAAGCCAAACCATGCTTCTCCGTGCAACACATGCCCACTGTTGATGGCAGATTTTATGAAGTTGTTGGAAACCCCAAGAGGAGGGTGTGATGAGCAAGCGGGAAAGAATTTCCCTCAGTTAAAAACCAAGGTGAGCAATCCAGTAGGAGGAAGAGGATCTCAGGAAGGTTGATGCCACTGACGGTGGTGCTGGCGCTTCACCGGTGTTAGCAACAACGTGGAACCTGCACATAACACAACCAAAATACTTTGTCCCAACAGTACGGTGAGGTTGTCAATCTCATCGGTCTTGCTAAAAACAAAGACTAGACGTATAGTGTGGAAAATGATGTATGCTTGCAGTAAGTAAAGAAAGCAGTAAATAGTTGTGGTTTGTTTAACAATGTGGAAAAATGGACCGGGGTTCATAGGTTCACTAGTGGTGTCTCTCCATAAAATATAGCATGTTGGGTGAACAAATTACAGCTGGGCAATTGAAAAATAGAGGTTGCACCGTAGTGCACATATATAACATGAAGACTACTATGATATTTAGTGCGGGCATTACAACAATATACATAGACCGACATCCATCTGCATCTATGACTAATAATCCACCCTCAGGTTATCATCCGACCCCCCTTAGGTATTAAGTTGCAAGCAACATATAACTGCATTAAACAAAGTGTGCAATGTAAGCAATGATTATGCACACGGGCACATCCCCCCTTCACGTTTCTGTCACTCGAGCAAGGTGGTGAGGAGGCATGAACCCACTATCGAGCATAAATACTTGGCCAGAGCAACCACTAGCAACGGAAAGCATGCAAGATCACAAATAGCATAAGCAAATAAAGACTATAATCAACTTGGCATAAGTTCAATATTCATCGGATCCTAGCAAACATAGCACATAGAGTTACATAAGATCAATCTTGATCATGATAGGCAGCTCACGAGATCTAAACATGGAGGCATATGAGGAGAAGTCAACCATCTAGCTACAGCTACGAACCCGTAGTCCAAGGATAAACTACTCACGCATCACTCCGGAGGCAGGCATGGTGATGGAGAGGCCTCCGGTGATGATCTCCTCTCCAGCAGGGAGCCGGAAACAGCTTCAGAACCCCCTGATCTAGGGTTACGATGATGGAGGTTGCGGAATTTCTCGGGGATTTTTGATCAGGTTTTCAGGGTTTTCCATACGGGGGGATTAAATAGGCGAAATGGCAAAGGCGGTGGAGCTCTAGGGGCCCCACACCCATAGGTGGCGCGGCAAGGGGGGACCCGCGCCACCCTATGGTGTCCCCCCCCCCCCCCCCCCCCGATGCCCGTCTTCGACTCCTCTTCGGTGTTCTTGATGCTTCCGGGGAAAATAGGAACTTCGGGCTTTGTGGGGTCCAATTCCGAGAATATTTCGAGAAAAACTTTTCTGAAACAAAAAACAGCAGAAAACAGGGAACTGGCACTTGGCATCTTGTTAATAGGTTAGTCCCGGAAAACGTATAAAAATGCTATATAAAAAGGAGAAAACAAGTAGCAATTGGCAAAATATGATCATGGAGCATCCAAAATTATAGATACGTTGGAGACGTATCACCCACCCATTTCCACCAGCAGGTTGAACCCCTGATTCTACCCCTCACGATGGAGATCTAGGCACCCCTGGCAGACAATCATAGACCCTAGAGTCCGTGGGACGTAAGGGCTCCCACCCATGTGCATGTAGTCTCGCAAGACCTACAGCGTACGTCTCTGGCAGTCCGTTGACATGCCAACGAGAAAAGATCACAGCTGACTTACTCGCCCCATACAAGACCCATGGTTAACGCGGTATTTACGGCGCAAGAATCCTGACGGCATTTTTTGTTAAATCCTAGGTAATACTTTCCCATGCAGATGGAACCTTCGTTTGACCTATTAATCTTACCATGGTTCCATCCGCCCACCAAACAGAACACTACCACTCGGGTAGTCATTCAATTAGTCATATTATAATAATAATAGGATCGTGCACTCTTTTGAGAATAGGTGGTAATACGATTGGGTTTTTGCAAATAGTTCGTTATGAAATACTCCAAAGGATATGAGCAAGTGATGAACTTGCCTGAGATAGAAATAATGACAATAATAATCCATCTCTTCGGGTTCGAGGGTCGCGTAGAGAAATCCCAAGATCTGAAAGATAGAGAAGTAGTCCCGATAAGGACTAGAGAAAACACTGGCAAAATGATACATGCATAGTAATGAGATGCATCGCGAAATAACCTAGAAAATACCTCAGCTTAAAAGTGTAAGCCACGTTTGATATGATAACTTAATTACACAGGTTTTATTTGAATTGTTTGATTACTTGTGATGTTGATGTTGTTACTTCTTTTAGACTTATGTGTGTGTCACTTTTATTTAACAAGCAATTGTTATCATGTTTAAATTATAAATATTTATCACATGGTTATAACACAAGATAATATAATATTGAAAACAACTTTAAGGAAATAACAATACATGTTGTTTTTCACTGTTGAAAAGTGTGGGGCTAAGACCAAAGAATTTAACTGAAGGTGAGTACATACTACAATCATCTCTATCAACTTGTAATACAATAATGTTTGTCAATAGGATTAGGAAGTATAAAATTATTTTGGTTTAATATTAAAGAAAATAGTGTGGTGTTGGTTAGTCCTCGTTATAATGGAATCCTATAGATTTCGCTTATACTTCTTAAAATGGAATTTATAAGTTAAACAAAATAAGTTGTTATAGACATAATTATTTTAAAAATGTTGTTATCTTTCATTTGGAATATTATTTCAATGTTTCTGCAAAGATTAAAATAAGTTATTGATTTATTAATTTATTAATGAATTAAACGACTAAGCAAAATATTGCACTCGTGAAACTTGATCAAATGACTATAAAAACATCATAGATGAGTTTTATTTTTCATTTGGAGCATTTTGGTATATAACTTGAATTTTTCTGAATTTTTGAATTATTTATTATTTTTCTCACTTTTTAAATGATTTAATTTAATTAAAAAATATTTGATTTAAAATTTTATCAAATATTTTTGAAAAGTTCATAAACAATTATATTATATTTTTATGACGAATCTGGTATATTATTTATATTTTCTGAGTTATAGAATTAAAGTTATTGATTTAATAAATTTTAATTCTATTCTGCTAATTTTAAATTGACAGGTGGGCCAGGGCTGTCAGGTTCGAATATCTCAAAAAGAAAAGAAAAAGGTTTATGACGTCATGGTGACTTCACGTGTGCGTCAGCAATGGAGGAAATCTCCACTTCTAGGCACAATCTCGCGATTCGCCGCGAATTGGACGATTTCAATGCTTCCATTCTCTAGAGGGGATTGGCGCGAACCCAAAGGTGGCGACGTGGTGACCAAATGGTCACCGGCGGCTTGCCGGCGTGCAAGGGCGCGGCGGCTCTCACGGGCTCTCACAGAGACGCGGCTCTCCGCGGCTAGAGATGCAACGGGGAACATCCCAAGATGCAGCAGCTCATCGTGGAGCTTGTGGGCGTGTCGGTGAGCCGAGTCGAGGTTGAACTCGTCGGTGAGCTTCCAGGGCGGCCGCCGGTTGAGGAAGAAGGGGACGGCGTGATTCTATGGCTCCCGGCCTTCCCGGCTTCTGCTTCTACTCGAGGAGGAAGAGGGGAACACGGCGCGTCTACCCGTGGTCTCAATTGCTGCGGAGATGGCCGTGGTTGACGGCAACGAGCGGCGGCCGTATGAACTAGGTTTAAGTTTTTCGGTGCACAGAGGAGCCGAGAGAGTGGGGAAAGTGACCGAGAGGATAGAGGAGGGTGTAGGCATCGACGTGGTGACCTTATCCTATCGCGGGAGGCAAGCATGACGTGGCTAGGCGACGTTGGTGGCGAGGGCACGTCTCTGCCGGCCTGGAGAAAGACAAAAGGGTTGTTTTTACGCATAACCCCCTAGAAGTTTTGGATAAGTACCATTAAGCCCTTCGGTCCTAAAAACAGAGAAGAAACCCTTGTTTTCTGGGCCTTTTTGTAAAGAAAAAATTTATTAAAAATCAGTTTTGAATTCCTTATCAAATTTCCAATCTCACCATGTTTTCCTTTTTCAATTTTAAGAAAGATTTAAATTTTCTACTTAGGGTGCCCTATTGAGGGTTTTTTTATTATTTTCACTCCATTTCAACTGCAAATAAATTTTAATCTTCTATCATACATGCTATCATATGAATATGACACAACAAACATTTTAATTGCACAATGGTGTGTTTTTCATTGGAAAATCTTAGATACAAGTCTTATAGCAAACAATTCGTAAAACTACTTAGTAGTATTTCTATGCATTGTAATGAAATCACCCAACGGGGAGTTTATTCCATAACATACCAAATGGTGTTGAGTAATAAATGGATTTCTTTTATTTTATGGGGCTTTGTTATTTTCCTAATTGAAACTCTTAGCAATTCTTATTAACATTTAAATTAAGTGTGTGCAAGCCATGCCTACTGTTTTTAGTACTTGGTTAAATTGAAACATGTGTGGCTTTGGAATCATGTTGGTTTGTTTTCCACACAGGTTTGAAGTATGGCTATTATCAAATGCTGGTTTTAGAAATATGTCATCATTTTCATGGTTGTGTGTAGATGTATTTGTGTGGTTATATGTCAGTCTTATGTATGAAAAGGATCTGGAAAACAAGATAGTTAGCTTGTTTCCACCTACCTCAACATATCACAAGACATTTGGATGCATTGTCTTACTATTATTTCTTACTGGTTACTTGTTTCCATTCAACAGATTTATTATGAATTTCTCATCTCTGATGAGCTTGACAGAGGTTATTGGTTCTCTAATTTTTCTTAATGCTTCACTGGATAATTTCTTATGCTCCCTTACTGAGGCAGTGTTGCTTCTTGTGGTCTTCTGTTGCCTGCAATATTCTTGTCTCTAGTTGCCACTGGTCCTCAGATACTGCCTTTGTCACTTGCAAGTGAGGTCACCTCTTGGATTCCATCTTCACTGTCTCACCCTTCTGGTGGAGACAACAACCAGTTATTCCAAGAAAAGATTTTACTTAGATGATTATAAAAGTATGTAGGCTTTTTTTATGACATCAACTTGCCATATGCATATGAGAAGAATTTGTTAAGAAGTGGATCAGACTTGCCTCCAAATTAATAATCATATACAATAGACTGAGATGTATTGGATTATCAAACCTTATGCTTGTTTGTGTATGACACTCAATTGTTTGAGTATACAAAAGTGATATGTTAACAAGGCTGCAAGACTTGTTACCAAGCTACTTCTATATAACACTAACAATGGAATATCACACTATTTCAGGAGGAATTAATAAGATCAGATAAAGATATAAGAATTTCCCAAATACTCTTACAGTAGATTAGAGTAGCACTTCTAGAACACTCTAAATACTCTTCCAAAAGATCTTCTTGTGGTAGTTCCTCTTTTCTTGGGGTTGCTTCTCTTGCAGTATGATTATGAGAATATTGGGAAACAAGATAGAATGGTCTTGATAACATAACAAGATCTAGATCAAGACTTAGTTCATGCTTTTATTATCCTTCCATATACTTCTTATTTTTTTCCCATAAGATATGTACTTGTCTCATACATGATTGGTTTTACTTAGATTTCAATTCAATTCCTCTAATATCGGTTATAACTTGTTGTTATTCATTACTTGTATCCAGAGATACTTTAGTTGTTGAATGTTGATTTGGATAGAGATGTGGAGTGTTTATGTAATGATGACTTAAGATAGTAAGTTGATCATATGGTTCCTTGATGTGTTGAAATATCATATGCTCACTTGTATAAGATGTATAAGACAATGAGCATGAGAAGATTACTGGGGTTTAATGACTTATGTCATAGTTGTTAGTTGTTTTTCTCAAGTGTCGTGTTGTTACTTTATATTCTTTTCTTTATTACCTTTGTCGTTCATAATGCAGATGCAGAGGTTTGGGAATATCATGTGTAATGATCAAGGTTTAACAGTAGTTTAAGGAGATTTATTTCTTCTTTTAGGTACTTCTTTTATGGTTGATAAGATATGTACATATTCGATAAATATGTTAATACAATTATTATATCATTTACCACGTGTGGGTTTTGCGTTAAGACTTGTGGGTATCATATGTGTTCTTTTGAACATTTGTTATTTTCTTGTGAAGGTGCACTTAGTAGTTATGAGATAATTTATAAAGATGGTGTATGAAGGGTTGGTAACCTAAAGAGTTGTCGTTTTATAGGAGATAACATCTCTATTGATGAGATGGTTCAAGTGTGTATTACTCAATCGTGCAAGTATGATCATCAGCTATGTGATTTGGATACTCACCCCTCTTTGAGTTCTAGATACCTAGTGAATTATCCCAAGTCACTTATAGACTTGAGGTTTAGGTTGTTGAGGGTTTGTGTTTGATCATAACCAATTATGGTTTGTCTTATCAAATGATTTGGTTTGTAAGATACATCTTATAAAGATCACTCCAAATGTACTCTTGATCAGATGATCTAAACCTATTTTATCATGTCAAGTGAAACATTGGTCACTTTACTTTGTTTAAACTTTCGCGCCAAAATTTCCCGTATATTTAGATGCATGCTTTGCAAATGCACATATTATATTTACATCCTTATAACCTCCATACACTAGGATGTTACAGTATCTCCCCCTTAACAAGAACTTTGTCCCGACGTTCAACCTCTCTCACGTAAAGATAGGTAGAGAGAACTTCTGTAGACCATTGATTCTTCACATCTGTTTTGTTGTGTTGCCCTTGGCACGTGTAGCCTCTTGTCTTGATTGTTCACCTTCCACTATCTTGCATGATAATCTAATACTTTGCCTGTTATTATGACAACTCATTTTTGTTACTAGGCCTTCCTTGGTCTCACGAAGAACACGTGGTATTTCCACCATGTAGTGGATACCAAGTTTCATTCTCCGATGAATAGGTATGATTTCCTACCTCTCACAACTTTCAGAAGAACATTTGGTATATCCACCAGGTGATGAATAACCAATAAGATTCTTCCGGTACACTAGGTACCGTCTATGGTTAGGACTCCATTTGGTTTAATCTAGTGGTCTCAAGAGAAATACTGCTCAAAGAACTTGTACAACGTAGTGTGCATTGACTTAGACTCTTCTAATTAGTCAAAATATCTTCGAGTTATCTCGAGCTTTAACTTTTTCCTACAAGTGCCTATAACCTATTCCACTGGTGTCTTCCTTTGGTCCTTCTACATCTTTGGGTTTTGACTTCTACGGGACGTCTCAATAAGTTTATTTATCGAACTTCTACCTGTTTTCTTCTAGGATATAACTACTCATGTGATTTTCTTGGCATCACTTGTGGTAGCTCACCATGTGTTGATGAAGTATCTCACCAACTCCAAACAAGATGTGAATGTGGTCCATTCCCATCAATGGCTTCATTGACTTCTGCCTTCTTGACTTCCTGGTCTTCCAGCGCTTTTGTGGTGGCTTCAAACTGCGGATATTTCAGACCGCTCTCATACTAACCCTATACCTTCTAAACCAGTAACATCAAGATAGAACTTAGTGTTTGCACATGCATTTGCACATCAAGTTCCAACTTCATGTACAGATCTAGTCAATCAAAGATCCAAATAAGATCCAATAAATCCCAAATGCATTTTTTACTCATGCATCAAAAGCCTGTCAAATAGTAGTACTTTGAGTAAAACATATCAAGTGCCAAGGCTCTTAAATGCTATACACTACAAGTAGGTATATAGTACCTTATAATCCTATTCTACATAACCACTCTTTGACTTGGTAATTACTCCAATTGCATGCCTTACTGCAATGGAATAAACCAAGACAAAATGACCCTATAGTAGTTGTTGTCTAACTTGGTTCCATATAGGACTAAGTACCATGACAACTAAAGTCCTTCATCTTGATTAAGATAAACTTCTCATGGAATATGTTGATCCTTCATGTTGTTGATCACATCGTAGAAGTAGTAATGTAGCTCCCATCAATGCATATGCCTTCTCCTACAACTATACTATACTATAGTAATTCAACTCTGGAATTGATAACTAAAGATATGGTATATACCCCATAGTTACCAGAGTTGAATAACTCTTCATGGTTCTCAAACATTCCTTATTGTTGACTCCTATACTAACTCAATACCATGTTCTACTCCATCCTATGCATTCATAGAATGGAGTATCATCACTGTGACTTCATCCTCTCTGACTATGTCAGGACACTTTCTTTCAATAATACTGATACATACTAGACTTCTATTATTCATGCCTAGGGATAAAGAAAATAGATACGTAGATTTACTCAAGTTGAGTAAGAAATTCTATACAAGTATGATCGTATCATTCTCAAGTGAATGGTCATCATAGTTGTAGGAAATGTGGTTTAGATAAGATGGCTTCCTATACTATTTACCAACCTACAGATCTCCTAAAAGGTTTTAAACCAAAGGTAACTTTGCTCTGATACCATCTGTGGTGACCCAGCACACCACTACATGGGTAGTGCGCAAGTCGTTGACATAATACTCACAGAAGGACTTATCCGTGAATATTACATTCCTCAGAGCAGTACAACAGAAACATAGCAGGTCCAAGCAAAGCTATAGGATACAAACTTCATTACAAAATCTTGAGAATCTCTTTGATGAATCAAGAAGATCTCATGCAAATGAGACATCAGAAGAAGCAATTCGAAGTTCCAAGCTGGAGAATAATTCTAGCTCAGAACCTAATCCACCAAGGCTGATGTCAGCCCTAATCTATGGTTTGTGAGAAATGATTCCAATAACGGACTCCACCAACACCAATGATAGCTTCTCCTCCACCAGTGTTGTTGATGTCGGTTCTTCACTGGCTAAGTAAGAAATGCCTCCACCTAGCTTCCTTACTTAGGGATGGCTTCACAATGACGACTTCCATAAGGCGTCAACTTTAAGCAGGGGTCAAACGGGAACGAATGAGTAACGAGCGTTACTCAACAAGTTCATGGTATACAGTGTGTAGTTTGATACACTAACTACAGCTTTAGACTCGAAAGAGTCATAAGCTAATGCAAAGTTTTTGAAAATCTTTCTTCAAAGAGGTTGCTTTTAATTTGGAACACTATGCCCGCCAGATCTTCACAGGATTAGAACTTCATGGAGTTGCCTTTCCTGCAGCGTTCGCAACTCCTTCCCGGAATAAGGGGTAACATGCCACATCCTTTTACACTCTGCAGAGGTGCGTTACTTTACCCATGGGTGATCAACACCATGTTGCACAACCAGGCTCGAGATCTTGTCCACGCCCACTTAGGTGTGGGGCCCGGTTGTTGATCCAAGCCAAATCATGCTTCACCGCACAACGCATGCCCACCCATTTCCACCAGCATGTTGAACCCCTGATTCCACCCCTCACGATGGAGATCTAGGCGCCCCTGGCAGACACTCATAGACCCAGAGTCCGTGGGACGTAAGGGCTCCCACCCATGTGCATGTAGTCTCGCAATACCTACATCGTACGTCTTTGGCAGTCCGTTGACATGCGAACGAGAAAATATCACAGCTGACTTCGCCCCATACAAGACCCATGGTTAACGCGGTCTTTACGGTGCAAGAATCCTGACATAATTTGTTCTTAAATCCTAGGTAATACTTTCTCATGCAGATGGAACCTTCCTTTGACCTATTAATCTTACCATGGTTTCATCCTCCCACCAAACAGAACACTACCACTCGGGTAGTCATTCAATTAGTCATATTATTATAAAAATAGGATCATGCATTCTTTTGAGAATAGGTGGTAATACGATAGGGTTTTTGCAAAAAGTTCGTTATGAAATACTGCAAAGGATATGAGCAAGTGATGAACTTGCCTGAGATAGAAATAATGACAATAATAATCCATGTCTTCGGGTTCGAGGGTCGCGTAGAGAAATCCCGAGATCTGAAAGATAGCAAAGTAGTTCCGATAAGAACTATAGATAACACTAGCAAAATGATACATGCATAGTAATGAGATGTATCGCGAAATACCCTGGGAAATACCTTAGCTTACAAGTGTAAGCCACGTTTGATACGATAACTTAATCACACATGTTTTAGGTGAATTGTTTCACTACTTGTGATGTTGATGTTGTTACTTCTTTTAGACTTATGCGTGTTTCACTTTTATTTAACAAGAATTTGTTATCATGTTTAAATTATAAATACCTATCATATGGTTATAACACAAGGTAATATAATATTGAAAACAACTTTAAGGAAATAAAAACACATGTTGTTTTTCACTGTTGAAAAGTGTGGGGCTAAGACCAAAGAATTTAACTGAAGGTGAGTACATACTACAATCATCTCTATCAACTTTTAATACAATAATGTTTGTCAAGAGGATTAGGAAGTATAAAATTATTTTGGTTTAATATTAAAGAAAATAGTGTGGTGTTGGTTAGTCCTCGTTATAATGGAATCCTATAGATTTCACTTATACTTCTTAAAATTGAATTTATAAGTTAAACAAAATAAGTTGTTATAGACATAATTATTTTAAAAATGTTGTTATCTTTCATTTGGTATATTATTTGAATGTTTCTGCAAAGATTAAAATAAGTTATTGATTTATTAATTTATTAATGAATTAAACGACTAAGCAAAATATTGCACTCATGAAACTTGATCAAATTACTATAAAAACGTCATAGATGAGCTTTACTTTTCATTTGGAGCATTTTGGTATATAACTTGAATTTTTCTGAATTTTTTAATTATTTATTATTTTTCTCACTTTTTAAATGATTTAATTTAACTCAAAAATATTTAATTTAAAATTTTATCAAATAATTTTGAAAAGTTCAGAATCAATTAGACTATATTTTTATGACTAATCTGGTATAGTATTTATATTTTTCTGAGTTATAGAATTAAAGTTGTTGATTTAATAAATTTTAATTATATTATGCTAATTTTAAATTGACAGGTGGGCTAGGGCTGTCAGGTTCGAATATCTCAAAAATAAAAGAAAAGAAAAAGGTTGATGACGTCATGGTGACATCACGTGTGCGTTAGCAATGGATGAAATCTCCACTGCTAGGCACAATCTCGCGATTCATCACAAATTGGACGATTTCAATGCTTCCATTCGCTAGAGGAGACTGGCGCAAACCCAAAGTTGGCGGCGCGGTGACCAAATGGTCACCGGCGGCTTGCCGGCGTGCAAAGGCGCGGCGGTGCTCACGGGCTCTCACAGAGACACGGCTCTCGGCGCCTAGAGAGGCAACGGGGAACATCCCAAGATGCAGAAGCTCACCGTGGAGCTTGTGGGCGTGTCGGTGAGCCGAGTTGAGGTCAAAATCGCCGGTGAGCTTCCACGGCAGCCGGCGGCTGAGGAAGAAGGGGACATCGCGATTCCGTGGCTCCTGGCCTTCTCAGCTTCTGCGTCTACTCGAGGATGAAGAGGGGAACACGGCGCGTCTACCCGTGGTCTCAATTGCTCCGGAGATGGCCGTGGTTGACGGCAACGAGGGGCGTCCGTATGAAGTAGGGTTAGGTTTTTCGGCGCACAGAGGAGCCGAGAGAAAGGGGAAAGTGACCGAGGGGATAGAGGATGGTGTAGGCATCGACGTGGTGACCTTATCCTGTCGCGGGAGGCAAGCATGAGGTGGCTAGGCGACGGCGGCGGCGAGGCACGTCTCTGCCGGACTGGAGGAAGACATAAGGGTTGTTTTCCACGTAACCCCCTAGAAGTTTTGGATAATTACCATTAAGCCCTTCTGTCCCAAAAAACAGAGAAGAAACCCTTCTTTTCAGGGCCTTTTTGTAAAGATAAAAATTATTAAAAATCAGTTTTGAATTCCTTATCAAATTTCCAATCTCACCAATTTTTCCTTTTTCAATTTTGAGCAAGATTTAAATTTTACACTTAGGGTGCTCCAATGAGGTTTTTTTTTGTTATTTTCACTCCATTTCAACTTCAAATAAATTTTAATATTCTTTCATACATGCTAACATATGAATATGACACAACAAACATGTTAATTGCACATTGGTGTGTTTTTTCATTGGAAAATCTTAGATACAAATCTTATAGCAAACAATTCGTAAACTACTTAGTAGTATTTCTATGCATTGTAATGAAATCACCCAACAGCGAATTTATTCCATGACATACCAAATGGTGTTGAGTAATAAATGGATTTGTTTTATTTTATGGGGCTTTGTTATTTTCCTAATTGAAACTCTTAGCAAGTTTGATTGACATTTAAATTAAATGTGTGCAAGCCATGCCTACTGTTTTTAGTACTTGGTTAAATTGAAACATGTGTGGCTTTGGAATCATGTTGGTTTTTTTCCACACATGTTTGAAGTATGGCTATTATCAAATGTTGGTTTTAGAAATATGTCATCATTTTCATGGTTGTGTGTAGATGTATTTGTGTGGTTATCTGTGAGTCTTATGTATGAAAAGGATCTGGAAAACAAGGTAGTTAGCTTGTTTGCACCTACCTCAACATATCAAAAGACATTGGGATGCATTGTCTTACTATTATTTCTTACTGGTTACTTGTTTCCATTTAAGAGATTTATTATGAATTCCTCATCTCTGATGAGCTTGACAGAGGTTATTGGTTCTCTAATATTTCCTAATGCTTCACTGGATAATTTCTTATGCTCCCTTACTGAGGCAGTGTTGCTTCTTCTGGTCTTCTGTTGCCTGCAATATTCTTGTCTCTAGTTGCCACTAGTCTTCAGATGCTGCCTTTGTCACTTGCAAGTGAGATCACCTATTGGATTCCATCTTTATTGTCTCACCCTTCTGGTGGAGACAACAACCAGTTATTCCAAGCAAAGATTTTACTTAGATGATTATAAAAGTATGTAGGTTTGTTTTATGACATCAAGTTGCCATATGCTTATGAGAAGAATTTGTTAACAAGTGGACCAGACTTGCCTCCAAATTACTAATCATATACAATAGACCGAGATGTACTGGATTATCAAACTTTATGCTTGTTTGTGTATGACACTCAATTGTTTGAGTATACAAAAGTGATATGTTAACAAGGCTGCAAGACTTGTTACCAAGCTACTTCTATATAACACTAACAATGGAATATCACACTATTTCAGGAGGAATTAATAAGATCAGATAAAGATATAAGAATTTCCCAAATACTCTTACAGTAGATTAGAGTAGCACTTCTAGAACACTCTAAATACTCTTCCAAAAGATCTTCTTGTGGTAGTTCCTCTTTTCTTGGGGTTGCTTCTCTTGCAGTATGATTATGAGAATATTGGGAAACAAGATAGAATGGTCTTGATAACATAACAAGATCTAGATCAAGACTTAGTTCATGCTTTTATTATCCTTCCATATACTTCTTATTTTTTTCCCATAAGATATGTACTTGTCTCATACATGATTGGTTTTACTTAGATTTCAATTCAATTCCTCTAATATCGGTTATAACTTGTTGTTATTCATTACTTGTATCCAGAGATACTTTAGTTGTTGAATGTTGATTTGGATAGAGATGTGGAGTGTTTGTGGAATGATGACTTAAGATAGTAAGTTGATCATATGGTTCCTTGATGTGTTGAAATATCATATGCTCACTTGTATAAGATGAATTAGACAATGATCATGAGAATATTATTGGGGTTTAATGACTTATGTCATAGTTATTAGTTGTTTTTTTCAAGTGCCATGTTGTTACTTTATATTCTTTTCTATATTATCTTTGTCATTCATAATGCAGATGCAGAGGTTTGGGAATATCATGTGTAATGATCAAGGTTTAACAATAGTTTAAGAAGATTTATTTCTTCTTTTAGGTACTTCTTTTATGGTTGATGAGATATGTACATATTCGATAAATATTTTAATACAATTATTATATCATTTCCCACTTGTGGGTTTTGAGTTAAGACTTGTGGGTATCATTTGTGTTCTTTTGAACCTTTGTTATTTATTTGTGAAGTTGCACTTAGTAATTATGAGATAACTTATAAAGATGGTGTATGAAGGGTTGATAACTTAAAGAGTTGTTGTTTTATAGGTTATAACATCTACATTGATGAGATGGTTCAAGTGTGTGTTACTCAATCGTGCAAGTACGATCATCAGCTATGTGATTTGGATACTCGCCCCTCTTTGAGTTCTAGATACGTAGTGAATTATCCCAAGTCACTTATAGACTTGAGGTTAAGGTTGTTGAGGGTTTGTGTTTGATCATAACCAATTATGATTTGTCTTATCAAATGATTTGGTTTGTAAGTTACATCTTAATTATAAAGATCACTCCAAATGTACTCTTGATCAAATGATCTGAACCTATTTCATCATGTCAAGTGAAACATTGGTCACTTTGCTTCGCCTAAACTTTCGCGCCAAAATTTCCCGTATTTTTAGATGCATGCTTTGCAAATGCACATATTATATTTAGATCCCTATAACCTCGCAAACACTGGGATGTTACAACACCATAGAGTAGACCACTCGCAATTGTCATCACATAGACATTGCCCGACAGCACCCTCGAGTATTGGCAAGATGAGAGGCGACATGGGGCGACACTCGGGAAGCTAGCGTTACCGCCCTGGTGCCACCCATGGAGCGGCACGGGGCGGGAGCAGAGGGGAGAAGTAAAAAGGAGAGAAGTGAAGAAATTGGTAGAGAGAAAAATGCTACAATATAAACTACTACTTACAAAGGCAACAACTTTGAGAAATACGAGTGAATGAACAAGGTTCTTGACTACTGAAATTTCAAAAGATGCAGAAGTTCGTATTTTCAAGTTCTGGAAATTTTCAAAAACAATCATGAACATAAATATTGATTATCTTATTTGCGCGAAGTTTCATTAAAAAAAACCGATCCTCTATCACCCTAAAAAACAGAAATGTATAGGAAAAACAAGATGATTGTACTATTCATCATGCACTTTGTCTTTTTTGCCAAGGTTAAATAATTTTGTGTTCAAGTTTTGAACTTGTTTCAAACTTCGCAAGCATATTTCTACATGCATCCTGTACATGCATGATCTATTTTGTGATTTTTCTTATTTTATGTACTCATGAGCTCTGTAGAGTAGTTTTTTCCTTTCGAAATCACTATTTATGTGGGCTCCGAAGTATTATGCATGATAGTATAAAATGGGTTGAACATATTGCCCGAGATCGGTAGATGCAAATGAAAGGTGCGTCGTCGACAGCTTGGAAGTAGATTTGCGTGCAATATACTGCAGCTCCTTTCGTGTCCACCTTGGACTTAGCATCTTTACCATATTCTCTTTTCTACCACCCAAAAGGAAAAATGATATGTTCCTTTTGGCGGCCGGGCTGTTAGATTCGTCGTCCTATTGCTTTTTGTTACCTGCTGGTACTGGGCACCTCTTTGTTTCCGTTGCCTGACGATATCTGCCGTGTGCAGAACTGGGCTCAAAACCTACTGCCTATCGTGCTTATGTACTCAATTGTGTCCCTTTGTTTTTTTAGAGAAACTTTGCTCCTGTTTGGGCTTCTTTGATTCAGGATTTGCATATAAAAATTTAAGGACCTACTCTACATTTCTTTGGATTGTTATAAGAACAAAACTTAATGCAGGAAATTTTCAGTTTCTTTCTCTGAATCATTTGAAAAGAGTCAAAACCGACTAAACTTTTTAAACGGTTTATTTTTCCCTCATAAATATTTTAAATTTATAATATGGCGCAACAAAATATCTGATTTGTTTTCGTACATTGTTGTTCCAAAGTTCTGTTTAACTGAAAACTTGTAAAGTCCAAATTGTTATTCCTAAGGCCGCGCTTGGATTACCGGGCCAGTTTTGCTGTGCCCACAAATACAACCGGATATTACTCGGAACCTGGCAGGTCCGTAATATTTCACGCGTGCGATGGGCTAGGAAAGATCGACGGGAAATACGGAACGACGGGAAAAACAGCAAGCCAAGCGATGACTCCGTGAGCAGTTATGACCCAAGAATTTCACAGCGGTATCGACTAAAAAAATGCCAAACCAAGCTGGCCCTAAGGGAAAAGAAATGAGAAAACTACTACGCACGGAAATGGATGGGCGTGTTAGAGATATATTAGGTGTACGTATTTTTGGTAGTTTAGGATTTGTATCAATCTCCTACTCTATCTCTATGAGGCTTCTTGCCCTCCAAGTTTGTACCCCAATATATACTCGCCCATGAGGCTCAATATAACATCCATCATATTCCGCCAATCTCATCCTTCTACATGGTATCAGCCTAAACACGATCTAACCCTAGCCGCCGCCGCCGCCGCTTCCGCCTCGCGCCGCCCCCGGGACGGATCTATGATCGTCGCCGGGGGCCGCGCCGCCCGTACCTAGGGTTCGTCCGCCGGTCCCGTGGATCGGCTGCCCTAGAGCGTCTTTCTCTCCGCCGGTCGCTTGGCCGGCGTTTTCTTTTTTGGTTTTCCGATTTAAGATCGGTTTGCGTCGCCCGCCGCCACCGTCGATCCTCACGCGCCTCTACACCGACACCGGCGCGATTACCGGCCTCTTCACCGACACGGCGGAGTCACACGCCACGCGGCGGCCGTAATGGCCATTGTCCATGTGGCCTCTTCGCCGCCTCGGCGGCTTCGCGCGATGCAGCGGCCTTAACGGCCGCCTTCCGCGCGTCTACCCGCCCGTCGCTTTGTGTCGGTCGTCATCGCCCCTGCTCCGATCGGGACTCCTCCACTACCCCGCCTTCACCGTGGCTGCCTCACGCACAGAGCTGCCTTGGCCGCTCAGGCATGGCGCTGCGTTCGCCGCTCGGCCTCCACCACCCAGCCTTACGTCATCATCATCGTGCTGAGCGGCGCATCCTCCACCTCGCGAGCAAGCGGATTGATCACCCGCCCGCCCGTGATCCGTTCCATCCAGGCTGCGCGGCCGACCCGTACAGTCGTCTGCGTGTGCCTCCGCAGGTTCCCGTGAAGACCGTCCCTGAGTGTGCGTCTATCACCGATCGAGCAAACGGGCTGCCGCTGCGTCGCCCCATCGGGCCGCAGCGCCGCCGCCCCGTGGTTCTCACCGTGGTTGCATCACCTCGCGCGTTGCCGCTGCGTCGCCCCTTTGGGTTGTAGCGCCGCTGCACACGCGGTTCACGCCGCTGCCCGGAGGTCTTCCCTGCCGTCGCCCTGACACGCGCGTCGCCGCTGCGTCACTCCTTCGAGCCGTAGCGCCACGACATGCGGTCCTCTCCGCCGTCCCCGCGCGTTGACCTCTTTGTGGTATGCGCCGCGCCGCCTCCCTAGGCGCGGGAACGCCACCGTCCGCGTGTGGTCTTTTTCGAGCTGTTGGGTTCTTCTTCGCCTACTACGAGCATCGCCGCCGCGCTTCTACACGTGAACGCCGTGGCCCTTCGCGGGCTACCGCCGCCGCGTCCCTCCTAACGGAAACCGACATGGCCCCCCCACGGGCTGCCTTTGGTTCCACCGACTACATCGCCGTCCACCTCTTCCTCTGCTCCGACAACCGTGGTTGACATCGGCACCTTCTCCCCCACGCCGACTGTCGTGGTGGTGTCACGGCAGATGCCATGGGATGGCTAAAGATGTGGGGACGATGGACGCTGGAGGTGTCCGGGGAGGGATCACGCGACGAGTAGCCGCGTGAGGTAAGATCCACACAACACAAACAACACGATATACCCAGGTTCAGGGCCCTCGTGAGGAGGTAAAACCCCTACTCCTGCCTTTCTCTATATATTACGATGTCTCACCGAGTAGCCACAGTACAAATAGTAACGCTACCGAGTAGCCCCTTGCCCCTCTCCGAGTAGAGCTAGGTCAAGAACTTAGGGTTTCTAGGGTTTCTAGTGAGCCACTATGGGAGCATATGAGAGCGTCTGAGAGCATGCCTCGCGCAGGAGGCGGCGGGGCACCTTATATACACGGTGCCCAGCCGGATACGTCCAAATCCTAGACAAGTGTCGACATAGTGTGCACACTGTCCTTTCTCCGAGTACCCGCTGACAGCTTTGGTCGTTGGTCTTGGCTGCTTCTGTAAAGTCGTTGGGCAAAACTAGGGGACAGACTGGTATCACTGTACCTAGTCACAGAGTAGGCCCCCCTTATCCTGCCACCGACTGCTTCCATGCTGTCACTGTCAGGCAGGCCGTCCCCACGTGAACAGTAGTTCGAATGCTGCCAAGTACGGACCCAGGATACGCGGGATCATGTGTCAGAACGGCTCCTTTGACTTCCTGCCCGAGTAGTTTCCCGCCAAATGTTCCCGCCAATTGTACTCGGGCCAAACCTTCTACTCGACAGGGTAGAAACTGATTGATATCTCCTTCTGGCCATCTTGAGGTGAGACCGAGTGGCAGTCGACCGGGTAGCGAGTACCCGGTAGTCGGCTACTCGACCAACCTCTCTTCTGTAAGCGGCCTTTACCACCTGTCTTTACCCTACTCGGGGGTAACCCCCCGACAGCAGTCCCCGAAGCTGGTTGAGTCTTGTGAACTTGTTCACTAGGCTCTGCCAGCTTAAAACCAGCCTTCGCATCTCAGCCATCGAACCTCAAGATGCCGAGTAGGTCCTCCGAGTAGCTATCCGGAAAGTATCTTGAGTCTCCTCTTTTCCGAGTAGCACTTGCTTTCTACTCTGTATCCGAGTAAAAAGACTTAGCGAAAATTCGCGAACTGAGCCTCTGCAGCGCAGAGCAACATCCAGCCTTTCACACAGGCACTGCCTACGTGTCAAGCATCCGCGACCTTGTCGTTTGGTTGCCCCGGACACGACGCCACGTGTCCAGTTTTCACGTCGTGGGCCCACCGGCCGTCATGTCCCATCACGCGCAATTACTGGCCACGATCTGGTGGTGGGATCAAATGCGGCCGTTACGCGCGCAGCCCGCGCTTGTGTGCGTTTCTAGCCGGCCACAGGACCCACCACACGCCACAGTCGATCCCACTACCGCGGTGGTAACGGTAATACCGCGAGGGAGATATAAATACCCCCGCGGTAACTTCCTTTTCTTCTTCCCTGCTCTTTTCCCCTTCTGCCTCTTGTCCTTCTTCTCCACCGAGCCCTCCGCCGCCGCGCAAGCTTCCGCGCCGCCGCGGACTCACTCCACCGAGCACCTCCACTCGAGAATCATCCACTCCTCCCACTCGCGACGATGGCCAAGGCTAGCTGGGCGGGTTCCTCCGTCACCAAGGCCAATCTCGCTTGGCTCGTGACCAGCAGAAGGGTTCCCCCCGGCGTGGAGTGCCGGGCACCCGACGACGAGGTCGTGCCAACTCCGCAGGACGGCGAGCGGGTGGTCTTCATGTCGCACTTCGAGCGCGGCTTTGGACTGCCCGCCTCCGACTTTCTGCGCAAATTCCTCGACCACTTCGGGCTGCAGATGCACCATCTGCCGCCCAACGCGGTCGTCTTCCTCGCCTACCACGCCGTGGTCTGCGAGGCTTTCCTCGGCATCAGGCCTACGACTGATACGTGGCTCAGGTACTTCAATCTCCGCCAACAATCTGTCGGGAAGAAAGACGGTGCAGGTATCGGCCGCGCCACCGACACGGGCTGTGCCATGATGGTGCAGCGGACGGGTACGAACCATCCCCGCATCCAGGGGCTGGACTCCTGCCGAATGTGGCAGCAGAGCTTCTTCTACGTCAAGAACGTCCCCGCCACGGAAGGAGGTGTGGTTGATGATCGAATCAACCTGCCCGCTTGGAGGAACCGGGCTCCACTCGGGTCGAACTGGAAGGAGAAGCCCACCATCGACGAAATCGCCGTCGAGATAGAAGACAGACTCGGCGAGTTGAAGAAGCTGGGCCTCAAGAACGACGACCCGGTGGTATGCTGGATCAAGCGCCGAGTACTCCCTCTGCAGGAGCGCTGCCATCTCATGTGTTACATGGGAGGCCCGCGCGACTGCACCAGGACCACCACCATCGAAATCGACGACGCGGATGTTGCCTATCATGCCAGGAACATGCTGAAGACAAGCCTCACCGAGAAATGGCGGTATGGTTTCGTTCCATACAGCCGCACGCAACCGATTGCCCGGGTACGTTCTTCCTTCTCTGTTTTTGCCTCTGCTACCCGAGTAGACAACTTCCCTTTCCGCCCCGACTAGCAATCACCTGGTGCACCGAGTAGAGCACCTAGTCGACTCGCGCTTAGGCTTAGTATGCTTAGTGTTTGCACGCCTGTCCGGGTAGAAGACATAGAAAATTGCATAGGCTTAGTGTGCTTCGTGTTTGCACGCCTATCCGAGTAGAGCTTCATCCTGATACTCGGTTAACTTATTATCCTTCTCTGTCTTTCAGACTCTTACTCGACAGTTGATTGAGAGTCGCGAAGTTTTCGAAGACAACTGGTTCGCTGATCGCGAGGAGGATGACATGCTGCCCTCTGATGACCAGGAACAGAGCAGCCCTGTTCCTGACAAGCGCGATGCTCTCCGCACTTGGTCGGATGAAGGCTCTCATGGTATTGTTATTTCCATCTCGTTTGCTTCCGAGAAACGCCAACCCCTTGCATTGCTGTTTCTGATTCTTCCTTCTTCTCTTTTGAATTTCTCAGATGAGGCCGCTGCGGAGAAGGGTGACGAGGATGAGGACGAAAACGAGGGCGATGCGCCCCTTGTCGTCCAACCTCTGTCTACTGCCCCTCCCGAGACCCGCAAGCGGACCGGGAGCGAAGCGCAGGCACCTCCAGCCAAGAAGAGGAAGCCCGCCGAGAAGGAGGAGGCCGCCGAGAAGAAGAAGAAAGTTACTGTCAAGAAACCCCGACGACAGCTTAAATCCACCAATGCGTGAGTTCTCTTCTCGTTTGCCCTCCTTCTCGCGTAGTACTGATTTCTCCCAAATCTTCTTCCAATCTCTGATCTCTTTCTTCTCTGCAGTCCTGCCATGGATGCGAACGCAGCCCTCGCGTCCGACCAAGCCCAGAAGAAACCAGTACCTCTGGTCAACCTGGACGATGATGATGAGGATCGCGACGCCAATGCTGCTGCTGCCAATCCAGCACAAGGAGCAGCGTCAGAACCAGCAGCACAAGGCACCGCCGTCCATGACGAGAGACCCCCTTCTCCTCCGGCTAGCAACGCCGAGGAGAACCAGGAACAAGAAATACAAGACGCCGCCGCCCTTGAGCGGCCAGAAGTAGAACGGGAGCAGCCCACCACTGAGGCTGCTGCACAAGAGAACATCGTCGCCGAGCAGCTGACGACGGACGACACCGCCGCGGATGCTACCGTAGCGGATGTCTACCCACTGCCAGGCAGCGCACCGAGTGGTGTTCTGCCAGGAGCTGCAGCGGCGCCACCAACTGCGCAAGGCCTTACGCCACCAACTTCCTCCTCGTCTCCACAGAGCAAGGACACATCCAGCTCTCCTGGGCGAGCAGCCAAGCAACAGGCCCTTGATGCTCTGAGGGATTACTGTTCCAAGAAAGGCCTTTCTGAGAAGGAGACTGCCGATAAGGTGGCTGCTGAGGAGGCCAAGGCCAAGGAGGAGGCCGCCGAGAAGATCAAAGCTGAGAAAGAAGCTGCTGAGAGAGCCAAGGCCGAGCAGAAGAAGGCCAGGGCTGAGCAGAAGAAGGCCGAGAAGCAAGCTGCCGAGAAGGCAGTCGCCGAGAAGGCAAAGGCCAAGACTGACGGGAAGAAACCCGAGGATGTCGAGAAGCAGGAAATCGAGAAGGAGCAAACAAAGAAGAGGGCCAGAGACCAAGGCGCATCCGCAGGCGGAGCACTCGTGATCCGCGACTCCGGCCCGATTCCTGCTGCGCTCTCTGCGGGCGCTCGCGCTGCTGGCCAGCCTTGCTACCCGGAGTATATGATTGAGGTTAGCCACCAACATAGCATCGGCTTCCCTCCCCAAGATAAAGCTGTAGCTATTCAGAAGGGGAGGAAAGCAGTAGCCAGGAATACTCCTCCCTTCGATCCAGCCCAGAACAAACCCGTCAATATTGCTTCTCGGGGAGCCCAAGACAAGCCAATAACCTCCAAGGGTCTTGAGCAGGTACTGGACACTGTCGGCTACATCAGCGCCAAGTGGGACAGCGGGGTTCTCGGAGAGGAGAAGTGGCACGGCTTGACCCTTGGCTCCGTCGACCACTACCGCGTGGAGTGGAACAAGATCGACCTGGGACACCAGCCCATGTCCGTCTCCACCGACACCGCCACCCTCGCAGCCAAGATGTTCTTGCACCGCAAGAACGCCGAAGATATCGAACAGAGCTACGCAGTAAGTCTTTTTGCCTTTTCCGAGTTGAATTTTCTTCTCTTCTACTCGCCTTTCTTCTTTCTTACCATCACCCCCAGTCCCCGAGATTTGGGTCGAGTAGGCGGATACTCTCCGAGTAGCCTCCTACTCGGGCCGAATCTTCTCTGCTTTGCCTAACTCATTTTCTTCTCGGTTTTCAGGATAGCGTTCTTAAGCGGACCAACTTATACCGCATCCTTCTCTGGAACCACTCCATCGCCAGGAGGCGAATTGCTGCGCTGGAGAAGGAGAAGTTAGCTGCTGAGGCCGCGAGCAAAAATGCAAACGACAGCACCCAACAGCTGGCCGAAGTGCAAGGTACACGCTTAGCCACGCGGTTTCTGCGTTTTATGTTTACGCCCGCTTCTGCTTTCTCACGCGCTAACCTTTTCTTCTTTGCAGACAAACTGAAGGCCTTGGCCGATGAGCATGAGAAATGCCGCGCTTTCGTGGCGAACGCCGAGGCCACCATAAAGAAACTTGAAGGTGAGTTTGCTGTTTACTCGGTATGTCCTTGAACTCGGTTCTTCTCTGCCCGCTTACTGACCTCATCTTATCTTTTCGCAGAAGATTATAAGTCGTTTGCTGAGGCGCACCAAGATTGCGTCCAGCCAGCCGAGGTGGAGAAACAGCTATCCGATCAGGCCATTTCTCTGGTGAAGGACCACACCACCGAGATGGAGAAACTGCAGCTCCAGCTTCAGAATGCACTCCAAGATGCCGTGAAGATTGGCGCCGAGAGGGACACGGCCATCGCCGAGAAAGCCAAGGCCGAGACCACTTTCAAGGCCAAGGAGAGGGCCCTCGAGGCTGAATGCGAGACTCTGAAGAAGACCAATGCTGATCTTTTCGCTCAGATGGACACCTTGCGCCAGATCCAGTCAAAGCACATTAGCAACGAGGAATCTTGGAGAACCAAGCTGCAGCAGCTGCGCCGCCAACTGATCGGTAAGTTCTTTTCTTCATTGCATCTTTTCTTCTCGGTCTTATTCCTTCTCGGCTTCCTTTTTTCTTTCTCGGTTTTTGATCTTGCCATTTGCTATTTCAGATATCTGGCCTCGTCTTGAGTCTACCTCTGCGCCCTCGATAGCCAAGGCCCGAGCAGTTCGCCTTTCGCTGGGTGAGCCGATTGACACCAGGGCTGATATCGAGGACAGCTTGCAGGTGCTCAAGGGTTACTTTGAACAGCTGGCCGGTTGCGGGACTGATTTGATGCATGCGGGCTTTGAGCTCCACCGGCTGTTCTGGCCTCATGATGCTGAGCCAAAGAGCATGCGGGAGCTCGCCCTCAAGCTGGAGAACGTGAAGGCCGAGTTGAAAAAGTGGCGAGCCTCCGGAGCCCGTGCTGGTGCGGACGTGATGCTTCTCTGCATTGCGTCCTGGTATGAAAACCTGGACATGCAGCTCATCCGCGGGAAGCGCAATAACTCCAAGTGGGAGACTGATGCCGATAGCGTGGCCTTGCGCAAGCAGATTGCATATGATGTCGCAGAGTGCGCCGAGACGGAGGTCTACATCGATGGCGTCCCCGAACCCGACACCGAGTACGAGGACGACGAAGATGACGACGAGGAAGAACTTGGGGACTACTTCGAATCTCCCAAGGGCAAGGCCGGGAAGGGCAAGGCCACCGTCGTCGCGAGTAGCGATGAAGACGAAGGGGCGCACATCGACAGCGAGCCACTCGACTTCGGCACCTCCTCAGGTGCTGCTCTCGACGACACGGTGCCCCCTCCTGGCCACGCTTCAGGCTCCTCCTCGGCTCCGGGACCCGTCTCGGTGGCCACGGCCACTTCCGAGCAGGCGGCCACCCAGGAGGACGCCGAGATGGAGGAATCCGCCGCCGTGCAGACGGAGGCTGATGCTACCCACGCCAGCACCGAAGGAACAGCCGCCACGACTGCCACCGAAGAAACTGCTGCCAGGACCGCCGCCGAGGAAACAGCCGCCAAGGCCAGCGCCGAGAACATCTCCTCTTCAACTTGAAGCAACCTGCAATCTTTTCTTTCACTTGAACATTTTATCAGATCCCCGGAATGCCGGGAGCAGATGTAACAGACTACCTTTATCTTGCTTGCTACTCAGTTTTTATGCCCACTCGGTTTACGTTGACATTAATCAATTTGAACGACACTGGCTTAATGCCGAGTTGTGTTTCCATGCGAGTCCCCGAGTAGCATTTCTTATTCACCCTGTCTTTTTCATCTCTGCTCTACCTGCGACTTGTCGCTTGTTTGGTATTCGAGTCACAAGAATCAAGGAACAAGGCTGCAAATACTTAGCCGCTAGAAACAATCATGATAACGCAGCCCACCACTTAGCCGAGAAGGCGAAAACGGGGAACAAAAAGTAACCGACAACCTACTCGGTTCCTGCACTCCTTCCTTAGTGATTTTCGTGTGCTCATTGACCTTTTGCTTGTTCTCTTGCTTGCCATGAAGCCGGGTTTCGGACAGCAGCAAAGTCGAAGAGTTGGCATATAGGTTTAAACACAGTACTCAATTCACTTTTGAGTTCTGAAGTGAAGCAACCGAATAGACAAAGGAACAAGCCAAGTAAGAAAAACACTTAGAGCAATTTTGGACGAGGGCAGTCCCCGAGAACAATTTTAGATTGCAGAGTAGAATTTCAACTCGGATGAAAGGGGTACATACACATCTTTGCTCATGAATGAAAACGACGAAGTAGAGCTACATTCCAGGGACGCTTGGTTTCCTCTCCAGCTTTATCTGCCCTGTTCGCCTGCGATGGGCGCACATCTACAAGATAGTACGCGTCATTGTGCAACGCTTTGCTGACAATGAAAGGCCCTTCCCAAGGAGGAGACAACTTGTGCATCCCGGCTGTGCACTGCACCAGCCTAAGGACCATGTCTCCTTCTCGGAAAACCCTTGGGTTCACCTTTCGGCTATGATAGCGCCGCAGGTTTTGCTGGTAGATAGCCGAACGTGACAGAGTCAGCTCTCTTGCTTCTTCAAGCAGGTCAACGTCGTCTTCTCGAGCTTCTCTCGCCTCCACCTCAGTGTAGAGGGCTACTCGGGGGGAGTCATGCTCTAAGTCTATTGGTAACACGGCCTCAGCCCCGTATACCAAGAAGAATGGCGTGTAGCCGGTTGACCGGTTAGGGGTAGTCCTTAGACTCCACAACACCGCTGGCAACTCTTCTAGCCAACACCCAGGTGTTTTCAGCAACGGCTCAATCAGCCTTGGCTTGATGCCTGCCAGTACCATCCCATTTGCTCTCTCAACTTGCCCATTGGAGGCAGGGTGCGCGACTGACGCAACGTCTAGTCGGATATGCTTATCTCTGCAGAATCGCACCATTGCCCCCTCTGCAAAGTTTGTGCCATTGTCGGTGATGATACTGTGCGGGTAGCCATATCTCATGATCACATCCTTCACAAACTTCACAGCTGTGACCCCATCGCACTTCCGAATAGGTTTCACCTCGATCCACTTGGTGAACTTGTCCACCATGACCAAGATATGTGTCATGTTGCCTTTAGCCGGCTTGAAAGGACCAACCATATCCAAGCACCAGACAGCAAAGGGCCATGTGATAGGAATTGTTTTCAACTCGGAAGCTGGCATGTGAATCTTACTTGCGAACATCTGGCAGCCGGCGCACTTCCTCACAATATCCTCAGCTTGCTGCAGTGCAGTGAGCCAGTAGAAGCCATGCCGAAAGGCTTTCTTGACCAAGGCCCGAGAAGAGGCGTGATGCCCACATTCCCCTTGATGTATCTCCACCAGGATTTCTTCTCCTTCCTCTGGGCTCACACAGCGTTGCAGCACACCCGTGGCACTTCTCTTGTGCAGCACATCTCGGACTAAGGTATAGCCCTTGGATCTTCTCTGAATCTGCCTCGCGGTCACCTCATCTTCAGGTAAAGTACCGTCCCTTAGAAAAGATAATATGGGCATTGCCCAACTCGGCGTCTCCCGCACAGGAAACACTGGTTCGTCCATTTCCATTGGGACAGGCTCTGGTGGTTGCACAGGAGGGGTAGGAGCGCTCCTCTGCAGCCCAGACCGATTGGCGAGAACTTCTTCAATGAATGCAACAGCTTCTGGGTTGAGGGCGGCAGTCCCCGAGTGAAGAATGGCAGTCCCCGGGTAGGGAGTGGCAGTCCCCGAGTAGGGAGTGGCAGTCCCCGGGTAAGGAATGGCAGTCCCCGAGTAGGGAATGGCAGTCCCCGAGTAAGGAATGGCCGTCCCCGAGTAGGGAATGGCAGTCCCCGAGTAGGGAACGGCAGTCCCCGAGTAGGGAACGGCAGTCCCCGGGTTTCCTGCAGCGCTCTCCCAGTCAATCTCCATTGGGTCGGATTCCTCACTTGGCAGAGAAGGGACAAAGATGGATTCCGAGTTGGGGGAAGGCTTGATGGATGGCTTCCTCAAATGCTCCAAGGCAATCCCTGCCGGGATGGACTGCCGAGAAGATCCCAACTTGGACAGCTCATCTGCTGCTTCGTTCTCTGCTCGGTGAATATGCTGGAACTCACAGCCTTCGAAAAACCCAGTCATTGACTGCACCAGGAAGCGATACGACGCCATGTTGGCATCCAAAGCATCCCAGGTACCTGAGACTTGCTGCACCACCAGATCTGAGTCGCCATAGCAGATAATGCGCTGCACACCCACCTCCTTTGCTACTCGCAAACCATGCACCACTGCCTCGTACTCGGCTACATTGTTGGATGCCTTGAAATGGATCTGCAACACATACTTGAGCTGATCCCGCTTGGGTGATGTAAGCACAACGCCAGCACCAAGGCCTTCTTTCACCTTTGAGCCATCAAAGTGCATCTTCCAATAGTTGGAAACTGGAGCGGGAGGTTCATACTGCATCTCGGCCCAGTCCACAAGAAATTCCGCCAGTACCTGAGACTTGATTGCTTCTCTTCTCGTATACGCGGGAGCGTACGCGGCTAGCTCAATCGCCCACTTGGCTACTCTGCCACTCGCCTCCTTGTTTCCCATGATGTCCGAGATGGGAGCAGAGCTCACAACAGTGATGGGATGCTCCTGGAAATAATGTTTCAGCTTCCTGGCGCCCAGGTACACACCATATGTCATCTTCTGGTAGTGAGGATAGTTTTGCTTGGAACTGGAAAGCACTTCACTGAGATAATAGACTGGGCGCTGCACACTCTTGCCTTCTTCTTCTCGCTCCACCACTATCACCACGCTGACTACCCGGTTAGTCGCGGCAATGTACAGCAGCATAGGCTCCTTGGGTAGCGGACTAGCCAAGACGGGAGCGCTAGCCAGCATTGCTTTCAGCTCATTGAATGCCACGTCCGCTTGCGGAGTCCAGACAAACTTGTCGCTTTTCTTCATCAGCTGGTACAGAGGCAAAGCCTTCTCGCCCATCCGGCCGAGAAAGCGGCTCAGAGATGCCAGACAACCCGTGAATTTCTGCACATCCTTCAATGATCTCGGCAAAGACATGCTCTCAATAGCTTTTATCTTAGACGGGTTGGCTTCAATGCCCCGACTAGAAACCAGGAAACCGAGTAGCTTTCCAGCTGGTACACCAAAGGTACACTTACTCGGATTCAGTTTCATTTTGTACCTGCGTAGGTTAGCAAAGGTTTCCTCCAGGTCGGCAAGCAGAGTATGTGTTTTATTCGTTTTGATGACAATGTCATCTACGTACACCTGCACATTCTTGCCGAGCTGGTCATGCAAGCATTTCTGCATGCATCTCTGATAGGTTGCACCCGCATTCCTCAGGCCAAAACACATGACACGATAGCAATAAGCCCCGTACGGGGTAATGAAAGCAGTCTTTATTTGATCAGCAGGGTTGAGTGCAATCTGGTGGAAACCAGAGTAGGCATCTATGAAAGACAACAGCTCACAGCCGGCAGTGGAATCGATCACCTGATCGATGCGAGGTAGCGGGAAAGGATCCTTGGGGCATGCCTTGTTCAAGTCGGTGTAGTCGACGCACATGCGCCATGCGGTGGCCGCCTTGGGATCTTCCTTTTTCTTCTCGACCATGACCGGGTTGGCCAACCAGTCCGGGTGCAGCACCTCCATGATGAAGTTACTGATCAGCAGCTTGGTGATTTGATCACCGATGGCCTTCCTTCTCTCATCCCCGAAACGGCGTAAAGCCTGCTTCACGGGCTTGGCGTCAGGGCGCACATGCAAAGAGTGCTCAACCAACTCCCTCGGGACTCCTGGTAAATCTTCATTGGTCCAGGCGAACACGTCCCGATTCTCACGGAGGAAGTGGATGAGCGCGCTTTCCTATTTCTCCGCCAACCCGGCACCAATGATGGCCACGCGCTCCGGGAACTCGGGGTCAACCTGGACAGTCTTGGTCTCCTTGGCGGCTTGGAAAGCAGTACCATGCTGAGTACTCGGCACACCTTGTGCGCCAGCTTGTGCGGACTGAGCCATGGCCACCACCTCGTACATCTTCTTCTTCTCGGCAGCAATCACCATCGATTCCGCCAGCTGAGAGCTAGCAGAGGCACACTCCATGGACTTCTTGTAATCTCCCGAGATGGTGATGATGCCATTGGGCCCGGGGATCTTCATCTTCAGGTAAGCCACATGAGTGGAGGCCATGAACTTGCTCAGAGCAGGCCTGCCGAGTAGAGCATGATAGGGGCTTTGATGATCCACCACTTCAAACTGCAGGCGCTCAGTGCGGCAGTTCTCCCGAGTACCGAATAGCACATCAATCCACACTCGGCCAATCGGGTTGCATGAGATCCCGGGCACAATGCCATGGAAAGTGGTCTTGCTGGGCAGCATCATGTTCTCGGCCAGGCCAAGCTTCTCGAGTGTGTCCTTGTACACAATGTTGATGCTGCTGCCATTGTCGATCAGCACCTTGCTGAATCTCACATTCTTCTCGGGGCCCAGGAAGGTGGGATCCAGCACCAAAGCATAGGTACCCGGATTGGGCATCACCTTGGGGTGATCTGCCCGAGTCCACCTGATCTCCTGGTCACACCAATACATGTAGTGAGGCACAGCCGGAATCACTGCATTGACCTCCATGGCCCGCCTGTGCTGTGACTGCTTGTCGACTGCCTCAGAAGTGAAGATCATATAGCTCTCATGGTGCTCTTGGTACTGGTTAGGGCCATTGCCCCCATTGTTGCCATTGTTGCCATTGTTGTTGCCCTGGTAGTTGTTGTTGCCTCTGTTGTAGTTGTTGCGGTTGTAGTTGTTGTTGTTGTTGTTGCGGTATCTCTCATTGTTGAAGTTCTGGTTGGCTCCTAAAGCCACCTGGTTGACATTCTCCCTTCTCGGGTACACTGGCGGCCGAGCTGCAGGAGCGCGAGTAGGCTGAACAGTGGCATTCGCGGCTGGCAGAGGAGGTGGAGGAGGCAAGCCATCACTCTTGATCACATCCCACCATTCGCATTGCCGAGTAGTGTGGTTGGCAGGCCTTGAGGGGTGGTGAGTGTGGAAGCTACACGGACCATCCTTCATGTCATCAAAGACAAACTTCTTCGGCTGCTCGGAGTTCCCGCTACTCGGCTGTGCAGTGTGGAACGGTTTCTTGTTGCCCTGGCCCTGGTTCTGGTTCTGCCCGTAGGCTCCAGCAGGTTTCTGCCTTTGGCCACCACCGCCTCCGACATTCACTGCATTCACCTCTTCGGGATCATACCGATTATCTACTCGGCGCTTGTTGCGGAACTCGTTGCGCTTGCTGCTGTTGAAGTTTCTTCTCGGCTCAGAGGAATCCATCAGTGGCTGAGTAGGATCACCGAGTGCGTACTGATCCGCAATCTTGATGGTCTCGGCCAAGGTGTTCGGCATCTCCCTCTGCAATCTCTGCCAAAGCATGCTGCCATGTCGGCAACCCTGCGCAAACCAAGTGATGGCCTGTGCCTCATTCACACCCTCACAGGTGTTCCTCAGGGTGCTCCACCGAGTAAGGTACTCGCGGTCCGTCTCGTCTTCTCGCTGCCGGCAAGCCGACAACTGCTGTGGCCTATTCGGCCTCTTGTACGTACTCGTGAAGTTGCTGATGAAGGCATCCGAGAAGTCCAGCCAGCAGTTAATGCTGTTCTTGGGCAAGTTGTTGAGCCAAGTGCGAGCTGGACCCTCTAGCATCTGCGGCACATAGCGTACCGCCCATCTCCTGTTGCCATTCGCGATATGGACCGCGGTGACGTAGTCGTTGAGCCAATCTTCAGGCTTGGTGCTACCATTGTAGCTCTTGGTGCCTCTTGCAAGCTGAAAGCCCTTCACGGACGGCTCGTTCATGATGCGCGGGCCAAAGCACTCGGGGCCAGGAGGACCCGTGCTCTCAAGCCGCGCCGACAAGCTGATACGGTCCAGCTGGTGCCTTGCATCCCCAGGCGCCAACACGCGCTCACCAACACGGTCATGGATGTCATAACCAGCCATCTCCATAGCCGAGTAGCCATCATCATACCTATCCACCTGCATGGCTGCAGGCTGCTCCACCGGGTTGGCGACTGGTGCCACTGGGCGCGGCTGCTGCCTCTGCCGAGTAGGCGGAGCTGCGGGTTGCCGAGAAGTACCCGGTCGCGCGGCTTCTCGGACACGGCTTTGAGCTTGATGGGCTTGAGAGCCTGCTCTTGCAGCGTTGTGTTCCTGCCCGGGCTGCTGCGGCACAGCAACCTGTTTCGCGGCAGCAGCCGGGTCATACACCTGCATTTGCCTGTCTCTACCCGTACGCCCGCTGCGGCTCTTCTCGCGACTCGGATGCGGTGACGAGGCCTGATCGTTAGATCTAGCCGCGTGCGAGTGAACCACCTGCGAAGCTCCAGCTCCCGGGTTGGCCTTGCGGAACTCCTCGTTCTGCCTGGCGGCCTCCAGCACCAGCTCGCCGAGCCTCTCCTGCTGCCTGCGACGCGCCTCTCCCTCTAGGCGCGGCAACTCGGCAGCCACAGCTTGCGCAGCTCGCAGCGTCTTGGCGGGCGTGCTGTACCTCGGCCTTGTGAAGGTGTTCGCAGTGGCGGACTGCGCGGGCTCCTCCGCGACAGTCGCCATCTCGGCGCCCAGGTTGCGCCGCGTAGCGCCTACCTTGCTAGGCCTCCTGGCCACCGGCGTGAAGCCGTGAGCCTTGTTGTACTCGAGCTGGTCTAGACTCAGCTCGAGCCTGATCTTCTCCAGCTCCGCCTGCTCGGCGAGTAGCTCCTGGCGTTGCCGCTCGAGCTGCTCCCGCGCGGCTAGGAGCTCGACGTCGGTGGGCGTGGGCATGCCGGTTCGCGCTGCAGACGCGGGGATGACCGTAGACGTGGAAGGCGGCAAGTTGCTCTCCTTCTCGTAGGGCCGGTGGGTCCTGCCACCCGCGGGCGGGTCGTCAACCTCCTCGACGACGGCCGCAGCGCCAGTAGCAGCTGCGCCAGCGTTTGCCGCCAAGCCCGTCACCATCACCTCCGCGCAGTACGCAGAGCTGCATGCAGGCCTTCCGCGAGCAGCAACAACCGCGGGAGGATCCTCCGCGTCGTGCACCAGCTCGGGGTAGGTGTCGTTGGCGACGGTGGCGACGTAGACGAGGTGAGAGCCGAAGGAGATCACAGAGCCGCCCTCCGGCATGGCCGCGCCGCTGAAACAGCCGGCGTTGTCGGTGACGAAGTCGAAGGAGCCAAATCTGTGGACAAGGCCACAAACTACACGCTCCGCTGATGAAGATCCCGTCCGAACAGAAACTCCAGCCAGCGCCGCTGGTTGCCCCATGGTGGGCGCCAACTGTCGTGGTGGTGTCACGGCAGATGCCATGGGATGGCTAAAGATGTGGGGACGATGGACGCTGGAGGTGTCCGGGGAGGGATCACGCGACGAGTAGCCGCGTGAGGTAAGATCCACACAACACAAACAACACGATATACCCAGGTTCAGGGCCCTCGTGAGGAGGTAAAACCCCTACTCCTGCCTTTCTCTATATATTACGATGTCTCACCGAGTAGCCACAGTACAAATAGTAACGCTACCGAGTAGCCCCTTGCCCCTCTCCGAGTAGAGCTAGGTCAAGAACTTAGGGTTTCTAGGGTTTCTAGTGAGCCACTATGGGAGCATATGAGAGCGTCTGAGAGCATGCCTCGCGCAGGAGGCGGCGGGGCACCTTATATACACGGTGCCCAGCCGGATACGTCCAAATCCTAGACAAGTGTCGACATAGTGTGCACACTGTCCTTTCTCCGAGTACCCGCTGACAGCTTTGGTCGTTGGTCTTGGCTGCTTCTGTAAAGTCGTTGGGCAAAACTAGGGGACAGACTGGTATCACTGTACCTAGTCACAGAGTAGGCCCCCCTTATCCTGCCACCGACTGCTTCCATGCTGTCACTGTCAGGCAGGCCGTCCCCACGTGAACAGTAGTTCGAATGCTGCCAAGTACGGACCCAGGATACGCGGGATCCTGTGTCAGAACGGCTCCTTTGACTTCCTGCCCGAGTAGTTTCCCGCCAAATGTTCCCGCCAATTGTACTCGGGCCAAACCTTCTACTCGACAGGGTAGAAACTGATTGATATCTCCTTCTGGCCATCTTGAGGTGAGACCGAGTGGCAGTCGACCGGGTAGCGAGTACCCGGTAGTCGGCTACTCGACCAACCTCTCTTCTGTAAGCGGCCTTTACCACCTGTCTTTACCCTACTCGGGGGTAACCCCCCGACACCGACTGGCGCTGCAACCGTCGTCGAGCCTTCGTCCACGGCGTGTCCCCGGGCCCGGCAAGCCTGGTGCGACGCCTCGTCAACATCGAATTCGTCCTTCTACGCATCGCCGTCATCTTCCTCGACCACTTCCTCTGCTCCGACAACCGTGGTTGACATCGGCACCTTCTACCCCCACGCCGACTGGCGCTGCAACCGTCGTCGAGCCTTCGTCCACGACGTGTCCCCGGGCCTGGCAAGCCTGGTGCGACGCCTCGTCAACATCGACTTCGTCCTTCTACGCATGCCCGGTGCTGGCAACACTGGCGCGTGCCTTCGTCCACGACGCGTCCACGGGCTTGGCAAACCCGGCGCGACGCCTCGTCCATACCGTCTTTTTCCCGGCGCACCACTACTTCAACACCACTGCGCCTATGTCTAATTTGGCGCCTCCTTGCGCCCTGCGGCTACACGGCGACTACCTCGACACCGGCTACCCCCACTCGACATCGACCTCGGCAACCCTCGGACGCCTACCTCGACCACGGCTACACCATCCTACGCTCTCGGCTACCTCGACCTCGGCACAAAGGGCTATCATCTCGCCTTGAGCACTCATCAGCTTCCTCTACGGTCCAAGCTCCAGCGCCGTGACACCGTCCACGATGTCAGTCCACTGGATTCTACTTCGGTTTCTCTCCAGTCTGACCGTCCGCGACGCTCCTGTTGTCCGCAACGCTGCCGCTACGACTGCGGGGGGATGTTAGAGATATATTAGGTGTACGTATCTTTGGTAGTTTAGGATTTGTATCAATCTCCTACTCTATCTCTATGAGGCTTCTTGCCCTCCAAGTTTGTACCCCAATATATACTCGCCCATGAGGCTCAATATAACATCCATCATATTCCGCCAATCTCATCCTTCTACAGGGCGCACCCAAGTTCATTCATCCCTTTCCATAGTTGCAGCGAGCAGATGGGCGACATGAAAGCCGGCGAGCTGGTCAACCAGATATATGCCAGGAGCCCAGCTTAAATCCAACAAATGATGGACAATACTCGTGTGACGAATATGATAGAGGGAAAAAAAAGTTTACTACTCATACTGTAGTAGTTAACCACAGTGGTCGGCAAATAAGTTCAGGTTTTCAGCTTACACTACAGAGGACAACCATATATACTAACATGTCTTGATGGGGACGGTTCCACCTTGCTTGTCGATTTGGAGGTGACTTGTCCCGATATGGCAAGGAGATTGCTAGAGTCTAGATGGGGACGGCTGTGGATAGTGTATCCATGAAGGTGGTGAAGTCTCTTAGGAAGACGAGGAAGAAGCTTGGCGTTTTGCAAAAAAAACTTCTGCTTTTGGTTGATTGTTGAGCCCATTTAGGATTGTCGTGTTGTCAGGTCTGTGTTTGGCGAGTTTGCTGGCGATCAAGTAGTGTTTTCTCGTGGTTGTTCCTTGGTTAGGGTTGCTCTCTGTGACTGTGTAGGCTGCTCTCTGTGGTGTCGATGTTCGTTGTATGGTTTTCGTTCGGTTTCTCCCACAAATAAACCGTACACATTCTTCTTAATTAATCGATAAGGCGAATTTTTTGACTTCGTTTAAAAAATATATGTACTAACATGCTCGGAAAAAGAAAAGGCTATACTAACACTGAAAGATTATATTAACAAGTCTACGTTAACCTCATATTCATTCCTCCAGCATGTAAAATTCCTGTAGAAATCGCGTGTACACGGCACACAGGAGCGCCCAAACTAGTCAATCAACTACTCGAGCTTGTATCCTCTTTTATATCTCCCGTTTTTCTTCATTTTTCATTTTTTTATACTCTCTTCTTTTAGTAAAAAAATAAATAAATTTTATGAAAAGTCAAACCATGTAAAGTTTGATCAAACCTTTAAAAAAATAGCAACCTCGACAATAACAGATCAATCTTATGAGATATATCATTAAATATATTTTTCTATGAAATCTGTCAAACTTTATATTGTTTGACTCGGAAAAAATATAGGTATTCTGTTCAGAAACAGAGGTAACACATAGCATACCTAGTATAGATTTCGGTTTTGTGAATCTGGAGGCTATTGTATTGTTTTTTTACCGGTTTTGGGAAGTTTCCAAATCATTTTTGATTGTTATATACTTTTCACACATTTTTTCTTTTTTCTATTACAATCTTCCCCAATTTTTTTATAACTTTAAGAAAAAATGTTTAAATTTTATAAAATATTTGTATTCACAGAATGTTTCATGATACAAAAAATGTATCTGTTTTCCAAAAAATGTTCTCACGTTATAAAATGTTCATAGATTTTGATTTTTTTTTCATATTTTAGCAAAAAAATAGGATCAGAAAATGTATACGTTTTTTTAAATTTTCAAAAAATCGAGAAACAATGTGTTACGTTTTTCAATAATGGTCACCTTTCGTAATTTTCAATAATGTTCACGTTTTTTATAATATGTTCATAGGATTTCCTTAAATATTTTCAATATATCAAAAAAGGTTCGTTTTTTTTAAAATATATTAAATTTTTCAAAAAAATCAAAATATGTTACCATATTTGAAAAGATCATGATGAAAAAACAGACAAAAAACGAACAAAACATGAAAGCTGAAAGAAAACGGAAACTAAAAGGGAAAAAAATCGCTGTTCATTCGTTCTGTAGCTAGAGTCAAATGGGCCACAGCCCAGCGTGGCACCACCTCTTCTCTCCTGTCACGATGGCCACCCACGGGCAGTGGCCTATCCGACGACGAAGCGAAAAATGCTGCAATCTAAACTAGGTACTGTATTAAGATCGCATCAACAGCTGAACTTACGGCTCCGATGGGTAAGGATGCAAAAGCTGCGTGGTCGACCTCGGACTTAATTAGCAAATCCTCTTTCGTATCCAAAAGGGGAAAAGGCTGTGTTCTCTTTTTAGGGGCTATAGATTCGTCGTCACGTCGGACGCTTTTGTTACGTGCTGGTAGGGGCAGCTAGCTCCCTAGCTTGTTTCCGCTTCATGCATGATGACCTGCCGTGTTCAGATCTGGGCTCGAAAGATATTAAGCCTGTTTCTGCTGGGCAGCATGCTAGTGCTGCTGGACAACGCTCGTATGAACTGCAATTCACTCGGGTAGCCGGCTGATGAAGGCGATACGCTTTACTATTTGCATATATATATAGCACTAGAAGTCTAGAACAACACAGTAGACACAAGGATGTACAGTAGTAGTCAAGCACCGACGCCAGCAGATAAGTTCAGGTTCAGGTATTCACTAAAAGTACAGAGTGCAGCTATACTAACACAGTAACACATACTAGTAGTTCTTATTGAAAGATTGGATCAGCAAAGTCTACGATGTTAGTTAACCTCAAATCGTTTCCTTAGCCAGACATCTTTACAAACAGACACCTTCAAGAAGTAGACAGGAACTCCAAGTAATAACCAACTATACGTACGTAGGAAAGGCTGACTGAACTAGTGGTGGTGGCCTCCATTCCCGCCGCTCCCTTCCCTGGGGTTCCTGGGCCCGGACGGCCGGGGCCTCCTCACCGCCCACACGCGAGTGATCACCTCCTGCATGTAAAATCCCTGTACAAATCAAATCGCATCACAAAACTGGCCAGATCACCGAGAAGAAATGCATGCTTAAAACGGACAGAAAATCTAGCACTTACAGTAGCACCGGCGCTCCTGTCCGTCTCGACTTCCCGAGACGAATCGACAGACGCAGGATCTGCCGCGGCGCTCCGCTTCGTCGCGCCGCCGAAGGAATCCTCCGGCATCCCCAGGCAGCAGGCGAAGGCCCGGAACAGGTACCGCAGCAGCGAGCACGGGTGCACGAACAGCGTCGAGGCCGTTACCGACTCTTCGTCGGAGCTCCTCTCCGCCTCCGCCTCCGCCTCCTTGCTCTCGTCAGTCGGCTGCTCCGTGCGCCGACCCGCCGGCTCTTCGCAGCTCGCCTCCTCCTCCTCCCGCTGATCCGTTGGCTCTTTGAGGACGCTGCCTTCCTCCTCCTCCTTGCGCTGATCTTTGAGGAGGCTGCCTTTCTCCTCCTCCTCCTCCTCCTTGCGGTGCTGATCCGTCGGCTCTTTGAGGAGGCTGCCTTCCTCCACCTCCACCTTGCGCTGGTCCATTTCTTCTCCTTCCCTTGCTCGATCCTGTGGCCGCTCTAGCTAGCTAGGGGTTTGGGGGCTTCTGGAGAGGAGGAGGGCGTGTGCGTCTATGCTCTAGCGCTACTGTTTCGCTTTGATCAACTTTATTCCGTGCACTGCACAGCACAGGGCGCCGTTGATGGGTTCGAGGGCAGTAACTCCTCTCTGTCGCCGATTCATTTCGGACAGGCCGCTATTTATTGCGGCGGAACTTTGAGCAGGGTGAGGCTCGAATTTATTTGTGTTCCGAGGATGCCCCTGGAGGATTTGTTTGTTGTTCCCATCTCTGTACGTGTGACGATGCTAGTTCTACGTGCCGCTGGTCCGTGGCTTCGCTAGAAAACAAACGAGCGTATACCCGCCACGACCTCTTCTTAGAAACAGAACAGTCGTAGGCTCCTGAACGCTACGGGATTTAAGAAAGTCAACCGGAGCATATACAAAACACATTGCTGATATGTTTCTGCTTCGGAGAAATAAGATTTATGTACGTACCGATCTCACGTACAAGCAGCTGGCGAGTGCTTGACCAGGCGTCGTCGATGCAAAAAAAAAAATGTTGAGGAAAAAAAAGGTGGATATGCATGCTTGTAAATGGGCCATGAGTCGTCATGAAAAACCGTGTGCCGGTGCGTGTGTGAGCTGGGTCCGGGAGACCGACTGACCGTGGACTGGCCACCTCCACCTGCTGCCACACCACGAAAACTAATCTGTAGAATGTCGATGCGGAGGACAAACGCACCAAACAAGCTGCGAAGCATTGACGAACGCCTCTCTCTCGTCGGCCAGCATCCATCCCCGGTTCACCTACCCAGGTTTAATTTGTACTGTACCGCCCACCCACGCCATTGACCACGTAAGAGCAAGTACAATAGAGTCCAGTCAGCAGGCTGTAAGCATTTAACTAATATATTTGTGCTTAGTTGGAGGAGAGAGAGTAGGAGAGAGAAAGGAAGCGGGCTCTCATGCAAGAGCCAGCTGCAGCACGTGCTCCTAGGCACTATGTGAGAGTGGCAGATGGGCCGTACATTGATAAAGTAGCACATTCTTATAGCTAACTATTGTACATGTTGGCTATAAGTAGGCTATAGATGACATGGCATTTTCTTATAGCCAACAGCCGGCTATACTATTGTCCTTGCTCTAAAGCGCTCTTGTCATCTCAAGAAAATTCTCTTTGTTTTGTAGAGTTTGGTGAGAGATGACGAGCAAGATCCAATCGCGCTGCATTCGTGCCGACGTCCACGAAAGATGTCGTTGCTGCTCTCCGTTGTTGATGGATTGTACATGAAAATTACTGCAAAAAAATAGGGAATTTCAGTCTAACAAAAACAAATAAATCGAGATTTTTTTTCTTAAACGGAGGTTCTACCCAGCCTTTGTATCGGAACGATGCATACCGACTGGTTTTTTTATTAATAATAAAAGTAATCCACGAAGCCTTACAAAGAGTTATAATAATCAAACAGAAGCCACAGTCACACCTACAAACTCTTGATGAAGGGGTGGTCAAAGTTGGAGCTCATACTCTCACATAACACATCAATGCGCATCATCTAATCCGGTTGCTTCCACCAAGCCGCCAGATGACGAATTGGGAGCACATAACCGATTTAGCAGTCTCGCAGTATACACCAACGTGTACACTCGGAGCCCGATGCCGCCAACATCCGCCAAATCATATTCTGGAGAGATCAACGTAGAAACCTTGTCAGACTCGTAATCGACGCCGCCATGGCGCCAATCAGCACCACCTTTCTGCGCGCGTCCATCATTCTGCGTCCATCGCCGAGACTCCGCGGCGCCACGCCGCCAAGACTCGTCGTCGTCGATGCAGTAGATGAAACACCGCTCCACATACAAACCCCTCTCGCAAAAGCGTGCTCCAAAACGATGCCCCAAAGACAAAGAGGAAGACCGACATACATAGCGCCGTCATCCTTCGATCCGGGGAGATTCGGATCTAGTGTTTCCCCCGGAGAACCAGGGCGGGAGGCTCAAAGTCGCAGCGACAACGCCTTCAGGAAGGTAACGACACCCGTGGATGTTGTCGTCATCGGCTCCTACTCGGAGCTTGGCTTTCGCCGGCCAACCACCAGAACCTTCCAAGATCCGCCGCAAAGGACATCCAAGACCCTCGGTTGCCCGTTGCCAGGATCAAACCCTCGCCCCAGCAAAGCCGCCCCCGGGACACGGTGTGGGATCCCAAGATCCCCCACACCAACCTGAACCGGCCGACCACCTCCGACAGAAGGAGCCACCACCAAAACCCGAGGCAGCCATCCCAACTCCCAAGTGCTGCAGGCAAAGATGTAAGTCGACCACCATTGGCATGCGGAGGAGCAGCAGCCGGCTGCCGCCACGCAGGCTAATGACTCACAGCTGCCGCCGCCACGCAGGCCAGTGCCTCACAGCCGTCGCTGCCATGCAGCCGCCGCCTTCACGCACACAGTCCGGCGCCTCCTGGCCGCCGCTGCCACGCACCACCGCAGCCGAAGTATCCCGATGGCGCCGCCTTCAAGATCCCTGAGCGCGACCAACATTAGTGGTGGAGCTGGCGCACAACCGTTGGGTTCACATGAAACCAAGAAAATCTTGTAAGTCAGTGGTAAATCAGGGATTAATATTGCAGAAACACTATGCTCATAACAGGGTGAACCCAATGACTCTAGTCCCTAGCTTCGCCACTGACCAGCATGAACCCCGTTGCCACCGTGCCCCGCGCGAAGGGGAGAGGAGATCACCGCCGGCGGCAAGGGGTGGGGAGGACGTCGGGGGAGGAGGAAGGCGGACGATGGGGAGGGACGTCCGGGGCAGCGCGGCGCCGCCGCCACGGGGTTGTGGGAGAGTTAGGTCGTCGTATCATAGAGAATTACTGTGGTGTGCATTTCAGACCTCATAAATTTCATTTAGGAGAGCGTCAAACGTGATGACGTTGTGTAATTAGTTTGAGTTTTCGAGAAACGCCGGTGCTATTACGAGGTTCTACGAGTTTGTGAAGAAATGTCAGATGTTCTGAGGTTACAAAAACGCCATATCAGATGGCTTATTTTAAACGGCTTAAAGTTTTTGCATTTCTTATTCACGAAGATTGTCAAAACGCATTGTAGTGTTGCGTTTTTGGAAATGCGTCAGATCTGGCTGAAAGTTTGCTGAGAATCCATTAGTGTCTGCTAGTTTAGCAAAATACTACAGTATAGGACAAAATATAGTTTTGGTGAGATGATCGGCAACATTCTCGCGGACGCCTCGTTGCTGCTCACACCTGTTTTTTATTTTAACAAGGGAAGAGTCCCGAAGGACCCACATTCTGCATTATATTGACGGGATTACAAACATGACCCCAAAGAAAAGGAAAATTACAACCAGGCCCCGTACATTTGTAGCACGCCCCCTGCCGATAGGCGCAGAAACGCCATCGCAACCGGGGACTTCACCGCCGATAAACTGCCTCCAGGCGCAGCGGCCGCCGTCGAGTCCGGGGACGAAACCACTTGGATCAACCACAACACTAGGAGCCACACCGAGGCAGACGAAGATCCTCCAGTAAAGGAGGAAGAGCACGCTTGAGCTGAAGCCACGCTCAAGCTCGGCGAGGCCACTCTTCCGGTGACCGAGAATAGCTGCGGCGCCAGATCGCCTCAGCTTGAAAATCGCCGACATCGAAGCAGAATCACCAACCCAGCACCCCTTATCGTCAGCAACCACCCACCCCCACTTCTCTTCTCCCTCGCCTCCACGGCCGGCCAAGGCAAGAAATAGAAGATGGTCGTTGACAAATCGGAGATGCAAAACGAACCCGCACTTATTTGAAGAGCCTGCAGCAAGATGAACCTCGATCGTCTTCCTCCTTGGAAGCCTGCAAGAACCACCTCGCCGCCATCTCAAGGCGTCGCGCCATGACGCCCAGAGAAGGAAGCTCGAAAAGAGAGAGAAGACGGCCTTATTAGACGAGATGCCACACCCCAACTCCGCCGCAAGTAGCAACCCTTGCCACCAGAGCTGCACTGCTACGAAGATCAGAGCGAGGAAGTGACGAATCCGGCCGATGGGATCCGACGACCTACTCCAAACCAACTCATCTAGAGCAACTCGAAAACTATACAAACTAGAAGAACTGGTATATACAAGCCAACCACCTACTCCATCGTCTCGCCGGTCGGAATCCCCACCGGAGAAAGCAAAGGAGAGGGGCGACAGCAAGAACAGACGGTGGACTCTCAAAACCTAAGCGGTGGGCGAGAGGGGAAAATTTCCCTACCCTGCTCACACCTGTTGGATCGATACATGGAGCGTATTATGAGGAGATTACCATAAACAAAACAGGGCATTTTCCGTCAAAAATAATTAAATAAGACGAGAATTAACGCCCGATCTGCATTTCGAACCGTGATTTTCATTTCAAAAGCGTCGAAGGTGACAATACTTGTAGTAGTCGCGCGGTATGATGTCGTTGCCCGGAGGGAACTGGTGTGAGTAGTGACGGCCCGTGGAACTGGTCTGTATCAGTAGCTTAAATTCTCTAACACGCACTTACCCGCTCCAGACCCGCTGTTTGTCCAGCTTAGTTGTCGTGTTTTGTAGCCTGAGATTCACCTGCAGTTGTTCACGAGGGATCCACGATAGAATGCTATCAAGTCTTATCTTCGTTCGGTGAATATGTTCTAGAAGCACAGATCAGACAGGAGACAGCCACACAAAACTGTCGCGCATGCTTCAGTTTCAAGTTGCAAGGCAGCAGAGCTTGTGTACATATCTGCTCTATCCATCTATTGGTTCAGCGATCGGAAATGCCCCAGTTGTAGCACTGCGCGTCATATGCCAGTTGGATTGGGTCCATACAGGAGTACGACCACTTCAATCCCTGTCCCTCATCAGTTCATAAGCTCACCAATCGATTCGTTTAGATTGCAGTGCCGTCGTTTTAACGTGTCAACTGATTCAAGTATTATTTCCTTGCTTCATTTTACTCACTTGTCGTTTTGGACAACGACACTGACACGGCCTTTTGGTACACGTTTGAATATTGCTTTTCCTATTTATGATCATTTGCTTGGTTCACAAGAATTCCATGGATCTTTCGGAGAATCGCGTTCATTTTTGGTTTATAAGTTTTGAATCCAGAAGGTTTCTACCGACGAACTCGAACTGATGAGGCTGGATATAATTCCAGGAATGCCCCTTGAGGTTTGGACCATTGGGTGAATCCTGCGAGTGGCGACAATATGGACTCTGTTGACCACGTGGCGAAAGTAATTCACAGACTGCACCTCCGGTGATTTTTTTTCGAAATCTAGTCTCTTTCTGTAGCGCCCAACGCCTAGGCGCTACACCCTTCTATGTAGCGCCCACTGACCAGGCGCTACACATCTGCGTACGTGGCGCTGCGGGGCCAGCCGCCTGCCTGCGTGGCGCCTGGCAGGTGGGCCCGAGCTGTGCATGTGTAGCGCCCCGGTACTAGGCGCTGCACATAGAGTCAGTTAAGTCGCGCGCGGCCCTCTCTCCCCCGCCCCAAACGACACTTCTCTGTTTTGGAGGAAGAGCAGCACCTCCCCCGGCGGCTCCCCTCCCTCTCCTCTCAAATCCTCTCTCAAATTCTCAAATTAGTAGATTTGTTCGTCGAATCTTGGCTCCATCAAGTTCCTATAGGTAATCTCCTCCGTTTCCCCTTGTTTTCACCCATTGGAAGCTTGTTTTTTTGGTTTATTCTTGTTTGCATCTTGGAAACCCTAGAAATTCGATTTGACCCCAATGATCCATGTTGTTTGTGGTTCTATTGTCTAGATGGTGGCTTGTATGGTTGCCTAAATGTTAGGATTCTTATATGTTAGGGCTAGATATTTGTTAGGGTTAGGGTTCTTATATGGTAAGGCTAGATACTTGTTAGGACTAGGGTTAGATTGTTTTAGGTAAAATTTAGTCATTTTGTTTAGGTAGTATGCTAGGTCAAAGATTAGGAGTAGCAATATAAGTTAATTTTGGCATTAGTAATGAATTGTTTTAATTTTCCACATTGTTATCTTCATTATTTTAGGAATGTCGAGAATTGTTCATGTTCATCATGTGGACAAGGACGCATTCATGAAAGGTGATTTGGAACCGGATCCGGGTGAGATATCCTTGGTCTTCGAGCGTAGTCCTACCTATGCGGAGGTTTTGGAACAAGTTAGAGTTGAGTTGAATTGGATGGACCGAAGTGATGAAATAGAGTTGGAGGGAAGACATAACGCGGGTCATGGATTGCACATTCGTTGGAAGTTTTTGCGTATCAACTCCGACCTCCGTTGGGTTGCATACAAGGAGACCGTGGCCGAGTCACTAGACAAGTCTCTCGAGTTATTTGCAACTAAAAAGGTTGATGCTCGTATGAACTTGGACCTCAACCGTTGTGCCTCCTCATTTCATGGTACAAGTCCAACACTCACGAATCAAGACGTAGTGTTTGAACCTCCTTCCCCCCAACATGAAGTGAGGAATAATTTTAGCCCCATTACAAATAATTAAGATGAGGCATTGAGGAGAAACAATGAGTATGGGGATGATGAGTATGAGGATAATGAGAATGGAGTCGAACTCCATGACAACAATGTTGAAGCTTTGGACGCATATTATGTGCAAGAGACTATGGATCATGACATATCTTATTCTCGATGCTATGCATCGGGGTCGGATGACGAGGGTCCGGATGAAGAAGTTGATGAGGAGGGGTTCACGACGAAGGAGGTGGAAGCCTTCAAGAAGGTATTGGGACGGGATCTTCAGATTCCTTTGTTTCGTGATGTTAGTCTTGCGGATGAAGCCACAGTGGACGGCGGCAAGGGTATAGTACTCGGAGCTAGACCAACTTCTTACCGGGATATGAATCATGTGGATAGTGGGATATATCCCGGTTTGAAGTTTCCAACGTTGTTGAAATTTCAGATATGGATCAAGGAGTACTCGGTGAAGTACCATCGTCCGTTTAGAATTGTCCACTCAGACAGAACGAAGCGTTACACGGTTGCTTGCTTGGAGGATGGATGTCCATGGATTGTGCGTGCAAAACCATTCAAAAAAGGGCCCGAATGGCACATATCTAGTTGTGCGGCAACTCACATGTGCCGAGGCAAGAAGCTTGATGGAAAGAGTGCCGATGGAAAGAAAGTGAATCAGGACCACCGACAACTGACCTCCGAGTTCATCGCTTATAGGCTTTCCAACTCCATCTCGTCACTTCCAACGATGAGTATTAAGAGTGTCATGGAACTTGTGGAGAACCTCTTTCACTACAAGGTGAAGTATGGAAAGGCATGGAAGGCGAAGCAAGCTGCATTCAAGATGTTGTACGGTGACTGGGAGGAAGCATTCAACCGAATCCCTAGGTTGTTGGGAGCTATGGCCGCCACTAACCCCGGGATGGTTCATGTGGTTGAGCCTTTTGGGGAAAAAATAAGGACCCTCAACGGAAAGACTGTCCATGTATTTGGCCATGCATTTTGGGCATTTGAGCAATGTGTGAGTGCTTTTGAACTTTGTAGACCGGTCATCTCCGTTGATGGTACGTTTTTGACAGGTCCATACATGGGCACTCTATTGGTTGCAACAGGAAATGATGCCAACAACCGTTTAGTGCCATTGGCATTTGCTTTGGTGGATGCGGAGAACAATGTTAATTGGGCATGGTTCTTTCATCTTTTGAGGACCAAAAGAATGGGGATGATGAGTATGAGTATGAGGATATTGTTGCCTCAAAGGGAAATATGTGTCATCTCGGATCGCCGTCAAGGAATTCTAAATGCGGTTGATACTGACATTCCCGGCCATGCTCCTTTGCACTATAGATGGTGCATGAGGCATTTCTGTTCAAACTTCTATGGGCATGTGGTAGCAAGGAGTTGACCGATGATTTTCAAGATTGTTGTATGACTTTCTCCGAAAAGCGGTTTGCAAATTTGTACAATAAACTGTTGGCTAATAGATCCCTCAACGCCGGTGGGCAAGAGTGGCTGAATGGGCACATTCACCTTACGAAGAAGTGGGCAAGAGCTTTTGATGAAGATGACAAGCAACATGGCAGAATGCTTCAACAAGGTTCTGAAGGATGTGTGTGCTTTGCCCGTAACCGCAATAGTTGAGTACACATTCACCAAGTTGAATGAGTATTTTCTAAATTACTCGGAGGAAACAGATAAGCAGATTGTGGGAGACAACAAACACAAATACAAGTATGAGTTTCCTCCAAAGGTTGACAGTTTCATGCAATTTGAATCAAGGAAGGCAGACTCCCAAATAGCAACAATTTATGACAATGAGGAGTTGATTTACCAAGTTAACGAGCCTGGAGGGACCACGGCTGATGGTGTCCAACATGGAGGTCGGGCATTCAAGGTCTCTCTAAAGAATTGTGACTGCACATGCAAAAGGCCACGGTTGCTTCATCTCGCTTGCTCTCACTTGCTAACGGTGGCTCGTACCCGAAATGTGGATATTAATCACCCACTCATAGTTAGACATTCCGAATTCTCTATTGTGACGACCAAAAAAACATGGGCTCCTAGATTTCATCCATACCTTGACCGATCACAATGGCCAGAGTATCATGGAATTCAACCATGGCCCGATCCGATATGGAAGGTGATCAAACGGGGAAGACGGAAGACAAAGCGTTTTAGGGGTGACATGGACGGTTGGGGCCGTGGTGGGAGAGAATGCCGCAACGACCAATTCCAAGAGCCTCGTGAGAGAACACGTTGTGGGAAGTGCAATGTTGTGGGGCACAACTCAAGAAGATGCACCCAAGGAAAAAGAGCAAAGGGAAATGAAACAAGCACAAGCCAACATGTTGGTAGCCAACCAACAAACAACCAACATGGTACTCCTAGCCAACCTTGTGGTCCTAGCCAACAAGCTTAAAGTAGCCAACAAGCTTCAACACAACAAAGAGTGAGCCAACAAGCTTCTACTAGCCAACAAGCTCCTAGACAACAAAGAGGGAGGCAACTTCACCTTCCGAGAGGCCAAGGTGCATTTAGAGGACGTGGTGGCTATGGAGGCCATGGCGGTGGTAGAAGAGAGAGTATAATAGGATACCTACGTGGACCATATCCGTATGTACATTATTTTTTGTTTTGCATTACTATTGTTTCTAGTTTTTCCTTCTTACTATTATTTCTACTTTTTCCTTCTTACTATTGTTCATACTTTTGCCTTCTTACTATTGTTGCGCTCGGGTAGCTTATCAATTTACATGTGTAGCGCCTAGCTAGGGGGCGCTACATGCCCAGACTTTTTTTCCCGCCGAAAAGCAGAGACTGTCTGTTCTCTGGCGCTACAAAATTGTACATGTAGCGCCTGTAACCCGGGCGCTACACATGCGAAAAATGTTTAACAGAGAGCAGCCACGAGCAGGCAAACTCAAAAGTTGCTAGCTCAAATGTTTAACATGTCTACCTATAGCTGATACATATAGAAGAATTCTGAACCATAAATGACATAACAAGGGAGGTTCAAGTCCACTAGAATAAGTTTCAACATAGGTAGAGGTTCGAATAAGTCACTACAAGTTCATTACATATCCGGGCAAGTCTTATACTTTCGTGCATGACCTCTCTTCGTAGAAATCTTGTCCCTCCTCACCGGTGCCGGCTGCTCTTCTTCCTCGTCGTCATCATCGTCATCCTCGATAAGCCTCATCGTCCTAACCGTAGCCGACCTCCGTGGCCTTTCCTCCTCAACATGTGGCTCCTTTCCTTTGTTCCTCCAATCATCTGGTGTGTACTGGTGAATTCCGGTCTTTTTTCTTAGCATGTAAGCAGACCGTTGATTAGCCTGCCGTAATGTCATGTTATCCGGAATTCTCGCCTTCGAAACAAGTAGGAGTATATTGTTAAGGTTATGAAAAAGAGACATGCATACAATATCGGAAGGAGGAGTATATTGTTACGGTTAAGGTCATACCCCTTCAACAGAGGTTGTCTCGTCCTCAAGCTCATGGTCCGTACTATCCACGGGGTCAGAAGGAGATGTGGACCTTGATTGCGACAGTGAGCTGTACTCGGGGTCACGGCAACAAATAAGGTTGGCAAGCCGGCGTAAGCGTTGGCCGGAGCGCTGCATGGTTGTGAGGGAGATTTCAAATAAAGCATTGGAAAATAAGCATTTAGGCTATCTTGTGGTAATAAAGTATGTTTTTACCTTAACAAATCATCGAAATATACTTTCGCCTTTTTCTCCACCCGGTGTGGTCGCCAACAATTCTTTGCTCTCACTAGCTTGTTTCTCTATCTCAGGAAAAAATAAAAACACATTAGAAATAAATCATTGGTAAAGGTGGAAAGAAAACGAGTAAGTTGAAATTACCACAAAGTTGAGCACATTAGAAAATCTGTTTGGTGGCCCTCCCTAACGATCTTGTTGTATTGGATCTGAGCAAGTTCGTCAAACACTATGGGCTCTTCTAATATCTCCTCCTTGAAAGCCGTTGGGCATATCTCCATGCGAGTATTCTCAAGAAACCAGCGAATGTAGTTGTTGAAAGCAATTGGGCAATGCTCCTTCAACATTCTCCTGCCCCATCCAGTCTTGAGAGCTTCCTCCACACACAGCTCAAATTCGGTTATTATATTTCTTATGTTGTCTCTCCCAATTTGTCATCTTTCTCTGTTTCCTCCGGTCCAACCTGCATTTTAAGATACCAACACAGGAGTCATATCAACAAATAGAAACAAAAAAAAGTTACGAACGAAACGTATGTCATTTAATCTTACTCATGAAGCAACTTGTCTATGTCCTTCCACTCTGGTGGGTGAGCCTGAAACAAGCCAAACTGCCTCAGAAAGCGGTGTGGCATGTGAAACTCAATCGCCCAATTGCATATCAACGGGCACCGCATAAGCCATAAAGCTTGTTCCTCCATGCACACTGGGTTCAAATCATAAGCACGCAAGACACCAAAACTGTTCCCCTTCCCATAAGGCTCTCAATCCACCTGCAGCATAGCACGTTGACATCAATTAGAAGGAAGATAAAAAAATGTGAGCGAGTCATTTTAGGATAAATACTTACTTGCTCGGGAGTAAGCGCATCCAACTCGTTCATGTACTGCCTATACATGTTATCGGTATCGCTGTGAGCCTCTGATACAATGTCGTACTTGTATGCCCAAGTTGCGCGGCGTAGAGGGTGGTTCCCATATTCCGCCCAATCAACATAATTTATTTCTCTAGGACGTCCAACTGGTATACGATCCCAGCTCCACACGGAGAGTAGAAGCATAGAACCACCAACTCCGCATTGGGCCGTAGTCCTACGACAAGCATCGTCCAGCTGCACATAATGGCAAGCAAAGTCAATACATTTTCAACATGGATATCAAGAAACATTATAATTTACCAATTTATTACCTGCCGATACAAGTAGGCAAGTGCAGCAACCCCCAGCTCCATCCATAATCAAATAGGGTCAACGCCTTAAGCCATATCCATGGAGTGTTCCTCCCATTACCGTCAGCAAACATACACCTACTAATAACATACCACATGTACACGCGAGCGTACGTCTTCACCAAGTCGTCATCGGCTCCTTTAGGGCAAGTTTTGTACTTCTCTACTATCCATGTGTAAGGAGCGCCGGCTGAGACTCTCCTTTTACTCGGGTTAGCAGGCTCCGGTGGAACATCACCAATAAGATCAAACATATGCTGACGTCACCCTTCAGAATCGGTGTCCATAGCTACAGGCTTCCCCTCAATAGGAAGAGCAAGGATCATGGAAACATCCTGAAGTGTGACAGTCATCTCGCCGGTACGGAGGTGGAAACTGTGTGTCTCCGGCCTCCACCGTCGATGAGAGCGGTAAGTGCATCCGCGTTGAAGTTTGGGGTAGGCCGGCTAACAAGTTGGATGAAAGAGAGGAGCCCGGCCATCTCGATGTACGGAGTGTACCGCTCATCATACGTCATCTCTTTGTCGCCGGAGACCCCACGATACAGAATCTTCAAAGGGTTAAATTCCTGCAAACATACAAGTTAAATAGTTAGAACATATCCAACACATTTGGTAGAGCACGACATTAGAAACATTAAAGTGTACAAATAATCATCTTACCATCCTCTTCTCCGATATCATACATGACCGATGTTTAACATCATAGAAATCATCGAGTAACCATACCATCCTACATATTCCAAATCATTGTGAGTATCACTTCAAACATTTAATTGCACAATTTTTTTTCACACATTTTCATAGCAACAACCAAATAATCTAACATATATATATATTGTTTCTAAACTAAAATAACCTACTAGACTGTTACCTATGGAAACTATGGTCACCCTAATGCTAAATATAATTGAAAGAAGTCATTGTTCCATAGCAAAATCCCTCAAGTTTCCCTTCAGATTTGGGATGGAGTTGACCAAGATCTAGAGATGGGGAGGAGAAACCGCCATGGAGGTGCCCTGGTTCGTGTGTTTCTTCGTACTGGACTGGATACAGAGAGGAAGGAGCTCCGCGCGCGACTTAACTGACTCTATGTGTAGCGCCTAGTACCGGGGCGCTACACATGCACAGCTCGGGCCCACCTGCCAGGCGTCACGCAGGCAGGCGGCTGACCCTGCAGCACCACGTACGCAGATGTGTAACGCCTGGTCAGTGGGCGCTACATAGAAGGGTGTAGCGACTAGGCGTTGGGCGCTACAGAAAGAGATTAGATTTCGAAAAAAATTCACCGGAGGTGTTACTTTCGCCACGTGGTCATTTTTGTCCATTTTGCCGCGAGTGGCACCCCCTTGATTTGGGACGCATCTGTGGTTTCGCTGATGAACAAAAAATGCGTATGTATTTGTTGTCCTGTTGTTGAGACACGTTTCGAAGAGATCACTTGACGAGACGACGCTGCTGACTGACATGACGCACAAGTTTGGAACATGTTGTGACTTGCGAGTGGAAGAAGGGGTAGGCTGGTAAAATGGGCCTCGGCCTCATGGAGTCGTCGTGAAAAACCTTGCTGAGAATGGGAGACAGCAGTCCGCTGCAGTGCCATGAAAAATATCTGAATGGATAATGTCGATGCGGACGACAAACGCACCAAACCAAACTGCGAAGCATTGAAGGACGCCTGAATATCTCTCATCTCATCGGCCACCTCCCCAGCTCAGCTACCTACCCGGGTTTAATTTCTACTACCGCCCTGCACGTCAGCAAGGTTTTTCACAGGTTCCCCAGGATGGGTCAAGAGAAATTAATCCACAGGTAAATCGTCTCGTCACCTCGAAATATTCTTGAATGGACCTTGATTCTTGCCGACATCCGTGATCGAAGAATATACGTACTACGTTATCGTGTGGTAATTCAGACCGTCTCCTTCCTTTCGAAAGCGTCGATCGGAGGTGACAGTGGCGTGCAACAGTGGTAGAGTATAATGCTCGCGGCGGTACGATAACTAATGGTGTCTTTGCCCGGAGGGAACTGGCGGCCGGGTGACGACCTGTGGTGTACTCTCAATGTGTGTATTAATGCCGATTAATGGAGTGGTTAGTTTGTAGTACAATATGGTTTCTGTTGCTATCTGTTGCTGACCGGCCAACACCTCCTCTTAACTGCAGTAGTTTTCTAACACTTGGATCTCTAACACGCACTTACCCTCTCCTAACCAACGCTTTGTCCCAGCCTAATTGTCGTGTTTTCGTGGCAGCAGATTCTGGGGTGCAGAGGTCGACGCATGGGCAAGGTAAAGCTACCTCCGATCTGTCCCCCATGAGAGAATGTTATCCAGTCTTATCATGGTTTGGCGAATGTTCGAGGAGTATAGAACAACCACTGGGAATCAACAATGTGTTCTGCATTTCTGCAATCTAGCTCATTACGCTTCAGTTTCAAGCAAAGTTGGTAGATCTCTCTCTCTCTCTGATCTATCAACTCCTTCGAAGCTTTGCCAATGGCCCGCGTGTCCCCATTTGTACTTGGCTAGAAGCCTAGAACTGCATCGGCCTGTAAGAAGAGAAAAAGACAGCTGCATATATTCTGCCGTGGGAAGAACTGCATCGATCTTAGACTGGATACCTACATGAGTATGACATCTGAATTCTGTGGTCATCGTCCCCGGTTGATAAGCTCACCGATTCTCGCGATTAGATTTGCATTCACATCATGGTAATGTTCCTTTTCGTTTAGTTTTCGGAGACCAACACTGAGCAAGACACAGAAATGATGTACTTCATCCGTCTCAAATTAACTGACACAAAGATGGGCAAAAATGGATGTATGTAGACATAATATAGTGTTAGATACATCCACTTTTGTCCATCTTTATGGCAATTAATTTAAGATGGAAGGAGTACAAAATCTCTTACATACACGTTTGGCAGTAACTTTTCGAGTTTGCCTATGGGTTAGGCTACACGACTGTAGCTACCTCAGTCCATATGTCAACTTTTTTTTTGTGTGAACAGAGGATGGTCCCGGAGGGACCTAGAAGTTTTCATTGATGCTAGGCAAATTACAAAGAGGACCAAAAGAAAGGAAGAATTTCAACAAGGTCCTAGAAATTTTCACCAAAGACCCTAGACCTAAACCTAGAAACGCCATCGGGTCCAGCTCCGTCGCTGTCGCATCTGCATCGCCCGCCGCAGCCAAGAACTCCACCACCTAGGACGAGACCACTTGGGGTGAAGCTCCGGGAGCCAACTGCGGTAAGACTTGAGAGCCTCCTTCATGGCACAACGTCCTGGAGGTAGTGTCTGCCTCGCATTGCTGGACAGAGCAAACTCCAACCGACGAAAGGGGATGGAGGGGTCGCCCATCGACCACAAGAGATGTCGTCCAACACTGAATCGCCATGATTTCCCTCCTGGGAGCAGCTTCGAATCTCCCCTGTTGCAGAGCCACCTCACAAACAGCGAGCAACACAAAGTCGCACTCTTTCTCGCCTCCACGGCGAGGAGCAGAGAACAAGGTTGGCCACCCACCGCGATCCATGGTCCTGCGATAAACGAGCTTATTAGGGGGGGGGGGTCACCGCCGGCGCCGCTCCTTCCTCTTACTCCAACCACCGGAGTGCCGTAGCAAGGAGCGACCACCACAGAAGCAAGAGGATGCAGCTCGAGTAAATCCATCGCCGAACCCCCGCCGGCATGACGCCAAACTCCACAAAGGGAACTACTAAAAAGCAACAACTCCTACACCTACTATCTACAGGGGTGCATCGCACTCTTCCCCCCAACGTAACTCCGGCCGGCAGCGCCGCTGGAGCTGGTCCGGGATCGAGCCGGGCGGTGGCAACGGGAGTCGACCCTCAAAGCTTATCCGAAGAAGAGGAGAGGAGAGGAAAAGGGTTTAGCCATTCCATATGTCAACTAACGAGTTGATGCGCATCCACACGTGGTTGTGTGCAAGCGAACGAGTGTCCGATGGTCACGACTTGCTAGCAGATTAGCAGCTTTTCTCAACGGTTTTCTAGAGTTTTGTGGCATTACCACATTTATTAAATATGAATATACTAACAACGATTGCATTCTAATGCACAAAACGGAGAGAAGTTTTTTTAGCAGCCAAGTATGATGACTCGATGCTAGGTAGCAGGACCATCAAATTATGTGTGTCGCTTTTATCGTCGAAACTTTACTGTCTTGGATGCTTCCCTTCAACAATAGTGGAAACCAGTTGAAGATCGTTTTGAGAAGAAGTTAAGTTCTCGGGCAGGAAAGTTTTTTTCATATGGTGATCGTCTCATATTGATAACCTCGGTGCTCATGAGTTTACCGATGTTTCTTTTTTCTTTCTTTGAGATTTCTGTGGGGGTGCGGAAGAGAGTGGATTTCTTTCGTCCCAGGTTCTTTTGGCAGAGTGATGTTAAGAAGAAAAAATATAGCTTATCTAAGTGGAATATTGTCTGTCGTCCTAAAGACCAAGGGGGTTTGGGGATTGAAGTGTTAGAGATTAAGAATATGCGTTTACTGAGTAAATGGTTATTCAAGCTGTTGCATGAAGAGGGAGTGTTGCATGAACTCCTCACTAATAAGTACTTAGGGGATGAAACGTTTTCCCAAGTACAATCAAAATCATCTGATTCACAGTTTTGGAAAGGTATTATGAGAGTTAAACAAGAATTTCTTTCCCGAGGTGCATTCTCGTTGGGAGATGGTGAGAATGTGAGGTTTTGGGAGGATATTTGGCTAGGTGATGAACCGTTATCACAATAATATTCTGCTCTTTATAACGTTGTTTCTCATAAAAACGTTACGGTAGAAAGCGTGTTATCTCATAACCCTCTCAATGTCACATTTCGGATACCAATTTTGGGACATCAGAGAGAGTTATGGCTGCATTTGGTTGAAAGGTTAATGGGTGTTTCTCTGATTAATGAGCCTGATGATTTTAGGTGGCGTCTATCCACTGAGGATGTGTTTACTGTTAGATCGTTTTACGCGGATTTGCTTCATGGATCCACTGTATTTTACGTAAATATCTGTAGAAATTAAAGACACCATTAAAGATTAAAATCTTTTTGTGGTTTCTTAATAGAAAGGTTATTCTTACCAAAGACTATTTGATTAAAAGAAAATGGATAGCATCTAAAAAAATGTGTTTTCTCCGATACAGATGAGTCTGTTGAACCCTTGTTTATATCTTGTCCATTTGCTCGAGATATTTGGCGCCTTATACATTTTATTTTTAGCATTTATCCTCCGACTAGCATTACGAATATGTTTGGTAGTTGGCTAAATGGTATTTATAGGAAAACAGAAACACGAATTCGAATTGGTGTTGCTGCTTTCCTTTAGAGTATCTAGAATTGTCGTAACGATGTGGTTTTTAACAAACAAAACAATGTTCACTTCTTGCAGGTTGTAAACAATGCGATCTATTTTATTCAGATATGGTCCTACTTCCTCCCTGCCGATTAGCGAGGACTTATGGATACAGGTTGTGCCTGGATGGTGGTCGCGCGGGCTATTTACAGCCAGGATGAGTGGCTTCGTTCTAGACGTTTAGATGCATGAACCTTTTATTTTTGAGTGGCTCATTTTTGTGGCCACCTTGAGCTACTCTTGAGTTGTAATTCGTTCAAAACCTGGATGCAAGTTTTGCTTTTTTAATAAAAAAGGCTGTGTGCATCGTCCTGATGCAGAGGGCAGGGCGCATGCTCGCATTTCTAAAAAAAAGAGAAGGGAACAGTGCCCGAGCGCTGTCGTTGTTCTGATCATCGATCATAAGTTTTCACCCTGAAGAAATTCCACACTCGCAAAAAGCAATGCTTTCAACAAAGCAATTGCCAGGCACAACCAATTAAGAACAGACCTTGGGTTTTCACCTTGAAAATTTGGAATCTGAACTTCTCCTATGCTGGCGCCCCCACATGCCATTGTCGCTGCTCCAAGTTACTAATCACCGAGTCAATCCTTTATCGCTACCAGCACTCGAACCACCATTACTAGTTCTCAAATCTCGGTTTCCATGCCATTCTTCGCACTCTGACTTCACCATGAAACAGAAGACAAGTCCACGATGGCAACAGGCTGCAGAGATTTGCAACGCTTCCTCTAAAACCAAACGGTCAGAAAACATGGCTGCGCGTGACCGAATCCCACCCGATCCGTCAATCTCCAGGTTTGAGTTGCCCAATGGAGTTTATCGGCGGAGCCTTCCGGAACTCGACACACCGGTCAAATCAATGAAGACATGCATCAAGTAGATCTTCGTCTTGGTGCGAGAGGAATCCAAGGACCGCCACCTTTATTCAAACCGAGCCGGCAGCCCCCACGCCACCCTCCGGCAACCTGCAAGATCTGCCGCTTCAGAGTGACAGCGGCAGCGCAGGGTCGACCCTCCACCGGATCCGGCCCAACCACGCTGCGAGGAGGAATTGGGGGCGACATGGGAGACACCCATATCAAGATTTAGGGTTTCGTCCATAACCTTCAGTCCCAACCCCATCTCCGCTGCCGGCCATGGCGCCGTCGGGAGAGGATCTCCAACTCCACCTCGACCAGGGGAGCCGCCCTGGTCGTCGCACGTTGATGGTCCGTCCTTCTCCGTCCTAGCAGGTCCGGCATGCCCACCTCCAGCAACCGCCGCCCCCAGGACACCATCGGCGGCTAGGCCCGCCGCCACCACGGCGAGGGCCGGCGGCATCGACGGCGTGAGAGGCCAGTGGCAGGTCTTCTTGCTGCGCGAGCGGTTCGCCTCCAGCGTTGCCCTGGGGAATGACGCGAGAGGCCTACGTTTAACTTTTTTTAATAGGGAGGCTAATATTGTTGCGGATTATTATTTATCGAGAGACGAATTCACTCCTACATCTTTGGTTAGATGATCCGCCAAACTTCTTATCTTCCTTGTTAACTGAGGGTGCAATTGGATTAATAATGCTCACAGTGGCATCACTTTTTGACTCTCTTTTCCGAGGCAACTGAATACATGTTGAAATTGCCGCTTCTTGTCGGCAACGTCCTTAAGGATTGGGCTGAAATCAGAAAGATTCAGTGACTTGAGGCTATTTTATCACCTGCAAACAATTCGAGAGATCAAGACTCTATTTATATCTAAATCCATTGATAACAAGCATTAGGGTACTCTCTGAGTCTACTAACTTCAATCAAATGGAGTATTTTGTTTAAAATTATATCACTTTTTATTAGTTCATTTGTTTAAACTAAGTAGAGTCAGAGGTATCCTGATGGTGACCCACTTGCATGTCTATCTGTAACATCGTCATCTACTAGCGCACGCACACCGCATTCTTTTAGTGAACTAGATGACCCATTGCGCCAAATGGCGCAAGGAAGTCCGATTTATTCCGGGTTGGTTACAAAATGAAAAAAACTTATATGTCATATTGTTGCTTGATTGATCTCCAAATCCAATAGGAAATATGTGCCTAAATGAGACAAAGCATACGTCTAGTGTTAATATCACATACATTTGTTTACGGTCTTTTTCAAATAAACATTAACTTAATTTCTGAGACAAGGCATAAATCTTTTTTCTATGAATAAGAATGAACCTACGATTTGACGATTGTAGTGCGTGAACTCATTAATTAGTGTGATTGATATGGAAATACATGTTCGCATCTGGTTTTTATAAACATAGTTGTCAAAGAGGAAAATATAATGCTACCCCACTACCATTATTGGCGTTGAATTCTACGGGATATATTTGGACTGATATAAAACACCCCATATTTGTGATTGCGATTTCATTCCCAATTATTGAAGTACCAAAATAACCAACTACATATGAGAGGCCCAAAATAACCAGAACAATGAGTCACTCCAACATCCTATCCAATATGTGTCACAAATAAAACATTGGTAAACAACGGTAGTCACCAAGGGTAAACAAAATAGTATTTACATAAGGTGTTAACACCAATACAAAATGAAGATTAGAAACATGGAGCAAAGTAGCGCCAGTAACTAAGGAAGCTAAAGTTGCTTGACCTATATGTAATGCAAAGGCTCATACGCTTATTAGATCTTTTCCTTCCCATCACAATGTCCCAAAGTCATGCTCCATATGTACAACCTGTCATGTGAACCAAAATATACACCAGATTTTTTTAGGCAAGTTCATTTGCTTCTGTTGTGGTTTTACAACATGCACAAGTCAGAATAGCACACCTTAAATAGATATCATTAATATCATTATGACATTGTACATATAGATATCAAAACTAAAAGTGAGTCGATATGGCCAAAGTGGCAAAAATAACATGAAACATTAGTTTACGTGATGCTAAATTGCTAATACATAGCCAAATAGGTCGCATCACATGAGTAGAAGATGCCCTCCCAGCCATAGGGATCCAGCTGCCCAGCCTCTCCCCGCCATGGCATTGAAGGCCGACTTCAGCTCTAGCAACATCTCTCTTGCATCAACCAGAAAGAAACATCCATCAGTGAGGGTTTGCTCAAGTGTGTCTTGCATCACATGGGTTAAAACTTATTAATGCTTGTATGCCTAGAATGTGACAGCTACCAGGTCCTTCTATTTCCACATGGTTTAATCTGGAGATAAAATGCAAGACCTAGAAAAGCCAAGGTGCTAGATAAAATAATAAACCAACGGAGACACCAAGAACCCCTGGATCAAAATGGAAAGGATAGTAGCCCGGGAAAACAAAAAAGATGGTTACCGCTTGAGATAGCAGAGGTGCAGCAGTGCTTCGCAAATAACTCCTCGCTAACGGCATAACAAGTGCTATGTGAGGGTGCATTTCTAGAAAAAAAGAGCATATGAAGGAGGTGGCGGCACATACGTCCAAGATGACTGCACATAAGAAATCAGGTCTCAAAGATGCAGCATGAGTTTTCAGAAGTGATAAACTCGGCAAAAATGAAGATAAGATTGGAGCTAAATTACCAATACAGCTAATCAAGTCGCAAAGTTAAATTTTGTCGATGGGAGTAACTTTGCTAGGCCATTTCCCTGCATAGCCACAGTAGAGCGGTCTCCATGCCACCGCAATATATTTAGCAATTCTATAATAATGCAACAACTACTTATACTCGTGTGTATTCAAATCAGTAAATGCTTGATTTTTTACAAAGCATACTACATAAGAAAATTTTAGATAGAGAATAAGTTTTCAAGGCCTACAAATTCAAAAACATAAAAAGGAAATTAGCATAGAGAAGGTTGATTACTTTTTTATAGTGAAACCGTTGGGGATCCCCTTATGGTATGCTTTTTTATAAATATAACCACACACAAAAAAAGTCATCACTTGAGAGGCTACATGGTATATACAAATGGGGTTAGAGAAAAATAAACAACCGTACAAAGAGAGGTCAGCGGGAAACCAAAAGGAGCAGAGACCAGACTGATTTAAATAGAGCGCAGCCAAGCAGAGAGATTCTCCTTGTGAACTGGCTTGACTATGTGAACGATGAACTTGAAGAACACCTTCCAAGCTTGTATTGAGGGTTTCTTGTTAAGAAAAATCATGTTACGGAATTTTCCAAATCTCCCATAGAGCACAGGTTACTAATTCAATGAATTATGGCCACTGGAATGTCAATTTAGCTTGCTTAAATGGATCTGTCATGGTCAGAGCAGGCGACCATGCAACCCCTACCTGTTCCAAACTCTGACAGCAAACTGGCAACTGAAAAAAAAAGATGTTCCCGCTTCTCACGATCAGATGAGGTGCACACAACACAGTTCACACCGGACCGAAGATGGCAATGCTTCCTCATCATCATGTCACGAGTATTCAAACAATCCACCAAGAGAAGCCAAACAAGAAAATTATGTTTGGACAAAGCCTTACTCTTCCAAATCTTTTTAAAAGTCGGTGATACTTGCATGCCAGCAAACAAGACCATGTAGTAGGCTGAGGAATGCACTCCAATCTGACCAGAGTCACAGACATTATCTCTCTATCTTCCATGGGAGTCAAGATTGAGAGGCTGAAGGAGGGTGACAACTTGGTGGAATTCCTCAAAGGCTTGAGGAGAAATGGGAATAGAAAACAGCTCAGCGTAGTGGTCAAGATAATCACAAGAGAGCATCCATTTCAAGGAGATGTCAGAATAGAGAGCAATGAAGAATAACCTCGGAAACTACAAAGCAAGTAGTCCGTCGCTCCAGTTATCTTTCCAGAACAAAAGTGATGCTCGTACATGGATATTCTGCACAACCACCATGACACCCTTCAACAATCATAGGATTCTAGACTCTTTATGCTTGTGAATAGAAGTTCTGTAAAGATAATGAACTGCAAAACGAGAAAACAGAACATGCTCAAAATCTGAGATAGGCTAATAAGTACAACCAATATATTTATATTAAGAATAAATCAAAAAATCCAACCAAAAGTGCCATAACTAATTTTAGGTTTTCAAAACTTGTACATTTAATACCAGAAGTTCTTACAAAAAGACAATCTAGGATATGGAACAAAAGTATTGCTAACCTCCACTAAATGTAAAACCAACTGCGAAATTAAATAGATCACTAAGTAATAGCATACTAAAGTATCAGTGCATTTCCCAAATTTTAAATCAGAAGGTACAATATTCTATTTAACACATCTACATATATCCATAGACACATTAGCGTACAGTATCATACAAAAATAGATGGCCACTTTTACTTCTGTGTGTCTTTGAGTAATTTTTGCAAAACTAACAAATTCGTACAGATCAACCTGCACGCAGAATGGTTGGTCTCTCATGTGAGAAAAGATAACCTGCACCACGGAACACCTACGGATCACTGACTATGTGCTCCAGCGTAAAGTAATTGCTCGCAAAAAGATCATAGAAGAGCTACCACATTAAAAAGGAACAAAAATGACATGCAATACAATATATCCCACTGCGGACAGATTAATGAGAAAGCGGACAAAGAAAAAAATAGACGAAACGATCAGGAGGTTGTCTATCAGGTTCGCATACCATGGTTGTGGCCAGTCTGCAAATTCATCAGGTTAGCTCCCCTCCCTCTAGCGCCTAGAAGATCAAGCCCCCGCTACCTACGGATTGCAATGCCGATTGCCTTCTTCTTCACAGAGCTGCCTAAAAATCACAGAAACAAGAGAAAATAGTTGGGCAATTGGCATGATCAGAAAATTGGTGCACTCAACTTGAGCTCAACAGAAACATCATAGGATGGACTTTTACAATAGCAGTTTATACAAAAATAGCTAGAATACCCGGCACGTAGAGAATGGATCAGCAGTAGAAACATACAACAACTGGTTGCTCAATTAGTTGGTTGATCATCCAAGAGGTATTAAAATTCAGGCCATTGGTGGATATAAAATTCAGGCCACAGCTGGATATTAAAATTCATGCCAAAAACATGTACGTAAAAATACATACCAAGACTCAATTAGCTAGTTGCTCATTCAAGAGGTATGCTTAGATGCTACTTCCCATTTTATTCTCGGTAGCAGCAGTTGTTTAACTCGGATCATGGATACAGCCTGAATATAGACCTTGACCTTTTGTATTCCCAAATGATGAGACCAACTAACCACCCAACCGAATATAAATTTAAACCAGAGCTTAATGCTTACCAATAATATAGAAGAAGAATCATAAATCGAGCAGAAATTTGCACTATATATAGAAGTCCAACACGTCTCGAATCTTGCAACCTGGTAGTTTCCCTGGTCAATACAAATGTTACAATCATGAGTATTAAGACCACATTTCAATCTTTAAAGGAAACATCTTGTATGTTTTCATTTTCTAGAGGAGAAAATAAACTGTAGTAGCAGTAGACTGAAGATCATTTCCCTGACCCTTGTGACTACATTAGTTTCATACATGTTAAGAATATTATCCTAGTAGAACTCCGATAATGACTGTCTATCCCTACCTTTTAGGATCCATAGTCGCTAGGATCTAACAACAAATTAAGCATGTCCAAATGAATCTGTCGGCGTGTAATGTGTGCTAGGAATACAGATTTTACGATAATTCCTGCATCCACTCCTATGGTATCTGACAAATGCTCATATTTCTTCCTTCATCAATCCCTATAAAGTGGCACAAGCACCACAAAGTATTAATTTATGAAAAGTGGCACAAGCACCATAAGTATTAATTTATGAAAAAATACCACAAGCATCATGAAAAAATGTATTACGAAATACAATGTGAGTGACAGACTCACTCTCTAATCCCTAAAAAAATTCCCAACCCTTGACCATGTATCATAATTCATAAAAGGGGAAGCAGAGTATCTTCAGTTAGTTAAAAATGTCCAAAGAAAAGAAATATACAATACATATGCCTTTGGAAGAACTAATGTATATCTAATGAACACACGATCAATTCTCTGGACACTTGCAATTCACATAAAAGACAAATCTGCACAGACCGAACAGTTTAGCAAGCTACACCGATACATACAAAATAATCATTTTGCAAAATCAAGCACTTCATTCACAAACATGACCATTGAACTTATCACTGATTATGAGAATGCCCAACAAAGCAATCCCCATGAGCTACGTATCAGTTGCATCATATCAATATAGAAGATCTAGACAGCAAGGAAACAATTTGCGAAGGATTTTGGATCCACATGTATGTATGTAGGCTATGAATTTGCGGTGAATCTGGAGACACGTGGATAGGAAGCTCCGGCTTCCTCATGGATTCTAGGGAAGCATGTCGCCACCTCCTGGCTCCTGGTCGTCCTTCTCCTATGCCCTGTTGTGCTACTGAAGACAAGGAGGAGAGAGAAAAGGAGCCCAAGATCTTGGTCAGAATGGGAGTGAGGGAGGACGAGGTGAGCAGGGGCGACATGGAAAAGAGATGATGCCTGGGAAAAGGATGAGAGAGGATTGGGAGATGCTCACCTTGGCGTCAGGCCACTGGCCGAGCTCGCCGACGCGAGAGGCCGACGCTGAGGGCTGAGCGACGTGCGGGCGTGTGCGTCCTTGCCGCGGCAACCCCGGCTCATGGTCCTCCGTGCCTCTGCTCACTTTCAGGATGCGCTGCTACAGCGCCGCCGCCGACCCGCCACCGCGGCCGTCTGGTCGTCCGCTCGCCGCTTATCCTCTGCGCCGCCGTCTTCCAGGATGCTCTCCGGTGCCACCTCCTCCCGCCCGCCACCATGGAACGTGCTCCTGCACCGCCTCCTCCCACCCGGCACCGAGGCCGCCCTATCCGGCTCCATCCGCTCGCCGCTCACCCTCCGCTCCGCTTCTCCTCCAGGAACAACTGTTGTGCCGCCTTTCGTCCGGCTGCGACCGCTCGTTGCGCAGAAGGAGCTTGCCGAGCAGGAATGGCGACGGATAGGTGTAGGGGCGGCTGGCGATGGCGGAGCGGAGGGCGCGTTAAGCGCAACTCTCGATCTAGGGTTTTCACCTGCCCCGAAGGATGGAGCAGGCAGACCCATACGACTCCGCACGAGTCAAAGAAGCAGCAGACGCGAGACGAGGCGGGTTCACGCGCACAGTGTGACCAGGCCCATGGGAATACTGGCCCCATCTGTCAGCGAGAAGGGTAGCGTCCAACCAGTGTACAAACGCGTTAAAATCCGATGGAGGAGCCTCACGAAACGCACGGGAGAGCCGAACTCGGCCTGAGCCTTTATAGGATAGATGCTGCCAAGAGTCCACATTAGCGCACGCACACCGCATTCTTTTTTTTTTTAGAATTGGTTGAGAGGTTTTTCTGCTCGTGTGGTTCAGGTGTTCACGATGATGGACGATGGGTGGATTCCTTTTTTGCTTGCGAATGGATATGGGCTTTTTTCTTAGCAAAAAGATGTGGGCTTTTTTCTAAGGCAAAAAGATATGGGCTTTTTTCCCTTAAGAAGGGAAAGGATTGGCTATGTAAGGAGAACGACATGGGCCTTTGTTGCTTTGATTACCGAGCTTTGGTAGCTAGAAAGTTTTTTTTCCTGGGCAACGCTGAGCGTCCTCCGGAGGATGGGGGCTTCCGATCCTCCGCCTCGTGGGATCGCCACGTGTCCCGTCCCCCACCTATATTCTCTTGAACCTGCGCTCGACATGGTTGAACGCGGAGAAAAAAAACCCATCTCTAGCATATCACATCTCCTCCCTCATGCCTCCCCCCACCGCACCTATCGCTGGCATGCAGTTCCTCTCGCCGCCCACGTTGCCGGAATCGTCGTCGGAAGCACCGCCCGTCGCCGTTGCAAAAATCCTCCCAGTGAGGTCTTCCGACGATGCTCCCTTGTAAGCACCACCCGTGAGAGCTAGAAGCACCTCCGCTCCTTCCCTTTGCAGCATTATCTCCCCTCTCATGGAAGCACCACCGTCGTCGCCGGAGAAGACGCTGACGTGGTCGCTTGCAACTCTGACTGTAGACGTTTGTAGCACCGCCACATGCCCTTGGTAGCACCGCCGAATGCCGCTGGTAGCACAACTGACGGCTGCTGGTAGCACGGCCGCCCCGCATTGGAAGCACCTCCCCTCGGCGCACGTAGCACCACCCCTTCGCCATGGTAGCAACCCGGGATGCCGCCGGTAGCATGACCGCTCAACCTTGGAAGCACCTCCCCTCCGGAGCAACGTCGGACGCCCACGGGAGCATCACCGTTCGCACACCGGAGCAACGCCGGGCGCTCACCTGGGCAGCACCGGACGCCCACGGGAGCATCACCGTTCGCCCACCGGAGCAATGCCATACGCCCACAGGAGCATCGCTGTTGGCCCACGGGAGCAATGTCGGACGCCCACGGGAGCATCGCCGTTCGCCCAACGGAGCAGCGGCGTACGCCCACTTGAGCAACGTGTCTTGCCGCCAGTAGCATCTCTATGCGGACCGGACCACGGCTAGCAGCACCGTGGTCAGCCACTAGCAGCACCTCCTCGCCATGGATGTGGAGGCCGAGGGAGATCTCACGGAAGTGGATGGCGAAGACCTTGGTTGTGGGCCTGCAGACGAAGGGGAAGGCGGGGAGAGCAATGGAGGTGGAAACGGAGGGGCGAGATCCCCTGTCCGCAGGGACAGGCTCGAGGTCGAGGCCTGCAGCGGCGCGACTCGCGAGCTCATGGTGGAGGCACCAGGAAAGAGGAGGTCGGGTGGATCTCAGGGGCGAGCGAGCATGTGCTGTGGAGAAGGCGACTTGTGTGGAGAGGAAGGAGGTATCAAGAGGATAAAGGACGGTGCCGTGTGGCCCTGCAGGGACGCGTGTCGTGCGAGCGAACCGGAGGACGTCGCCACACAATCCTTCGGAGGAAATAGATCGTTTCCCTTTTTTTCTCAGAGAAAAAAGGTAAGTACATCAACATGAATGGATTAAGTAGGCGTGGGGAACCCCTCAAAAAAAAGTAGGCGTGGGGCTTGTTAGCCTTGACCATAGCACAGAATTGACGCATTTTTCGGTTCACACCAATGGCTGCGAAATGGCCAACCCTAGCGCAATAAGCACAACCAAGGTACAACGCAGCGGATTGGGGAGGGCCATGGAGACGTAGAAGCCAAACGTAAGCCCAGTAGATCGTAGACCACAAGGTTTGCTCCGAATACGGCTGTAAGAAAAACTCAAGACTCGTGGGCGGATCGAGATCAACTCGCTTTTTTAGCTCGACTCAAGATCGACTCGAAAAATAATGAGCTGAGTATAAGCTCCTTCTATAGCCCGAGAGGAAAACGAGCTAATCTTGAGCGACCGTTAGCCCGCTCGATTTTAGCTCGATAGTTCGAAATAATATAATTATTTTTAATTATTCTGATATATATTAAAATAAAATAGGATCATTTGCTACCTTAGATATTGTGAACGAGATTGTTCTTTCCTTCTTAGCACTACAAAATCCGGAAGGATAATTTTCTACCTTATATGTCGTTTGCGTGTGAATTTTTTGTTACCACGGTTGTTATTTAAAAAATATTTTTGTTATAATCTCGACTATATGAACTATTTATTTTGGAATGTAGAAATTTCCATTGCCTTGCTAAGCTCGAAACTCGCTCGAGAACGACTCGAGATAGTTACAAGCCGAGTATGAGCCAATATTACAGCTCGACCATTAACTCGTCTTAGTCTAAGCTTTTTTTTTAGATAAAAGGCATCTTGTGCCCTGCTTTAACTTAATAAGGCAAGTGTTCCAACATCCAACAAACAAACCACACCCAAGACACGGACAGACATGCTGGGCATTACAGCTTAGCCGAAATGGAAAAACATGCTAAGATAGGGGGCCGGCACCCCAAGAGACAAGCCGGAAGACCCGACGCCACCACAACCTAAGATCCCGCCCGGGCCTGGGTAAGAAGTCAGAATCTCGTCCTCAGATCCGCCGCAAGCTCGAAGAGAGAGCTTCTATCTTCCTCCTTTGCGAGTTTTACCCACCACAACACAAACATAAGCATTTTGTAGATGAGGTCAGCCGGCTTGTTAGGGAAGATCTTATCAATCGAGAACTTATTGCGAATAAGCCAAATGGCCCAGCACAACGCCGCAAAGAGCGCCCAGCTATTGCGATGCAGTTGGCCCGAACATAGTAGCTAGCAAAGAACTGGGAGAAGTTGGCGGGGCGCTAGGAGCAGCCCAACACCTCCCGCACCACGCTCCAACCCAGCTTCAGGAGGACGCAAAGGAAGAAAATATGTGTGGCATCTTCTGGCTCCCCACACACTGCACACCGTCCATCCGACGGTCCATGCTTAGCCGCGATCTGTCGACGAGAGGGCAAACGATCCAGGGCAAGTTGCCAAGTGAATATCTTGACCTTTAGGGGCAGTCTCGCACCCCAGATATCTGTGCAGAACGCTACCGAGGCCCCTTTGCAGAGCATCCTATAGGCTGAAGCAACTCAGAATTTTCCGGAGGGTTCGAGGGCCCACCACACCTCATCTGGGCCCTCCGAGATCAGAATCTGTCCAGTCACAGCCAGCATGCGGTCCCACTCTGCTCTGCAGCCCTAGTCAAAAACACGTCTAAAGCGAATACCCTCCCCCGCGTCATCGAGGGCCTCGGACAGCAGCAGGTCCGGATTATCACACACCGCAAACCGCCTTGGAAAACAGACTCTCAGCGGGGCCTCCCCAGTCCACCAGTCTGACCAAAAGGCCATGCGGCTGCTACTCTTTACTACGTGTCTCGCCCCCAACTTGAAAAGGTGTTTTACCTTTTGTAGAATTCTCCAGAATTGCGAGCCCCCCTCGGTCAGAGTCCGAAGAGGCTAGCCACATCACCATACTTGGCCCTCATCAATTGTTTCCAGAGCGTGTCACCACCTTGGTAGAGCTGCCAGACTCACTTCAGCAAAAGTGTTTTGTTCATGGTCTTGGTAGACGTAAGTCCCAAACCTCCTAACTCTTTCGGGCGACAAACCGCGTGCCAGTTGACCATATGATACTTTCTCTTAGGGCTAGTTCCTCCCCAGAAGAACTGCGCCCTCACTGCGTCAAATTTATCGTGAACCCCGTCCGGGAGGAGGAAGAGCCCCATCGCGAACATAGGGAGCGCCTCTAAACAGGCGTTGGACATAATAAGTCTTCCCCCCGAAGATAGTAATATGCCCATCCACACCTCCACTCCGGCGGTTAGCTTATTGACAAGGAAACTCCATTGCTCGATAGACAATTTCTGACCTGACATGGGCAGGCCTAAGTAAGTGAAAGGGAACACTCCCAGTTGGCAGTTCAACATGTTAGAAATGTGGTTCTGCTCAGCGGGAGGGAGATCTAACATGAACGCTTCACTCTTGTGGAAGTTTATTTTCAGCCCAGACATATTTTCAAAGCGAAGCAAAAGGAACTTGAGGTTGGCGATCGCTTTGTCGTCATTCTGGATCAGGATGAGTGTATTGTCGGCGTACTGTAAGCGAGTGATCCCCCCCTAGGGTCAGGTGCGGCACAAGCCCTGCAATGTGACCCGCCGCAGCCGCGGCCGAAAGCATCGCGGCCAATGCTTCGACAACAAATTTGAAAAGCAGAGGGGACAAAGGGTCACCTTGGCGAACCCCCCTGCGGTTTCTGAAATAAGGGCCGATCTCTCCATTGATGGAGATTGCCTTCTGGCCCCCGGAGATAAGTTGTTCAATCCTATGGACATATCCTGCGTCGAACCCTTTCCGACGCAGGACCTCTAGCAAAAAGGACCAGTTAACCCTATCGTACGCCTTCTCGAAGTCTAGCTTCAGGAGCACCCCACCTAGTTTTTTGACCCTGACTTCATGCAGTATTTTCAACAAGATCAGTGGCCCGTCAAGAATGTTTCTGCCCTTGATGAACGCAGTTTGGGTCGGGCTGAGAATTCTGTTTGCCACCTTATCCAATATGGAAGCATAAGCTTTGGATACAATTTCGAAGATTACGTTGATCAAGGCGATCGGACGAAATTGTGAGACCAGGTCCGCCCCCGGGACCTTGGGAATAAGGGTAAGTATCCCAAAGTTCAACCTTGCTATATTGATGCGCCCCAGCACAAAGTCATTGAGTAGGTGTAGAACCCCAAGTTTACAATTTGGCTAGAAACGCTTGAAGAAGGTAACCGGAAAGCCATCGGGGCCTGGCGCCGTGTTTGTTTTCATGTCATTGAGGACTGCCTCCAACTCCCCCTCGGAGAAGGTGACCATAAGCGCTTCGTTCTCAGCGTGGGAGACCTGAGCAGAAGGGCCCCACGTATTTTCCGCAAGAGCAAGGTGACTCAGTGCCACTGCGCCCAGTAGCTCCCGATAAAAGTCATAAATGTGTTCCTGAATGTGCGAATGGTCCGAGACCGGTCTGGAGGGGGTCTACAGGGAGGTGATAGTGCATTTCCGCCTCCTACCATTAGCCACTGCATGAAAGTCTGCAGTATTGGCATCTCCCTGCAGGGCCCAACGGACCCTACCCCTTTGGCGCAAATACTCCTCTTCCGCGCAGTAAATCTGAAGTAATTGATCCTCAAGATGGTAACGAAACATCCACTCTTCCTCCTCCAGACCTACCGAGTCCGCTCTGGATTCCAGCTCCTTGATCTGATCAAGGAGTGCAAGCTTCTCCAATCTAACTGCCCGACCTAGGTTTCTACTCCACCCCCGGAGATATTGCCTCAAGCCCCCGCTCATGTGTTGCCACCAGTCAACAATATCCCGGCCCCTTGCCGAGGTCATCAACCTAAGCCACTGGTTAGCGACCAAAACTATGAACCCTTCCACTTCGAACCAGCCCAGTTCGAAGAAAAACCTCTTACTCCTAACAATCTGATCTCCACCCCCGTCGAAGATCAACGGCGTATGGTCTGAACCGAGACTAGTCTCCGCTCGTAGCACCGCCAGGGGGAACAACACATCAATCTCCGGAGCCACCAGCACCCTGTCCAAGAAATATTGTACCGGTGCTCGCTGCTTATTGGTCCAAGTGTACCTAGCCCCTGAGCGCGTAATCTCTGACAGAGCCCATCTCGCAATACTTTTATTGAACAACTCCACCCTAGGCCAATTAATCCGACCATTATTCTTATCATGCGCTACCCGTAGCAGGTTAAAGTCCCCTCCCATGAGGATCGGGAACCGGCACGCCTTCACTCTGGCAGAAATCTCCTCGAGAAAAGACTGCGACAGGGTGTGGTTAGCCGGGCCATAGACCCCCAAAATGGTCATACAAGTGTTCGAGGCCCGATGGAGGCAGTTCACGCTGAGGAAGAAACGACCCCGATCAAAAGATTCTACCTCAAAATCATTGCCCTGAAGGCCCAACAAGATCCCCACGGATCTACCTTCCGCCAGTAGCCAAACCCAGAAAAATTTCTCGCCAACCTCCAAACTATGAAGCTCGAGGTCCGTAAAGTCTTGTTTGATGGTTTCTTGCAGGCACACTATATCTATATTATACTTACACATAAAATCTATGATCAGCTTGCGACGCCCCGCGCGCCGGAAGCCTATGATGTTCCATAAGAGTATCCGCATTAAAACTCGGCTCCCTGGACCCGTGCTTGGCGGGTCTCTGGACGCCGCCCCTACGGCACCACAGGTTTTGCACACCTCCTGCGTGGAGTGGGAGAACAGAGAGTGGAGTCAATGGCCCCTGCCAGAACAGACGGCTCCAAACCCCCCGGTTCGGTCACCGGTTGCACATCCTCGATGCCAGTAGCTAGCGCCTCCTCGGTCGCTCTAGCTGATGGAGGGATGATAACCCGGTAGCCCAACGCCAAGGTGTAACTCGGCCAAAGGACGCTGCGTAAAGATCCGGCTAAGGATAAAGGAGTTTCTAGAAGGCCCAAGATCGTAGGCCTGGTAACCCGGATTGTGGGTTCCGGTAAGGAAGTTTAGGGTTTTGTAAGCAGTGTCCGGGTAGGACTCAGAGTACGCCTTGGAGAACAGGCCAGGGATCCGGATGCTTTATAAGCCGGCCCCTAGGTTAAGTTCAAGAAGGAGAGAGAGTTCGGGCAATATCTCTAGGTATCGAGTATCCAGTGTAACACGAGAGTTGAGATTAATATATCGAGATCGGAGACTCGGCGACTTGCTTGCCGGCTATCAGATCGTATATCATCATGTTTTCCTCTGAGCTAAACCCTCTCCCAAACACCAGTGCCGTCTTGCCCCAAGACAAGTTACCCCCGGTAACGTCTGCCGTGATTATCCCACGACAGTTGGCGCCCACCGTGGGGCCTGCGTCCAAAGGTGTTTACATCACGGGAGAAGCTCGGAAGAACATGGAGAATCTTGTCATCGGCGAGATCTACACCAACCGTGAAGGAGAGAAGGTGGTGGACGATTCCGGCTGGGGGCCAGAGTCGGATCACCTCGAATCCGGATCTATCGTGACAATCGGCCGGATCAGCGTCTTCATCGGCATGGTACGTACTTACGATTCAAGAGGACAATATCATGTGCATACTACAGGAACTTCTAACAGGGATAAAAAGATACTGAAGCAAGCGGTAAACTCGGTTTCCTCGGCTATTCCGAGATACCTGAGGTGGTCAGAACAGGACGTAACATGGAGCAGAAAAGACCACCCGGAAAGAATAGAACACCCGGGAGTCTTAGCATTAGTAGTTGCACCGCAAGTTAATGGTTATGAGTTGAAAAAGGTCCTAATGGACGGTGGAAGTAGCATCAATATCCTATATTGGGAAACCTTTTTACGCATGGGTCTCAAGGAGTCTCAGCTACAGAAAAGCTCAACAATTTTTCATGGGATAGTGCCGGGTCACTCAGCGTGCCCGAGGGAAAAATCGCATTGGAGGTAGCTTTCGGAGAATCAAAGGACAATTATCGAGTTGAGTGGCTCACTTTCGAGGTGGTCAAGTTGCGCAGTCCTTATCACGCGCTGTTCGGAAGGCCGGCTTATGCTAAATTCATGGCTAGGCCGTGTTATGTGTATCTACAGCTAAAGATCCCGGGTCCTAAGCAGACCATTACCATACATGGAAGCCGGGATATAGCGGCTGAGTGCGATGAAGGAGATTCAGTAATGGCTGAGCAGGCTTGCAGAAAAGAAGAACTCAAGTATTACCGGTCTCAAGTAGACCCGGATGACAGAACAGCATTGAAAAGGCCGAATGCCGAAGATGAGAAAGCAAAATTCAAAGCTGCCCAGGACACCAAGATGATAGCTTTTGTTAAAGGTGATCCCTCTAAGCAGTTTTCTATAGGATCTAACTTGGACAGCAAGCAGGAGAAGGCACTTGTGGAGTTTATCCGTTCAAATGCGGATGTGTTTGCCTGGACGCCCAGCGACATGCCGGGTATCCCCACAGAATTGGCAGAGCACAGTTTGCACGTAGATCCCAAGTCCAGGCCTGTGAAGCAGGGCTTGAGGAAGATGAATGAGGAAAGAAGGAAAGCAATAGGAGAAGAAATTGCTCGTTTGCTAACAGCCGGCTTTATTATGGAAGTATTTCACCCGGACTGGTTAGCAAATCCGGTTCTCGTAATGAAAAAGACCAATGAGTGGAGGATGTGCATTGATTATACGAGTCTTAACAAGCATTGCCCAAAGGATCCGTTCGCGCTACCGAGGATAGATCAGATCATAGACGCAGTGGCCGTAAGTGACCTATTATGCTTTCTAGACGTGTATTCCGGGTACCATCAGATCAAACTCAAGAGGGAAGATTGGGAGAAAACGTCATTTATAACCCCTTTTGGGGCCTTTTGTTACAAAACCATGACATTTGGGTTGAAGAACGCTGGCGCAACTTATCAACGGTGTATTCAGAAGTGCTTCGAGGACCAAATTGGACGCAACGTCCACGCTTATGTGGATGATGTGGTTATCAAGACCAGGAAGGCGGAGACATTTATCGATGATCTAAAGGAAACGTTCAAGAACTTGAGGAGGTATCAGATGAAGCTTAACCCGACAAAGTGTGTGTTCGGAGTTTCGGCTGGAAAATTACTCGGCTTTATCGTTTCCGGGAGAGGAATTGAGGCAAACCCGGATAAGATCAAAGCTATCCAAAGTCTGAAAAAGCCGGAAAATTTGAAGCATGTTCAAAAGCTCACAGGCTGTGTAGCAGCCTTGAGCCGATTTATATCCAGACTCGGAGAAAAAACAATACCCTTGTACCGGCTCTTGAAGAAGTCCGATAAATTCGTATGGGATCAGGAGGCGGATGAGGCGTTCGAGGCGCTAAAGAAGCAGTTATCTGAAGCACCAGTCCTAGCGGCCCCGGGCCCTAAAGAGCCTATGCTGCTATATGTAGCAGCTGGACCCCGAGCCGTTAGTGCGGTAGTTGTTGTGGAACGTACAGAGGATGGGAAAGGTTACCCGGTTCAGAGACCGGTCTATTACGTCAGCGAAGTATTATCAGAGGCAAAGCAGCGCTATCCGCATTGGCAAAAGCTGGTTTTCGGGGTCTTTATGGCCAGCCGGAAACTGAAGCCGTATTTCCAGGAACACCCCATAACAGTGGTTAGCTCGATACCAATGTCGGATATCATCAGAAATTCGGATGCAACAGGAAGAATAGCCAAGTGGGCGATCGAGATGGGGAATTATCATATCAATTACGAGCCAAGGTCCGCAATCAAATCTCAAGCTCTAGTCGATTTTATTAATGATTGGACACACACAGGCATGCCTACCATGGCTCCAAACTCCGAGTCTTGGATCATGCACTTTGATGGCTCCAAGCAATACGAGGGGTCAGGAGCTGGAGTGGTGCTAACATCACCCAAAGGAGACAAGTTGAGCTATGTACTGCAGATCCACTTTGATTGTTCCAACAACGTGGCCGAGTATGAGGCCTTATTGCACGGCTTAAAGGTAGCCAAGGAGATGAATATTAAGAGGATACGATGCTTCGGAGATTCGGACCTTGTGGTACAGCAAGTCTCAGGAACTTGGGATAGAAAAGATGCAACTATGGCAGCATACCGCAGAGAGGTTGATAGAGTTGCCGGGTGTTTCTCCGGGTACGAGGTGGAGCACATAGACAGAAGAAAAAATGAGGCCGCAGATGCACTCGCTAGACTCGGCTCGCGCAGAGAGCCGGTTCCACCTAATGTTTTCCTGGATGAACTATGGCGACCGTCAGTTAAAGCCGAGTCTGAGGAAGAACTGGCGAATCAAGACCCGGATTTGAAACTCGTGGCCACAGTGCGTGCTGTTGCCGAGTGGACAGAGCTGTTCTTGGCTTACCTATCACGGGGCGAGTTACCACAGCAGGAAGTATTAGCAAGACAAATTCTGAGGCGAGCAAAAGGATATTCTATCATCAATGGAGAGTTATACAAGAGAAGTGCAGCAGGAGTCTTTTTGCGCTGTGTAGCACCAGAAGAAGGCCGACAGATCCTCAAGGAAATCCATGAAGGTGATTGTGGGCATCATGCATCCACAAGATCTCTTGTGGCCAAAGCTTATCGACATGGTTTTTTCTGGCTCACGGCCCTAGCAGACGCGGAGCGCTTGGTGGCAAGGTGTGATGGATGTCAAAGGTACGCTCGCCAAACCCATGTGCCGGCTATGGAACTACGGACAATCCCGTTAACTTGGTCGTTTGCTGTTTGGGGTATGGACATGGTTGGCCCCTTTCACATGTCACCTTGCAAAAAGACACACCTCTTGGTGGCCATTGACAAGTTTACCAAGTGGGTTGAGGTTATGCCAGTTACCAACTGTGAAGCAATTACGGCAGTCAAGTTCCCGAAAAGGATTATCTATCGGTTCGGGTATCCCCATAGCATAATTACCGACAATGGAACCAATATGTCCCTCGGCGAGATGGAGAAATTTTGTGGTAACAATGGAATCCGGCTTGACGTAGCTTCAGTGGCCCATCCACATGCTAATGGACAAGTGGAGAGGGCAAATCAAGAATTGCTTCGTGGATTAAAGCCACGATTGCGAGTTCCGTGTATCAGAGCTGCTGGTGCATGGGTCAAAGAACTACCTGCAGTAGTTTGGGGTATCAACACAACACCTAACAGATCCACTCAGATGACACCGTTCTTTATGGTTTATGGTGCAGAGGCGGTGTTGCCGAGTGATATCATCCATGACTCGCCTCGAGTCTCGTCTTACGTCGAGGTAGAGAACGAGAAGACCCGGAAGGACGCCGTAGATATGTTAGAAGAGCAAAGGGAACAAGCACTGGAAAGATCAGCCATATATCAGCAAGATTTACGGAGGTATCATAGCCGGCGTGTGAAAACCCGGGTCTTTCAGGAAGGAGACCTGGTTCTACGCCTGGTACAGTCAAACGAAGGAAAACACAAGTTATCACCTCCATGGGAAGGACCATTTATCATAAGTCGGAATCTGCACAACGGATCATATTACTTGATAGACGCAAGGGAAGAGTCGGCTACAGTTAACGACACCGCTCATACCACTTCATCTATGCAAGAAAGAGACAGACCATGGAACGCGGCCCAGCTATGTCCCTACTATACTTAGTATAGATTACATTGGCAAGTGGAATTGCACGATGTAACAGGCATCAGGTTTCAGACGCACTCTTTTCCTATCTAGGGTACCCTTGGGGACTGGATGGGTTTTTAATGAGGCGGCTTGCTGACCTAACTTTCTCATATCAAATAAAGAGGTGGTTATTCGTATGTTCTTCACTCTTGGTATGTTGCATATATTTAGGTCTTGGGGGCTGATTGCTCGAATAGCACAGTTACAAACTCAATGACCCGGCCTTGATGCCTATGAGTTATAAGGGCCGATTACTCGCAAACGAGTACGGCTGCAATCTTATAACCGGACAAAGGAGCCAAAATTTTCTTGACTTTTCTTACTTAAGCTCGATGTGACTCGCACTAAAGTGGCATGATTTGCTCGCTTACGATTACAATCAGCTATGAAGCCCAGTGGGACTTGCCTGACCCTGTTTTCGTATAGACGTAACAACATGATATCCACGCGAAAGCCGGCTTATAGTATAAGATAGTCAAAAGGGTCATCCAAACCACAAGTTATGCAGAGTACAGGGCTAACAGCCGGAAACTCAACTTTTATCAAGCATAACTTCAATACCTATGTGAAACGGCTCTGGGTTGGGGCTTAGCAGCAAACAACTTGTTCTCTTGGAAAGACACACATCCCAGACTCGGAATTTTGGGCCTTGGGGACTGAGGATTTTGAAAAAGAAAAAGTTGCTCAGTTGCTAAAACTCAAAAACCCAAACATCCGAGTCTGGGGGACTTGGGGACTTAGAGAAAAGTCCGCTTGTCAAAACCCATGACACTCGGAAACCAAGTCTCACAAAAGGAACCATAAAGAAAGTCGGATATCAAGAACAAGTGGGCTCAAAAGTAAATAAATTTAAACGTTCAGAAGAAGCACAAGGTGTATCAATAACTTAAAGCGCATTACAAATTTCGGTACTAGTATCAAAGGTGCACAGGCGCATCATCAAAAAATGATTGTTTAAACGGCCAATTGGCCGGCTGACGCATACGAAACGGCATCAGGTAGCAGGTATCACTCGGCATTCTGGGCTGCGGCATCCATCTTCTCCTTGCCCTTGCTATTACCCTTGGTAGCAGCAACACCCGGATCAGCAGCAGTGCCGGCTCGCGCAGGAGGAGGGACGACGGGCGTGGAGGTAGCAGGCGCAGAATCGGCTTCAGCCTTCTTCTTTGCGGCTTCCTCCCTCAACTTGGCAGCTTCCTCCTTCCATCGGGCTAGCATATCGTACGGCTTGGGAAGGTCCGACTTAACCGCTTCACCATCAGCATCATATGCAGGGACAATGGAATTGACATCCAAGCCGTCAGCAATCACGCTGGCCGGGTAACGGACTTCCTTCTGGATGGCGTTGAAATCCTTCGCGGAAAACTTGGACCCATCACGGTTGAATTCCGGAAACCCGCCCATAAGCTTGGCTGGCTCGAGCTTAGGGAAATAAGCTTTAGCCAGCGCAAGCCCCCGGGTTACCCCAACCCGGCAGGACGAGCGCTTCCAATGCCAAATCCACTCGGGAATAGTGGAGCAGGCGTCCAGCATTCTCTTCAGGTCGACATGCCCAACACCCGGCCACCGTAATTCTTGAAGGATCCATTTGGTTCCGGCACATAGCTGCCGGATAACGTTCTTGATGGTTTTCAGCCTGGCAATATCATCTTCCTCCGGCATTACTTCATCCAGACCTGTAGAAAGAAATGAGAACACGAGTAAGGAAACCCGGTTATTTATCAGAAGGATAACTCGGATTATGCATATGATGCTAAGAATCATACCAATCAAAGCGCGATATGTATCAGCAATCTGAATAGAAAGGTTCATTAGATTATCTTCGGCTGCATGAGCCCTCCTCCTATACTTTCTCGTGATCTTTTCACTCCTCCTGGCCTCAGCCTCGGCCGCCTCACGCAGAGCCACCTCCTTTCCAATGAGCTTGGTGTCCTTAGCCAATTTCTTCTTAGACTGGGTCACGAAAGCCTGGGTGGAGATACAGGAAATAATTAGTCGGACACACTATGAAGTTCCAAGCAAATTATCAAGAAATTCACCCGGAACTTGGGGACTAGATAAGAATACAAGCAATGTTATTCGGATTTACCTCATGTTTTGCTATCAAAGCTTCCAGGATATTCTCTTCATCTGCCCTCAAGGTGTGAAGGGCACTAAGCATTTGGGAGAATGTCATGTCTTCGGGCCTGACGCCAGAAGAGCCGGCAGCTTGATCGTCTGGATGAAGAATTTTTCCCGACTTTGGGGTCGAGACCCGGACCGTCTGGGTCTCCGGGTTTGGGGAACCCGTCCTCGTCTCTTGGATCTCAATCTCCTCATCCACGTCCTCGGATGACTTTGTAGACCCGGCTTCCTGGTGAGCCGGGTCACCGAAGGGGCCTTGTCCCTGGCCGTCTCCAGCATCACCGCCTGTCGCGGCGTCTACATCATCAGTCGGCTCCTTCGTCCCCCGGTTATCTGTTTCCATGTTCTCCGGGTCACTAAGTGTGACTTGGGCGCTAAGGAAAAAGGGAGAAAAGCAGTTATCAAGAGTAGTTGAAAGTTATCAGGTATGTAAGGGCATCATGTAGCAAAGACTTACCCGGTGTTCACAGTGTAATCCGGCGGGAGTTCACTACTGGAAGCCGATGAGATTGTCATAGTAGTTGATAGCGGAACCCGGAGCTACCCGGCCAAAGGATGGTTGGGGGAGGGGTGACGCTGAGGAGATTTGGAGGGGGCGAGGAGGAGGAGTACCGGCCCGGCGGTTAGGCGAGGTGGACATACCCGGGTTTAGGGGATCATCGCCTGGTGAACTCCGGGTCACCCTACGCTTGGTCGGGAGAGATTCCTTCAAGTGCGATGAGTTGGATAGCTGTTGGTTAAGTCTGTGCATGTTATCAAAAGAGTAAGGTTCGGAAGACATGGTGGAATAAGGAACCTTGGACACCACTCCTCTGGCCTTCCTCTTGGCCCCGACTGTTATTTATTGATCGGACTCGGTGGCCTCCGGGTCCTCCTCATCCTTCTCGTCTTCATCCTCCAGCCCTGCAAGCCGAGTATGTATCAATGGAAAAAGTTAAATGAGAGGAAATTTATGCAATCAAAGATGACACAAGATTCGGATAAATACCCTCATCATTGTCAGCCGGCTCGTCTTCTTCCTCCGGGTCTCCGGTAGTAGGAGAGGTTTCAACATTCCAGAAAGCGTCATCAGCCTGAGATAAAAACAGGAAGGTGAGAATCGGTAGTTGTATCAAGTCAGAGGCGTGTGAATAAGGTTGCACGCATCGGGTCTTACCGCTGGGGCCGGATTTTCCCGGGTGAATGGCGGCAACCCGGTGATGTTCTTGATCACTTCCAACCTTTCCGTCAAGAAGCCCTTGATGGTTTTGTTGGTGTCGCCGGCTGGGTAGTTCTTGGAGGAATACCGGAGAGCGTCCGTGGTATGCCCCGAGTAATCGCACATCAGCTTAGTGCGGATAGAGTTGGGTTGGTTCCGGAAATCCACCCATGTCTTGACCAGATTGAGCCCAAGGAGACCTTGGGCGGATAAGACAGATATTTTCGAGAGAAGGGGCTGGATTGCCTCCCTGTCCGAGTCAGGGGCGAAAGCGTTGAATTTCTCGGAAATGTCGAGGAGGCCCTCCGAGTAACCCGGCAGTTTTCTCTCGCCGGGTGGGGAGGTGTCGTGGCAGTAAAAGAAGGATAATTGCCAGTGCTTAACGTGGGAATTCAGATTAAGGGTTGGCATCGGTGAGTTCTTACGACGTTGGATGGATACCCCGCCGCAAGTGAGAAGTGCTCCGTCACCGCTTTCGCGGCACGGCTTGCACTGGAAGAGTTCGATAAAGAGAGCCAAACTTGGCGGAGTGCACAAGTATGACTCGGATAAAAAAATGAAATGGGAAATATTCAACATAGAGTTAGGCCCTATGTCAAATACCCGGAGGCCATAGTGGCTCAGAACATCTCGAAAGAAGGGGTGACCCGGGGGCCGGAACCCCCGGGTCACGTGTTCGACGAAGCAGATTACCTCGTCGTCGGCAGGCGTGGGCCGGGTCTCATCACCCGGCACCCTCCAATGGATATCTTTTTTAGAAGGGAGAATCCCTAACTCGGCCAGCTCTTCTAACTTAGCCTTCGTAACTGTGGATCGCGCCCAGTTGGCGGATATGGAGTTGGAGGTCTTGGCCTTGGCGGGCTGCTTCCCTTGCCTTTTGGGAGCCATGGGATCAACCTGCAAAACACAAAGCAAAAAGGTGCAAGAAGTAAGACTCGGAAACCATGAGCTATCCGAGTATTTGTGAATGGTATCAAGAAAGCATGGAAGTTAAGAATTATCCGGGTGTCATTCTAGAAGGCAAGGTTACAGGTTATCCGGGTATCAAGCATCATTATACAAACTATGGGGTACTTACGTATTCAAAGGTGTTTGAGGAAGACGGATGATTGCCCATGTATCTACTGCAAGCAAAAGAACCGGAAGAAAAGGATTTTCCGGGTGTCAATGACATGCGCAAAATTGGGACGAAATGGATCTAGATTGGAAAACTTGCGGGCGATTTTACGGAGAAATTAATGGTTAATGATGATAGGAGAGTGGTGTGTGACCGTCAATCAAGATATTGGAGGAATTAACAAGCATCTAAGCAATCTAATCCGGCGTGACAAGAAAAACTGCCCGCGGGTTGACCTAGATCCAATCTGGAGTAAATCGAGAAATTGCGAGGTTGAATTGATGGATACAAGGAGCTTACTGAAGGGGATTGGAGTAGCACGCGGCGGCGGCGAATAGCGCAGTCCAAATGTCCCTTCGCAACTCCCGGCGAGCCAGACGAGGGTGTAGCGGCGGAGCTCGGCGGCGGCACGGAGCGGCTCGGAGATGAACGTGGCCGGTGGCGGCTTTGCTCCGGCAGGGGGCTTGAGGTTCTCGTGGTGGTGTAGCGCGAGCACGAGAGGTGAGGAAAGAGGAGGAGCTGGAATGAACCGTTGGAGGGTTAGGTTATCTCCTGGGCACCTATTTATAAGGTGCGGGCGGATAAACCTAGTCCAACGGGTGGGAGCCGGAAATTTTGGAATAACGGATACCTGCCTGGATTTGGTGAGATATGCTTTAAGTGCTGGACGAGATATACGGACGGAGATAAGGAGGAGATCTTCTCCGCGATATCAGGATGAGTTATCGAGTGAAGTAAGCCGGATCTTTGACATTCTTATCAGGGTGCTGACCCGGAGAAAGTAAAGAAGGACCTGGAGAAAGCCGGGTTATTATATGGCCACCTTGGAGTTAGGCCTAGCTATTTATCAAAGAACCTTAACCCGGCCTCTATGGACTTGTATGTTTGATATTTTTACAGGGAATAGCAAGCGCTTCAAGGAGGATCCCGTGAAGCCCAGGCTATTCTGGGGACTACTGATGGAGGGATGATAACCCGGTAGCCCAACGCCAAGGTGTAACTCGGCCAAAGGACGCTGCGTAAAGATCCGGCTAAGGATAAAGGAGTTTCTAGAAGGCCCAAGATCATAGGCCTGGTAACCCGGATTGTGGGTTCCGGTAAGGAAGTTTAGGGTTTTGTAAGCAGTGTCCGGGTAGGACTCAGAGTACGCCTTAGAGAACGGGCCAGGGATCCGGATGCTTTATAAGCCGGCCCCTAGGTTAAGTTCAAGAAGGAGAGAGAGTTCGGGCAATATCGCTAGGTATCGAGTATCCAGTGTAACACGAGAGTTGAGATTAATATATCGAGATCGGAGACTCGGCGACTTGCTTGCCGGCTATCAGATCGTATATCATCATGTTTTCCTCTGAGCTAAACCCTCTCCCAAACACCAGTGCCGTCTTGCCCCAAGACAAGTTACCCCCGGTAACGTCTGACGTGATTATCCCACGACACTAGCCTTGGCCAGGGCTTCCTCCTTCTCCGCATTGACACGAGCACATGCCAGCGCACCTTGGGCTAGTTCGTTAGATCGGATGATCGAGAGAGTCTCGGCAGGGGGGCCTGCCGCAGCGGAAAAAACAATGCACAAATCCGACGCCACTGAAAGGACGTGCGCATCGGGGACATCTTGCAGGATTGCGAAGAGGGGGTCGAGTGTAGTACCTGGGGTGTTCGCAGCCGCACCTGGCGCCGCATCCTTGTCCGCCGCCATGTGCACCGCTCGTTCCAGCAACGAGCCGTCCTTGTCTCCCACGCCCCTCAAGCTCTGCCTAATCGTCTCCACCGAAGCCGCCTTGGAGCGAATGCCCCTCGTCACGGAAGCATGCAGCACAGGCACCATAGGAGCTGAGAGGAAGCTGCCCAGCGAAGCTGCTGACGAGGGCGCTGGACGCACTACCTCCTGGGAGTCCACCACCACAGCCTCCTCCTCCGCCCTTCCCAGTCGACGCGCGGGCCTATCATGATTCTTCTTACTCCAGCGCTCCCGGGCCACCGCGCCCTGCACGGGCAGTCCTAGGACCGCGTCGACCCGCGGCCCACCTTCCACAGGCGCGGACACGACCCCTCCTCGGCAACCAAGCGGCGTTTGCAGAACGGCGGGTCCACCAGGCGCGCTGCACTCCAAGCCAGCTCGGAGGAGATGTATCTGTTCCTAGCCGGAGACGGCAGCAAGGGGTCACTCGTCACCGAGCGAGGGGGAGCCACCAACGAAACCTCCGATTGGGCCGCCGCCACCACCTTCCCCAAGGCCTTGAACACATCACCCTCCGAGGTTAGATTAGACCCATACTGAGAAAACATCATACTCGGGAGCGGGGCTGGAGGGGAGACCACCGAACATCCTTCCAGCACAACGCCCCCAGCCTCCTCCGCCTGTGCGCCCGCAGTTAGTGAGGGACGGGTCGAACTTCCCGCACTCTTCGAGCGCTGACCCTCCCCCACGTTCTTCTCTGGCATGGAACTGGCCCGTGCCCGCTCGTGCTCCCTAGATTTGCGGCTGTCCCGGTCGTCCGTATCGTCGTCCGAGCTTAAGTGCTCCTCCGATTTCTCCGCTCGTTTGTCATTGTGGCCAGGTGGGGATGGGAGAGAGGCCCCTTTGTCCTTGCCACCCACATCCCTCTCGACTCGGACCTTGTAGCCGTTAAGATTGACGAACAACATGATGTGAGACTTCAGTGTCACCAGCGAGAGACACCCGAAATTTATACGGATCGAAGAATCCGCATCCGCCAGCTACGAGGTGTCCACCTCCAAGGGGCTCCCCAGCTCCACAGTGGCCCCTAGAAGCAGCCGCTTGTCCCGAAACGGAGCCGGCACATCAAAAAGCCTAAGCCACACCACCTCCAACATCTCAGCCGCCTTGGGATCCACAATCCTTTCCGTGACCACTGCCCGGAACTCGGTCATGGGTAGCACCAGGCCCCCGCCTCTAGTAGCCATCTGGGGCAAGTCTTTGGAAGGAAACACCAGCGAGAATTCGGTTGTTGAGAGTTGCTTCACTTTCCAGTCCCAACCCCCCTCCACCAACTCCTTTAAATTGTCTTCCACCTCTTCAACCGAGAAGTTACCCTTGTCAATTGTCACCGTGGCCGCATTCACGTCCTGCCGAGCGAGCTTGTCCTCTGGGACGTTCACCACGAAGAAGCCCCGTCCTCCCTCGCCAGAGCCCACCCACTGAAGTTTTGTGCCCATGGCCCCCGCCGTGCACGAGGCCGCAAGATGCCCCTTTTCCTCACACGAGATACATAACAAATTCCCAGTACAATTGGCTTGAAAATGTCCCGGGAGCCCACACTTGAAACAAGTCACCTTGGCGGGGTCAATAGCACCACCAGCTGCCCTCCCTAGCGGCCCAAGATTGGGGTTCGCCAGCGGTGTCCCCCTGGCTATCTGACGATCGCCCTCTCGCCCAACCTCACGCCCCCGTGGAGGAGAGGGAGGCAGCTGGATACTCGCCCGGAGTCGCTCTTCCTCCCTCCGGTCTTCTTCCCTGCGCCGCATCTCTGTCTCTTCCCTCTCCCGCTGCACGCGACGCCCTGCGGCGTGGTCGCGTGAAAGGCGCTAGCGCAGATACCCCACTAGCACGCCCATCACTGCGCCCCACCTCCTCCATCGCCCGCTTCCCGCGCCTCTCCTGGTTGTGCGAGTCGCGATCCATGGCCACCAAGTGTGGTGGAACCCTACCGAGCACGGACGCGGAAGGTGCAAAGAGGACCTTTGCATGGAAACTGTGGCGGCAGGGATCTTCAAGGGATGCAGGAAAACCTAGAAGGGGATTTAGGGTTCCGCGGGGGAGCCAGAGCCACTTAAGTAGTGGTTCGCCCCGCTCCCCCCTTCTTGGGCCAGGCCCGATATGTCACCATGCGCCTTGTCACGAAGCGGTACACCCAGGCCCCCCTGGGCCGGGCAACGCTCCACGTCGACCACAGCTGAGGAAAAACCCGTAGCTGGGCCCCGGCCCACCAGGCCCAGGAGGCAGCGTCCCTGCGCCGTCGCCTAGACGAGCAAACCCTAACCGCGAATCTGCCCCCCGCCTCCCTGGCCACGCCGGCGGCGCGCCCGCCCCCGCGAGCTCCCCCACCGGCAGGGCCAAGAAACCAATCAGCACTACCTCGCCGCACGGCGTCCCCTCCCTGGGAGACCCGCCCGACCTCGCCGTCGATGACCCCACAAGCGACGGGAACTCTTCCACCCGCAGGGACCATGGCTGACGCACCTCCCCCGCCGGCGAGCAGCCCACCCCCACCTCCACCACGGAAGACGGCGAGTGCGCCACCACCGCGGCCTCCCACCCGTCCACCGCGGCCTCAAGGAACTGGCCTAGCGTGCCCCCCGGGCGGCGCGCGGAGACCCACCATGGGAGCTCTCCTCCTCCGATGCGGCGCCCGAGCAGGCCCCCCCGCTAGCGCAGCACGATCTTCCTCCGGGACCTCCCGCGTACGTTGTCGCCCCGTCTTCCTCCGGCGGGAGCTCCCTCCCCGCCTCAGATCTGGAACCCGCGCGCGGTCGCCTCGCGTGTCGCCCTGCTCCACAGTGAGCCTGCGCGTGAGACACATCCTTTGCTTCATCTCTTAGTCTAAGCTCGCTCGAATTTCAGAATGAGATGAGCTGAGCTGAGTAACCCTCGCTCAAACTCGACTCGTTTGCAGCCCTAGCTCCGAACAAACAAATCAAAATTTCAATTCAAGATGATAGTCAGGAGAAAAAACAAAAGAATTGCAAGGTCATATACGAGTTTAACTCTCTCTTTGTTGCGCGCTGTGTCTTGCGTCACTTGGTCGTTTCTCGGACAAAAGGTACAGATAGCCCAGGCCAAGATGCAAGGCTGAGAGGAGACTACTATATATACGCCCACCGCACTTGGTAAAGTCAACATGATAATCAATAAGATCAACATTGTTATACTTTGCATCCACAATTGTTTTTACAGAAACAACAGGTATACAATATTATCGGTAATCTCATATATGTAGATATGTTAAACAATAATTACCTGAGAACTTCTATTGTCTCCAAAATTAACCGGGCAGTCCATTTTAAGCAATCCAAGGGCAGCTTTACTCTGGTACTCCAGAAATCAGCTCACGCAGTACCGTCTCAAAAATTCAGCCGTTCTGGTGGAGTACCCTGACTAGAGGGGCAAAATGGTAGTTTTAGTCTTTGTTGTTTCAATAAATTTAGGCGTTATTATTTCCCTCCTGGTCAACTCATCGCCCGCCTCAAACCTCAACTTGCATCATCTCATCGAACAAAACCTCCCGACGCTCAATGTCGCGGCAGCGCGGGATATGGAGGAGCCGAGCACGTCGGGGGTGTGAAGAATATGGAGCGAACGATATCCCCGTTAGGGGTATCGGGTACATGTTAAATAGGGTGGAAAAGCCCCACCGTGGCATTGTACATAAGCGCATACCAATACGTGTCGGAGTACTACTCCGTATACGTATGAGTATAGGATTACATTTAACACTCCCCCTTAATCTGAACCTTCGCAGAGGTTAAGATTACGTTTGAACTCATCTAGCAATCTAACTGGTAGAGCCTTGGTGAAACCATCTGCAACTTGATCTTTGGTGGATATGAACTTGATCTCAAGCTGATTATTAGCAACTCTTTCACGAACAAAGTAAAAGTCAATCTCAATATGCTTAGTACGAGCATGGAATACAGGATTAGCAGAAAGATAGGTAGCACCCAAGTTGTCACACCATAAACATGGCTTTTGCAACAAAGAAACACCAAGCTCACGAAGAAGTGCTTCAACCCATATCAACTCTGCGGTAGCATTTGCCAAAGACTTATATTCAGCTTCAGTACTAGAACGGGACACTGTATTTTGCTTTCTGGAACTCCATGACACTAAATTTGGACCAAGAAAGATAGCAAAGCCACCAGTAGAACGTCTATCATCGAGACTGCCAGCCCAGTCAGCATCAGAAAAAGCACTCAGAAGTGTAGATGAAGATTGCATAAAAGTGATACCAATATCCAAAGTCCCTCTAATATATCGAAGAATACGTTTAACAGCTGACCAATGTGTTGTAGTGGGTGCATGTAAAAACTGGCAAACCTTATTAACTGAGTATGACAAATCTGGTCGTGTCAAAGTCAAATATAGGAGAGCCCCAACAATACTCCTGTAATTTGTACTATCTTCAACACCAAGAAGTGAACCATCATTAAGAGCCAATGAAATAGAGGATGATAGTGGTGTTGGAGCAGATTTACAGAGTCTCATATTAACCTTATCAAGTAACTCAGTAGCATATTTTTCCTGTGTCAACAATAATCCCTGTTGTACCTTTTTTACTTCAATACCCAAAAAGAAGTGTAGTTCTCCCAAGTCTTTAATAGCAAAGTCAGTATTGAGATCACGAACAAGAGCAGAAATAGCATCATCTGAAGAACTTGTGACTATGATATCATCAACATATATGAGAACAAATATAGTGATACCTGACTTGCTGTAAAGGAATAGAGAGGTATCAGCTTGAGAAGGCCGAAAACCAAGATGACACAATTTTGCACTCAATCTAGAGAACCATGCTCTTGGTGCTTGTTTTAATCCATAAATGGCTTTCTGAAGTTTGCATATGTGCTGCGGAGCGTGAGAATTCTCAAAACCTGGGGGTTGTTGCATATAAACTTCCTCTTCCAGAACACCATGAAGAAACGCGTTCTTGACATCTAGCTGCCTTAGACTCCAATTACGGGAAACAGAAAGAGCCAAAACAATTCTGATAGTTGCTATTTTCACAACAGGACTAAAGGTATCTTCATAATCAATGCCATACCTTTGTTTGAATCCCTTTGCAACTAAACGAGCCTTGTATCTGTCAATTGTGCCATCAGCTTTCCTTTTAATGCGATAAACCCATTTACATCCAATAACATTTTTGGTGGTGCTAGAGGGGACCAAAGTCCATGTGTTATTTTCCATTAGAGCATTGTACTCCTCCTCCATTGCTTTCTTCCATTGCAAATGATCAAGAGCTTCTGAAAGATTGCTTGGTTCCCCTGTAGAAGTGAACAAACCATGCCTAGCATTGGCATTAGGATTAGTATATATTTTAGGTTGACGCCCATATTTTATTGTCCCATCAGTGTATGCACGAGGTTTTTGTATCCCCTTTTGTAACCTGGTACGGGCTGCTGGAGTGTGTACCGGAGAAGAATTCGCAGAGAATCCCTGATCATCAATATCTTCATCGGAATTATCAGCAGGCGCATTTGATCCAGCAACTGTGTGCGCCCCGGTGTGTGCTGTCGAAGAGGCAGCAGCAGTAGACGGACTGGATGAATCATCCGCAGAAGATCCCACAGCAGAGGGGCTGTCGGAGCGGTCATTATTGCTCGCAGAGGGGGACAGCGCAGAGGGGCTGTCGGGGTCATCATTGCGCGCAGAGGAGAGCGACGCGGGATTGCTGTCCGTAGGAGGATCCACCTCGGGATCCGAGAGATCGGCATCTTCCTCGGGATCAGAAGGAGCAGAAGAATGTTCCTCCGAATCTGCATTGTTTTCAGCGCTGGTTTCGGCATTTTGTGAATCCTCTTCAACAACGATTTGTGAATAATTTTCTGCACCGATTTCTTCAGAATTTGGACCAGCAGTAGTACCCTGTTGCACATTAGTAATAGGTACAATAGAAATCATATGGTCATTAGTATTTTGGGCACCCGTGTGAGTTGGTAGCATGGAAGGTGGAAGGAGCAAAATTTCCTTTTGTAAACGATATCCAGCATTCGAAGGGAGGGATGCAAAAGGGAAAATATTCTCGTCAAATACAACATCACGAGAGATGTAAACACGTCCAGTGGAAGTGTCAAGACACTTGACACCTTTGTGAAGGGGGCTATATCCAAGAAAAACACATCGTTTGGAACGAAAAGAGAGTTTACGTGTATTGTAGGGGCGAAGATTTGGCCAACATGCACAACCAAAGGTGCGCAAAGCATCATAATTTGGGGTGACATGTAGGAGACGTTCTGTGGGTGTTTCAAACTTTGCTAGGAAGTAAATTTATAAGAAAAGTGGCAGTGAGGAAAGCTTCATCCCAGAATTTGAGAGGCATGGATGCATTAGCTAACAAAGCAAAACCCACTTCAACTATATGACGATGTTTTCTTTCAGCTGAACCGTTTTGTTGGTGAGCATGAGGGCATGAAACATGATGGGTGATCCCAACCTTCTGAAAGAAACCATGGAGTTTTTCATATTCACCTCCCCAATCAGTTTGCATAGTGATAATTTTCCTATCAAACTTTCTTTCAACAAATTGTTGGAAATTAAGAAACACTTGATAAACATCAGAACGCTTCTTAAGAAGATAAATCCAAGTGAATTTACTGAAATCATCAATAAAGCTTACATAGTATGCATGTTTGCCAACAGAAAGAGGGGCAGGTCCCCAAACATCAGAAAACACTTGTTCCAAAGGAACAGTGGAGACACTAGTGGATACAGGATAAGGTAATTGATGGCTCTTGGCTAGTTGGCATGAGTCACATACATAAGGATTTATTTCAGGAGTGTAAGCTAATTTATTTTTCCTAAGAATTTGCTGAACCATAAACGAAGATGGATGTCCTAGACGTCGATGCCATGTAGAGGAGGATGGCTTTATTGACATAAAAGCATGCTTGGAGGACTTGTTGGAGACAGGAACCAAAGGATAAAGACCATCATGGCAGGGACCCTTAAACAGAATTCTTCGTGTGGCTTGGTCCTTTATCAAAAAGAAGAAAGGGTGAAACTCGAGGAAAACATCATTATATAGGGCAAGTTTATGAACATATATGAGGTTTTTAGATGCACTAGGAACATGGAGAATATCATTAAGATGAAAAGAGCTATGTGGGGTGCGCAAAATAGAATGACCAATATGATTAATTGACATACCCTTGCCATCTGCAGTGTGCACATGATCACGCCCATTATACTTGTCTGCAGTAGTGAGTTTATTCAGTGCACCAGTGATATGATCAGTAGCCCCAGTATCCGAATACCAGTTGGTATCCACTCCATAAGATGCAATATTTACCCTCTTTTCACCACGATCACGATCACGTCTATCATCACGGTCATCATCACCATCAGAATCCTCACGGCGCCACCAACAGTCTCCAGCTGGGTGTCCATGAATTTTACAAATTTGACAGGTAATATCCACATATGGTGTGGGAGCACGACTGCGGTATGTACGGGAGCGAGGCCTCCCACCATCATCACGGCGTCTGTCTCTGTCACCTCTATCATCACGTGTGTACTCCCGGCGTGTGTTCTCATCACGGCGAGTGTCACGGCGTCCATCATCACGACGAGGTTCAGGTCTATCATCACGGCGTTGATATCCACGGCCATCACGTGTGTCACCTCTGTCACGATCACGTCGATCATCTCGAGTATCTCCTCTGCCACTGTCATATCTGTACGACCGAGTGTCTCGGCCTCCATCATATCCACGGCGAGCCACATTAGCAGAGGATGTAAAAGCACCAGGAGGATCATTATTATTGTCATTGCGCAAATCATAGGAGGATAACAAGCTGAAAAAGTCATCAGGAGTTGTATTGGGATTGCTATCAACCGAAGTAATGAGAGCATTATAGGAACCATCTAGGCCATGCAACAAGTATCCAACTAGTTCATCTTCTTCAAGGGGTTTACCAGCAGCTGCAAGTTCCGAGGCTAAACCCTTGACCTTTGTGAAATATTGAGCAGCAGTCATTGTACCTTTGCGTGTATCGTTGAGTGAAGCTCGAAGATGTTGCACCTTCGATCGGGAGGCAGTGGAGAACATAGCAGAGATTGCAGACCAAACAGCAGCGGTGGTGTCCATCCCGAGAACATGAGACAAGATGTCTGGTGAAAGCGAGTTGAGGAGGAACCGCAGTACATGTTGATCCCGTGCAATCCAAGCAAGGTACTCTGGATTATCAACCGTGATCTTGTTCTTCGCCGTGATGAGATCTATTGGGGTATTGGTATTCGGATATTGGGATTTGCGAGCCGAGGTGCAAGACAGCAGCAAGGCAGGATATTGGGTATTGGTGTATGGAAGCGGCGGCGGCAGAGAACTGCGACGGCGGCTGAGATATTGCGGCGGCGGCGGCACCTCAGAGGGATACGGCGGCGGCGGCAGCTAGGTCTTGGAAGAGACGCTCTGATACCATGTGAAGAATATGGAGCGAACGATATCCCCGTTAGGGGTATCGGGTACATGTTAAATAGGGTGGAAAAGCCCCACCGTGGCATTGTACATAAGCGCATACCAATACGTGTCGGAGTACTACTCCGTATACGTATGAGTATAGGATTACATTTAACAGGGGGAAGGAAGGCCCGTCGACGGGATGTCTGCGCGGGGGTGTTCGTTGACGGTGGCAACGGTGTGTGTGTGTGTGGTGGTGGGAGAGTGCTACACTTACGGGATATTTCTACGCACTATCCTTACGCGCACGTTGTGGGATTCTGTGATTAGCAAAATGAATGCAGTTGCTCTGATGTTTACTCCCTCAATTGATTCACGAGCAAACACGTCGGTCCGTAGGCATATTTCCGTAAGAATCATCTCGTAAGTGCAACATTATTGGGGGGAGGGGGGAGGGGAGGGAGGGGGATCGTAGCGAACACGGTTCAACACGGGGAGGCTCGATGGGAAGGGTGGTCGATCCGAGCATACGTAGCGGCGATGAAGATCGCAGTGACCACAGTCTCAATGGCTGCTGCGACAAGCAAATAGATTGCACCCATGGCGACGTGATAAACAATCTCAATCCGTTGTTCTTTTCTCCTTTGACCGGACAATCAGCTGCTCGTGGAGTCTATCGGGATGGTCGGCAAAAAGTTTAATGTGCTCTTTCATTACGGACCGTCCAATCAACTGGTACTTCACCATGTAGTTTTGGAGTACCACGGTACCGTAAAAGTAATCTCCTATTTCATGATCTATTAAGGGTACTAGTAGTAGTTTCTTCTGAGGCCCCTCAAATCTCAGGACCGACACTGGTCCATTGTCCACATCTGCATTGCATATCGTAGACCAGAGGAGTTTGCCTATTTTCGGTGAGCTCTTACTTTACCCGTTTGTAGCGGGGATCTCCAAGCCTCCAAGCAAACGATTTAATTTGGACATCACTTTAACATCCCACAACACTTGCATCGGTTTCACACCTTCAATGATTGGAACTTTCAGCATTCTAGAGCTTTGAAGTGGTATTACAGAGGTAAAACTTCTTTTTGGCTTCTCGGAGAGCTTCTTCAGGAAGGTAACTCTTCAAGAAATACCCTCCCTATTTTCGCATAGAAGCCCTCCTCCAAAATTTGTTTAGCTTTGTAAACTACTCATTCGAATACGACTCCGGAGTAATTTGGAAATTTAAACTAAGTTGTGAGGCTTCCCGCCGAAGCACTACTAGAACCTGAGAAGAAGTGCGTTTATAAACCATATAAACTAGAAGATACCCAGCGTGTTGCTGCGAGGATCGCTTTAAAATTTGCACTATATTATAAACAAAATTTATAAGAGAAGTGATACATTATGTGTTTTAAGTGAATATACAAAATTCAGTTGATCAAAGTATATATTTTTAATTATTAATACGGATAATTAGATGGTTTAATAAATGAATAATGTGTAGTTTGTATGTAGTGATTAATAAATATAAGTGAAGATGACATAGTCAATTGATTGGCTAGAAGAATGGATTATGGGGATAGATTGCATGTTGAGAAAGAAAAATCATAAATACATCTCAGTAAGGTTTTGTGTTATAAAAAGTATAGATAGATAGATGTGATTTTCTTAGTGGACCATGTAAATGTGCTAGGCACACAAATTTGGGCTCTGGTAGTCGTGGGACAACCGAAAACCCAGAATAGCCTGAGGGCTTTTCCACCGCAGAATGAGTTAACGAAATCAAGCGGAATTCATGTCACAAAGAAAGAAAAGAAAAAACCCGGAACTAATGGCTGCGCGCCAGTGACGACGAACCACGCGAACGACCACCCAAAATCGGCCGCCACGACATCCGGAAGCTCGAACGGCAATGGCGCCATCAAAGATCTCGCCCCGGCCACCTCCAATGGCCACCGCGTGCCAAACATTGTACACACATTCCCGACCGTGGGAGAGAGGGAGCGAGCTGCGCCGGCCGCCGCGGCTCCGCCGGTAGCACTCGTCTCCCTCGACCCAAGACCATGGCCGACGGCGACGCGCCGGCGCCCAACCGCGAGCGCACTAGGACGCGACAAGCGTCGTCCTTGTCGTCCGTAGACTGCTACCTCCAGCTCTCATCGCCATCTCCGGCGCCGTCTGCGCCGTCGTCGCCGCGGTCTCCGTCCCCGTTCCGAGCGCCCGCTGCGGCGGGGCACGCGCTGGAGGAGCCACCGAAGCGGCGGAGGCCGACGCGCCGCTCGAAGCCCGTGCGGATGTTCAAGAGCATGTGCCGGTCGCTCCCGGTGCTGACGGCGCCGCGGTGCGGGCGGCTGCTGCCAGGGCCAGCCGACGGGACCACCGCAGTGTCGGCGTCGCCGGCGCGGCTCTCGTCATCTGAATCTTTCCTGTCGCACCTGATTTCGCCGACGGCTGCCGCCGCCGGGACGTCCTCCTCCCACCGGCGCATGACCGGCACGCTGTTCGGGTACCGCGACGGACGCATCGCCCTGGCGCTGCAGGACAACCCGCGGTGCCGCCCCGCGCTGGTGGTGGAGCTTGCGCTCCAGACGCACGCGCTGCTCCGCGAGATCGGCACCACCTCGGGCGCGCGCCTGGTGCTGGAGACCGAGAAGAAGCACGTGGAGGAGGAGCACGGCGGTGGCGAAGAAGGCGGCGGCGGCGAGGGATGGCTGCTGGAGGAGCCGATGTGGACCATGTTCTGCAACGGGAAGAGGGTGGGGTACGCGGTGCGGCGGGAGCCGACGGAGGGCGACGTGGCGGTGCTGGAGACGCTGTGGGCGGTGTCCATGGGCGGCGGTGTGCTCCCGGGGAGGGCAGGCGCGGAGGCGCCGAACGGGGAGATGGCGTACATGCGCGGGTGCTTCGAGCACGTGGTCGGGTCCCGGGACTCGGAGTCGCTGTACATGCTGGGCCCGCACGGCGGCGACTGCCCGGAGCTGGCCGTGTTCTTCGTTAGGCTGTGACTGAGCCGAGCCGGCCGATCTGCTGCTTATCCCTCTCGGTCAACCACCGTACGTTGTGTATTGCTATACATACGGTACGGAGCGCGTGGCGTGCGTGCATGCATGGACGTTGATCTCTCCAACAACCTCTACTCGCTACAATTTTGGCCTGGCATACGTTTCTTTTCCTTGCCCGTGAGTTGGACACGTTCGAGGAAAAATGGATCAAATATCATGCGTGCACGAGTGCACGACCGATAGTTGACGTCATGCATGCCGATCGACCGGCCGGCCGGCCATGTGAGCTGACGGCGCCGAGAACATGTTTCGCTGCACACGCCAGCTCGTGAGTGCACATCATGCCGCGTCGATCACATCGATCGATTGCCACAGGCACGTAACCTGAAATGGCGTACTCGTAGTACTTGCATGCGGCAGAGACTAGTAGTGCGCTGTCTCTCTCTGATGCATGCATGCTGCATGGGCTCTGCACGATCGACGCAGCGCCATGGTGGTGTGATACTGATACGGCGCTGAAGGAGTGAGAGATTATGTGTGCACTGTAGGCATGCTTGCACAGTCAAAGACACAGCGCTTTTGGGCAGCGAGCACTGGTAGTGGCGAGGCGTTGTTTACATCACGCGCGCAGTTCCATAAACAAGAATATCCCCGCCCGGACACGGACAACACGACTGCAGTACCTTCATGCAGGCAAGCAAGCAATGCATTGTTTTGTACATTCATCCGTGACCATGTTCAAAATATCTGCAGATTGCACATCGATTCGTCATCGGTCCCGTACTAGTACTGCACAAGGATGGATATACGCACCACCGCGCATACAAGCGACGGGATGTGTCTCTGCAACTCGCCTTTTTACGGTGCTCAAACTCCCCGCTTGGCTCGTCGGTACAGGTCACGGAGCCGACTAGATTACGGAGCTTCTTCGTATTTTTTGCGGGAGGTCGACAGGTCCGTGAATCTAAACGTATACCACGTACCAAGCGGAGCCTAAGTGCTACAATAGTTTCGTTTGAAGTAACCATACCATACCATTAGCTTTGCTCTCCACGCTGTAACCAGATACCATTAGGATTGAAATTTTCGGCAAGGGCATCTCCAACAATGCCGATCCATTTGATCAAGGGGCGTTCCTATCTATCCATCCGGTCAGAAAACATGACTCATTGTGACGGACCCATTTCATTTTTTAGACATTATTTTGTTTTTTTGGCAATCAATTTGGGCCGGCCTTGCGTCCGCTTTTGATGCGTGTCCACCTATGGCCTGACCGCTAGTAACACAAACACGGATTGTGCCCTGCCTTCTCTCGCCCAATCCATATCGTCATAGCTCCGTTCACCCGTACCGTCGTCGGCTCGCATCAGTTCTCTTTGCCACACTCCCCGCTCGTCGCCACGCCACATCCTGTCGGCCCGCACATCCCGCCTGGACTCGCTTCCCTACAGTTGAAAACGGGCGGAGGCGCCTCGTCCACGACTACCACCCACAAGGTGTTTGGCCGTTTTCCCGAGATTCTCGTGAGAGGTACGATTTTGTCACCTTCCATGGCGGATAGCTCGGACGGGTACTTTTACAACAACAACGCATTATGAAGCAACAACCAATGTTGGTCCCCGGCCGTGCGCCGGCGTTGGATCGCATAAAACCAACATACCCTGCCAATGGTTTCCGGCGACACTCCCGGATGGTGAGACATGTGTTTAACTGTATTCGGGTGGGTGTGTTGATCTACGATGATTAAATCAAATGCAATACCACTGCTCTCGGTAAGATTTGCTTCTACTCTCCAAAACTGCATTGCAACTGTTCGAATGCTTGCATATGGAGTTGCCGGTGATCTTGTTGATGCACACATGCACATGAGTGAGTCCACATGACTAGAGTCGATGCACAAGTTCTACAAAGCCGTCGTTGCGTTGTTTGGTCTAAAGTACTTTAGAGAGCCAAATCTATATGACACTGTCTGGTTTTTGTCGATTGACGAGTCAAGAGAATTTCCTAGCATGCTTGGAGGCATATGTATTGAGAGTGGAAAAACTGTCTGATTTGCTTGGCAGGGACAATATAAGGGACATGTTGGAGAATGGACGGTCATACTTGATGTAATGTTCCCATATTTTAAATAATGTAATATCATATGTGTTATTGTGCTAGTACATGTATCAATTGCTAACACCACAGTACAAGATGAAATATCATGCAAATACGTCAAATTCTGTTACACCACATGACCCCGTCTTACATCAATATGAACATACAACTTGCATAGTCTCAGAAGACTAGCATGAACTGAATTACACGTTGCATAGTCTAAAAAACTAGCAGGAAACATAACATTACAACGGAAAACATAGTACAACATTGAGCCTCATCTTTTTCATGTGACACCGAAAAAACATGTTGGCAGTAGACTCAAGATCCTAAACGAAATCCTCACTCGTCATCAGAATAAACTGCACGGTGGAATATGCAGTCACAAGGGATTCAATAAAATTTAATGTATTGGCAAGTAACACTATGGTGGATATAAATGGAAAGACTATACTACATGCTTATATGACTGAGTGGAGTTTTGGCTAAGTTTGCATAAAGCCAGTTTTCTCCTAACTCGTTTGTAAAGTCATTTTGTTTTCAAAGGGTGGAAACATTGGAATAAAATTCAAGCACCACTATTATTGTTCACCTAACCAAGTTTTACTTATTGAAAAATGATGATGTGATTCTTCTGTCCATCCTTGTCCAGCTGCTCGAAGTCCTCCATAACCGGGGACACGGATAAGACCTTAGTTTTGTTAACTCTGCAGAGGTTATGCACTTTTACCTTTTGTCTTCAATTAACCCAAACGGCCTATGCACCCAGAGTGCATCAAAGAAACAAGAGAATTGAGACGAGATCTTTCAGAACTAAGAATTCCACCCACTAGCAAGACCCGTTCCACCTATAATTATGCTACATCTGCTTGTCAAGGCTGTGTCGAACTCTCACAGCCTAGTTGATCAAGACAGAGTCCATATGTCAAAAGGCTGCACGGGGAGCAATATAAACTTTGGGTCATCATAATCACTTTGTTCCTGGGTGACATTCCTCAAGTGAACACCTCAGGAGATTAAATGCACCGAGGAGAACTCAACTATCAGCAGCCTTGCACTACCAAATCCACCTAGGTGTTTCATTAAATTTATTACTTAGAATTTTTCATCAACATATATTAAAAACCATTATAAAATCATGGTAAGCATAAAATAAACTTGAGGGTGTCTTCACTACTTGGGTGAAAGGTAGCTACACACTACTAGGGTTTATAGCATATCATATACTTAATAAATAGATCCTATCATGCATACTACTCAAATCCACTAATGCATAGTGAAAATATAGGTAATGGATGGGGTGTCACTTGCGTTGTTGAAATTGGTGTAGAGATACACTCTCTTGACAACTAGATCGTTTCTCTTCATACAATCTAAACAATTCAAACAAAATAACAGAATAAACAAGCATTCTCAACCAATGGAAAGACAAACATAACATTCAACAAACGTAGTCTAAAGGGTTTCAAAGCTAGAAGGGCTAAGGCAAGGTCAAGGCTTATCACAATAATTTAGTTCACTAAGGAAACTATTGTGATTGGGTTGAAGGCTTACCAAAAGGGTCTTTGGTTGGTCAAGACTTAGATTTGAAAAATCCAGACTCAAATGGTCATACTTGTCGAGGAAGTTCCAAGAGTTCACTTGGGATGGACTTGGTTTTACATTTGGGTCTATGGTTGTACAAAAACCACTTGATACTAATAATCTTGAATAGGTTGGATGATTTCTCCAAGGCTTCACATTGTTGGTCTTCGTGAAGATCATCTTCACGCTCCCATGTAGCTTCCTCATCAGTGTGGTGACTCCATTGCTCCATGCAGAACTTCATGGTTTTGGTGCATAGGTTTAGGTTCACTAACTTGTTTAGCATGTGAGGGAGATGGAGTAGAAAATAGAGTGAGAAGAAGGAGAAAGGAGAAATAAAGGTGGTTGGTCTTTAAACACAAGATCACACATGGCGAGTTTTATTCATGTTCTTCCTTCACTTCCTTTAGTTTCTTCTCGTTGTGGTGGAGTCTAAGTTCTTCTCTAAGTGTTTCAATAATCTTCCATGTCGTACTCCTGGTTGAGTTGAAGAACATCATCTGAAGTGCCCTCTAGCTTTTTAGGGACTTAGTCATCTTGGAATAAGATAAGAATTTTGAGAGGTAGATTGTAGATAGGAGTACTAAGGTTTAAGATTCACTAGATGTCTTGTATGTGATTGACATATACTAGGGACTTGTTCTTGGATCCAAAATGGGTACAACATCAATGGTAAAAGGATAGAAACAAATTCCATGGTATGATAGGTGTATCACTATGATGGATTTTTGGCCAAACTTACATGGAAATGGTTCAAGGGTGCCTAAATTGTTTAGGTACTGATGTCTCTGGTCCAAGGTCATTATTTGGAGCAATATTTCTTAAGAAAACATATTCTAAATATTTATGGAATTAAATCTATGTCAAAATACTCAAATGGCCAACTTAAAACTAAACTTATCCAAAAATTATTTTGGGCATGGGGGTCTATAAGAAAACATCTTAAGGTTTCCAAATATATTTTATTTGCAACTTTTTGGATTTGTAGAATCTGAATTATGCCAAAATTCATCCAAATGGCTCATTTAAATTTGGACAAATTTTAAATATTCAAATTTGAATTTGGACAGTGCGAAAAGTTTCTACATGTCAAGGTATTTTAAAAAAGCTAAAGTTTGCTAAATTTGGCCTTATGGTTAAAAATATATGAATGTTCTAAGTTGCAGGGGTAACTGATCTTGGGGCAAGACGACACAGGCGTTTGGGAGAGGGTTTAGCTCAGAGGAAAACATGATGGAACTCGATCTGGTAGCCGGCAATCAAGTCGCCGAATCTCCGATCTCGATATATTGACTTAACTCTCGTGTTACACTGGATGATCGATATCAAGCGATATTGCTAGGGCTCTTGGATCTCGTCCAACTAGACCTAAGGGGCGGGTTTATAAAGCACCCGGACCCCTTGGCTTGCCCTCCAAGGCGCATCTTGAATCCTACCCGGTCACTGCATATTAAACCTTAACTTTCCTTACCGTAACCCACAATCCGGGTTACGAGGCCTACAATCTTGGGCCTTCTAGAAGTTCTTTTATCCTCAGCCGGATCTCGTGCAGCGTCCTCGGGGCCGAATTACACCTTGGAGTTGGCCTACCGGGTTATTATCCCTCCATCAGTAGTCCCCAGAATAGCTTGGGCTTCATAGGATCCTCTTTGAAGCGCGCGCTATTCCCTGTAAATTTATCAAACTTACAAGTTCAATGGAGTCCGGGTTAATTAGCTTTGATAAGTAGCTAGGCCTAACTCCACGGTGGCCATATAGTAACCCGGCTTTCTCCAAGTCTTTACTTGTCTCTCCGGGTCAACACCCTGATAAGAATGTTAAAGATCCGGCTAGCTTTACTCGATAACTGACCCTAATATTGCGGAGAAGATCTCATTCTTATTTCCGTCCGGATATCTCGTTTATCACTCAAAGCACACCCCACAGAATCCAGGCAAATAGCCGTTTAACCCAAAATTTCCGGCTGCCAACCGTTGAGCTAGGTTTAGCCGCCCACACCCTTATAAATAGGCACATAGGAGCAAATCCAACCCCCACGGCTCATTTTTCCCCTTTCTTCTTCCTCCTCGCCTCCGCGCCCAGGCTCACAGAGCATCGCCACGGAGACCTCACGCGCATCACCAGAGCCAATACGCCGCCGGTTGCGCTCCGCCACGGTTCGCCCCGTGCCGCCGCCAAGATCCGCCGTCACACCCCCGACCTTTCCGCCGGGAATCGCAAAGGGACACCAAGCTTGTGCTATTTGCCCCCGTCGGGCTTCACTTCGATCTCCTCCAGTAAGTCTCTCATATCTATCAACTTGTGCTTGCAATTTTCTCGATTTACTTCAGATTAGATCTAAGTCAACCCACCGGTCATTTTTCTGGTCACGCCGAATTAGGTTGCTCGAATGCATTCTAACTCACCCAACGGATTGAATATAGACTTCACTTTACTCCCCTGCTGCCCATAGTCACTAATTTCACCACAAATCTAGAAATGGAATCTCCAATCTAGGCTCGGGCCGCCCAAATTTTCCGCTCCTGACTCTGTTACCCGGAAAATCTTCTTTTTCCGGCTCTTTTGCTTACAGTATATACATGGGAAACCATCCAACTTCTTCAAACACCTTTCAATACATAAGCTCCCCATAATTTTCATAATGATGCTTGATACCCGGATAACTTGTAATCTTGCTCCACAAAACGATACCCGGATAATACTTAGCTTCCATGTTATCTTGATATCGCTCGTCAATACTCAGACAACTCACGGCTTCCGAGTATTATTCCTTGTACCCTTCTACCTCGTGCTTTGCAGGTCAATCCCATGGCTCCCAAGAAGCAGGGGAAAACACCGGCCAAGGCGAAGACCACCAGCTCCATATCCGCTAATTGGGCGCGATCCACGGTTACGAAGGCCAAGTTAAAAGAACTGGCCGACTTAGGGGTTCTACCCTCTCAAAAGGAAATCTACTGGAGGGTGCCGGGCAACGAGACCCGGCCTACGCCCGCGGACGATGAGGTAATATGCTTTGTGGAGCACGTGACCCGGGGGTTCCGCCCTCCGGGTCACCCATTCTTTCGAGACATTTTGAGCCACTATGGCCTCCGAATATTTGACATAGGGCCTAACTCTGTGTTAAATATTTCCCATTTCATCGTTCTTTCCGAGTCATACTTGTGCACACCGCCAAGTTTGGCTCTTTTTATCGAACTTTTTCAGTGCAAACCGTGCCGCGAAAGCGGTGACGGGGCACTTCTCGCTTGCGGCGGGGTCTCTATCCAGCGCCGCAAGAATTCTCTGATGCCACCTCTCACTCTCAACTCCCACGTCAAACACTGGCAACTCTCATATTTCTATTGCCGAGACACCTCCCCACCTGGCCAAAAGAAACTGCCGGGTTACTCGGAGGGACTTCTCGATATCTCCGAGACCTTCAACGCCTTTGCCCTTGACTCGGACAGGGAGGCAATCCGGCCTTTATTAGCCAAAATCTCTATTCTTTCGGCCCAAGGTCTCATTGGGCTTAACCTGGTGAAAACTTGGGTCGATTTCCGGATCCAACCCAATTCCATCCGCACTAAGTTAATGTGGGAGTATTCGGGGCACACCACAGACTCGCTCCGATACTCCACCCATAGCTTTGCAGCCGGAGACACCAACAAGACTATCAAGAGCTTCTTGACAGAGAAGTTGGAGGTAATCCGCAATATAGCCGGGTTAGAACCCTTCACGCGTGAGAACCCGACCCCCAAGGTAAAGACTCGGCTTTCATATCTTTATCTTCACACTTTCCACACGATATGGCTAATAACCCTTATTCTTATATCTCCATCTCAGGTCGATGATCCCTTTTGGAAAATTGAAACTCCTCCTAGCTCTGAAACTCCAGAGGAGAAAGAAGACGCCGTTAACTCGGATGAAGGTACATTCCGAATTTCACTTAGCTTTTTTGAAATCGCTGTTGCTCGTTCTTCATTTTCCGATTGTAAATCCTGATAACTTTCAGAACAAGAAGAGAAGGACGACGAAGAAGAAACTGAAGGCAAGGTGGAATCAGCGAGTGACGAGGACGACGCTGAGCCAACAGTCAAGGTCGGAGCAAAGAGAAAACCCCAAGGGGTCGTCTTCAAGGTTCCATACCTTTTCCTTGCCTCTAAACCATATTTCTTTGATAACATGCACGAGCTAAACCGGAAATCATCCACTTGGTCATATTTGAAGGAACCGCTCGTGACCAAGCGTCGGGTGACTCGGAACTTTCCGGGTGATGGCGCTCTTAACCCGGGCATTTCGTCGTCTCCAGCTCAACGCGCTGGTATTTGACTAATTCCTTCTTGGGTATCAAAGCCTTTCTGAACCATCCCCTTACAGGATAATCCTATGTCTTGCTTGATGTTTTTCAGCTTCATCCGGGTCCAGCAGCGAGCTCCCCTCGGACTTCGTGGTGAATGCCGGGTAAAGTTCCCTTCCTGATGCTTTATCACCTTTTCATCACTTTTTTCCAGTTATATGCTAACTGCCTGCTTACATTGTCCAAAGAGCCGCGGTCACTGTTAGCGACCAAGAAGATATGGAGACCGATGACCCGGATATGGAAAACCTGACTGATGATATGCATGCCGCGGCTGGCGGAGAAGGACAACAAGTGCCACCAATAAACCCAGCCGACCGAGAGGCCGAGTATCCCGTAGCCTCGCACGTACTCGAGGAGGAAGAAACTGCGGGCTTGGGCACGGGAGGAGGGGCACCAGACTCCGATACTCGGACGACCCGTATACCCTCTTTTAAGAAGAGAGCCCCCTCTCCAAGTCCCCAAGATCCCGGGTCTTCCCATTTGGGCAATGATACTTTTGACCAGATGATGAGAACTCTCCTTGCTATGAAGGCCTCAGAGAGAGATGTGCTAGAGAGCATGGCAGCGGAGCACCAGGTAATGTTACCTAATATCTCTTCTTATCCATCTAGTCCCCAAGTGCCGAGTATAATTTGTTGAAATTGTGCTCGGTATTCTGCGCGATAATCGGCTTTGCCATGATACCCTACTAATTCTCATACTTTGGTTTCTCACAGGCACAGGCCACCCGGTCTGACGAACTTTTGCTCAAGACCGAGCAACTGCTGCTTGCCGAGGTAAAGCGGAGGGAGGCCCTTGAGGATGAAGTGGAAACTTTAAAGAAAAACGTTTCCAAATACAAGAAAAGGTGTACCACTGCTCGAACCGCACTGAAAAAGCTGTCGGAGCAAGTTACTGATACTTATCGTATCTTGCTTAGTAAGTTTCTTGCTGCTGACTGCTTTCACGCCTCTATTTTGTTACATGTTACTCGGAATTACTGATATGGCCTTTCTTTGTTTCAACTGCAGGTGCTAACCTTGCAACCCCAGAAGAAGATGCTGTTGCCAAGGCTAAAACTTTAAAGACTGTGCTCCGGACTTTCTTTGCCGGCACCAAGTATGTATTAGATGCCGTGAAGTGTCCGACTGAGGTATATCCGGCGAGGAAAATCTTATCCAAGCTTGCTCCACTGTGCCTGCATGGATCGAGATCTGGAAACGATCGGCATGCCGGATTGGTATGACCCAGGCCTTTGCGTTGGCGAAGGCTTATTTTCCTAAGCTTGAGCCGGCAAAAGTGATATCTGGGTTTCCAGAATTCAAAGCAGACGGCTCCAAGTTTGGGCCCAAGGACTTCAAGGCCGTACAATCCGCAGTGCGTCACTCGGCAACTACTTTGGCCGATAGCATGGATATGGGTACGCTTATGAGTTCGTACGATGCTGAAGGCAAAATCGTGAAGGAGGAAGCACCCCCACCCTTGGACATTTTGGAGAAATGGCTGCCGATTCGGCCAGGAAGAGGGAAGAAACCGCGAAGAGGGAGGCCGACTTAGGATCAGAGCCAACCACCTCTACACCGGCTGTCCTCCCGCCTGTCCGTCCTGATGCGAAGAATCCGGGTGACGATGCCGGGAGAGCTGCGGAGCAAGCCCAGGACCAAGACCCCGAGGGCAAGGACAAGGGTGTGGACCCTACTCAAGAAGCCGAGTAAACAAATGTTATCACGATACCTTGGTCGTTTCGCTGCTCTTGTTCGAGACAGATATTCTTTTGTTGGTGCACCTATGCACCTTTGATACTAGTACCAAGATTTGTAACGTACTTTAATTCCTTGATATACCTCGTGCCTCTTCTGGCCTCTGGATGAATTGATATTTATCTGGTTTTTGAGATTATTCTCGATATCCGGCTTTCCTTATTGTTCCTTTTGTGAGACTCGGTTTCCGAGCATCGTGGGTTCTGACAGCCGGACTTTTCTCTAAGTCCCCAAGTCCCCAAGACTCGGATGCTAGGGTTTTTTGAGCTTACTAACAACTTGTTTCTGTTTCAAAATCTCCAGTCCCCAAGGCCCGAAATCCGAGTCTGGGATGTGTGGTCTTTTCCAGAGAACAAATTGTTTTTACTAAGCCCAAGCCCTAGAGCCGTTTCACGTGAGTATTGAAGTTATGCTTGATAAACGTTGAGTTTCCAGCTATTAGCCTTATACTCTGCATAACTTGTGGTTTAGATGACCCTTTTGACAATCTTGTACTATAAGCCGGATTTTGCGTGGATATCATGTTGTTACATCTATACGAAAACAGGGTCAGGCAAGTCCCATTGGGCTTCATGGCTGATTGTAATCGTAAGCGAGCAAATCATGCCACTTTAGTGCGAGTCACATCGAGCTTAAGTAAGAAAAGTCAAGAAAATTTGGCTCCTTTGACCGGTTATAAGATTGCAGCCGTACTCGTTTGCAAGTAATCGGCCCTTATAACTCATAGGCATCAAGGCCGGGTCTTTGAGTTTGTAATTGTGCTATTCAAGCAATCAGCCCTCAAGACCTATATATTGCAACATACTTGATGATACTGATGTACTGGTAGCGATAAATAATACTTATCTGTAACCGGAGTGAAGATCATAAAATAAGACTTGATAACCATCTCTTTATTGATACGAGAAAGTTTTGGGTCAGTAGGCCGCCTCATTAAAAACCTTCCAGTCCCCTTAGGTACCCTGGATAGGAAAAGAGTGCGTCTGGAACCTGCTGCCCGTTACATTGTTTTAGTTCTTCTTGGGACTCTGTCCGGAACTGACGTAATCGATGCACACTCTCCACTTGTTGATCTTTTTTACTATGAGTACCGGGTTTGCCAGCCAATCCGGATAAGGCGTTTCCATGACGCGGCTGGCTGTGGACGGCTGCGCAATTTTTTTTCTCGTGGAGGATTGTTTGAGTGAATCACCCTTGATGAAAGCCACCATCTTGGTATCTCGTGCTGTCTTGAGCTTTGCCCTTTCGCCTTCAGTACTCGGCTTTTTCAAGGCTGTTCTGTCATCCGGGTCTGCTTGAGACCGGTAATATTTGAGTTCCTCTTTTCTACAAGCTTGTTCAGCCATTGCTGCATCTCCTTCCTCGCACTCAGCCGCTATGTCCCGGCTTCCATGTATGGTGATGGTCTGTTTAGGACCCGGGATTTTTAGCTGTAGATACACGTAACACGGCCTAGCCATGAATTTAGCATAAGCCGGCCTTCCGAATAGCGCGTCATAAGGACTGCGCAATTTGACCACCTCAAAAGTGAGCCACTCAACTCGATAATTATCCTTTGATTCCCCAAAAGCTACCTCCAATGCGATTTTTCCCTCGGGGCACGCTGAGTGACCCGGCACTATCCCATGAAAAATTGTTGAACTTTTTTGTAGCTGAGACTCCTTGAGACCCATGCGTAGAAAGGTTTCCCAACACAGTATATTGATGCTACTTCCACCGTCCATCAAGACCTTTTTCAGCTCATACCCATTGACCTGTGGTGCGACTACCAATGCTAAGACTCCCGGGTGTTCTATTCTTTCCGGGTGATCCCTTCTGCTCCATGTTACATCCTGTTCTAACCATCTCAGGTATCTCGGGACAGCCGAGGACACCGAGTTTACCGCCTGTTTCAGTATCTTCTTGTCCTTGTTGGAACTTCCTGTAGTATGCACGTGATACTGACCCAACTGCTTGGGGTTGGCCTGGAAACCTCCTGCTCCCCCTTGGTTGTTACCTTGATTTCCAGCTGCCGGGTTACCGGCTGGGGGTGGGCCGTTGCCCGGGTTTCCACCTGGACCCGGTCCTCCTCCCCGACCTGCACCTCGCATGGCTCTGTTCACTTCCTCATTCTTCCACCTCTGTAGGTCGGCGCACTGCTCCAAGGAGTGGTTAGCTGGCCTACCGTTCCTGCTGTGCTTCGGGCATGCCATTCTGAAGATGTCCCAATTATTACTCGGCCTTGGTGGCCCTTGATAGTTTCCTCCATTGTGATTTCCAGTATTGAAATTTCCTTCTGCCCTGGGTCTGGAAGATCCGGCTTCAGTGTTGGCGACAAACTCGGAGCCTCCTTCAAACGGGCGCTTGTTCTGGCTATTGTTACCCGACGCTGATCCATTGCCGGTTCTTCCGTTATTACTCGTGTTTGCTTTTGCTTTTTTATCGTCAGTTTCCTCTTCCGTAGTGTCCGTTGCGACATGTTTGTTGCATGCATCCATCAGTTCTCCCATTGTAACCTCCGAAGCATTCCGACTAGATTTCATGCGAGTTAATTTTTGTACTAAAGGTGTGTACTTGCAGGTCTTTGCCATAGCTTGCAGCGCATCCTTGGGCTGAATATCTGTAGATGAATGAAGTATTTCCATAACCCGGCGCACCCAGCTGCGCGCCGATTCTCCCTTCTTCTGAACACATCGCTCTAGGTCATCAATAGTGAATAACTTTCTTCACGTCCCGTGAAAGTGCTTGATAAACGCAGTTTTCAATTCTTCCCATGACTTGATAGATCATTCTGGTAGATTGGTGAACCATAACTTTGCTGCTCCCTCTGACATCATTAGATACATGAATTTGGCTTGAAGATTCTCGGACGCATTGCGAATCGACATGGCCATCTCGTAACTGCTCAACCATGTTTCCGGATCCATAGTCGGCTCGTAATTCACTACTTTACCCGGTTCTTTGAACTTTTCCGGGTAAGGCTCAGCCCTGATGCTATCTGAAAGACACTTAGGTCCTGCAAGAATGGTCGAAGCTGGTCTTACCTGGGAAACGTGTGATTCTGCAGGGGGTACAGCTGGACGCGGTACTGCTGGTATCCCATGTACCGCAGACCCGGCCATGGCTCTCCTGGCTCTGGAACTGTCCACGATGGCCTGTGCTGCTGATGCTGCTGGTACTGCCTGAATGTGTGGAGGAGGCGGCATTTCCTGCTGCTCTTCCCTCCGCCGTGCCGAACTTGTCTGGATATTGCCGGCATTACCTTGCTGTTGGCTGACATATGGTGTCCCATGCATTCCACTTCTGTGATCCGGGTAATTAACTTGTTGTGCCACCGCAGTGCGCAGCATATCTATCGCCCGCCGGGTCTCCTCTGCGTGGGGTGACTCTCTCACGGGGATTTGATTCAGTGCAAGCGTTGCCGCGTATAAGTTGTCCATGGGATTGTTGTAATGACCCGCTGGTGTGCGAAAACGTGATGGTGGTGGTGGTGGTACAGTATTGCCGGTAGTAACTCCAGTCTGTGGTACGGGTAACCCGGCCTGCGTGTCTACCGGTTGTACTCCTCCGGTTGTCGGCTGGTGGGCGGTTCCTTGATTTGCCGCTGGGATCGGCTGATCCTGAGGCGTGATAAATAGCGCAGCCGGGTTTATGACTCCTCCTAATGCTGGCAATCTGGTTTGGTGCCTTTGATGTATTCTAGTTGTTTCCTCTCGGAGCCGGGTTTCCAGTGCATCCAGCTCGCGTTGTCGCGTGGCCATCCCTTGTCTTTCTGCCTCTACTTGCCTTCTCTGCTGCTCCAATGCACGACGGGCTACGTCCAAATCCCTAACACGTTCCGCTGCGTTCTCTGGAGTGATAACTGTGGCAAGAACTGTCGGATCTAGGATCAGATTGTTGTCGAACAGGGCCGGATGTTGTGGATTGGAAGGACCCGCTCCTGGTGTCCGGTTTGCTAGGAATCCAAACGTGTTCGCGTGTAACTCGTTTTCTGGCGCTTGACCGGTAACCGATGCCGACTCTCCGTCAACCTGGGCCAAAACCGTGTTTCCATTAGCCGGTCCTTGCTGCCGGGTCAATGCTTGTGCTGCCCCGGCTGCGGCCGCGGTTACGTTCTCTTGGTTGAGATTGGTCGCGGGTGCCGTGTAAACCGCAACCCGGTGCACAATGCTTGGCGCGAATCCATACTGTTCCTCTTCGCTGCTGTGTTCCTCGTACCGGTTCCCCAGTAGATGCATGATAGATTCGGTATCATCTTCTTTCTCGACCCGGCCACGCGGGGTCCATGCCGGCTCCTCCGGCTGTTCCCACTTCGTGGTGGGCTCTTCTGTCGGGTTTGTTGTCCCAACTGATTCTTCTCCATCTGATTGGATATAGCTGGTCTTCCCTGACACAGAATCAAACCCAAAGTCCTCAGGGATCGAACCGGAAGTACGTACCATACCGATGAAGACGCTGATCTGGCCGATTGTCATGATAGATCCGGATTCGAGGAGATCCGACTCTGGCCCCCAGCCGGAATCGTCCACCATCTTCTCTCCTTCGCGGTCGATGTAGATCTCGCCGATGACTAGATTCTCCATGCTCTTCCGAGCTTCTCCCGTGATGTAAACACCTTTGGACGCAGGCCCCACGGTGGGCGCCAACTGTCGTGGGATAATCACGGCAGACGTTACCGGGGGTAACTGATCTTGGGGCAAGACGACACAGGCGTTTGGGAGAGGGTTTAGCTCAGAGGAAAACATGATGGAACTCGATCTGGTAGCCGGCAATCAAGTCGCCGAATCTCCGATCTCGATATATTGACTTAACTCTCGTGTTACACTGGATGCTCGATATCAAGCGATATTGCTAGGGCTCTTGGATCTCATCCAACTAGACCTAAGGGGCGGGTTTATAAAGCACCCGGACCCCTTGGCTTGCCCTCCAAGGCGCATCTTGAATCCTACCCGGTCACTGCATATTAAACCCTAACTTTCCTTACCGTAACCCACAATCCGGGTTACGAGGCCTACAATCTTGGGCCTTCTAGAAGTTCTTTTATCCTCAGCCGGATCTCGTGCAGCGTCCTCGGGGCCGAATTACACCTTGGAGTTGGCCTACCGGGTTATTATCCCTCCATCAATTTCTATTTCGAAAAAACAGAAAAAAAAACCTTGGACAAGTGGAAGCTTCTGATTGGTTGGGCTCGGGCTCGGAGTGGGCTTGATCCGTGGCTTGGCTCGGCTCGATTTAAAACCAACCATTCGATCGGGATGTAACGACACAGATTAAAAGAGAGAGGAGGGGGTGGCTCACCGCGTTGAAACACACGAGAAAATGACGATGCGGCGGGGCTGATGCTCGGGCACGGACGACGTCAAGGCTACAGGGTCCTTGGACTTGGGAAAACCACCACGAGGACCGGCGGGAAGATTGGAAGCGAATGGTGATGGCGGCATCAACCGGCGCTTCCCGGAACGACGATGACGAGCGGATTTAGGGGCTTCATGCTCCGGTGAGATGCAGATGACGATGGCGCGACCACTTCCCGCGCGAAACAAAATTGGGCAAGGGCATAAACAGATGCGCGGGGACAAGGGGAACGAGAATAACGGGGTCTCGGACCCTAGGGCTCACCGTGCTAGCCGGAGATGGAGAAACAAAGCCGCGGGATGGATGAACTCCGGCCAGGAATCTCTCCGGCCTAGGTTTGCAATAACAGTGGGGAGGAGAGGGGAAACGACGAGGAGGGGCATGGCTATAAGGGGAGGGCTCGGTGGCAACAATTAGTGTCCTAAAACACCCTCAATGAACACGAATCAAACAAGAGAAGAAATAGTGGTTTCTTTCGTTTCGAGGGTTGAAGACGGTGACGTCATTGATGACGTCATCAATGGTTTTTTCTGTTTGATTAAATCCTTAATAACTTCGGTTTTAAAAATCCAAATCACCTCAAAATAATTTCTAAAAATTTGTCAAAATAATATCTTTGAACTAAAACAGGTGTGTGATGTTTTTCCACACATATCAAAATTTGAAAATTTGAATTTCAAATTTGAATGCTTTCTTAAATGATTTAAAATGCCCCTTTTTAAATATAGAAAACCAATAATAAGGAAATTTGACTTTATAAAAATAAGAAAATTCTAAAAATAAAACCATTGAGTTTATAAATCATAATATATTATTTTGTGCCCAAATCAAATGTTGAAACTCATTTAAAGATTTAAATCATTGATAACTGTTTTTTTAAATAATAGTATTTGAGTTTTATCATTAATAATCAACTATTACGAAGGATCATATTCATTATGTTTTCAAAATCCAAAATTGTATTTCCAAAGGAAAAATATAATTCCAAACCTTTTGGTTTTAAAACATTGCTTGAAAATAGTTTCTTTGATCAAAATCAAGGTTTATAAAATAGAGGTATATTTGGATAACAATTCCAAATACATTGGAAAGCACATATAATATTTCTTTTGTGTTTTTATTTTCTTTGGTTTTGGTGGCTTGAGTTATCAAGAATTATGTTTTTCAAAATTTTAGTGATTTTTGCACTTTCCAAAAAGCAATGATGTTACGTACTACCAACCTTAAAGAAATATCGTCCCGAGATTTGGGAAGGATAGAAAGAAAGATAGGTTTGGGTAACGGGGTTCCAAAACAACTGGGTGGGCTACCACCCTTATAAGAAACTTTTGTGGGTAGGCTAAAACTCTTGTCTAACTAGCTGCTGGGTTTACTATATCTTCAGCTTGAGTCATCATCCATAATATTGTTGTATGTCATCTATCAAATCCTTGTTGGTAATTGGGGTCTTGAATCCATGTATACAACCATTAGGGTTCTATGAGTCCACATGTACTTCTAGCAGAGTGTGTCTATTCAAATGGCTTGAAGTGTGGTTTTACTCAAGATGGCTTGAGTAGATCTTTCCCTTGTAGTAGAGTTGCGGACCCACATAAGTCTGTTGAACTACCTACACCGAGGTGTCACTCTTTGGGTCAATCAAGAGTCCTTGGGTCACTCTCAACTTGGTATTTTGATGTCTTTGGCAATCTTCCATCTTGTTGTTGTCATCCTTCAAGGCAAACACCATGCTATTTCTAACAAAACTCTCATGGTAGAAAAAATCTTCCATTGTTTGATCACTCCAGGGTTGGCTTTATCCTCACCGAAATATAGTACGTTTTAGAAATACTTTCCTAACATAGGGTTATGATTACATTCCACCATTGTATGGTTCAGGTTTAACATCATCCTCTCTCTAATAGGTATTTCATTCAGATTTACCACTCCTCGTAGCAAGAGTGAATAATGTGGGTAGTCATCATGGGGGCCAATCCATGTTGCACTCAATCATTACCTTGTACTTAGATTGGTGAATCTTGTATAATAACACTAGGTCACCTTACTTGTCTTAGCAGATAGTTTCAAATCTGTAAGACATACCTGAGCTAAACTATCGATCCACATACTATTGGGTTGCGTAAAACTCTAATGCAACACAAACTAGATAGTTGTGTTTCTTCATTGTTTCTTCTCTTGGTGTAGGGTGAATCTTCAAAATCTTCATATGAAGTTGGAATATTCTTCAAGATCATTCCTGATTTCCATATATTTGTTGCAACTCTTTACATAACTCTGTTTGTCACAATGGGGAAACACACTTCTCATATAACATATTATTTTATCACAATGAGGGCACATAACATCACTGTATTTTATTAAACTAGGGAGCACCTTCTGAGGAACATCTATTCCTAAAATAAAATTTCGCACAAGACTCCTTCTTGTTTCTCACCATGTCATCCTGTAGTGTTGGCAACTTCATGCTTTTCGGACTATTTTTACTTTGGGTTTGGTGGCATGTTCCTCGTTTCTGGGCAGTTGCCTCTATAATGCCCCATGTTTTTGCACTTATAACATTGTATATGCCTGTGGTCCTTCTTTTCAGGACAATCTTTAGCATAGTGTTCTTTATTTATGAAGTTGAAGCATAACACTTGGTTGATGTCCTTGTGGAAGTAGTTGGGGTTCTAAAGTTTCTTCTCCGGGAAGTCACTGGCATAATGTCCTATATCTCTGCAATGAAAGCAAGTGACTTTTCTTAGGTCCTTCTTCCTTTTCACCGGCATTTCTCTTGGCCATCATATCTTCGAATTGTTGTCCAGTATACTTTAATACATTGGCTGAAACTTTAGGTTGCTTGTTGGAACAATTTCTTGATAAATTCCCATCTTCTTCGCAAGAATAACAACACTTGGTGGTGAGTTCATATGAATATGCATGTGGCATAGTCTTGGCTCCAATATCTATCTTGACATGGTCCATCTGAATAATATCTCGCTTGCGTTTTCCTTTCACTTCTTGTTTTCCTAAGTTCTCCTTGAATTCTCTAGTTGTTTGCACGCTGACTTGTCTTCCTACCTGTTGTACCATGCATGGGGTAAAGTGGACATTGTGTTGGGACATGTGTTGTTCCTTCACACAAAATACAAGTAACCTGAGTGATGTACTCTTCAGTTGAATTGGTGGCATCACCATGGGGCCATTCATGAGGACCTTCTTTTGATAGGTGCCCCATCTCTCCACAAGCTTTGCAGGCTTTGAGTGTTGTAATCATTTCCTCTTGTAACTCCTTGTTGCCTTTACTTTTATTGATCCAATATATAGGATAAACTCCATCAAATTCTAAATGTCTGACATGTGCATGAAATTCAATTTCATATCAACATGCACATATTTAGGTGGACTTTATCCTATGTATTGTAGTTGCTCTAATTACTTTGGACCTAATGAGTTTGGGTACCATGTTGTACTTAAATGTTTTTTAGGTATACTCGAGATGTATTAGAATCTTGTCTCATTTTCTAGGAAGGTGTTATCACCATTTGCTTATTGGAGCCAAGCTTGGATGATCGTGAAATCTTATCTCCTACATCACCCAATGCTATCCCGATAACAAGTATCTACCTCATGCATACATTTCTAGCTTTCAACCTTGTGTAGGTTGTATCATGGCATGAATCCCATTTGTTGCAACTCATGTGGTTCTTGCAAATATTTCATAAAAAATCTTTATTGCAAATGTGAGTAAGCCAGGACGATTACATATGAAGGGGAATATTTATAATCGTTTTTATGATTCACCGATCCCAAATATGTTAATCTAGCAAATTCTAATCAAGTCTCTCATGTGCAATATTGATGAATTGTCAAAACCATTTGACTTTTTGTGATATGTGTTACCTTTCTCGAAACATCCCAACTATCACTTTTCCATTGTGGATATTTATGATGATTTGATGAGTTTGTTGATTGTTCATCTATACCTCTTTAAGATAAAATTGAGCTTTGTGCTACGCTTTCAAGCAAAAAAAAAATTCGGGTATTTATGGGTTTCTCTTGGATATCATGTTCTTCACCTTAGTACCTATTTTGTGTGTGCATTTTTTTTTGTGGACTTATGTCTTCGTGATTGGTGTACACTTAGAAACTTATACACATTAGAATAGTTACATCTTTAATTGATATTCCAATTCTTTAGTGACCACCTTTTATTGATTTTTATTCATTGGTGGTTCCTAAAAGTCACAAGCTTTGTTTTTCATTTGGTATCCCTTTTGCATCTTTGAGTTTGTGAACCTATCCTTTTAAGATCTTCTTTTTATCTCCGTTGGGACTTTCTTATGTTGAATCTTTTCTTTGATATGTTCTTATGGCTCAACCATATCTTTGGTGCAAGTGCCATGATTTTTTTTAGTTTTATGCTCTCTTGCACTTCTTGTGTGTTGTAGATGGTTATGGGGGAGTGATGATTCCATGTTGTGCACACTATATAGCAAACCAAATCCAACATTGTGCATGTACCTTGGGGAGTTCCCTCTTGATTTTTTTAAACACTTTGTTGATCTTATAATAATTTTTTTGTCAATTGGTTTTTCGTATCATTTGGTTGGTTGCTTTTTTGTCAAAGTATCCTTCAATTTGATATTCTTTGGCAATCTCTGGATCCTCAATATAATTTTATTCTCTCCAACTATACGTCATTACATACGCGCATTTGATTTCACTCAAATTTTGAGAAATGCACACTTTGTGGAGGAACTCATATTATATTAACCTTCTAATTTTTTCCTCCCATTTTTTCAATCGATGCCAATAGGGACAAGTTTAGAGGGTTTAAGGGAATTTGATTTTATGCTTTAGTTTTTTTTCTTAAGCATTTGCCTTCCATGCTATTGCATCCCCGCCCATTTATTTGCGTGGTTTCTTAATTCCTTATATAAACCCTCATAAAAGGGATTGTCATAAATTACCAAAATGAGGGAGATTGAAAGTTCATGGTGCCCCATGTGTGGTTTTGGTAATTAATGACAATCCTTATGTACTAATGTTTGCATTAAGATATCCTTATAGATCTTGTCCATGGGAAAATAGTGGAGTCCATGTGTTGGGCTCTAGAAGCTTTCATGATGGCCATTGTAATATTCAAGGATTTATATGAAGAATGGTCATGTATAGAGTTGATAATATTGCAAGAATGTATTGAACAAAAGGATTATGTGGTATTTCATGTTATCTTCAAGACATCATCAAACTAAGAAAGAATAAAAGATACAAGGTTGATCAAGCTTGTGATAAAACAAAGTTACAAGATGTACCAAGTGGGATTATGTATCTCGGGGTATGGTAAGTAATTGTACATATAGCTTTGTGAACTAACCCATGATATGTGTGTGAGGCATTTCTATGTGTGGTTAGGTATCTTTCCATGGCATGCATCAAATGGAAGATTTCATATAGCCCATGGCAGATGATGTCAAGTTTGTGTTCGTCATAAAGCTTCAAGTGGAAGTTCAAGAGAAGCAACTCGAATAAATCCTATGATTAATGCTTCAAGTGGCCATATGAAGATTTTCCGAAAGGGTCTCTCCCATAGTGGTCTATGGGGGAGCAATTTGCAAGTCTTCATCAAGCAGAAAAAGAACGATCAAGAAAGGAGATCCAACTTGAGAGAGTCAAGATCGTCATCATATAGCTCAAGTGGAATGATTAAGAAAAAATTATTTATCTTAATAGGTTTTCTATTTTACCGGTATCATTCTTTTGGGAGGCGGGTTATAGGACCGATATTCGTACTATCAAGAAGGGCTTTCGAGTGAGTACCTTGACCACATCTTTGTGGAGAGCTCAAACCTTCGCATACTTTTCATATCATATTTCTTGGTTCTTATTTTTATTTTCTCTTTGTGAGATTTTTGTGCTTGTCGTGATCTTCATGACAAGCCAAGGTTTACCGATATCGGATTTCGTAAGCAATTTTTTTTGCATTTTTGGTGTTGGAGGCCTTACCGATTGTTGTTTATAGGGAGGTCAAAATTTTCCCATTTTTTTATCTTCCTTTGTTGGACAATCATGTTTCTATGCATATTATTGTAGTGCTCGGTGTGGTGATTTCAGCGAGTCTAAGAACATAAAAACGGAGTGCATATGCAAAAGTTATTGTGGTTTCTGTTAGTCGGGGGGGGGGGGGCGGAAATTCCGGCCGATGGGGGGGGGCAGAATTTCGGTGATGAAAAAGTTGCGTGAGCGCCTGGGTAAACCGGAAATTCCGGCTGAATTATTTGGGGGGAGGGGGGGGGATATTCCGGCCCTAGTGGCTGCAACGACTATTTTCGTGGGGGCGGGTGTAAATACCCCTCCCCTTCTTGAACCTTTGCTAAGCATTGTTCCCCCCTTTCCCACCATTGTTGACCTTGGAAAGCTTAACCCTCTCCCAATTCCTCCCATGATTCTCGCATATCTTTGAGGGAAAAGTTAGAGTAGATCTAGATCTACATTTCCACCAATCCATCTCTCCTCTTTGTGAGGGGAACTTAGTGGATATAGATCTTGGAGTTTTTGGTGTCTCTCCTCCTTTGATCTTCGTCTTTTATTCCCCCATAAGGATTTGTTACTTTATTGTAATTTGAGAGTGAAGGATTTGAGAACTTGTGCTCTTGCCATTTCCATTTGTTGCATCGGTTTGCTCTCTCCACGAGGATTCATGGAAGTGAAAGTTTGTGAACTTCTTACTCTTGGGTCTTTGGGCCATACACGACTTTGTGGTGTATTTGGGAGCCTCCAATTCAGTTGTGGATGCGTGCCTCAAGTTTTTGGTGACTTCGAGAGCCTCCAATTAAGTTGTGGATGTGTGCCTCGAGATTGAAGGCTACCAATAGTGGAAGGGGAACTAGGCCTTTGTGCCGAGGTTCATCGGAGAATAGAGTGAGGCCCTTGTGGCATTGAGTAGGCCTGTTGTGGCAAGCTCACACCCCTTGAACGAGACCTACTCCCTCAAAAGGAGGAACTCGAGAATACATCATTGTCTCTGTGTGCCTCAGTTATTTCTATACCCAAGCTATTTACTTATGCACTTTACATTGTGATAGCCTCGTGCTTGAAGTCATATATCTTGCTATCACCTTGTTACTTTTCTTGCTTAGCATAAGCTGATGGCCCACTTAGGTTAGCCTAGTTAATTTAGGTTGTGTGCTTGTTATTTTAAACACCTAGTTTCTTTCCGTATTTAGCAAGCCTTAACCGGAAAAGTTTTAATCGCCTATTCACCCCCCCTCTAGGCCATCGTTGTCCTTTGATACGTCTCAAATGTATCTATAATTTTTTATGCTCCATTCTTGTTTTATATCCAATTTCTTTATGCTTTCACATGAGCCGGTTCCTGTTTTTTTTGCTGGTTTTAGTTTTGAGAAAAGTTGTTCTGGAAATGTTCTCGGAATTGGACGAAACAAAATCCAAAAGTCTTAGAATTCCTGACACGTCAACGCAGTTCAAAGGAGATCCAGAGGGGGTCAGAGGAGGATCCACACCATGGGTGGGCGCGGGTCCCCCTGGCCGCGCCTACAGGTGGTGTGGGCCCCTCGGGCGCCCACCGCCATCGCCCTTTCACCTATAAAGTCCCCCCGAGGCATAAACCCTAAAAAAATCGGCCCTCTTCCACGAAAAGTTCCGTAGCTCCGCCGCCGACAAGTTTCCAGGGATATCAATCTATGTTCCGGCACCCTGTCGGGACGAGGAAGTGCCCCCGAAGCCATCTTCATCGACTCCACCGCCATCTTCATCGCCGTTGCTGTCTCCTATGATGAGGAGGGAGTAGTTCTCCCCCGTGGCTGAGGGCTGTATCGGTATCTATGTGTTTCATATCTCTCTCCCATGGTGTGATCTTTATGTGATCATGAGCTTTGTAATCTAGTTGAATAAGTAGATGTTACTCTTAATCTGTCATGCTACTCAAGTGGTTTTTCTATGAGATCTCCGTAGACACTTTGATCATGGTGTAATGGTGACAGTGTGTGCACCGTGTGGTTTAGCATGATATTTATATTTTGTGTTGGATGACCCTATGAAATTGTGGTGTTTGTTTGGAACCATCTAGGTCTCATGGTGATAGCATGGGGGTTACCTGGATGGGGAAATGCAAACTCTAAGGAGTGCACTTACAGCCCTACACAATGATTGGTGTTTGTTATCCGACCGGAGATTGGTTCGTAGTAGCGTAGTGAAGAGAGATATTTATGTATTCAATCATGTTATTATTGTTGAGAGTGTTCACTAGTGAAAGTATGATCCCTAGGCCTTGTTTCTAAGAATTGAAACACCATTTTTAACCAGTTCTGCTACATGTTTGCTTGCTGACATTTTTATTTCAGATTGCTATTATCACTTATAACCATCCATACTACTTGTATTTCACTATCTCTTCACCGAACTAGTGCACCTACACAACTAAAAATTGTATTAGGTGTGTTGGGGGACACAAGATAATTCTTGTATCGTAATTGCAGGGTTGCTTGAGGGGGATATCTTTGACCTCTACCTCCCTCTGTTCGATAAACCTTGTGTGATTTACTTAAGGGGAACTTGCTGCTGTTCTACAAACCTCTACACTTGGAGGCCCAACCCTGTCTACAAGAATATAAGTATGCCTAGACATCAAGGTCTTTTCTGGCGTTGTTGCCGGGGAGGTAAGGTAAAAGGTACTCACTTCCTATGTGAGTGCTCGAAGTTATTTCCTTTAGATTCTGAATTATATCTTTTTGTTTCTTTTTTCACTAGTTAGGCTTATTTTTGCTTGTTCCTTATTTTTATATTTAGGCTTAATGGAAAACAACAAAAATATGAGATAGCTTTATAATCTTTATCTTGAATTAGGACATGATGCTTTTGAAGAGAAAATTAAAAAAAAACATATGGAATTTTGTTTGCATAATAGTGATAGCAATGTTATTAGCATTAATTCTTTGGATACCATTATTTCTAATGCTATGGAAAAGTATAAGCTTGGGGAAGCTAGTTGATGCTGGCAGAGTTAAATCCTTTCTCTGCGCTGTTGGGAACCCCAAGAGGAAGGTGTGATGAGCACATCGGTAGGAGTTTTCCCCTTAGTTAAGAACCAGGGTTATCAATCCAGTAGGAGAAAGAGAATCTTCGGAAGGTTGATGCCACTGACGGTGGTGCTGGCGCTTCACCGGTGTCACCAACAACGTGGAACCTGCACACAACACAACCAAAATACTTTGCCCCAACGGTATAGTGAGGCTTTCAATCTCACCGGTTTTGCTGAAAACAAAGATTAGACATATAGTGTGGAAAAACAGTGTATGCTTGCAGAAATTAAAGAAAGCAGGAAATTGTTGTGGTTTGTTTAACAGTGTGGAAAAATGGACCGGGCTTCATAGTTTCACTAGTGGTGTCTCTCCATAAAAGATAGCACGTTGGGTGAACAAATTACAGTTGGGCAATTGACAAATAGAGGTTGCACCGTAGTGCACAATATGACATGAAGATTTCTATGCTATTTAGTGCGGGCATTACAACAAGATACATAGAACGACATCCATCTGCATCTATGACTAGTAATCCACCCTCAGGTTATCATCCGAACCCCCTCAGGTATTAAGTTGCAAGCAACAGATAGTTGCATTAAACAAAGTGTGTAATGTAAGCAATGATTATGCACGCAGGCACTCTCACCGCTGTTTTCTCCCTAATGGCAACAACACATCCTCCCCCTTCACGTTTCTGTCACTCGAGCAAGGCAACAAGGAGGCATGAACCCACTATCGAGCATAAATACTCCCTCTTGGAGTCACTATCAACTACTTGGCCAGAATAACCACTAGCAACGGAGAGCATGCAAGATCACAAATAACATATGCAAATAAAGACTATAATCAACTTGGCATAAGGTCAATATTCATCGGATCCCAGCAAACACAGCACATAGAATTACATAAGATCAATCTCGATCATGATAGGCAGCTCACGAGATCTAAACATGGAGGCATATGAGGAGAAGAAAACCATCTAGCTACAACTATGAACCCGTAGTCCAAGGATGAACTACTCACTTATCACTCTAGAGGCAGGCATGGTGATGAAGAGGCCTCTGGTGATGATCTCCTCTCCGACAGGGTGCCGGAAACAGCTTTAGAACCCCCTGATCTGGTGTTGACGGTGGCGGCGGCTGCGGAACTTTTTTTTGGGGATTTTGATCAGGTGTCTAGGGTTTTCCATCCGGGGGGCTTAAATAGGAGAAAGGGCGAAGGCGGTGGCGCTCCAGGGGTCCCACACCTATAGCTGGCGCGGCCAGGGGGCCGCGCCACCCTATGGTGTGGTCCCCTGCTGCCCCTCTTCGGCTCCTCTTCGGTCTTCTGGATGCTTCCGGGGAAAATAGGACTTCCGGGCTTTGAATTTTCCAATTTCGAGAATATTTCCAGAACAACTTTTCTGAAACTAAAAAACCGCAGAAAACAGGGAACTGGCTCTGTGGCATCATGTTAATAGTTTAGTCCGTAAAATAGATAAAAATGACATAAAGAAGAGAGAAAAGATGTAGCAATTGGCATAATATGATCATGGAGCATCAGAAATTAGGGATACATTTATGCCGTATCAAGCATCCCCAAGCTTAGTTCCTACTCGTCCTCGAGTAGGTAAACGATAAAACAATAATTTCTGAGGTGACATGCTACTAACACAAACTTGATCAATCGAATGTAAAAGCATATGCACGCTGAGATCATAAAACTTTAAACACATGCATGATAAATAAAACTTTAATAATAAAGGATAGCAATTACTTTGCATCACGAAAAGTAACTCAAATAAAGGATCATGAATAATAATGAAAAGAAAGGTAAACCTTTGTTTCAGGTATATAGAAATCATGGCAAAGTGATATTTCCATAGTCCTTAAGAGTGGGGCAAAACATAAATGCCAGGACACCTTCAAAGTTCAAGAGGAAGACTAGACCAAATAATTTAAGAACAAATGAAATCACTGTCACATCCCAATTTTGCAATACCTAATAACACAGTGGTTTTGCTAATTGCTTGACAATTAAACTTTGATTGTGACAATTAAACTTTGGTTGTATATTGTTTGAGTGCAACTAAACAAACTAATTATATAATCTTACATGGCTAAGGAATTGAAAACTAAAAATATTCAACATATTGTTCCAATGACCTTGACAATATTTTCTAAGGTAAATATTGATCAAAGAGTTTTCCAAAAACATCTTATGAATCTCATACTTGTTGAATATTATTCCAAGACCCAAATTAAGAAAGATGAAACACTTAATAAATTTCCATAGATGATTATCAGAAAAAAGAGGCATTCTTAGATGCTTCACCAAAATATTATCAAATGTTTTTCCAACCTTGCAAGCTTAGAAACAAAGGTATTAGAGAGCATTGACTTTCTATCTCTAGTCATATAAATATTTTGGCAAAACATTGTTAAAGAAAAGCCAAGTGCTTTATTAAATAGAAATTCCAATATTTCCAGAAACAGAAAACTCAAACAAGTTACTATTGGAAACTTTCCTCAAATGATTTGAAATTCATACCATTGCTTCCTTATATCAAATAAGGAACACACACAAGAGGAGACCAAGAATTGAATCCATTAAAGCCCTGAAAACATGAATTTTCTCCACAGCAACATTGAGATTTTGAACAAGTTTGTTCTACAAACTTTTTCCAAATGCCATGAAATAAATACCACATGCTCTATAGCATAAATAAGGATGAAAAACAAAAGGAAACAAGTTTTTGAATTGTTTAAGTTTCCAAAAACCCCTGTTTTCTTCACAGCACCTTTTTGAAATTTGAACAAGTTTGTTCTATGAAGTAACTCTAAATGACTTGAAATTTCTACCACATAAGTAACACATCAAATAAGGAATGTGTGCCAAAAATTATAATTTTTGGAATCTCCTAAGTAGGTTAATAAATTCAATGTCCATTTTTGTAATAATTCAAATTTGAACAACTTTGAATTATAAAGTTTATCCAATGGAGCCAATTTTCACATATGTTGTGTATCTAAACTAATTAGAATTTTGGGCAAAAAGGATTTCAAATTTTGACTTTGTTTTCTTAGGAAAAACATCCATTTTCAGAGAGTACAGGGACCTACTTGTAATTTTTCCAGGGACTTAAATGTTATCCTAGTCACACATGGTCTTCTTCTTCCTGTAGATGACGCAAATGGAGGCATGGGAGCCCATGCTCCATTGCCTTCGAGTAGAAGGCTTCTAGTTGATTAAAAACCCGTCTGTGGCCTTTTACCTGCCCCCTCTCTCTCCCCCCTCAAGGTCTCTCTCTCTCTCTCTGAAAATATCTCAACCTAACCCTAGCCCGAAAATGGCCGTCGTCGATTCGGCCGCAGGGGAGCTCGCCGCCGTCTGCCGAGTGTCCCATCGCCTCCGCCTTGTCGTGGTGGCCCTCTCTGCCAAACGAATCGAGCTGAAGCGCTGCGAGGAGCCCGCGCCGTCCGGTTCCCTTCTGCGGGTCCGGCGGGCTCCGGCGAGCCATCCTCGCCGCCTCGAGCCTCCTACGCCCTCGCCGTGTGCTCCTTCGCGTTCTGGGTGAGCTCGAGACCCTCCCGGTCCACTTTCCCCTCTCCCCCCCCTCTAGAACCTCGCCGCGCCGTGGTCTCTTTCCGGCCACCGTGCGCCGTCGACGCCGCCACTCTCCGGTGCCCTCCCAGGAAACGAGTCCCCGCTAGGATGGTTGCCCATGTCGTTAGCAACGTGTAGATGCCCTCGAATCGCGAAACCGTGCACGGATTGCTTCGTTAGGGCCTCGCCGGAGTTCCTCCCCGCCGGCGATGGCGTCATGCGGTCGTCAGCAGCCTGGACCCGCGCGGGAGCAGATTGAACCTGCGCGTGGGCCTCGCCTCTGCGCGCGTGGCAGCCACCGTGGCGCCAGGCCCGCAGGTCAGCCTCAGCGGCTAGATCCCGCCGCGGTGGGATTTGCTCTGGCCGGCCCACTGTTAGATCTGGCCCATGGATGGTTTATTTTTCCATTTTATTTTTACAGAAACATGTAGGTTTACTTTTGGCTCAAAAAGGCAACTTAAAATATGAATTTGACCAAACTAAAATTTACAGTGGTACCTCAACTAATTCTAAACCATCTCAAAGTTGTAGATCTACATTTGGATGGATAGATTTGAAATGAAAAATGATTTGGCAACAGGTACCAGAAACACCAAAATGAGCACCATTTTTATTATGCAACTCAGAATGAAGTGAGGCCAATTGCATTGGAAAGCCCCTGAAATTTCCTAACAGGAGCATTTAACCTCGTTTCCAAATTCATTGTATTTTTGAAATGGCATGCAATTTGGTAAAACACCAGAGAGCACTTTGGTGATTTTTATAAAATTATTAAAAATGATTTTTGATGCAAACTCAATTGGATGGTCTTGTATATGTTTAGGGCTATCCAAACCTAGAAGGGTTTAATTTTTAGAGCATCATATAAAATTTGGTGGACAGATCTTTGTTTCCCCTGTTTCTGCCATTTTGGCATTTTAGCTAATTAATTGTTGTGATTATATTTTTGTGTTACAATATTGTTTTCTAGCATGTATAAGTTGTGTGAACTTGTTTTATAAGGTTTACTTAGCTATTTTAGCATGTTAGATTGTGTGGACTTGAGTGGAGAAGAAATAGAATTTTTGTTATTAACATATGTTTTATCTCTAGTTAATATTTTGCATAGTATTTTTGAGTGATAAATTATGTGCAAACACTTGGATTGTTGTGTTGAGAATATTAGATACAGCACCCTTTTGATACTTATATTTTGTTGTTAATCACCTCTGCTAGCTTGCATTTGAGTTGGTAGAAAAGCATGAATAGCTTTGTCATGACTATGAGAATGGTTATGGAAAAATTCCCTCATGTGTGGAATTTTGACATAATCATTTGTGGTTTTGTGACCACATATTTTTGGGTTGTATCCATAGGTCCAGTAGCATTTTGATGATGTTATTATGAGTACTTGACCCCTATAGTTTTCACTTGTGTGAAAACAATAACCTGAGTAGCATTGCCTTGCTTATTTAAGCACCCTATTATTTTCTGCTAGTATTGTTAATGCACTAGATGCTAGTTTAGTTTTTTTGTTAATTTTTAGCAAATGGACCAGAGGCATTGTGACCTCTTAATGCTTTGATATGCTAGTGGAGCACCCACTGGTTTCATTGCATTTTTGGTGGAAACATTATTTCCCCCACACTAGATGTGTTTCTTTTATATATGTTTTGAGTAGATCTTTAAATGCTTTTTAGGCTTATTGCTAGATTAATTCTCATGAGACCAGTACCATTTAGGTACTGTTATTTTGGTTATAGCACCTCTAGATACTTGGTGCTTGTGTTTGAAATAGATTTAAATAGCAATGCTTAAAGTCTAAATTTCATACTAGGATATTCATGTATGCTTTTTGTCTTGTTTTACCCTAGGGAAAACTATGAATCTTTGGTGTGGAAACCAGAGGATGGAATGTCCTTGTGGCATTTTTATCTTAGGGTTTTCACCTCTGATAGGTTTCCTCTTAAGTAGCATAAAAGCATGAGTAACACTTGGATGACTAGGAATTAATCTCCTCACATGTGTAGCATTTTAAGCATAGTTTTTCCTTGTTTCCTAGATATGCTTTTTATGTTATTTTGTGGAATCCAGTAGCAATTATGGTACTGGTTAGAGGAGTATTTTGCCTCTGCTAGCTTGCACACTTGTGCATAAAATTAACTAGTGTAGCCTAAACTAGTCTAGTATTTTTCCTAAATTTTCTACTAGTATGAGTAGGAGTTTTTGGATGCTAGATTGTTTGTTTGGAGCACTTTTATAAAAGTGACCAGAGGCTTATTAACCTCTTGGTGAGCATTTTTTTTAGTGGAACACCCACTGGTACTTTTGCATCATGGTGGAAAATAGGCTTGACTTGTTGTCATGAGCCTTTTTCACCACTTGAGTATTTTAGCAAATTATATGTGCTAGCCATAGAGATTGTTGGGGAAGTTTTTAGACATAAAAATGTGTTTTATGTGACACCCTACTGTCTAGTAACTTGTGCTCTACCCCACTGGTCCATGGTGTTCTTAACTAAAAATCATTGAATTGGCCACACATAAACACTAGGAAAAAAAGCAGACTTTTCAACTATAGTTTTTATGCCAATTTTTCTTAAGGGAAAAATTGAAAACTTGGGTGGTACTTCTTGATTGCTTGCTGTATGTATTACTTGTAGCCTTGTTTGTCTTGTTTGGTTCTGAATGTGTGTCCTTTATTCTCTTTTTACGACGTTAGAAAACGAAGAGGAAGGAAGTGTCGGGAAGCTCTGTTTCAAGTTCCAGTCACTCCAACAACCAGGGACACCAAGAGATACCAGGCAAGCATCCTGATTGCTTGCTGATACAATACTTACCATTATATATCATGCATGTTTTACCCCTGAAGTTTTACCAAAACTTGATTATCAAAACTATTTTTGATGTGGAAATTACTACTATACTATATTATAGGTTACTATCATGCCAGTAGTTAAACTTGGTAATACCAAGCCCATAAGCCACCATATGGTATTTAATACCATCAAATATACTAGTCCCTAAGTGGACACCCTAAAATTGTGATTCTACGAAACAAAGGCTTTACGGAAAACCCCGGAGAAAAGGCGGATCCTTGTTCTCCGGAGGAATGTGGAAGTGGTCATTTTTGAGAAAGTGGTGTTTTAAAAAATGACACATAACCTAGTCTTCGCCGGACAACCTTTACCGTACTGCCACCCTACCCCAACATGGGCACAGGGCTTAGCTTGAAGTTTGTTCTTATTAGTGTGTGCTATCTCACTTGCTATAAGGGGCGTCGTACCCTCGAACCGAATGTCGTCAAAACTCCCAATGTTGAGGCATATAAAGTGTGGGATTAATTTTCCCTCCGGATGCATTCATTGAGGCTCCTGGCTAGGCAGGGTGGGACTTGATGCCGGGGAGAACAACCTCAATCGAGAGATAGGCATATACTAGCTTGAACATAGTGGATGGTTATGATCAGATACCTGATGTTTACATACTGTTGTTACAGTCCGTGATTGTTCACGGGAGGTGTACTGGATCTGGTGGATGTGTACACCTCTGCAGAGTACAACTTTTTCGAAGAAGCCGCGTCCTCGGATATGGACAGTTGAATGGCCATGTAGCTAGCATTGTGTCAATGTTTTCAAAAAGGAAGTTTTTGAAAAGGAATTTTGGAAAGGAAGTGTTGAACTTGTGAAGTTCGGAAAGGAATGGAAACTTATACCGTGGAGGTATCGTCGATGATGAAAAGCCAGATGATGTTATACAAAACAAAATGTTTTGAAAAGAAAACCTTTTCTACTCTAAGCAAGAACTCTGGAAACTGATTCCAAGAAGTTTTGCAAAGAGAAAATATTCTTTAACAAAGTTTTACAAAACCTCTTGTACATGTGATATCTACAAGAGAAATAAAACTATATTATTTTATTTTCTTCTGAAGTATCTTCTTCAACGAATATACAGATTAACCTGACTGCAACTGTGGTGTCATCATATATGAACACCATTGATAGTGAACCCTATTTATAACCTACCTATTCCACCATATAAGCATATTTGCATGTTGGTAAGTGATATGATGGATGTCTTGCTGAGTACATTCAAATGTACTCATTATGGTTTCGCCCCTGGTATCTACTTATCAGATTTTGAGAAGGAACCTCCGAAGGATATCTATGAAGAGAAGTACGGAGTTGACGGCTTTGCGAACTAGGATCGTCTCCGGGTCAGCAGCCTGTAGGTTAAGGCGTGACTTGGGCTCAACTACGTTGTGTTTTATTTGTCTTCCGCTGTGTTTGTTAAGTGCCTGCCCTTTTGGCAGTTGTGCTAGACTTGATCATGTGATCATTTGTGTAATACCTTTATGTATTCGTGTAATGGATGATGTATTTCTGTGTGCCAACTGTGTATGTTGTTCACGACTGATCTTTCTGGGATCGTGAATGTATGCATACGTAGGGTTTCAGACTGCCGGTCTGGGGTCCTTACAGAGTTGGTATCAGAGCCAGGTTGACCTTAGGAGACCTTAGTTAGCATGGACGTCAGATAGGAAAGAAAAGTATTTTTGAGTAAAAACCTAGTTACAATCTAAATCATTTTTGTCTAAGGGAATTTTAGTATATTTTCCCTCCTTTTTATCTTTTCAAAAGATTCTGAATGCATATCAAGGGCGTCCTTGAACAGTGGTTCGAAGGGCGGGCCTTATAGAGTTAGTATCTCTCTCGGTTAAGAGTTTATTTCTTACTTGTTTGCAACTGCTCCGCTCTGTTTTTGAAACATCTCCCGTTTTTGAAGTTTTCTGCTCAGAAAATAGTTGGAGTTTCAAAAACAGATTGTTGCGTAGTTTTACCTCTCTCAGTTAAAAGTTTATTCAAAACTTTACTTCAATTATCTTGTTTCTATCCAAAAAACTTGTATACTTGCCGATGTCCCGAGAAGACCAAAATAATTGCCTAGCTCTACAGTGACGATGGTCAGAAGTAGATATAGTTCTTCAGCCACTTCTAGAATTTTGGATTAGTCTAGTTTGGAGTAATTTAGCGATAACTCCATGAGTCGTCTCCCCCGACGTAGCTCCAATGGAGCCTTGCTTGTGTGTTATGGCTTGCTTATGTGTGTCCGTAGGACTTTGTGCTATTGTGTGGTGTAGATTTTGATTCATCTAGGCTTCTATATGTTTGCGGAGTGCTCAAGTTTTGCAAATTTGTGATTGCCCCGCTCTTGTTTTTGAATCGCCTCGTGTTAAATTTTTGCAAGCAAAAATGTTTGTATAGCATTCAAAAACAAGAATTTGTTGCTTAGACTTATACTTGTTTTCGCTTCATAATGCGACCCGTCGTGAACCACCACCATTTCCCCACAATTAATAAAAGCACCATTGGACCTAAATAGAGGACCATCAAGCCACACGAGCTGATAGCGTTGCTACCAGTGATGCACTCCAACGGATAAAGCTCCAACAACGACAACCCTCAAAGAAGAAAAGGCGTGAAGAAAACCAACCACTACTGACCAAAACCTCTATGTTTGTCTGTTTGCAAAAGACTCTTTTTACCCGGTTGGCTAAATGTCGCACCTTTTTATGTTCCCTTTTAAAAGACCAAACAATAGAAATCCCCTTTTAAAAGTTATATACCTCCCTCCTCTGGAGAAAGGTGCGAAAGAAGTTTTCACATGCCATGATGCGCAACCCCCTCAAAAGCCAATCTAAAGAGCACAATTCAATATTCGACGTACGATGACGCTAGTCGTATCTTGTCGGACAAACATAATTAAATAGGAAACTAACAAGACTAACATGTTTTGCCTAATCTTAGGTTGACACCTAACCAAAGCATGCGAACTACTGACAACTCTTTCTAAACCAAGAAATTAAGTGACTCAAGACACCTTTTAATCTAGTTGGTAAAAAGGAGAAGTCACGAGGAAATAAAATGATGACCTATTCGTTTATTACTTAACAAGATATCAGGTGTATCTACTTTGGAAACCAAATTTTAGTAGACATTGTAGGTGCTATGAAATTTGGGGTTTAGAAAATTAAGTGAACGATGGAACAATTATGATAGCTCTGGGAAACAGCAGTTTTCCTGTTTTTATTTCTTTGTGTGCTCTTGATTGAAATGAATTTATGTTTTATTCAATCTAGCTTACTAACTTATATGGAGTTGTTAGGACTTGTTATTATGTTGTTTTCTTACAATACATCTTCCCTAGAAAGTGTGCGCATGTTTGGAAACTCGAATAAAAATGAAATAGCATTTGTTACCTTCCAGTTTTATTATTTGGATTGTTGAGTGGGCAAATCCTTGCAGATTTGTTGTACCTAGATTTTTGTTAGGGTTATGATAGATCCAGTACCATTTTGGTACTGTTATTTATATGATGTTATCTTCATTAACTTGCATGTGATCTTATAGCAAATCATGAGTAACATTTGCTATTTTTCCAGTTTTTATTATTTGCAATTATTGTGAAAGCTAGATCTTTGTGTGAATGCTTTGATAAATTTTGTGCTATGTTTTCTTTGAGTCCAGTACCATTTAGGTACTGATATTTTGATGCTTGTACCTATGTTAGCTTGCACGTCTTTTAATAAAACAGCATGTGTAAGAATTGCTATCAGTATGTACTAGTATTGCTTCACTAGATTAAATAGCATTATATTTTTATCTTGTATGCAAAGTTTTTCATGAGTAATCAGAGGCTTAGTACCTATTTTTACTTGGTATTAGTAGGCCATAGCCCACTGTTCCCATTGTATTTTGGCTTGAGGATGAAAATCCCCAACCATACACATGTGTGAAAATTGCATGTTTCACTATGTGATTGATTTCTATTTTCCATCATGGGAAATATAATTGTTTGTTCTCACTTATGCAAGTGAGAAGTTTATTTCTTATTAGCAAATACTAATATGTTTAGGTGTGATCCTTTTGTTAGCATAATATTCCTTAGGGGTATCATGTTAAGAAATGTTTCACTATCATGCGCTAAAATTAAATTGTTCGCAAATAAAATAAATTCCTCTTGATTGGTAGATTGTTTGTGGATAATTTTAAATTGAGTGTCTGGATCTTTGAAAAGGTTTAGATAACTTTTCATTACTTGCATATATACTGGTTTTGTAAGTCATACCTTGCTTGTTTGCTAGTAATTGGTTAAAGAAAAACATAAATTGCTAGAAGAAATTTCTGCATGTTTCATGGTTGACTTATAGAATTACTTTGGTGTTTTTGCTTACTAACATGAGTAGGATTGGTGTACTGTTATTAGGTACACTTGTATTCATGACTTGCTTGATTAAATTTAAACATCATGATAGCATTGTTTGCTTCTCTAGAGTGAAACTAGTTTCACCACTAGAAAATGGTGATTTTTGCTCTAGTATTACCCTCTTTCTATTTTATGGGTATATGTGTTGATATAGCATGTTTAGGAAGTTATTACTTCTGTTATCATGCCATGAATTATTTAGTTTCATGTTCTATGGTTATAGGATATGATTATCTCTTATAGCATGCTGGTTGTTTGCTAATTGTTCATGATTGATGGATTCCAAAACCTCTAATAAACAATAACCTAGTGAATAAATAGTCGATTCATCTGTGGTGTTGTTTGCTTGCTTATTGGATTTTGTTTAAATGTTTCACCTTAGCATGAGTTTATACTGGTGTTATGATTGTGCTTAAGAGTATCTTATGAAACTAAAACATCCAACCAAAATCATGAACATATTAAGTGATAGTTGCTTGTGGTGAGTAATGCCCACTGCCATGGGTATTGTTCTGTCTGTTTGTTTTTACCTTATCAACCTAACCTTTGCACCCACAAGCTATATTTTTAGCTTCTTATATACCTTATTATGAGAGTGGTACACCACCCCATAGTGTTATGTAAGATGTGGGATATAGCTAGGAACTCATGTAATAATTGACGGTACATTTCCAGTTAGTTATGCACTAACCTTAATTTTTGTTCAAACTAGGAAACAAAAGTTTTGGACCTAACACAGTGCTGGTGTACTTTTTAAAATGAAGTTGCTAATTTAGGGTAGTACCCCACCTCCCAAGAAAAGTCAAAGGGGGGAAGCACCTTCACTCCAACACTAACATTGTGTTTGTTGGCCCTCCCTTAGTCCTCGCTTGTGAATCTCGGGGACGAGATTCTTTTTAAGGGGGGAAGACCTGTCACATCCCAATTTTGCAATACCTAATAACACAGTGGTTTTGCTAATTGCTTGACAATTAAACTTTGATTGTGACAATTAAACTTTGGTTGTATATTGTTTGAGTGCAACTAAACAAACTAATTATATAATCTTACATGGCTAAGGAATTGAAAACTAAAAATATTCAACATATTGTTCCAATGACCTTGACAATATTTTCTAAGGTAAATATTGATCAAAGAGTTTTCCAAAAACATCTTATGAATCTCATACTTGTTGAATATTATTCCAAGACCCAAATTAAGAAAGATGAAACACTTAATAAATTTCCATAGATGATTATCAGAAAAAAGAGGCATTCTTAGATGCTTCACCAAAATATTATCAAATGTTTTTCCAACCTTGCAAGCTTAGAAACAAAGGTATTAGAGAGCATTGACTTGCTATCTCTAGTCATATAAATATTTTGGCAAAACATTGTTAAAGAAAAGCCAAGTGCTTTATTAAATAGAAATTCCAATATTTCCAGAAACAGAAAACTAAAACAAGTTACTATTGGAAACTTTCCTCAAATGATTTGAAATTCATACCATTGCTTCCTTATATCAAATAAGGAACACACACAAGAGGAGACCAAGAATTGAATCCATTAAAGCCCTGAAAACATGAATTTTCTCCACAGCAACATTGAGATTTTGAACAAGTTTGTTCTACAAACTTTTTCCAAATGCCATGAAATAAATACCACATGCTCTATAGCATAAATAAGGATGAAAAACAAAAGGAAACAAGTTTTTGAATTGTTTAAGTTTCCAAAAACCCCTGTTTTCTTCACAGCACCTTTTTGAAATTTGAACAAGTTTGTTCTATGAAGTAACTCTAAATGACTTGAAATTTCTACCACATAAGTAACACATCAAATAAGGAATGTGTGCCAAAAATTATAATTTTTGGAATCTCCTAAGTAGGTTAATAAATTCAATGTCCATTTTTGTAATAATTCAAATTTGAACAACTTTGAATTATAAAGTTTATCCAATGGAGCCAATTTTCACATATGTTGTGTATCTAAACTAATTAGAATTTTGGGCAAAAGGATTTCAAATTTTGACTTTGTTTTCTTAGGAAAAACATCCATTTTCAGAGAGTACAGGGACCTACTTGTAATTTTTCCAGGGACTTAAATGTTATCCTAGTCACACATGGTCTTCTTCTTCCTGTAGATGACGCAAATGGAGGCATGGGAGCCCATGCTCCATTGCCTTCGAGTAGAAGGCTTCTAGTTGATTAAAAACCCGTCTGTGGCCTTTTACCTGCCCCCTCTCTCTCCCCCCTCAAGGTCTCTCTCTCTCTCTGAAAATATCTCAACCTAACCCTAGCCCGAAAATGGCCGTCGTCGATTCGGCCGCAGGGGAGCTCGCCGCCGTCTGCCGAGTGTCCCATCGCCTCCGCCTTGTCGTGGTGGCCCTCTCTGCCAAACGAATCGAGCTGAAGCGCTGCGAGGAGCCCGCGCCGTCCGGTTCCCTTCTGCGGGTCCGGCGGGCTCCGGCGAGCCATCCTCGCCGCCTCGAGCCTCCTACGCCCTCGCCGTGTGCTCCTTCGCGTTCTGGGTGAGCTCGAGACCCTCCCGGTCCACTTTCCCCTCTCCCTCCCCCTCTAGAACCTCGCCGCGCCGTGGTCTCTTTCCGGCCACCGTGCGCCGTCGACGCCGCCACTCTCCGGTGCCCTCCCAGGAAACGAGTCCCCGCTAGGATGGTTGCCCATGTCGTTAGCAACGTGTAGATGCCCTCGAATCGCGAAACCGTGCACGGATTGCTTCGTTAGGGCCTCGCCGGAGTTCCTCCCCGCCGGCGATGGCGTCATGCGGTCGTCAGCAGCCTGGACCCGCGCGGGAGCAGATTGAACCTGCGCGTGGGCCTCGCCTCTGCGCGCGTGGCAGCCACCGTGGCGCCAGGCCCGCAGGTCAGCCTCAGCGGCTAGATCCCGCCGCGGTGGGATTTGCTCTGGCCGGCCCACTGTTAGATCTGGCCCATGGATGGTTTATTTTTCCATTTTATTTTTACAGAAACATGTAGGTTTACTTTTGGCTCAAAAAGGCAACTTAAAATATGAATTTGACCAAACTAAAATTTACAGTGGTACCTCAACTAATTCTAAACCATCTCAAAGTTGTAGATATACATTTGGATGGATAGATTTGAATGAAAAATGATTTTGCAACAGGTACCAGAAACACCAAAATGAGCACCATTTTTATTTTACAACTCAGAATGAAGTGAGGCCAATTGAATTGGAAAGACCCTGAAATTTCCTAACAGGAGCATTTAACCTCGTTTCCAAATTCATTGTATTTTTGAAATGGCATGCAATTTGGTAAAACACCAGAGAGCACTTTGGTGATTTTTATAAAATTATTAAAAATTATTTTTGATGCAAACTCAATTGGATGGTCTTGTATATGTTTAGGGCTATCCAAACCTAGAAGGGTTTAATTTTTAGAGCATCATATAAAATTTGGTGGACAGATCTTTGTTTCCCCTGTTTCTGCCATTTTGGCATTTTAGCTAATTAATTGTTGTGATTATATTTTTGTGTTACAATATTGTTTTCTAGCATGTATAAGTTGTGTGAACTTGTTTTATAAGGTTTACTTAGCTATTTTAGCATGTTAGATTGTGTGGACTTGAGTGGAGAAGAAATAGAATTTTTGTTATTAACATATGTTTTATCTCTAGTTAATATTTTGCATAGTATTTTTGAGTGATAAATTATGTGCAAACACTTGGATTGTTGTGTTGAGAATATTAGATACAGCACCCTTTTGATACTTATATTTTGTTGTTAATCACCTCTGCTAGCTTGCATTTGAGTTGGTAGAAAAGCATGAATAGCTTTGTCATGACTATGAGAATGGTTATGGAAAAATTCCCTCATGTGTGGAATTTTGACATAATCATTTGTGGTTTTGTGACCACATATTTTTGGGTTGTATCCATAGGTCCAGTAGCATTTTGATGATGTTATTATGAGTACTTGACCCCTATAGTTTTCACTTGTGTGAAAACAATAACCTGAGTAGCATTGCCTTGCTTATTTAAGCACCCTATTATTTTCTGCTAGTATTGTTAATGCACTAGATGCTAGTTTAGTTTTTTTGTTAATTTTTAGCAAATGGACCAGAGGCATTGTGACCTCTTAATGCTTTGATATGCTAGTGGAGCACCCACTGGTTTCATTGCATTTTTGGTGGAAACATTATTTCCCCCACACTAGATGTGTTTCTTTTATATATGTTTTGAGTAGATCTTTAAATGCTTTTTAGGCTTATTGCTAGATTAATTCTCATGAGACCAGTACCATTTAGGTACTGTTATTTTGGTTATAGCACCTCTAGATACTTGGTGCTTGTGTTTGAAATAGATTTAAATAGCAATGCTTAAAGTCTAAATTTCATACTAGGATATTCATGTATGCTTTTTGTCTTGTTTTACCCTAGGGAAAACTATGAATCTTTGGTGTGGAAACCAGAGGATGGAATGTCCTTGTGGCATTTTTATCTTAGGGTTTTCACCTCTGATAGGTTTCCTCTTAAGTAGCATAAAAGCATGAGTAACACTTGGATGACTAGGAATTAATCTCCTCACATGTGTAGCATTTTAAGCATAGTTTTTCCTTGTTTCCTAGATATGCTTTTTATGTTATTTTGTGGAATCCAGTAGCAATTATGGTACTGGTTAGAGGAGTATTTTGCCTCTGCTAGCTTGCACACTTGTGCATAAAATTAACTAGTGTAGCCTAAACTAGTCTAGTATTTTTCCTAAATTTTCTACTAGTATGAGTAGGAGTTTTTGGATGCTAGATTGTTTGTTTGGAGCACTTTTATAAAAGTGACCAGAGGCTTATTAACCTCTTGGTGAGCATTTTTTTTAGTGGAACACCCACTGGTACTTTTGCATCATGGTGGAAAATAGGCTTGACTTGTTGTCATGAGCCTTTTTCACCACTTGAGTATTTTAGCAAATTATATGTGCTAGCCATAGAGATTGTTGGGGAAGTTTTTAGACATAAAAATGTGTTTTATGTGACACCCTACTGTCTAGTAACTTGTGCTCTACCCCACTGGTACATGGTGTTCTTAACTAAAAATCATTGAATTGGCCACACATAAACACTAGGAAAAAAAGCAGACTTTTCAACTATAGTTTTTATGCCAATTTTTCTTAAGGGAAAAATTGAGAACTTGGGTGGTACTTCTTGATTGCTTGCTGTATGTATTACTTGTAGCCTTGTTTGTCTTGTTTGGTTCTGAATGTGTGTCCTTTATTCTCTTTTTACGACGTTAGAAAACGAAGAGGAAGGAAGTGTCGGGAAGCTCTGTTTCAAGTTCCAGTCACTCCAACAACCAGGGACACCAAGAGATACCAGGCAAGCATCCTGATTGCTTGCTGATACAATACTTACCATTATATATCATGCATGTTTTACCCCTGAAGTTTTACCAAAACTTGATTATCAAAACTATTTTTGATGTGGAAATTACTACTATACTATATTATAGGTTACTATCATGCCAGTAGTTAAACTTGGTAATACCAAGCCCATAAGCCACCATATGGTATTTAATACCATCAAATATACTAGTCCCTAAGTGGACACCCTAAAATTGTGATTCTACGAAACAAAGGCTTTACGGAAAACCCCGGAGAAAAGGCGGATCCTTGTTCTCCGGAGGAATGTGGAAGTGGACATTTTTGAGAAAGTGGTGTTTTCAAAAATGACACATAACCTAGTCTTCGCCGGACAACCTTTACCGTACTGCCACCCTACCCCAACATGGGCACGGGGCTTAGCTTGAAGTTTGTTCTTATTAGTGTGTGCTATCTCACTTGCTATAAGGGGCGTCGTACCCTCGAACCGAATGTCGTCAAAACTCCCAATGTTGAGGCATATAAAGTGTGGGATTAATTTTCCCTCCGGATGCATTCATTGAGGCTCCTGGCTAGGCAGGGTGGGACTTGATGCCGGGGAGAACAACCTCAATCGAGAGATAGGCATATACTAGCTTGAACATAGTGGATGGTTATGATCAGATACCTGATGTTTACATACTGTTGTTACAGTCCGTGATTGTTCACGGGAGGTGTACTGGATCTGGTGGATGTGTACACCTCTGCAGAGTACAACTTTTTCGAAGAAGCCGCGTCCTCGGATATGGACAGTTGAATGGCCATGTAGCTAGCATTGTGTCAATGTTTTCAAAAAGGAAGTTTTTGAAAAGGAATTTTGGAAAGGAAGTGTTGAACTTGTGAAGTTCGGAAAGGAATGGAAACTTATACCGTGGAGGTATCGTCGATGATGAAAAGCCAGATGATGTTATACAAAACAAAATGTTTTGAAAAGAAAACCTTTTCTACTCTAAGCAAGAACTCTGGAAACTGATTCCAAGAAGTTTTGCAAAGAGAAAATATTCTTTAACAAAGTTTTACAAAACCTCTTGTACATGTGATATCTACAAGAGAAATAAAACTATATTATTTTATTTTCTTCTGAAGTATCTTCTTCAACGAATATACAGATTAACCTGACTGCAACTGTGGTGTCATCATATATGAACACCATTGATAGTGAACCCTATTTATAACCTACCTATTCCACCATATAAGCATATTTGCATGTTGGTAAGTGATATGATGGATGTCTTGCTGAGTACATTCAAATGTACTCATTATGGTTTCGCCCCTGGTATCTACTTATCAGATTTTGAGAAGGAACCTCCGAAGGATATCTATGAAGAGAAGTACGGAGTTGACGGCTTTGCGAACTAGGATCGTCTCCGGGTCAGCAGCCTGTAGGTTAAGGCGTGACTTGGGCTCAACTACGTTGTGTTTTATTTGTCTTCCGCTGTGTTTGTTAAGTGCCTGCCCTTTTGGCAGTTGTGCTAGACTTGATCATGTGATCATTTGTGTAATACCTTTATGTATTCGTGTAATGGATGATGTATTTCTGTGTGCCAACTGTGTATGTTGTTCACGACTGATCTTTCTGGGATCGTGAATGTATGCATACGTAGGGTTTCAGACTGTCGGTCTGGGGTCCTTACAATCACATCATGAAGTAATTATTGATGCTTATGGGACAAATGCACATAGAATTCAGAATGGCAAAAATGCTCTCTCAACTGTGCATAAACTTAGAAGATGGAGACTCAACATAAAAGTTAATGAAAGGCCCCTTCGCAGAGGGAAGCAGGGATCCCTCATGTGCTAGAGCTTTTATTTTATTAAACAGAGGTATTAAAAGTTTGACACTCCTCCCATCCATCTTTCACAAACCATGGCTAATCGAATCCTTGGGTGCCTGCCAACAATCACATGCCGTGGAGGAGTGTCTATATTTTGGGAGATGTATGCTAATGTCAACGAATGGTAAACAGAAAATACAGTACATCGCAAGTCAACTGGATTCACAAGAGTGGCTCCCATGGTGAAGGACGCAACTGGTGTAGAAGGTCACCCCTCTTTCTCTTTTGTTTACACAATTATGCTTTGACTGATAAATCAGGGGCAAAAATAGTGAAGAGAATTTGTATGCATTAATTTGGGGCTAGGCACCCCGCTGCCAGCTCTTCTATCATTTGGATAAGCGGATGAAGCCACTAGTCCAGGGTGTGAAATCCAACCAACATGTGAGATAAAGATTCTCTATTGATATCCTCATGAGCAAAAACAGGAACATAAAGCAGGAGTAATTTTGAAGGTTTTAAAGGTAACACATGAGCAATTTACTTTGGAATGGCAGTTAAATACCACATGTTGGCAGGTATGGTGGACACAATGGGAAAAACATTGGTTTAAAGGAGTTTGGATGCACGAGTAGAGCTCATACTCAGTACAGGTGGAGGCTAGCAAAAGACTGGGAGCGACAAATCAAGAGAGCATAAGAGCCATAATCATGCATACCGACATAAGCATCATTAATTAAAACATAAGCAGTATCACAAGTTCAAAAACTAAGTGGTCATGGAGGCTATTCGTGACTGGTTTGTAGTGATAAACATGGTGTGACCATGTGCCAAGTCAACCGAATAAAACATTCGAGAGAGAATACCATATATTGATGCTTTACTATGACAAGAACAACTCATGAATCTTTCAATACATATTAAACACTCTCAGCTATTTGAGGCTAATCATGCTACTCAGTAACCACGAGGCTTTAAAACTAAAATAGCATTTAGCATGGCATGAAAAAGTCCTAGACACAGTCTATACAAGCTTCTACTAGTACTGTTATAGATTCTACTTCAAGCAGCAATGTTTTGTTTCTCCCAACAAGCACCATACAAAACATGCCTTAACAAAATACTCTTTATGATACTGAAAGAAAACATGAGAGTACTCAAATAATAATACTAAAACTAACAGCTCTATCAAGAGATGCATGCAAAACAGGAGCTGAATACATGCAACAGTCAAACAGAGACTAAGAATACAACGTATTCTCAAGAAAAAGCGGAGCATGTCACTCTCCAATAAAAGAATGCTGGGGTCCAGCCAAGCTTATTATGAAAGTAAAAACAAACTGAAAGTAAAAACAAACTGAAAGCAAAATCACAAAAGCAAACTAAAAAAAAAAAGACGCTCGAAGTAAAGCACATAAGATGCGACCGAATAAAAATATAGTTTCACTAGAAGTGACCTGATAATTTGTTGATGAAGAAGGGGATGCCTTGGGCACCCCCAAGCTTAGACGCTTGAGTCTTCTTAGAAATTGCTTGGATGTACCACCGGGGCATCCCCAAGGATAGTCTTTTCACTCTTCTTGATCACTTCATATCATCCTCTTCTCTTGACCCTTGAAAACTTCCTTCACATCAAAATTCTCACAATCTTCATTAGCAACGTTAGTGAAATTGAAATAATAAATCCACATGGTTCAGTTTCAACACAAGTCTAACACTCAAAAACACATTAGCTACTGTCACAACTTCTTTCAGAACTCTTTTTCTCAACACCAAAAGAAAGAGATTAAGATGCAAATGCGACAAATGGCAGAAATCTGTCAAAAACAGAACAGCAGGTAAAGATCGATTTTTTCAAAAATCTTCTGTTTCTAAAAAAAAAGTGGTCTTGTAAGAAAAATTGCGTATATAACTCAGGATTAAGCACAAAAAAGCTCAGGCAATTTTGAATTTTCTGTGATTTTTAACGGAATTAACAGTGGACAGCAGAAATCTGTTTCTTGCGCAGAAATCCGAAATATAGGCTCAACTTTCCACTAGTGGCTTTACTTGGCTCAACAAAAACTCAAAAGAAAAGATACAGCGGGGTTGCTAAGGAAATATACAACACCCAGGTGCAAGCAAACCAAAGAAAACAAAGGAAAACTGAAAATAAACAGAGAAATAAAACGGGTTGTCTCCCGGTAGCGCTTTTCTTTAAAGCCTTTCAGCTAGGCATAGAAAAATCAACTCAAGTATTTTCAAGTGAGGCATTCAAATCAATATTTGGCAATTCTTTAACAATGCATTGTATTTTATCTAAGTAAGTTTCAGATGCTCCTCTCTTAGTACTTTTAGGCTTACTATCATCATCAACTAAGTTCTCAGGAATAATGCAATCAAAATTCTTTTTTTGGACTTCGTGCAGAGCTACTAATTTAAAGGGGATTGGTATTTTATCCTTTTTTTCATTATTAGATTCAGTTTTTTCTAGAGCACCAACAATGTCTACACATGAGCCAAGCATATTAAAACGATCAAAATCTTTTCTAGCTTCTATAGCGACATCCCCAAATTCTTTAAGCATAGTTTCTAAAATGAAGTTTCTTTTCTCAACATCTTCAATGTTATTCAAGTTGAGGAACATATGTTGCATTATGGGATGGAGGTTAACAAACCTAGCTTCTAGCATGTGAACTAAAGAAGTTGCAGCAGTTTCGTAATTGGGAGCAAGTTCTTCTATGGATTTTTCCTCAAAGTTATCATGCTTACTAACATGATCAAAGAATTCTTTAACAGTGTCCTTTCCAAGTATAGAACCACTTCCTACTGGCAAATCTTTCAAGGTGAACTTAGGGAACAACATGATGAGAAATAACAACGTAGAGACAAAAATAACAACTATGAAGCAAACTAAATTTTTTTGTCTTTTCAATATAGAGAAATAAACTATTTTTTGTGTTTTTAATATAGAGAAATAAAAACAAGACAAAAAAAAATAAAGAGATTGAGAGTGAGAGACTCCCCTTGCCAGAAGACTTCCTTCTCCCCGGCAACGTCGCCAGGAAAATCCTTGATGCTGGAAGAGTTAAATCCTTTCTCTGCTTGTTGGGAACCCCAAGAGGAAGGTGTGATGAGCACAGCGGTAGGATTTTTCCCCTTAGTTAAGAACCAGGGTTATCAATCCAGTACGAGAAAGAGAATCTTCGGAAGGTTGGTGCCACTGACGATGGTGCTGGCGCTTCACCGGTGTCAGCAACAATGTGGAACCTGCACACAACACAACCAAAATACTTTGCCCCAACGGTACAGTGAGGTTGTCAATCTCACCGGTCTTGCTGAAAACAAAGATTAGACGTATAGTGTGGAAAAACAGTGTATGCTTGTAGAAAGTAAAGAAAGCAGAAAATTGTTGTGGTTTGTTTAACAGTGTGGAAAAATGGATCGGGGTTCATAGTTTCACTAGTGGTGTCTCTCCATAAAAGATAGCATGCTGGGTGAACAAATTACAGTTGGGCAATTGACAAATAGAGGTTGCACCGTAGTGCACAATATGACATGAAGATTACTATGCTATTTAGTGCGGGCATTACAACAAGATACATAGACCGACATCCATCTGCATCTATGACTAATAATCCACCCTCAGGTTATCATCCGAACCCCCTCAGGTATTAAGTTGCAAGCAACAGATAATTGCAATAAACAAAGTGTGTAATCTAAGCAATGATTATGCACGCGGGCACTCTCACCGCTGTTTTCTCCCTAATGGCAACAACACATCCCCCTTCACATTTCTGTCACTCGAGTAAGGCAACAAGGAGGCATGAACCCACTATCGAGCATAAATACTCCCTCTTGGAGTCACTAGCAACTACCTGGCCAGAATAACCACTAGCAACGGAGAGCATGCAAGATCACAAATAACGTATGCAAATAAAGACTATAATCAACTTGGCATAAGGTCAATATTCATCGGATCCCAGCAAACACAGCACAGAGAATTACATAAGATCAATCTCGATCATGATAGGCAGCTCACGAGATCTAAACATGGAGGCATATGAGGAGAAGACAACCATCTAGCTACAGCTACGAACTCGTAGTCCAAGGATGAACTACTCACGCATCACTCCGGAGGCAGGAATGGTGATGAAGAGGCCTCCGGTGATGATCTCCTCTCCGGCAGGGTGCCGGAAACAGCTCCAGAACCCCCCTGATCTGGGGTTGACGGTGACGGCGGCTGCGGAACTTTTTCAGGGATTTTGATCAGGTGTCTAGGGCTTTCCATCTGGGAGGCTTAAATAGGCGAAAGGGCGAAGGTGGTGGTGCTCCAGGGGGCCCACACCTATAGCTGGCGTGACCAGGGGGTCGCGCCACCCTATGGTGTGGCCCCCCTGCTGCCCCTCTTCGGCTCCTCTTCGGTCTTCTGGATGCTTCCGGGGAAAATAGGACTTCCGGGCTTCTAATTTTCTAATTCCGAGAATATTTCCAGAACAACTTTTCTGAAACTAAAAAACAGCAGAAAACAGGGAACTGGCTTTGTGGCATCTTGTTAATAGGTTAGTCCGGAAAATCGATAAACATAAAGAAGGGAGAAAGCATGTAGCAATTGGCATAATATGATCATGGAGCATCAGAAATTAGGGATACGTTTATGACGTATTACTAGTTTTTATAAAAATTATCTTTTTAGTTCACCAGCTTTAGAGGAGAAAATTTTCTCTGATGATACTTTATCTCCCATATGTGATAAATCTAATGATGCTTGTGATGTTTTAAATCCTCCTCCTAAAAGTATCCCTTTTAAAATACCTATGAAAATTGTTGAACGTGTCATGAACAACTGCTATTTTGGACATGGAACTGTCCATCCTAGTGATCATTTACTCTTTATACATGAATTATGCAAGTTTTTCAAGTGTGCAGGTGTTTCTATGGACCATGTTAAGAGGAGGCTACTCTCTTTGTCACTTAGGGACAAAGCAAGGGAGTGGTATGAGCTGCTAGATGATCCTCACCATTTGGAGTGGAAGGAGATTGAATATCTATTTTACTCTAAATTTTATTATTCTCATGAACTATATTTAGATAGGAATTACATTTATAATTTTTGGCCTCGTTATGGAGAAAGCATTGCTCAAGCTTCGGGAAGACTGAAAACATTAGTACTCAAATTTCCTAACCATGAGCTTCCTAAGGAAATAATTGTTACTAATATTTATGCAAGGCTTTTAGGACATTACATGGATTATCTAGATGCCTGTTCAGAGGGTTCTTTCTCAAGTAAGAAGGTTGAAGCTAAATGGGATCTTCTTGAAACAATTCAAACCAACAATTAAGGTTGGAATAACGACAAAGGTAAGGAATTATGTATAAACTATGAGTACGATTGCATTAAGTCTTTCGCTGAAACTGCTGATTTTCAAGAGCTTAGTGCTAAATATGGTCTTGATCCTCAAATGATTGTTGGTTGGTATATATCATTTGCCTCTTACATTAATGTTCCTAAAGAAAATGGGGACATATATCATGAACCTTTTAAAGACACTTGCGTGAATAAAGAAATTGTTATTAATGATTGCAATCAACATGCTCAAACTTCAAAAGTATTATTTCTTATAAGCATGTTAATTTTTGTGGAGCACTTAGACATTGTGAAAAGAACAAAATCAGAGAAGAATATTGTATCCATCATAGGAATGAAAAAACTAGAAAGTGGGATAGCGCTTTAGATGATCTTGGTAAAAAAAAGTTTGTGCCCTCTATCCTTTTATTTGCGAACTTTGCTGTAAAATGGGTCATTTCAATTTTCAATGCTCAGGATGTAATAATACCATTCGAATCCTATGAGTTCTGCAAGTTTGTATTGTGATGATACGATCACTCCTAATCAGCATGATGAACTTACATTATTTTTGGGGTGTGAAGAGTTATCAAGAAAAACTTTTTTGGTGGATATGAGTGCTCTTGATATGAATAGTGTCGTGCATGGTTGCCATCTTTATTGTGTTAATAATTGCCACACAAATACTTACATACAAAATATTATAAAAGAGGATACTTTACCACAATATGACATGACTAATATTTTTTTGTTCTTATTAATGAAGAGGGGGAATCCTCCAAAGTTTTTTCTATTGTTTCTGACAATAAAGCAGGGTTTGTGGAGAAGCTTCTTTTCAATCCTCTCGCTCCTAAAGAGGGTAAGAAGAGCAAGAAGAAGAAGAAGAAGAGGAGGATTAAAAGGAGATAGGTAACAGTATCTCCCCCTAAGCATGTTGCTCCTATTATAGTTTTTTATGAGTCCAAACTCGATGATTTTCCTATGCATGTTATTTATGAAAGTGATCATGATTGGGAGAAACACACTACTTTTGATATTGAAAATCTCTTTGGTACCAACTCTAAAAATAATGATAATTGTTGTACTATTAGTACCATCCATGTTCCTTCCAATGATGATATAGAAAGCTCTGAGCTTGTGGATGATGTGTTTGAAAATCCTTTTGCTACTGATGATTATATGCTTGATACATCTCCTTCTAGTAAAAATGATAATATGTTTACAAATTAACACACTTTGGAAGAACTATTCTATTTCTAATAATGATATTATGCCCCCAGTCTTCGATAATTATGAAGAATACTATAACATAGGCTATAATTACAATTATCCTTATGAAACTTGTCATAGTTATGGAGGGATTACCCAATACCATCTCCCTAATATACAACTTGTCTATCATGTTGAAGTTCTTTATGATGATCACAAGGATGATCATGATATCATCAGTCCACCTACTATTGAGGAGAAAACTAATTATTATTGCAATATGCCTCCTATATTTGATGATTATGGTGATGAGAATGATAATGATAGCTATTTTTTTTGAATTTGCTCCCACTACTATTAATGAGAATAACTATGCTTATGTGGAGAGTATCATATCTTTTATGCATGTGGCTCATGATAAGACTGTTTCTTGTGATAGTTATATTGTTAATTTCATTCATGGTGCTCCCGAAAGTTATTATGAGAGAGGTAAACATAATTATATGCATCTCAACAATATCAAGTTTCCCTCTTTATGTTGAAATTTTTGAAGTTGCACTTGTTGTGCTTTCCTATGCTTGCCACTTTGTGCTTTTTGACTCGTTCTTCTACAGGATTCTTTTCAGAGGAAGTGAGTAAGACTTAAATTTGTTTTATATATGCTTCTTGATGCTCTCTTTTATTTTTCAACTCTTATCTTTATGTGAGAATCATAAGAATTATCATGCCTAGCTAAAAGGCGTTAAAGAAAATCACTTCTTGGGAGATAACCCATGGTTTTATTTTTTGCTTTGTTTTTCTCAGTTTTCTTTGAGTCAAGGTGTTGTTTAATTCTGTAGCAAGTCCTTTGTATCTTTATTTTCTCACATTTGTTGTGCCAAGTAAAGTCTCTAGTGAAAGTTGAGGTTAGATTTGGATTTCTGCGCAGGAAACAGATTTCTACCGTCCACCGTATAAAATCACATAATTGACAGAAAGATCAAAATGACCTGCAAATTTTTGTGCTTATACCTCAGATGATTCCGAAACTTTTTCTAGCTTTACACTTTTTATTTGAGCAATGTAAGTGCCCCGAAAAAATTCGTCTTTATAGACTGTTCTTGTTTTGATAGATTCTGCCTTTTTACTTACATTCTCTCTTTTACTATGTCGACTGGATTTCTTTGCTCAACAAAACATCAGTTGTTGTAGATAATGTTTAAAATTATTAATAATGGTTGTGTCCATGGAAAAAATGTGAATTTTTGATTGCGCACTAACCCTCTAATGCGAATTATATTGAGTTTGGTGTGAAGGAAGTTTTCAAGAGCCAAGAGAAGAGGGTGATATAATGTGATCAAGAAGAGTGCAAAGCCAAAGCTTGGGGATGCCCCTGTGGTTCATCCCAGCAAATTCCAAGAATACTCAAGCGTCTAAGCTTGGGGATGCCCAAGGCATCCCCTTCTTCATCAGCAACTTATCAGGTCACTTCTAGTGAAACTATATTTTTATTCAGTCACATCATATGCACTTTACTTGGAGCGTCTGTTTGCTTTTATTTTGTTTTCTTTTATTTTCCTTGTTGCAATAAACTTAGTTGGAACCTAGAATTCTTGTGTGGGAGAGAGACACGCTCCGCTTTTTCATATGAATACTCGTTTTCTTCCATGCTCGTATTCTTAGCGTTTCTAGCTGCTGCAAATCATTTTACCTCCTGTTTTTCATGCATCTCTTATTTAGAGTTGTTAGTTCTAGTAGAGTTATGTTAGTACTCTCTTGTTTCATTGCTATATCTCCTAGAGAGTTTTTGTTTAGTATAAAATGATTGGAGTTGGAAAGCAGTAGTACAATTTTTATGCTTATAATGGTGCAAATAGAAGCTCGTATAGACTATGGCTAGACTTTTTCATGTCATGTTGGATGTTATTTTAATTCTATGCTTAGTAGTTATTATTGTAGCATTACTTGTCTCAAATAGCTGAGAGTGCTTAATGTCCCATTGAAATAATCATGAGTTGTTTTTATTACATTGAAGCATAAATTTGTGGTGTTCTCCTTTGAATGCTTTATTTGGTTGACTTGGCGCATGCTTACACCATGTTTATAACTACAAAACAGTCACTTATAGCCTCTATGATCGTTTAGTTTTCGACTTGTAATACCATTTATGCTTTGATTAATAATGTTTTTGTCGCTATACATGATTATGGCCATTATTGCTCTCTTAATTTGTCGATCCCAGTCTTTTGCTAGCCTCCACATGTACCGAGTATGAGCTCTACTCGTGCATCTAACTTCCAAAAACCAAAGTTTGCCAAATCTGTCCACCATACATACCTACATGTGGTATTTAAACGCCACTCCAAGTAAATTTCTCATGTGCTACCTTTAAACCTTCAAAATTATACATGTTTTGTGTTCTTGTTTTAGCTCATGAGGAAGTAGTAGTTGGGTTTTGTCTTTCATATTATTTAAGTACACTGACTTGCATGCTTCATCTGCTCGTCATTAATTTTGCAAAGAGCTGGTTAGACCATTATAACATAAAAAAGCTAAACAAATAAATAGTCACTACTCCATGGTATGAGATTGTTGGCAGGCACCCGAGGATTTGGTTAGCCATGGTTTGCGAAAGCAAGGTGGGGGAGGAGTGTCATACTATATAAAGAGCATGCTATAAATAAAAGAACTCTATTACCATTCGTTGACATAAGCATACACCTCTCTAATTTTTTTTTCAATACTTCTGTTTATTAAAATAAAAAGCTCAATCACATAAGTTAATCCCTGCTTCCCTCTTCGAAGGGCCTTTCTTTTACTTTTATGTTGAGTCTCCATCTTCTAACTTTATGCACAGTTGAGAGAGCGTAGTTTTCATTCTGAGTTTAATGTGCAACTGTCCCAAAGACTTATTAATTGATTCATGATGTGTTATTACTTGCTCTCAAATTATCAGTTCTAGTCATCCACTTGAAATTTTAAGGTGTCCTTGCATTTGTGTTTTTCCCCACTCTTAAGGACAAGCAAAATATAACTTTGATATGTTTTCTTTATGCTTCAAACAAACGTATAACTTTCAAGTGCATTATTATTCATGGTCTTTTATTTGTGTTACTTTTCATGTTACAACATGATTGCGAAGTTTCATTGTTAGAATTATATTTATAATTCCTATGTTTAGAGTACTATGATCTCAACTTTACAAATTATTTTACAATTTAGATGATCAAGTTTATGTTGGTAGCATGTCACCTCAACAATTATTTTGTTATCACTTACCTACTCGAGGACGAGTAGGAGTTAAGCTTGGGGATGCTTGATAGGTCTCAAACGTATCTATAATTTTTGATGCCCCATGCTTGTTTTTTAACCAATAACTTTATGTTTTCACATGTTTTCCTTCGTTTTCCAGACGTTTTCATGGACTAACCTATTGACAAGTTGCCATAGAGCCAGTTCTTGTTTTTTTTTGCTGTTTTTGATTTCAAAAAAGTTGCTCTGGAAATATTCTCGGAATTGGACGAAAAAAAAGCCAAAAGTCTTAGAATTCCCGACACATCAACGGAGTCCAAATGAGACTCGGAGGGGGTCAGTGGAGGAGCCACACCATGGGTGGGCGCGGGTCCCCCCTGGCCGCGCCTGCAGGTGGTGTGGGCCCCTTGGGCGTCCAGCGTCATCGCCCTTTCGCCTATAAAGTCCCCCTGAGGCATAAACCCTAAAAAAATGGCCCCCTTCCACGAAATGTTCCGTAGCTACGCCACCGCCGCCAAAAAGTTTCAGGGGACAGAAATCTCTGTTCCGGCACCCTGCCGGGACGGTGAAGTGCCCCCGGAGCCATTTTCATCGACTCCCCCGCCATCTTCATCGCTGTTGCTATCTCCTATGATGAGGACGGAGTAGTTCTCCCCCGGGGCTGAGAGTTGTACCGGTAGCTATGTGTTTCATCTCTCTCCCATGGTGTGATCTTTATGTGATCATGAGCTTTGTAATCTAGTTGAATAAGTCGATGTTACTCTTCATCTGTCATGATACTCAAGTGGTTTTGTTGTGAGATTTCCGTAGATACTTTTATCACGGTGTAATGGTCATAGTGTGTGCACCTTGTGGTTTAGCATGATATTTATATTTTGTGTTTGATGACCCTATGAAATTATGGTGTTTGTTTGGAACCATCTAGGTCTCATGGTGATAGCATGGGGGTTACCTGGATGGGTGAATGCGAACGCTAAGGAGTGCTCTTACCGCCCTACGCAATTATTGGTGCTTATTATCCGACCGGAGATTGGTTCGGAGTAGCGTAGTGAAGAGATATATTTATGTATTCAATTATGTTATTATTGTTGAGAGTGTTCACTAGTGAAAGTATGATCCCTAGGCCTTGTTTCTTAGCATTGAAACACCGTTTTTAACCAGTTCTGCTACATGTTTGTTTGCTGCCATTTTTATTTCAGATTGCTATTATCACTTATAACCATCCATACTACTTGTATTTCACTATCTCTTCGCCGAACTAGTGCACCTATACAACTGACTGTCGAGATATCGTAGTAGGGTTCATAGACATGGGTGCCATGATGCCTACGGGTAAAGACGTGGGGGGAACGTGGTAGTATGACAACCAGGGACACCAAAGTTTTACCCAGGTTCGGTACGTCGCAACTAGGCGACGTTCCTACTCCTGCAATATCACTAAATCAGGGCTGAAGCCTGAAGTATACAGAGTACAATGTGAGTTAGGGTTTGCTAACTTGACGAGGATCAACTTCTCGGCGAGTTGGCTTCTAGCTAATTGTCTGTTGTCTTCTTCTCTCCCGTACGGCTTTATATAGATAGTCGGGTTAGGGCTTACAGAAAGGAAACCTAGAAGACTACGACAAGATCTAACTTGGAAGGCAAGAATCCGCCTTCTACTCCAAGCCGCACCACGGGGGCCCTGGTCCGGGTTCTTCTAGAATCCGGCTTCTGCGTGTCAGCTTACTGGGCCGCCTAATGGACCGTGATCCATTACCAGTCAGGCCACCCTGGTAATCCGGCTCTTTAGGACAATGCCGGATATACCCCTAATCGGTATATATCCGACAGTAGCCCCCAAGAAGGATAGAGACTTCAATTTGCCGTCTTTCGTCAATTTGAATTATTTCCGAGAAATGCCGGCTCTTCGTCTCGATTCTTCTTTTTCTTACATCATGCTTTAACGCAAAACTCGGATTTTGAGGAAAATCCGGCTTTCTCTTCCTCGATCCTTCGTGGAGAAGGAACTTCCTACGTCAGCGATAAAATCATGCTGACGTCAGGGACGTTTAGATTCCAAATGTGAAACCCTCAAACGTATCTCTGACAGATTCTCGCGGGAATCGAGGAGATAGTAGTAATCACCCGCCACCTCATTTCCCGGATTTTCCGGCGAGTGACACGCGTTGAAGATCTAACGGTTCGAAGAGCCGTTGAAATGCATCTCAAAGGTTTTCCGGCTATAAATAGCCTTCTTCGTGCCCTCCGGCGATTCTTCCGCTCTAGCACCTCTGATCCGTCCTTGGCCGCAAGGCGGGCTTGTTGTAAGGAATAACTTCGTGTTTTCACCTCGGCAGGTCATTCAGGACGGCCTTTGCCATGTTGGGATTCTTTTTGCTGACAATGCAAAAATAATTCAATGAAAACTTGGCAAACCTGACCAAGATGAGCCAGGTAATATCTCTAGCCCCCAAGCAATAAGCCAAATGCATACTTTTTTCTTAATGCTTTTTCCATTGTTATGCTTGTTTCTAACTTAAGCATTTTTTGTCTCTTTTCCGTGTTTCAGCAAACTGCTGAGAACATAAACATGGAAATTTTCAACAAACTTACCATCAAGAACAAGGAGGTGAAAACCCTTCTTTGATTCTTGAGGATAAGGAAACGGAACTGGCATCTACTCAGCAACAGCTGAGTGAATCAGCAGGTAAAAAATTTCTCTGCTTGCAGTTGTGGATTTTTTCTAAGTATTTTTCCGAGTTTTTAACTCTTCCTTTACTTGCTTTTCAGCTTCTTTGGAAAAAGCCAAGCAAATTGCTGAAGATGCCAGCAATGCCGAAAACCTCCGCCGCGAGAACCTGGATCTTCACAAGCTAACGGTGAAGCTCCAGAAGGACCTGGAGGCCAGCCAACTGGCTGTTGGCCTTGCCGAGTCTAAGGCCTCCAACCAGGCCAAGAAAGATAAGGCCACCATCCAGGATCTGGAGAACGCCTTGAACCAGCGCCTTGAAGAAGGCACTGAAATGGACCGAATTCTCGGTAAGTTACTTTGCCTTTTACCGGATTTTCCTTGTTTTCTCTTCTCCTATTTTTTCTAACACTTGTGTGTTGATTGAAACAAAAGGTAGCCCCCACCTTACCCGGATTGAGAGAATCCGAGCTTTCGGGAAGGTCTTCACCGCGGTCAAGGCTGCGGGAATGCTACTTATCAACAAGTACGTTCCAGAGAAATCTGGGGAGCTCTCGGAAGTTTAAAAACTTCCGAAAGCTATTGTGGAGGTGGCGAACCGCAAGGAGTCCCTGGTCCGTTCTGCGGCTCGCGGCGGTGCACGCATGGCCCTTGGGCTCATGCGCATGCACTACCCTACTGCCAAATCTTGGCGTGTGGCGTCCGGCATCCCTTAGGGATACACGGAAACTCAACGGGCCAGTATCTTTGATGAAATCAAAGGTCACGCCACCAAGATTGCCACCATGGTGAACATCTCCACCTTCTACCCCGAAGAAGCAATCCCGCCAACTCCAGAAGAATCCAGCAGGAGTAGGATGCCTGAAGAAGTTGCCTGGTCCTGAGTAGGAGATGGAAAAAATAGAAGCATTATTGTTCTTACAATGTAAACCTTATTGTAATGCTTTATATTCCTTTGTATAAACAAGTACTCCACTTTTGCAGTTAATTATTAAGTCTGTGCAAGTTTTCCGGTTTTCATTGCTTTATCTTCTAAGTTCTCTAGTTTATATGCCTTAACTGTCCTTAGTGTTTGAAATGGCTCGATAGTACTTAATCTTCATGCCAAGTGACTGGGTACAACCAATCAGTCAAAACTCGGAAACATGGATCATACTAAAGGAATTTTTACTAACTAGCTCCAATAACCCAACATAAAAACAATCAGATAATACTTAGAGAAAAAGTAAGGAATTTTGTATGAAACTCAGGCACGCAGGCACAATCTGGGTTTCCTTATGCCTCCTTAGGCTGAAAATCAATCAGTTTTTTAACACCGAGCATGCAGGCACAATTCGGGTTAACATTGAGTATTTTGAAAGATCAATGGGAAATAGATAAGGCGGACTTATGCTTTGTATGAAAACAGATAAAACAATAATGCATGAATTCCGACAACTTTATTTCATGATCCCAAAGATGTTTACATAGAAATTGAACTAAGTGTAGAAGGGACGTAACTGCTGGATGCTCCAGGGCCTTTTTGTCTCTCCTAGCTCAACATCTATCTTTCTCTTTCTTTTGCGATTCAGACGCTTGGGATCATCTTCCGTGTCTCCAATATCTACAAGATAATAAGATCCATTTTTGATAGCCTTGCTAATGACAAATGGTCCCTCCCATACTGGGGCTAACTTGTGCTTCCTTTCTTGCACCAATCTTAGCACTAGGTCACCTTCTTTGAAAGATCGATGCCTGATTTTCCGACTATGGTAGCGTCTCAATCCTTGCTGATAAATGGCGGATCTTTGAAGCACAAGGTCTCGTTCTTCTTTTAAAAGATCGATGGCATCCTGTTGAGCACATTTGGCATTCGAGTCATCGTAAGCCTGTACTCTTGGGCTATCGTGGAGCATGTCCGTTGGAAGCATTGCTTCTGCGCCATAAACTAAGAAAAACGGGGTTTGCCCCGTTGATCTATTTGGCGCCGTTCAAATGCTCCAAAGCACGAAAGGTAATTCTTCTACCCATGCTCGAGCTGCTCTATGAAGAGGAGATTCGAGCCTTGGGCGTATTCCTTGCAGGATTGAGCTATTCATTCTTTCAACCTGCCCATTGGATTGTGGGTGAGCCACGAACGCAAGGTCTAGGCGTATCCCCGTTTGTCGGCAATATTTTGCCAACTCTCCAATAGAGAAATTTGTCCCGTTGTCGGTGATTATACTGTGTGAAACGCCATATCTCATGACTACGTCAATGATGAAGTTTCTGGCGGTCACACCGTCAAGTTTTTTTATGGTTTTTTCCTCCACCCACTTCGTATACTTATCTACTACGACGAGTAGATGTGTGAGTACGCCTCTTGCAGTTTTGAATGGTCCCATCATATCTAGCCCCCAGACTGCAAATGGCCATGTGATAGGGATAGTTTTGAGTGCTTGGGCTGGCATATTCGTCTGCTTGGCGTAATACTGACATCCGGCACATGTGTTTACTATGTGTTCGGCATCTGTCTTGGCTGTTAGCCAAAAAACCCTGCACGGAATGATTTCTTAACTATGATTTTTGATTGAGCATGGTCCGCAATCCCCTGCATGGATTTCTTGCAGTATTTCTCGGCCTTTTTCTGGCGAAATACATCGCTGAAAGATTCCGGTAGTGCTGCATTTATACAGGCAACCATTGATTACCGTGTATCTTTTGCATCGACGTTTTATTTGTCTTTGCAAGACCTCGTCTGCTCCATCCAGGTACTTCTGATCTACTAAGAAGTTTAAATATGGAATTGTCCAATCCGGGTTAACGAGCAGGACTTCAATTAAGTCTGACACAAGAGGATAATCAACATCTCCACCTTTTATCGATGGTTTATGCAAATGTTGGACAAACACACCTGGTGGTAGGGTTTTCACTCTTTCTGAGCCCATGCGGGCTAATGCATCCGCGTTCCAATTTTCTTCCCTTTTGACGTGAAGTACTTCAAATCCCAGGAAGCAAATAGCAAACTCGTCCACCGTTCTCTGATATACGGCCATGATGGGGCTTTTGGCGTCCCATGTTTGGTTGAGCTGATGTTGTACCAAATCTGAGTCTCCATAGCATAATATGCGTTTGACGCCTATTTCTTTTGCAGTTTGCAAGCCATGAAGCAAAGCTTCGTATTCTGCCACATTATTGATGGCGTTGAAGTGTATTTGTAATACATACTTCATAGTATCTCCCTTTGGGGATTTTAGCACTACACCAGCTCCAGCGCCTTCCTTCATCTTGGATCCATAAAAGTGCATAACCCAGTATTCCGACTCCGGCATTGGTGTGTTTTCCATTGCTTCTGTCCAATCAGCGACGAAATCTGCCAACGCCTGGGATTTAATTGCCGTCCGGGGTTGGTACTTAATGTCGAACGCAGCCAGCTCGATGCCCTATTTGGCTACTCGGCCTGTTGCGTCCGCATTGTTAATTATATCCCCTAGTGGTGCTTTACATACCACCGTTATGGAATGTCCTTGGAAAGAATGGCGGAGTTTTCGAGATGCTTTTGATAGTGTGGGTACCTTTGTTTGGATTCGGAAAAACTTCGCATATATAATATACCGGATGTTGATCTGGTATGCTTTTCTCTTCTTTCCACCTTTCCACAAATATCACAACGCTAATAACCCTGTTTATTGCTGTGAGATACAGTAACATGGGTTCTTCGTCTTTTGGTGATGCCAAAATCGGAGCTTTCATCAAGGTTTCTTTTAACTGGGTTAATGCTTTGTCCGCCTCTTCAGTCCACTCAAATTTGTCGGATTTCTTCAACAATTTGTATTATGTCAGAGCTTTGTCTCCTAGCCGACTTATGAACCTGCTGATGGCGGCTGCAGAACCCGTCAATCTTTGTACATCTTTTAAGCACGTAGGCTTTGTGATATTTAAGATTGCCTTGATCTTTTCCGGGTTTACTTCTATTCCTCTGTGAGAAACAATAAAACCCAAAAGATTTCCTGAGGGAACCCCGAATACACACTTTAATGGATTCAACTTCATTTTGTAAGTGCGCAAATTTTCGAAGATTTCTCGCAAATCTTCAAGGAGTGTGTCTTTTTCCTTGGAAACGACGACAATGTCGTCCACGTAAACGTGAACGTTTTTGCCAATCTGACTATGCAAACATTGTTGCATGCAACGCTGGTAAGTTGCACCTGCGTTCTTCAGGCCAAAAGGCATGGTTATGTAATAGTATGTTCCGTACGGGGTTATGAAGGAAGTTTTGATTTGATCTTCTTTCCTCATACGTATTTGATGGTATCCGGAATAAGCATCGAAAAAGCATAAAAGCTCAGAGCCAGCAGTGGCGTCTATTATTTGATCGATTCGCGGTAATGCAAACCTATCTTTTGGACACAATTTGTTCAGGCCGGTGTAATCTATACACATCCTAAGAACAATACTATTTTTCTTTGGGACTAATACTGGGTTCGTAGGCCATTCAGTATGTATAACTTCCCGGATAAAATCAGCTGCTAACAGTCGGGTAATTTCCTTGCCAATAGCCTTCCGTCTTCTTTCGTCAAATCGACGGAGACCTTGTTTGACGGGTTTAGATCCTGGAATCACCTTGAGTTGATGCTCAGCAAGCTACCTGGGTACACATGGCATGTCCGCAGGACACCAGGCAAAAATATCCCAGTTCTCACGGAGGAACTTGATGAGCTCGCTTTCCTATTTGTCAGTCATCCCAATTACCACTACGACAATTTTTGTCGGATCTTTGGGGTCTAGGATAACCTGCCTTGTATTCTCGGAAGCTTTGAAACTATCTGCGGGCTTCCGTCTTTCTTTTCCTGCCGGCATTTCTGTCGGCGATACTTCTTTTGCCAGCTCTTCCAATTCCTCCTTTGCTATTACTTTTTCTGCGCAAAGGGCGTTTCCTTTTTCCAGCTCATTTGCCAATTTGAAGTCTCCTGATATGGTGATCACTCCTCCTTTTGGCCCTGGCATATTCAGCTTGTTATAGATATAACATGATCTTGCCATAAATTTGGCGAAGCTGGACGTTCGAGAATTGCGTGGTATACACTCTCGAACGGCACGACCTCGAAAGAGATTTTTTTCCTGTCAGAAGTGCTCTTTTTCTCCAAAGGTTACGTCTAGGTAAATTTCTCCTAGGGATTGTGCTTGTCTGCCAGGAACGATGCCGTGGAAACGTATGTTGCTATGGTTGAGCTGGGTCTCGGAGATTCGCCGATGCTTGAGTGTATCCAGGTACATTATGTTAATGTTGGATCTTTTATCCATCAGCACTCTTTTTAGCCTAGTTTTTTTGAACAATAGGGCTTAGGATTAGAGCTTGTGTGCCGGGTTCTGGGATATTTCCGGGATGATCAGACCGATCCCAGGTAATTGGTGTATTCGAGTACTTCAAGAATTTGGGGGTTCGTGGGACAACCGCATTTATTTCTCGAAGTGTTCTCTTTGCCACCTTTGCCGAAGGAGTTGCGAGGAAAGTTAAATTGCATTCTCCATCGACTCTCGGGAACTTTGGTTCGCCTATTCGCTGCTCTTCCTTGATTTTTTTGTCAGTGTCCGATTCACTGTCTTCTTTTTCAGCTTCTGGCTTTTGCTTGGAGAATTTCCTCTTGGAGTTCTTCCCCTTGTTCACGGATCTTGTACTGCCTTTCATATGCTTATTAAGCCGGCATTGTGCGTTAGTATGGGTGGGTTTCCCAAATTGCGAATGGTGGACACAGTTCTCCGACTTAATCTTTTCCCACTCTTCCTTTGTGTTGGAGATAGGTTCTATGTTTCTTCATTTCCATTTGCTTCCATTATCCTTTCCAAAGGCTATGTTAACTTCTTTTGGCTTTGGCTCTATTTCTGGAGTAGCTTTTTTCTTAGAACGAGGCATATTTTTGGCCTGGACCAAAGCGTCGATATTTCCATCTCTCGCTCTGATGTCATCTTCGGCCGCTGCATGCTCATATGCGGTTGTAAGCATAGATCCGAGATCTTTGTGCCGCTTTGAACCAACCATGAACGGTACGAGGCCTGGTTTTAAGCCATTGACGAAAGCATGGATTGCTTGTACGTCACTTACTCCAGAGGAGCTGTTCTTCATTGCAGTCCATCTTGGGATGAAATTCCATGTATGGCTCATCTTCAAACTAGGTGCAGCGGTTGAGCTGGTTGATGCTGTTGGGGCGTTTGTAAGTTCCCCAAAAATGCTGAGTAAAAACTCTAGCCATATCATCCCATCTATCTATGGTTCTTGATGGAAGCCCGTTAATCCAATCTCTGGCTCCATCCAGCAACATTAGGGGGAGGAATTTTACTGCCTCTAAATCTGTCCCTTTGTTGATCTGGGCGGCTGTATAGTAGTCTGAGAGCCAGGTATCCGGGTTTATACTGCCGGTATATTTTTGATATGTTGGACCAACTTTGGCAAAGCCAGAATGTAGAGTTATTCTTCGGATCCTGTCAGTGAAACACTTAGGTCCAAAGTATAGATCATCTCTTTCCGCTATATCAGCGTGTACGTGTTGGGAATATGCCCTAGAGGCAATCATAGATGATGTAATTCCCAATGTATTCATAAAGTTGTTAAGTTGTCCTTTGGTTTGAACATCTGATATATGTCATTGAATATGTGATTCGATTGTGGAACTATGTATTCATGTTGTTCATACTAATTGTCCTTGGTCGTTAAGGTTGTGCTGGACACACACACACTAGACTAATGTGAGTGTTGGCTGATGACACGGTTCCACTTGTCATGGGCATGGTGATGCCATTCCAACGTTCACGGACTTGGCTAAAGAGTTTAGCAAGTCGGACTGACCCACATTGAGATGCAACGATCAAGTCGTCATTTGCATGTCTCAATCAATGTAATCCTTAGACCTGAGGTTGTCGCACAATCCGAGTTGTGGATCACCGACTTAGGTTCTGTCAAACGTTGTTCTGTGACAAGGCAACTATAAAGGCAGAGTTCGGGTCGAATGAGAAGCAAGCTGCGTGATGTGGATAATCAAGATGGGATTTTGCCCCTCCGAATGGAGAGATATTCTCTGGGCCCTCTCGAGTGATATGATTCAGGAAGCATGGCCATGCGCGACTCAGTTAAGTGTTAACTGTGTCGGTTGACTAAGAGTTAGTCAGATGAATCACATGTCACAGATCGAGAAGAGAGTTGAGCTATTCAAGGCATGACGATAAATCGCCTATAGCTCGACAAGGTATATCGTGAGGCAAAAGGGACTAAGATGAATATCAAATTGAAAGGTATGTCGTCATGACTCAATGGTACTTGCATTGGGAGTCGGCACGTTCTGCTAGGAGCCGCTACCGATTGATCGATTGGGAGTTGGACTCCAATCGTGTCCAAGTCGCCATGAGCCTGCAGGGTCGCACACTTAAGAGCGGGAGCAAGTATTGGTTGGGTTGGACCCGAACCGGAAATGGACTGAGTTAGTGAGTCGGACTCACAGAGGGAATGGGCCACAAATGTTGTGCAGCCCATTACCATACGCTCTATAAAGAGGGGCACAGGTTGCCTAGCGGGCACGTTAGTCCACTCTCCCATGCGTTGGGAACCCTAGCCCCACTCAGTCCAGCCGCCGCACCGGACCTAGCAGTCCGCCGTCGGAGCTCCTCCTCGTACGTGTGGATACCGGCAGAGGTGCTGTACGTTCAGCACTTCGACGTTCGAGGGATTGGATCGGTCGGACCGGATCGTGGGACTGCACTGCCCCGACGCGCTGCATCGATAATCCGTACCTGCGCGTCTAGTGGTAATACTCGTGGCCTTCTACCTCGGCTAGATCTTGGGAGTACCGCGTAGGAAAAGTTTTCGTTTATCTCTACGCGTCCCAACAGTGGTATCAGAGCGGTAGCTTCTGGTATTAGGCCCGAGATCCGTACATATGTGATATTTAGTTAGCGTTAGATGTGATCTAATTGCTGTTTGGTGGTCGGTCTATGAGATAGATCGGTTTTGTACAAGGTTGATTGGATCAATCGTACTCGGGGTTAATGGAATATCAGGTTTCCGTGATCATACTGCTAAGGTCGTGGAACAACTTACCCCTACCGGTCGGTTTCCGCCATCGGGGTATACCGTGACACATAAATCCAGTTGCGGTGATCGAAGATCAAAGAGTTTGGTCGAATCGGAATACGGATCAGATTCGGGTAAAATTGTTTTATCCGATGAAGAAATCCATGATCGGAATGCAGATGAGATCTGCGTTTTCCGAAATAGTAGCGCCTTAGATGTCGTTGCGAGTTCACAACGCCGGTAGATATCGTTTCTATGCATAACTTGTTTTTGCAGGAAGTTGTGAATGGTATGGCTTATGTGCATGTGATGTGTGTAATCCATACATGATCTGCGTATCATGTTTATGTCAGCCGGCTGGAGCCTAGGTGCAGTCATTTTATTGTATAACGACCTGCGTGTCGGATTGTCTATGTAAATTTTGATTTACTAGCTAGTGTAGCTTGTTGGAGGACCCGGAAGGCATGCAAGTCGATGTACAAGTCGGCTACATGGAGCAAGATGGCGCGTGACAAGAGTTGGCACGAGCCGACTTGCAAGCTTCGTGGAGATGGAGATCACCATGAAGAGAGCCATACCATTTCACATTATAATTGCTTTATTTGTGTTATTGTTATGTCTCTATTTATCTCTATTTAGATAGTTGGTAGATTCTTTAATCCCTCAAAGAAGGTCTAGTCGGTCGCCCCGCCAGTGCTGCACCATCACAAGTCGGACATTCTTGGTAGTGGGCTCATAAAATTGAGGTGCTACCAATTCTTTCCGGTTAGGTGGGTTTGAGTCGGACTCTTACAAGCAGAAGCACTTGGTAATCTAGACGAGTCCATCACAACGGTTGTGGGGCTCGGGGCGAGGTAGGTTGGGAGCCGGGGCATGTGATGTCACCCAACTAACAGGAGTCGTATAGAGATACGATTGGCAAGGTGTTGCCTACCTAGATCACTTGACGGCTAGCGGTGATGCTAAAGCTCACTAGTCGGCTTGCTTATTTGGGATCTTGAATCACTTAGCAACCATCGGAGGGATGTTGGTTCTAGTGGGAGCATAAGTATTAAAGCGTTTAATATGCCTGCTCTTTTATGAATACATGTCTTAAGTGTTTTTGCGTATTTTCTGTTGTAGATCAATGGCACCTAGCAACCTTCCTCAGTTGTCCGCGTTTGCGTTGAGGTCAATCCTAGAGAAAGATAAGCTTAATGGAACTAATTTCACCAACTGGTATCGTAATCTGAGGATAGTCCTCAAGCATGACAAGAAAGAACATGTTCTAGAAACTCCACTTCCAGATGAGCCTGATGACGATGCGACTGTCGCTGTCATGAATGCCTACCGTAAGGCTAGAGATGAGTCTACGGAAATCAGCTGTCTTATGCTTGCACACATGGAACCGGACTTGCAGCAGCAGTTCGAGAATGTTGAGGCCTACGATATGATCGAAAGCCTCAAAAGTATGTTCCAGGCTCAAGCAAAGACTGAGAGGTATCAAGTCTCTCAAGCTTTGCTTGGCTGTAAGCTGAAAGACGGCGATCCACTGAGTCCGCATGTAATCAAGATGATTGGTTACATACAGTCTTTGGATCGGCTGGGCTTCCCAATTAACGAAGAGTTCGCTACTGATATAATTCTGAACTCTCTTCCTAGTGCGTATGGTTCGTTCATCTCGAACTACCATATGCATGGTATGGATAAGAGTATCACTGAATTACATAGGATGCTCAAAACGGCAGAGGCTGATATCAAGAAAGGCACCAGTCAAGTGTTGATGGTGCAGAATAAGGCTAAGTTCAAGAAGAGTTCTTGGACTAAGAAGAAGAAGGATAAGTCAGGAGGTAGCGCCCATGGCCCTGTCCAGAGTGCTCCCTCAAAGACTAAGCCTTCTCCTACAGCCGGAGCCAATTGCTTCTATTGCAAGCAAGATGGCCACTGGAAGAGGAACTGCACCAAGTATTTGGCTGACAGAGCCAAGAGTGGAGGTGTGACTTCCAACTCAGGTACGCTGGTGTGCAATGTTATAGACATTTATCTTGCTGATGCGCCTAATAGTTCTTGGGTATATGATACCGGATCAGTTATTCACATATGCAACTCGTTGCAGGGACTGGTAAGAACTAGGAGCGTGGCAAGAGGAGAGGTTGACATTCGCGTCGGCAACAAGGCGAGAGTCGCTGCGTTGGAAGTCGGCACGATGCAACTTCATTTACCTTCAGGATTTATTTTGGAACTAAATAATTGTTATTATGTTCCAGCGCTTAGTCGAAACATTATTTCCGCCTCATGTTTGATGAGACAAGGTTATGAGTCGAATATTAAGAATAATGGTTGTTCCTTATATTTGAAAGATATGTTTCATGGCTTTGCACCCGTTCAGAACGGGTTATTTATTTTAAATCTTGATAGTGAATCGGTCTATAACATAAATGTTAAAAGGTTGAAACCAAATGATCTGAATATGACTTACTTTTGGCATTGTCGGCTTGGTCATATAAGTTGGAAGCGCATGAAGAAGCTCCATGATGATGGACTTCTAACTTCGTTTGACTTAGAGTCATTCGAGACATGCGAATCATGCCTACTAGGCAAGATGACCAAGACACCTTTTGCAAGGAGTTGTGAAAGGGCGTCCGACTTGTTGGAACTAATACATAGTGATGTATGTGGTCCAATGAGCACGACAGCCAGAGGTGGTTATGAGTACTTCATTACCTTCACTGATGATTTGAGTAGGTATGGATATATCTATTTAATGAAACACAAGTCGGAAGCCTTTGAAAAGTTCAAGGAATTCCAGAGTGAGGTACAAAATCAGCTCGGCAAGAAAATAAAGTTTCTACGGTCGGACCGTGGAGGCGAGTACATGAGCCATGAGTTTGATGACCATCTAAAGAGTTGTGGAATAGTTCCTCAACTCACTCTGCCAGGTACACCGCAGAGAAACGGTGTATCGGAACGGAGAAATCGGACCTTGTTGGACATGGTACGATCAATGATGAGTCGGACAGATCTACCTTTATCATTTTGGGGTTATTGTCTAGAAACTGCAGCTTTCACACTAAACAGAGTACCATGAAAGTCAGTAGAGAAGACACCACATGAGATGTGGACGGGCAAAAAGCCAAGTTTGTCTTCTCTTAAGATTTGGGGTTGTAAGACATTTGTCAAGCGACTTCAGTCGGACAAGCTCACGCCCAAGTCGGATAAGTGTATTTTCGTGGGGTATCCGAGGGAAACCTTGGGGTACTACTTCTACAACCGGGAAGAGGGCAAAGTGTTTGTCGCTCGGAATGGTGTCTTCCTTGAGAAAGAGTTTCTCAGTCGGGAAGTCAGTGGGAGCACGGTGCAACTCGAAGAAATTCGAGAGGAACCAGCTAGGGGCGAGTCGGCAATGGCCTTGGAGGCTGAGCCGGTCGTGGTACCTACACCGGTTACAGCACCTGAACCTCGGAGATCTGCCAGATTACAGAGTGCTCGAGATGTTTTACTGTTAGACAGTAATGAGCCGGCAACTTATTCGGAAGCGATGGTGGGATCTGATTCCGAGTCATGGCTTGGAGCCATGAGATCCGAGTTAAAGTCCATGGATGAAAACCAAGTTTGGAATTTGGTTGATCTGCCTGACGGTGCAAGACCCGTCGAGTGCAAATGGGTCTTTAAGAAGAAAATTGATATGGATGGAAATATTTCCGTCTATAAAGCACGACTTGTCGCGAAGGGGTTCCGACAGGTTCAAGGAGTTGACTACGACGAGACCTTCTCGCCCGTAGCGATGCTTAAATCAATTCGGATCATGTTAGCCATAGCAGCCTATTTCGACTATGAGATATGGCAGATGGATGTCAAGACGGCTTTACTTAATGGAAATTTAACTGAGGACGTGTATATGATACAGCCCGAAGGTTTTGTCGATCCGGCTAATGCTGACAAGGTATGCAAACTTCAGAAATCCATTTATGGGTTGAAGCAAGCATCTCGGAGTTGGAACATTCGCTTTGATGAGGTAGTCAAATCGTTTGGCTTCATCAAGAGCGATCATGATTCTTGTTTATACAAGAAGTTTAGTGGGAGCAAAGTAAACTTTCTAATCTTATATGTGGATGACATATTGCTGATTGGAAATGATGTCATGATGTTGCAAGAAACCAAAGAATCATTGGAAAGGAGTTTCTCAATGAAGGATTTGGGTGAGGCAACTTACATATTAGGAATCAGGATCTATAGAGATAGATCCAGGCGGCTCATTGGATTGAGTCAGAGTACTTATCTGGACAAGGTTTTGAAGAAATTCAAAATGGAAGAGTCCAAGAAGGGATTCTTACCGATGTCCCATGGCATAAAACTTAGCAAGACTCAGTATCCTTCGACAACTGATGAGCGAAGTCGGATGAGTGTGATCCCGTATGCTTCGGCAATCGGATCCATCATGTATGCCATGATTTGTACTAGGCCAGATGTTTCCTATGCTCTAAGTGTTACGAGCAGATACCAGGCTGACCCTGGCGAAGCCCACTGGGCAGCGGTTAAAAACATCCTTAAGTATTTGAGAAATACTAAGGAAATGTTCCTAGTTTATGGAGGTGATGAGGAATTCAGTGTAAAGGGTTACACGGATGTGAGTTATCTCACCGACTCAGATGATTCTCGTTCGCAATCGGGATACGTGTTCGTAATGAACGGAGGAGCTGTGAGCTGGAAGAGTTCCAAGCAAGATACGGTGTCTGCATCTACAACAGAGGCTGAGTATATTGCTGCCTCAGAGGCGGCAAAGGAAGCTGTTTGGATCAGGAACCTCCTGATGGATCTTGGTGTGGTTCAGGGCGCGTCCAATCCTTTGGACGTATATTGTGACAACAATAGTGCTATCGCACATGCCAAGGAACCTAGACAACACCAGAAGAACAAACATATACTCATGCGGTACAACCTCATTCGCCAGTTTGTCGAACAAGGTGATATCAAGTTATGCAAAGTACACACGGATGCAAACATTGCAGATCTATTGACAAAGGCGCTACCACAGCCTAAGCATGAGGCGCACACGAGAGGCATGGGCATATGATGCCAAGGTGATTGACTCTAGTGCAAGTGGGAGACTGTTGGGAATATGCCCTAGAGGCAATCATAGATGATGTAATTCCCAATGTATTCATAAAGTTGTTAAGTTGTCCTTTGGTTTGAACATCTGATATATGTCATTGAATATGTGATTCGATTGTGGAACTATGTATTCATGTTGTTCATACTAATTGTCCTTGGTCGTTAAGGTTGTGCTGGACACACACACCCTAGACTAATGTGAGTGTTGGCTGATGACACGGTTCCACTTGTCATGGGCATGGTGATGCCATTCCAACGTTCACGGACTTGGCTAAAGAGTTTAGCAAGTCGGACTGACCCACATTGAGATGCAACGATCAAGTCGTCATTTGCATGTCTCAATCAATGTAATCCTTAGACCTGAGGTTGTCGCACAATCCGAGTTGTGGATCACCGACTTAGGTTCTGTCAAACGTTGTTCTGTGACAAGGCAACTATAAAGGCAGAGTTCGGGTCGAATGAGAAGCAAGCTGCGTGATGTGGATAATCAAGATGGGATTTTGCCCCTCCGAATGGAGAGATATTCTCTGGGCCCTCTCGAGTGATATGATTCAGGAAGCATGGCCATGCGCGACTCAGTTAAGTGTTAACTGTGTCGGTTGACTAAGAGTTAGTCAGATGAATCACATGTCACAGATCGAGAAGAGAGTTGAGCTATTCAAGGGATGACGATAAATCGCCTATAGCTCGACAAGGTATATCGTGAGGAAAAAGGGACTAAGATGAATATCACATTGAAAGGTATGTCGTCATGACTCAATGGTACTTGGGAGTCGGCACGTTCTGCTAGGAGCCGCTACCGATTGATCGATTGGGAGTTGGACTCCAATCGTGTCCAAGTCGCCATGAGCCTGCAGGGTCGCACACTTAAGAGCGGGAGCAAGTATTGGTTGGGTTGGACCCGAACCGGAAATGGACTGAGTTAGTGAGTCGGACTCACAGAGGGAATGGGCCACAAATGTTGTGCAGCCCATTACCATACGCTATATAAAGAGGGGCACAGGTTGCCTAGCGGGCACGTTAGTCCACTCTCCCATGCGTTGGGAACCCTAGCCCCACTCAGTCCAGCCGCCGCACCGGACCTAGCAGTCCGCCGTCGGAGCTCCTCCTCGTACGTGTGGATACCGGCAGAGGTTCTGTACGTTCAGCACTTCGACGTTCAAGGGATTGGATCGGTCGGACCCGATCGTGGGACTGCACTGCCCCGACGCGCTGCATCGATAATCCGCACCTGCGCGTCTAGTGGTAATACTCGTGGCCTTCTACCTCGGCTAGATCTTGGAAGTACCGCGTAGGAAAAGTTTTCGTTTATCTCTACGCGTCCCAACAGTACGAAATATCTACCGACTGAATGGATAGAAGGGGATCTGCTCCTTTATTTTCCATTGTTGCGTGAGTGCGCTTTTCCGGGATTATCCCTGTTTCCTCCGTTATCGTGTTCTTTGGAATACGGTGGAGTTCTACTCCTGTGTCTTTCCTTATTCCTAGGAGGGGTACGGGATCTCTCACGTCTGTGAGGAATATCTTGTCTTCCGGATTTTTCAGCAGGGCGTCTCGAAGGCGGCATTGCTTTTCCGTCCTTCCGGTTTTGTTTTTCCCGATCACGGGGGTTGATTCCACCTTTCGGCGGATGGGATCCTGTTCTGGACGCTGCATCCTTGTTATCGAGAATTTTCTTGTCCTTTTTCGGATCTCGTTTCTTCTCTTTTGAATTGCCTGAATCTCCAGGTTCTCCAGGGCCAGGTGCTCCAGCGGCGCATGTGGCTGTTTTGCATAGGGCTGAGTCATCATGCAACTTCCCTGATCTTGCATGCCCTCGTTGCTGCTGTTGCAATGCTTTTCCCAAGAAAGCATACACCCCTTGGAGTTTTGCGTCATTGGAGTACAGATCACCATTGAGGATGGCGAATGTGGCTTCCACGTTTTCTGCTGCGGTTTTGTATATAGGTCCGCCCCTGGCATTGATGTCGCTTACTTGCTTTTGCCAGGCAGGGTTCTGAAACCGCTCCTTTGGCTGCAATACTTCCGGTCTTACGATTCCGGGTAACCGTGTAGGTTTTATGCCAGATCTATTCTTTCTCTCGTACTCCTCAATTTCTTCCTGCTTCAACTTAATGTCAGCCTGGGTTTGTATGAGATTTTCCCGAGTTCTAAATAGATGTTGTTGTTGCCTTTGGAGAGCTTGTCTCCTGGCTTCCAGCACTTCAGGGGGTTTGTGGGGTCCCACTGGTGTTTGGAGTAAATCTTGTTCGTCCTGTCGTGACATTGGTGGAACAGGGATTTCCTTCGTTTTCTTCTCCGCCGACTTGACTCCGCTTCCTCCTCCTACTTCCAGGTTTTCATTGGCGGGATCCACCAGTTTTTTCTTCCGGAGTTTGTACTGGAGTTTCTTGGCAGCCTTGTTTCTTTCTTGGAAGATGGAGGTTTTTTACCAGGTTCCTCTTCTGTCAATTCCTTGACATCAGGGTAAATCAGACTGGTTTCACCATCCTCTATTTCCTCATCTGGCGGAGGTGTTTGAGGGTCTTCCTGACTTTCGGCATCCGTATTTTCAGCCGGTTTTGCCATAAGCACTTCATGGAATCCCTCTTGAAAAGATTTGACCTTTCTTTCGAAAGCATCTTCATCTTCGGATTCGGATTCGAGTTGGTCAGATCCGGGTTCCGGTTCCAATCTCGCCTCAATGGCGGCTAGGACAGAATCGGCTTCCGAGTTTGTCGTTGTATCAACGGGTGTCAGATCTTCTACATCTGCTGTGGGATTGCTTTCTTCTGCCTTTTCCACGGTATTGTTTTCGTCCGTGTTTTCGGCGATCTCGGTTTGCATCATACCAATAAAGTGTAATCTCATTGCAGGCATCTCTGAAGAGGCAACAATTTGAGCAGGATATTGGCGATCCGAGCAAAATCCGGCATCATAGTTTTCTTCAACTGGGTATAGGGCGGTGGGATAAATCTACTTCCACCACAGAATCCCATTGCCTCTGCAGTTAATCCGATAAAGATGTTTGCAGACCCAATCGGTAAAATGCAGACACTTACGAGATGATTCCGTGCTGGCATGTACAATCCATTGTCGAGGAAGCGCCCGACGTCGTTGTCGAATTCCAAGCTTCCGACAGTTATGGTACTGCCGATTCCGCCGAGTATCCCCGATCGAAACATAACGCCTGATGTCGCTGGCCCCACGGTGGGCGCCAACCGTCGAGACATCATAGTAGGGTTCATAGACGGGGGTGCCATGAGGCCTACGGGTAAAGACTTGGGGGGGGGGGAACGTGGTAGTATGACAACCAGGGACACCGAAGTTTTACCCAGGTTCGGTACGTCGCAACTAGGCGGCGTTCTTACTCCTGCAATCTCACTAAATCAGGGCTAAAGCCTGAAGTATACAGAGTACGATGTGAGTTAGGGTTTGCTAACTCGACGAGGATCAACTTCTCGGCAAGTTGGCTTCTAGCTAATTGTCTATTGTCTTTCTTCTCTCCCGTCCGGCTTTATATAGATAGCAGGGTTAGGGCTTACAGAAAGTAAACCTAGAAGACTACGGTAAGATCTAACTTGGAAGGCAAGAATCCGCCTTCTACTCCAAGCCGCACCACGGGGGCCGTGGTCCGGGTTCTTCTAAAATCCGGCTTATGCGCGTCAGCTTACTAGGCCGCCTAATGGACAGTGATCCATTACCAGTCAGGCCACCCTGGTAATCCGGCTCTTTAGGACAATGCCGGATATACCCCTAATCGGTATATATCTGACACTGACAATTGTATTAGGTGTGTTGGAGACACAAGAGACTTCTTGTATCGTAATTTCATGGTTGCTTGAGAGGGATATCTTTGACCTCTACCTCCCTGAGTTCGATAAACCTTGGGTGATCCACTTAAGAGAAACTTGTTGTTGTTCTGCAAACATCTGCACTTGGAGGCCCAACACTGTCTACAAGAATAGAAGCGTGCATAGACACCATCCTTTCATCTGCATTTCATACACCTCTAAAGTCCAACTTCACCATAGAAGAGGGGATATTATGATGAAGAAGGTGAAGCATCACCACTAGGTGGGGCCAGCCTTCACCTCCACCACAGCAGACACCATTTCCATCAACACCTCCGCCAATCCCTTCTTCCTTAGATGTATTTTCCTGTTAGCCGTAATCTCCTCTAACATGTAGGTTGATTAGCATAGTATTTGGTAATCTATGATTTCTAGACCAATGATAATTACCTTGCTTTCGGTTATCTTGTGTTGTGTTTGCAGCAGATAAATTTGAGGTGATGATGATGGTTGCAGATGCTACATGGTTAAAACACATGTATGGTCCATAATAAGAATATGTGAAAACACCAAGGGGTTTATCAGTGACAGAAGGTAACATTTTTTTTTATCATAGCCTTGGGGAGTCACAAAATCCCACTATATTGTCACCTTACCATGGGGAAACACTTAATTGTCATGGAACCATTGCAGAAGGTGAACTAAGTGGAAATGTTGCGAGGGCTATGTTGGCACGATAGTGTGACATCTCTATCCAGGCTTCTTCCTCTTTCATGTTTACTGATACGTCCAAAACGTGTCTCCTTTTCCGAACACTTTTGCTATTGTTTGCCTCTAAACTTGTGAGTTTTGGATACAACTAACACGGACTAACGCTGTTTTCGGCAGAATTACCTTGGTGTCTCGTTTTGTGTAGAAAAATCAACTTTCAGGAAATAGCCCGAAAAAGATCCCGATGTCCTTATTTTACCCGAAGACCCCTGGAGCCAGAAGAAGAGGCAGAGTGGGGGCAAGGAGGGGCCCACACCATGCCTGGGCGTGCACCCCTAGGCCGCGCCTACATGTGGTGTGGTGGCCCCAGGCACTCCCTCGGCCTTCCCTTTAGACTTCTTATGCCCCGTAACCTAAAAACCGAGGAGGTTCATCATATTCCACAAAAACACATCAGAGCGCCACCGCCACCTCGAAACTCAATTCGGGGATCAGAAGTTCCTGTTCTGGCTCCCTGCCGGGACGGGGATTCGGTGGAGATCATTGCCATCTTCATCGCCACCACTTCTCCATCAACCAACCTTGATTCCCCCATCCATGTGTGAGTAATCCCCGCTATAGGCTGAGAGGGATGGAAGGGATTGGATGAGATCGTTCATGTAATAATGCCAGATTGTTAGGGCATAGTGCCTCGTATCTGTTGTTAGTGCTTTATATCATTGTTGCAACTTGGTATGCTTAATGATTGTCACTAGGGCCCGAGGGCCATGATCTCAGATCTGAACATGTTATTGTTTCATGAGTATAATTATGTTTCTTGATCATATGTGCAAGTTGTTTACACATGTCCTTGTCCGGAACCCGAGGCCCCAAAGTAACAATAATTGAGACAACCAGAGGGGATGGCTGTGATGTGAGGATCATGTGTGTTCACGAAGTGTTAATTCTTTGCTCTGGTGCTTTATTAAAAGGAGCACCTTAATTACCAGTAGTTTCCCTTGAGGCCCCGCCTCAAACGGGATGGTAGGACAGAAGATGTTGTGCAAGTTTCTCATTGCGAGCACGTACGACTAAATTGGAACACATGCATATGATTTGCCTAGAACTTGGATGCTTTGTTATTATCTATTTGCAATTCCCTTGTTTTAATTATTATATGAACTATCTTATCCATGCAATGCCCGTTCATACATCCATATGCCTACAGTACGTTAATCCTGCTGTTTCCCGCAATTGCTACTTCTGTTACTATTCTACTCCTGCTGTTATTTTACTACCGTTGCTACTATAAAACTGTTACCACTGATAAACTGTTGCGAGCAAGTCTACTCTCAGGTTCAGCTGAATTGACAACTCAGTTGTTAAGGCTTATAAATATTCTTTGGCTCCCCTTGTGTAGAATCAATAAATTTGGGTTTTACTTCCGTCGAAGACTATTGCGATCCCCTATACTTGTGGGTCATCATTTACCATCACACAATTAGTTTTCCTCGCACCTAGAAATCATCTATTAGTTAAGTATCGCTAGTTTTGTTTAGCTCTTTCTTATTTGTTTTCTTACCACATGTACACATACTGTTACTTCTGATGAGTATGAAAATGCTTCTGATACTTTTGATGTTGCTTATACTGTGCTTGATGATACCGGTTCACTAGGTCCTTTCTTAGATGCTACAATTGCTAGAGCTAAACAAATTGAAAATACTGAAATTCCGATTGAAAATATTGGTACACCTATGAATTCACCTGAGTCTAGAGAAATTCCTAGTGATGATCTTGAGGAAACCTACATTGAACTTAATGATGACTTTATTGAAGAACTTCAAGCTACTACTAGTGCAAGTGCTCTTAAGAGTCTTCTTGCAAGACATGCTGTTAAATATAAATCTTCTCCTGATGCTAAGTTTGCTACATCTACCATACACATTAAAGATAAGGATTATGATTTCTCTCTAGATTTATCTTATATATCTATTATTGAGAAAGAAACTTTTTGTGGTACTGAAAGTAAAAATGCTATGGAACATATGAATGAGATTTCATCTTTGAGTAGTTTATTTTCTTATGATATTAAGATACACACTGAATTTGTTACCAAGATCTTCCCTTTCTCTTTGAAAGATGCAGCTAAAACTTGGTTTAACAATTTGTCACCTGGATCTATTGATACTCCTATGGGTTGGGTTAATGCTTTGTTTCAAAAATATTTTGCTGCTAGTGCACAGCATCCTGCTTTGCAGAATATCTTTAACTTTAAGCAAATTAAAGGAGAGAAAATTCCTGAATCTTGGTCAAGGTTTTGTTCTTTAATAAGAGCTAGCCCTGGAAATCCATTACCTAAGAATGAGCTCATAGATATCTTTTATAATGGACTAACTGTTTAATCTAGGACATACCTGGATAGTTGTGCTGATTGTGTTTTCAGGAAAAGAACTCCAGAAGAAGCTGAGGAATTATTGGCTAAAATAGCCAAAAATCATGATGATTGGAATATACCCGAGCCTACAATAACACCAGAGCCAACACCAATACCAACACCCAAGAAGAGGGGAATTATTGAATTAAATGATGAAGTAATGAGGGAAGCTAAGAAATCTCTTAAAGGGAGGGGTATTAAATCTGAAGATGTGAAGAATCTACCACCTATAGAAGAATTATGTAAGCCAATTCCTCATCCATCAACAGTTGAGGTACACTCTCTCCAATATTTTGATAGTAGAATATTACCTATTCTAAACCACCTGATCAATGCTTAGATGAATTTGATAAGTATGTTTTTAAGCAAGACAACTTCAATATGAGAATGCAGAATCATCTATTGGAAAACTCTAGAGCTATTGATAATTTGCATGGTATTATTGAGAGAACCTCTAATGATGTTATAATGCTTGTTAAACATTTTCATATGGTTCAAAGTCAAATTGATCAACTCACTAAAGTGCAAAAAAGGTTTGCTAGCTAATGCTTCTAGAGAAAAACATGTTTGTGAAATAATTACTAGAAGTGGTGTTTCTACTTAGGATTCCTTGTACCCTGAAGGACATCCTAAAAGAATTGAACAAGATTCTCAACAACCTAAATATAATAGTTCTTATTCTAAGAACAAGAAGAAGAGACATAAAACTGTTGTAGACTCTCCTGAACCTGCTAAAGATCCTAATAGTATATCTATCTCTGATTCTAAAACTGAAAGTGGTAATGATAAAAGTGATGCTCTTGATAAAGCAGAAACTGAAATTGAACCTGAAAATCAAACTAAAACTACAAAGTATACTAAGGATGATTTAATTGCTAATAAACATGGTAAGGAAAGAGAACCTTTGGTACAAAAAGCAATAAATTTTCCTAATAAGAAACATAAATCAAAGGAGGAAGAACATTATAATAAATTTTGTGAATGGATGAAGCCTTTGTTTTTGCAAATTCCTTTGACTGATGCAATTAAATTGCCTCCTTATTCTAAATATATGAAATATATTGTCTCTAACAAAATAAAAATCCTAATGTAGAAATTTCCACTATGCTTGCTAATTACTCTTTCAATGGCAAGGTTCCAAAGAAGCTTGGAGATCCTGGTATTCCCACTATTCCTTGTTCTATTAAAAATAATTATGTTAGAACTACTTTATGTGATTTGGGAGCAGGAGTTAGTGTTATGCCCTTTTATCTCTATAAGGGTCTCTCTCTGAAAAAATTTGATACACACTGATATATCTTTGCAAATGACTGATAAATCTACTGCCGTTCCGGTTGGTATATGTGAGAATTTTCCTGTTCAAATGACTACTAATTCTTTGATATTAACTAACTTTGTTGTGTTGGAAATGCCTGAAGATGATAATATGTCTATTATTCTTGGGAGACCTTTTCTTAACACTGCAGGGGCTGCTATTGATTGCAATCAAGGAAAATTAACTTATAATGTTCATGATAAAGAGCACATAGTTTATTTTCCCAAGAAGATCGATAGGAGATATGGTCTAAATTCAACTGAAAATATTGAGACCATGAAGATTGGAGAATTCTATTGTCCCATTCCAATGCCACCAAAAGAATATGAAATTATTATGATTGGGACTATGTCTATCAAGATTGAGGTAACATAATCATTTAGTCATAAGCAAAGTTTTGCTTCATCAAATTTTTTTTGTAACAAGACTTTATCAACCTAGTTAACAAAGTGATTTTGAATGAAGAGGACAATGTTTTCACTATATTTTCACCTTCACCATTATGTTTTCACCATATTCTCACCATGCTACCTTAGTTTAATTATGTTTTCCACCATCCATAGTCATGTTTTCATCTTGATTACTATGATTACTCATGTTTTCAACACCCCCATTTTTGTTTTAACCACTTCCACCTTTGTTTTCTCCGGTTATTTACACATTGGAGTGTTTTAGAAACTTTGTAGTTCTGGTTTCGGTTTTTTTCCACCTTTCTACATTTGTATTTCTGGTTTTTAATTATTTATTAACTTATGGAAATTGCTCAAAAATGAAGTTTCTCTAAAAATTCCAGAAAATTTATATTAAGTTTCTACGTCAAAAATGAGGCAGAGAGGCACCTGGTAGCCCCCAGGGGTACCCACCATGCAGGCACACTATGCCTGGACGCGGCCTGGCCCCTGGTGGCTCCTGCACATGGTGTGGGCCCCCTGGACCTCCACTAGCTCTCCTCCCTGCCAAACACTCCTCTCTCTCTCTCTCCCAAACTAGAAAATATTCCTGGAACCCGAGGTCTTGCTGTTCTTCTTTGCGAATTTCTCGATCTCTTTGATCAGAACATCATTGTTGCTGATTTTTGGTGCATTTGCTCTCCAGTATGTTACTCCTCCGATTATCCAAGTAGAATTTTATTTGGTGGAGTATTTCTCGAGTATTTTGGTACTGTAGGTGACAGGTTGTGTGAGCTAGCATGCTTGATTTGTGTGAAATAATTTAGTTTTGATGCATGTTTAGCCCTCCTACAAGTCTCTATAGTAGTTCCTATCATATAGTTTCTTGAAATCAATTTTTGTGATGTTAGCTAAAAATTTCAGAAATGGACAACTTCAACTTTGGAGAAATCTTTAGGAGTGATGCACCTACGAAGACAAGGCCTTCATGCTCAATTACCCTGCTGAGACCATCATATAATGAGAACCTCATTGCACCAAGTATCGACGATGCGGGGGATGATGGAGATGCAAATCCATCTACCTTCCCTTGCTATACTTTTCTTAATGATGCATGCATACTCGAGGATTTCTTGCAGCTGGTTTGTAGGGCTGGTTTAACCAATTACATGAATTATGAGAGCCCTCGATATGCTTTATTAACAAAAACTTTTGTTGGGAGCTTCAAATTCAATAACTCACAGTATGACCCAACTATTGCACTCAAAATCTATGATAGACCTATTTCTATGCCTTTGGATTTTTTTGCAGCATTATAGGTATCAACGCATTAGGGACAACGAGGAAGATTTAAGAAAGGCCCGCTGATTTGTTGAAGCTTTACCGTGGAATTACCAATGATGATGACCGCATAGCTCAGCGCGGCAAGATAAGAAATATTCAACTCCTCGCTATTAGATATTTTTGACTTAGTACCTTGCTACTAGTGTTCTTGTTAGGGAAAACACTAGTAATATTTCAAATTACCATCGTGCTTTCCTTGCCTCTGCACTGACTGGTAGCGATAAGTATAACCTTGGTTCATTCATTGCTTGCCGCTTAGCTGCTAAAGGACCCATTTATGGGGGTATTATTTCTACGCGTGTTTTGACTGCTCTAGGCCCCTCTGTTGCTCCACATGATGTTTTATTAGCTCCACAGAGACTTGACCTAGCTTCCATGAAGGCTCACCACTTTGTTGCTGCAAACTCTATTGCTAGAAATCTACTATATAGAGTTTTATTTACCGATGGTGACGAGAGGGAAGTTCTCTTGCCAGAGCCTGTTTTGTTTGATATTAGCGGGACGCCATGGTCGCGTTCAAAGGAGGAGTTGGATGAGTAGCTGCGCTTGCTTGAATTCCATGAACAACACGACCCCGAGCATCATATGGGGCAGAACGCGCCCTCTAAGGACTACACCATGCAGTACACCGGGGCATCCTCGAGCTCATATCAGGAGGATGGCTCATCCTCGGCACACTATGAGGACGCCACTTCATGGCCCTCTTGGGATTGATATCCACTTAGGCCAAAATCCTAAGCTTGGGGGGAGGTATGCTGACATCACGCTTATCTACATATCACGTTTCTGTCGGTTCTTTGTATATCCATGTTTTTGTTTCTTTCGGTTGTTTTTATTTCTTTCGCTTCTTTTTGTTTTTATTGTTTTGTTCCTGCTTTCCAAAACACAAAAATATCAAAAAAAAAAATCTGTTGTTTCTCTTTATTTGCTTCATTAGTTTCTTTTGTTGGTTTGCTTTACTTTCTAGTTTCAGTTTAATATTGAGAAATCCAAAAATATTTAGCATTGCTTGCTTGTTTCCTTTTGTTCTTGTTTTTAATTCAAAAAACCAAAAATATTTGTTGTTCTTCTTGGGTACTGTAAAGTTTACTGCAGAGTTCAGTAGTCCTCTGTGACTCAGTTGGATATTGCTTATCATTTTATATTATTCAATCCACACGACTGAAGAGCAATAATGACGACTTACGACAATCCAGGTTGTGGTGAGAGGCTGGTATGTATTCTATTTGTTTTTATTTTTGTACATATACTTATCCATGTGGACATGCTTAGTTTGTTTGTGTAAGGTGTATGTTATTTAATCGATGCTTAGTAGTTCGTGCTCTCTCATGAGTAGTTCTAGCTTATTAATATTAGATAGCAAGTCTTATAAATGTTTGCTTGCATTGCTTTATTCATAGAAGGGTATGAATTCTGGTATCTCCCTCTGAATGTTTTGCTTGAATCGACTTGGCACATGCTCACGTATGCATAAGACTGAAAACAAAATTCAATTAAGCCTCTATGATTTATTTTGCCTCAGAGTATTTGTACCACTTTTATGCCCCCGTTATTTTTTTTGCCGCAAACATGATTATGACAGTTGTTGCTCTCTTGATTGTCGCTCCCAGTCTATTACTAGCCTTCACATGTACTGAGTATGAGATCTACTCGTGCATCCAACTCCCCAAAACCAAAGTTTTCCAAATGTGTCCACCATACCTACATATATGTGGTATTTTACTGCCACTCCAAATAAATTTATCATGTGCTACCTTTAAAACCTTCAAAATTTATTCCTGTTTTGTGCCCCTGTTTTAGCTCAGGAGGACGTAAATAGAGAATCTTTATCTCACTTGTTGATTCGACTTTGCACACCTGGACTAGTGGCTTCATCCGCTTATCCAAATGATAGAGGAGCTGGCAGCGGGGTGCCCAGCCCCAAAATTGGTTACTATAAATTCTCTTCACTATTCTTGCCCCTGATTTATTAGTCAAAGCATAATTGTTTAAACAAAAGATAAGAGGGATGACCTTCTTTACCAGTTGCATCCTTCAATGGGAGCCGCTCTCGCAAGGTCCAGTTGGCTTGTGATGTACTATATTGTATGTTTATCATTCGTTGACATAAGCATACACCTAACCTAAAAATTGTTTTTAATACCTCTGTTTATAAAACAGAAAGCTCTAACACATGAGTTAATCCCTGCTTCCCTCTGCGAAGGGCCCTTCTTTTACTTTTATGCTGAGTCTTCACCTTCTCACTTTATGCACCTTCTTGAGAGCATGGCTGTCATTCTTAGGTTAATGTGCTTGTCCCAGAACACGGTTTATTGTGGTATAACTTTGATGCTAGTATCTTTGATATATTTATTTCTAGTCTTCACTTGAACCTCAGAGGTGTACTGGAATTTATGTTTTGCTCCATTATTAAGGGCAAGTGAGATACCACTTTATCATATCTTATTATGAACATTGCAATCCTGCAGATTGATATATTTCATGTTGTTTATATTAGTGTGTTGGTATCTCTTCATGGTTTGCATAACTATTAGGTGACCTTATTTGCATACCTCTTATTATGAATTGCCTAAGCACTCCATCATATAGTGAGAATATTTACATCATATGAAATAAATGTGTTCGTAAAGGTTCTTTTATCGCACTCAGTTGTCAACTGAATTTCTTGAGGACAAGCAATAAGCTAAGATTGGGGGGAGTTGATATGTCCAAAACGTATCTCCTTTTCTAAACACCTTTACTATTGTTTGGCTCTAAACTTGTGAGTTTTAGATACAACTAACACGGACTAACGTTGTTTTCAGCAGAATTACCTTGGTGTCTTGTTTTGTGCAGAAAAATCAACTTTCAAGAAATTGCTGAAAAAAGATCCCGAACTCCTTATTTTACCCGAAGACCCCCGGAGCCAGAAGAAGAGCCGGAGGGGGACAAGGTGCGGCCCACACCATGCCTGGGCGCCCACCCTAGGCCGCGCCTATAGGTGGTCTGGTGGCCCCAGGCACCCCCTCGGGGTCCCCTTTCGACTACTTATGCCCCGCAACCTTAAAAACCGAGGGGGTTTGTCATATTCCAGAGAAACACAACAGAGCGCTGCCGCCACCTTGAAACTCAATTCGAGGATCAGACGTTCCTGTTTTGGCGCCCTACCGGGACGGGGATTCGGAGGAGATCATCGCCACCACTTCTTCATCAACCATCCATGATTCCTCCATCCATGTGTGAGTAATCCCCGCTATAGGCTGAGAGGGATCAAAGGGATTGGATGAGATCGTTCATGTAATAATGCCAGATTGTTAGGGTATAGTGTCCAGTATCCGTTCGTAGTGATTTATATCTTTGTTGCAACTTGTTATGCTTAATGCTTATCACTAGGGCCCGAGTGCCATGATCTCAGATGTGAACATGTTATTGTTTCATGAGTATAATCATTTTTCTTGATCATATGTGCAAGTTGTTTACACATGTCATTGTCCGAAACCCAAGGCCCCAAAGTGACAATAATTGGGACAACTGGAGGGGATGATTGTGATGTGAGGATCACATGTGTTCATGGAGTGTTAATTCTTTGCTCTGGTGCTTTAGTAAAAGGAGCACCTTAATTACCAGTAGTTTCCCTTGAGACGTCGCTGCAAACGGGCTGGTAGGACAGAAGATGTTGTGCATGTTTCTCATTGCGAGCACATACGACTAAATTGGAACACATGCCTATGGTTTGCCTCGAACTTGGATGCTTTATTATTATCTATCTACAATTCCCTTGTTTTAATTATTATAAGAACTATCTTATCCATGCAACGCCCGTTCATCCATCCCTATGCCTACAGTACGTTAATCCTGCTGTTTCCCGCAATTGCTACTATTGTTACTATTATAGTCCTTCTGCTACTATAAAAATGTTACCACTGATAAACAGTTGCGAGCAAGTCTACTTTCAGGTGCATCTAAATTGACAACTCAGTTGTTAAGGCTTATAAATATTCTTTGGCTCCCCTTGTGACGAATCAATAAATTTAGGTTTTACTTCCCTCGAAGATCGTTCCGATCCCGTATACTTGTGGGTCATCATTTACCATCACACAATTATGTTTTATCGCACCTAGAAACCATCTATTAGTTAAGTATCGCTAGTTTTGTTTAGCTCTTTCTTATTTGTTTTCTTACCTTTTCTTCCTCTTATAGTTATCCCTACCATTTGTGTCTCGATAAAAAGTAGAACAAGTTGAATAACATCTAGACTACGCTTTGGGCGAAAATGTGACTACATAATATGAGTACTCTAACCCCGGTAAGAGGGAACTGCTAACTTTAGCTCCCTTGTTTCGATAATATACCTAGAAATCCTTCCATGAAAGGTACTAATGTAATCCGTGCGATTGTTTCACCCAGAATTTTCCCCTCTGACATGTGGAAATTTGGGTATATCTTAGGCCCTTTTCATAGTCATCCAACACCTTAACCACTACACTATTGTGAAAATTTATTTTTAGACACCTATTGCATCAAACATGTAAAAAACCAATTTAAGACGAATAACTAGCTTCATCTGGATCATATTTCCCAAGAAATGATATCTTCGACATGCCATAATATTTCCACGCCATGAAGAATCAGACGTGGTACTAGATCTTTCAAAACCATAGCTATCTAAACCTGTTGTACTAACTTAATTAAGCCATCAACAAATAGAATCAAAAGGAAAGGAGACAGGGACCCCTTGTCTCACGCCTCTATAAACTTCACATTGAGAGTGCCATTTTTCACTATGTTCTCTATCAAAACTTGAACTATCCAATAGTAATATCTTTTTTCACATAATTAAGAAATACTACCACCTTGTCATATGATTTTTTGAAATAAATCTTCAGAAGTGTGAAGGCCATGAGACTTGGATACCCTCATATTGTAGAACGAGGCCCATCGCTCCTAGGGTGACCCAACACAAGAACTCGACGTATACAGGAGACCATAGCGCCTCATCAAGTAGGTGTATTGAATTATTAGGCACAACAGGTCATTGACAAGTGATACGTTAACATATATATAATTTTTGAATGTTTTATGCTATTTTTATACCATTTCTACATGCTTATACTATATCTGAGTATCATTTTCTAGCATTTTATTGGACTAACCTATTAACATAGTGCCAAATGCCAATTTTTAGTTTTTTTATTTATGCATTGCAGAAAAGGCAAAATAGGGAAGTCGTCAGAAAAAATCCTCGAATATTTTAGAAATTAATACTTTCCGGAAGACCGAGGAGCCAAAAACTGTCAGCACGAGGGACCGATAGCCACCACATGTGCTGACTACACGAGCCGAACGGGGGGGTGGGGGGGGGACCGCTGGTAGGGTGGGCATTCGGTTCTTTCGGCCTTTTCGGACCATTTTTTTGGGTTTTTTTTAATTATTCGGGTTTTAGAAAGTGACAACCGAATTAACCTGTAATTTTTAGGTACCTACAATTCGTTTCTACAAAAATTCAGTTCGGTTATCGGTTCAAACCGAATTGACCTAGATGGTAGGATGTAGAAAAATCAAATGAGTGATTACATAACAAAAATGACCGGATAGAGTAGTCGGATGAGGCTGTTGTCAAAATCATTTGGCAGGGCGTTGCACTAGCATACCCAATATGTCCTCTCCATACCTAGCCTGTTAGGATGGAGCAGTTAAGCTCAACCCGCAGGAATGGAGCTGCGAAGCATCACCAAGATGGCATGGACATGGGAACCTAGTGCCATGGCTGTTTGTGTTGGGCGATGTGTACATGGGTATGTCTTTGTTGCGAACTTTGATTGTAGTTTTACAAGAGAAAGCAAAAAGTAGGCTTTGGGTGGAGAATGTGTTGGAATTGGTAGATATTTTAATGGGACACTTTTTTATTACCTTAGATATAGATTGTGGCAAGGTCTTGAAATGTGTGGTTGTATGATGAATCGGTCCTTTTGGTCCATTTAGTTAACATGGACTACAAACTGAACGAACCGATATAATATTGGTTTTCTATAGATGGGAACCGATTTACAGAATGAAAACCGAATTAACTTTATATTTCGGTTTGTTCGGTTCAGTCTCGGTGCGGGTTCGGTTTCTTGATTTTTTTTATACCCACCCCTAGCCGCGGGTCCCACCATCGTGGTCTTCACCTTGCTCCCCTCGAGGCGTCTCTTTGCCTACATACTTTCTATAACTGATGGAGGGATGATAACCCGGTAGGCCAACGCCAAGGTGAAACCCGGCCCAAAGGGAATCGCGCAAGACCCGGCTCAAGGAAAAGGAGTTTCTAGAAGGCCCAAGAAGGAGCATAGGCCTTGTAACCCGGCTTTGGGGTTGCTATTAGGAAACTTAGGGTTTGTGTGCGGTTTCTAGGTAGGATTCCGAGTGTGTCTTGTGTAGGAAGCCAGGGGGTCGGGTAAGATATAAGCTGGCTCCTAGGGTTAGAAAAAGAGAGCTTCACCAGATATTCGAGTATCACTGTAAAACGAGAGCTGATATTGTAACCCTAGATCGGAGACTCGGCGACTTGATTGCCAGAGCTACCAGATCGATTGATAGCATGATTTCCCCTGAGCTAAACCCTCTCCCAAACACCAGAGTCGAATTGCCCCAAGATAAGTTACCCCTGGTAACGTCTGCCGTGATTATCCCACGATAGTTGGCGCCCACCGTGGGGCCTACGTCCAAGGGTGTCTACATCACGGGAGAAGCTCGGGAAAGCATGAAGAACCTCGTCGTCCGCGAGATCTACACCGACCCCGAAGGAGAAAAGATGGTAGATGACTTTGGTTGGGGACCAGAGTCGGATCTGCTAGAAGCCGGATCTATCGTCACGATCGGCCGGGTCAACGTCTTTGTCGGCATGGTACGTACGTCCGGTTCAATCCCTGATGACATTGAGTATGATTCTGTGTCAGGAGAAGCGACCTGCGTTCAATTGGACGGAGAGGAATCGGTCGGGACGGCAGATCCGGTAGAAGAGCCCACCACGAAGAGGGAACAGCCGGAGGAGCAGGTATGGACCCCGCGTGGCCGGGTCATGAGAAAAGATGATACCGAGTCCATCCTGCACCTACTGGAAGATCGATACGAGGAAGATAGCTGTGATGAGGAAGAATACGAGTCTTCGCCAGGCATCGCGCCCCAGGTCGCGGTCTACACAGCCCCTGCAACCAATCTTAATCAGGGAGATGTGACGACAGCCGCGGTCGGAGCGGCGCGAGCACTGGCCCAGCAGCAAGTTCCGGCTGATGGAAACCCGGTCATAGCCCGGGTTGACGGAGAGTCGGCTTCAGTCACCAGCCGTACCGGGGAAAGCGAGCGGCAGAGAAACATGTTTGGGTTTATGGCGAACAGAACACCAGGAGCGGGACCTTCGAATTCGCGAAACCCGGCTCTGTTCAACAACAACCTGATCTTAGATCCCACGGTGCTGGCCACGGTGATAACCCCAGAAAACGCGGCGGAGCGCGCCCGAGACCTGGATGTAGCCCGCCGTGCATTGGATCAGCAAAGGAGAGATGTTGAAGCCGAAAAACAAGGGACAGCTGCGCGCCAGCGCGAGCTGGAAGAATTGGAGAACCGGCTACAGGTCCAGTCGACTAGGATTTACAATCAGAGGCACCAGACGAGATAACCGGCTGCAGGTGGGAACCTGCAACCAGCCGCACTGTTTATTACCCCTCAGGATCAACCAATTCCGGCTGTGAATCAGGAAACCGGACATCAAGTTGCAACCCTGGGAGGACAGCCGGCAAACGTGCAAGCCGGGTTACCCACGTTGCAAACAGGAATCGCAACTGGCAATGCAGCAACATTGGCACTTGATCGCATCCCCGTAGGAGAGTCACCCCATGCAGCGGAGACCCGGCGGGCAATAGATTTGCTGCGCACGGTAATAGTTCAGCAGGCCAATTACCCGGATAACAGGAGTGGAATGCACGGAACACCATATGTGAGCCGGCAGAACGGAAATACCGGCAATATCCAGTCGAGTTCAGCGCGGCGGAGGGCAGAGCAGCAGCAAATGCCGCCTCCTCCCCGTAGGCCGGCAACGCCTGCAGTGTCAGCGGCGCAAGCTATTGTGGACAGTTCCCGAGCCAGGCGAGCGGCAGCCGGGTCTGTGGTACGGGGACCGGTAGCGGTTGCACCTCCCGCCATACCCGCTGCGACGTCACACGAATCCCGAGTGATGCCAGTGCCGACAAAACCTCGCCGGGCCTAAGTGTTTGTCAGACACCATCAGGGCTGAGCCTTATCCGGATAAGTTCAAGGAACCGGGTAAGGTGGTTAATTATGAGCCGACCATGGATGGAGAAACCTGGTTGAGCAGCTATGAGATGGCCATGTCAATCCGCAATGCATCTGATAATCTTCAAGCCAAATTCATGTACCTAATGATGTCAGAGGGAGCAGCAAAGTTGTGGTTCAATAATCTACCCGAGAAATCCGTCAATTCGTGGGGCGAGCTGAAAACTGCCTTTATCAAGCACTTTCATGGAACATGCAGGAAGTTGTTCACGATTGATGATTTAGAGCGATGTGTTCATAAGAAGGGAGAGTTGGCACGCAGTTGGGTGCGCCGGGTTATGGAAATTCTCCACTCATCCACTGATATCCAGCCAAAGGATGCGTTGCAAGCTATGGCAAAAACATGCAAGTACACACCCCTAGTGCAAAAACTGACACGCATGAAGTCTAGACGGCACGCTTCAGAGGTTACAATGGGAGAGTTGATGGACGCATGCAACAAGCACGCCGCCACAGATACCACAGAGGAGGATGTCGATGATAAGAAAGCGAAAGCCAACGCGGGTAATAGTGGAAGATCCGGCAATAGAGCTGCACCGGGTAATAATGGAGGAAATAATGGAAACAACCAGCACAAGCGCACATATGAAGGAAACTCCGAGTTTGTCGCCAGTACAGAAGCCGGGTTTGCGAGACCCAGAGCTGAGGGAAATTTCAACGGAGGAAACTTCAATGGAGGAAATTATCAAGGACCACCAAGGCCGGCTAATCATATAGAGGCCTTCAGAATGCCCTGTTCACGTCATAGCAGGAACGACAGGCCGGCTAATCATTCATTGGAGCAGTGCGTAGATTTACAGAGATGGAAGAACGAGGAAATACAGAAGGCCATGCGAGGTGCAGGCCGAGGAGCAGGACCGGGTCCGGGCGGAAACCCGGGCAATGGCCCACCCCTGGCTGGCAATGCAGGAGGTGGTAATCCGGGTAACAATCAAGGAGGCGCTGGAGGTTTCCAAGCCAACCCCAAGCAGCTAGGGCAGTATCACGTCCATACTACGGGGACTTCCAATAAAGATAGAAAGATACTCAAAAGAGCAGTAAACTCGGTTTCTTCAGCTGTTCCGAGATACTTGAGATGGTCAGACCAAGAGGTCACATGGAGCAGGAGGGATCACCCGGAAACAATAGAACATCCGGGTGTGCTGGGTTTGGTAGTTGCACCACAGGTCAATGGTTACGAGCTAAAAAAGGTTCTGATGGATGGTGGGAGTAGCATCAATATCTTATATTGGGAAACTTTCTTACGCATGGGGCTCAAGGAGTCTCAGTTGCAGAAAAGTTCTACAGTTTTTCATGGGATCGTGCCGGGTCATTCAGCATGCCCAGAAGGAAAGATCACTCTAGAGGTTGCTTTTGGAGAATCGAAGGACAATTTCCGAGTGGAGTGGCTCACGTTCGAGGTGGTAAAACTGCGCAGTCCTTATCACGCGCTATTCGGAAGGCCGGCTTACGCCAAGTTCATGGCCAGGCCGTGTTACGTGTACCTACAGCTAAAGATCCCGGGTCCCAAGCGAACCATTACTATACACGGCAACCGGGTTATAGCAGCTGAGTCTGACGAAGGAGATGCGGCAATGGCAGAACAGGCGTGCAGAAAGGAAGAGATCAAGTATTATCGGTCTCAGGTAGACCCGGATGATAGAACAACATTGAAAAGACCGAATACGGAAGATGAGAGAGCAAAATTCAAAGCAGCACAGGACACAAAGATGGTGGCTTTCGTCGAAGGTGATCCCTCCAAGCAATTTGCTATAGGATCTAACCTAGACAGTAAGCAGGAAGAAGCACTTATTGAGTTTATTCGTGGTAATCAAGATGTTTTCGCTTGGACGCCTAGTGATATGCCAGGTATCCCGACCGAGTTAGCTGAGCACAGTTTGCACGTTGATCCCAAGTCCCGGCCCGTGAAACAGGGCTTGAGAAAGATGAACGAGGAACGAAGAAAGGCTATAGGAGCAGAGATTGCTCGGCTCCTTGCAGCCGACTTTATCATGGAGGTTTTTCACCCGGATTGGCTGGCAAATCCGGTTCTGGTGATGAAAAAGAGCAACGAGTGGAGGATGTGCATCGATTACACGAGTCTCAACAAACATTGCCCAAAGGATCCGTTTGCCCTTCCAAGGATAGATCAGATTATAAACGCAGTGGCTGGAAGTGACCTGTTGCGTTTCCTGGATGCCTATTCCGGGTATCACCAGATCAAGCTCAAGAAAGAAGATTGGGAGAAAACATCGTTCATAACCCCCTTTGGAGCTTTCTGTTACAAAACGATGACTTTTGGGCTAAAAAACGCTGGCGCAACATACCAACGGTGCATTCAGAAGTGTTTCGAGGATCAGATTGGACGCAACGTTCATGCTTATGTTGATGATGTGGTAATTAAAACCAGGAAGGCAGAAACATTCATTGAGGAATTAAAGGAAACGTTCAGGAATTTGAGAAGGTATCAGATGAAGCTTAACCCCACAAAGTGTGTGTTTGGAGTGCCAGCAGGAAAGTTACTCGGTTTCATTGTTTCCGAGAGAGGAATTGAGGCAAACCCGGACAAGATTAAAGCTATTCAGAATCTGAAAAAGCCGGAAGGCCTGAAGCATGTTCAAAAGCTTACAGGATGTGTAGCAGCATTAAGCCGGTTTATATCCAGGCTTGGAGAGAAGGCAATACCTTTATACCGGCTCTTGAGGAAAACCGACAAATTTGTTTGGGACCAAGAGGCGGACGAGGCGTTCGAAGCTCTGAAAAACAATTATCTGAGGCACCGATTCTGGCGGCACCGGGTCCTAAAGAGCCCATGTTATTATATGTTGCGGCCGGGCCCCGGGCGGTTAGCGCCGTGGTTGTTGTCGAGCGCAAAGAGGATGGAAAGGATCACCCGGTACAAAGGCCGGTTTATTACGTGAGTGAAGTGTTATCGGAGGCGAAGCAGCGTTACCCACATTGGCAAAAACTAGTTTTCGGGGTCTTCATGGACAGCCGGAAATTGAAATCATATTTTCAGGAACACCCCATGACAGTGGTTAGCTCTATACCAATGGCAGATATCATCATGAATTCAGACGCGATAGGTAGAATAGCCAAGTGGGCCATTGAGATGGGAGATTATCACATCAACTACGAGCCCAGGTCTGCAATCAAATCTCAAGCTTTAGCTGATTTTATCAATGATTGGACCCATACAAGCATGCCCACAATGATGCCAAGTTCCGAGTCTTGGGTGAAGCACTTTGATGGTTCTAAGCAGTATGAGGGGTCAGGAGCTGGGGTGGTACTCACCTCACCCAAAGGAGACAAATTGAGCTACGTGTTGCAGATCCACTTCGATTGCTCCAACAATGTGGCCGAGTATGAGGCATTATTACATGGACTGAGAATAGCAAAGGAGATGAACATTAGGCGAATACGGTGCTACGGAGACTCGGATCTCATGGTACAGCAGGTCTCAGGAACTTGGGATAGAAAAAATGCAACAATGGCAGCATATCGCAGAGAGGTGGACAGGGTTGTCGGGTCTTTCTCCGGGTATGAGGTGGAGCATATTGACAGGCGAAAGAACGAGGCAGCAGATGCCCTCGCAAGACTCGGCTCGCGCAGAGAGCCGGTTCCACCTAATGTTTTCCTGGACGAGTTATGGCGGCCATCTGTTAAAACCGAGTCTGAGGAAGAGGTGGCTAACCAAGACCCGGATTTGGAGCTCGTGGCCACAGTACGTGTTGTTCCCGAGTGGACAAAACCGTTTTTGGCCTACCTATCACGAGGCGTGTTACCACCACAGGAAGTTTTAGCAAGGCAAATTCTGAGACGAGCAAAGGGCTATTCTATTATCAATGGAGAGTTGTATAAAAGAAGTGCAGCAGGAGTCTTTTTGCGTTGTGTAGCACCAGAAGAAGGCCGGCAGATTTTGAAGGAGATCCATGAAGGTGATTGTGGGCATCATGCCTCCACAAGATCCCTTGTGGCCAAATCATATAGACACTGTTTCTTTTGGCTCACGGCCTTAGCAGACGCGGAGCGCCTGGTGGCAAGGTGTGATGGATGTCAAAGGTACGCTCGCCAAATCCATGTGCCGGCTATGGAGTTGCAAACAATCCCGCTGACCTGGCCGTTTGCTGTTTGGGGTATGGATATGGTGGGCCCCTTCCACATGTCACCGTGCAAAAAGACTCATCTTTTGGTAGCTATCGATAAGTTTACTAAGTGGGTTGAGGTTATGCCAGTTACCAATTGTGAAGCAATCACAGCAGTTGATGAGGGGATAGTAACCCGGTAGACTAACTCCCGGGTGTGATCCGGCCCAAGCGACGGCTGGGCCCAATCTGGCTGGAGACAAAGAAACTTCTGGAAGGCCCAGGGCTTGTAAGGTTCGTAACCCGGATTGTGGGTTACGGTAAGGAAAGTTAGGATTTGTATGTAGAGTTCGGGTAGGACTCAGAGAGCACTCCGTAGGGCAGGCCAAGGGGGGTATGAGTGCTATATAAACCAACCCCTAAGCTTAGCCTGAGAGATTCAAGTCATAGTTGTAATACCTGTTATCGAGTATCCAGCATTATTGATATCGAGATCCGGCGAGTTATTCTCCGGTTCTTAGATCGCTTTCGCCATGTCTTCCTTAGAGCTAAACCCTCTCCCGAATACCTGTGTCGACTTGCCCCAAGATCAGTTACCCCAGGTAACATCTGCCGTGATTATCCCACGACAGTTGGCGCCCACCGTGGGGCCTGCGTCCAAAGGTGTTTACATCACGGGAGAAGCTCGGAAGAACATGAAGAACTTTGTCATCGGCGAGATCTACTCCAATGACGAAGGAGAAAAGATAGTGGACAATTCCGGATGGGAGTTGGAGCCGGATCACTTCGAATCCGGATCCATGGTGTCAATCGGCCAAATCAGTATCTTCATCGGCGTGGTACGTACGCTCAATTTGAAAGGACAATATCATGTGCATGTTACAGGGATTTCCAGCAGGGACAAAAGGGCGTTGAAACAAACAGTGAATCCAGCCTTCTCGAGCCCTCCGGGATACTTGAGATGGGCAGAGCAAGAGGTAACGTGGAGCAGGAGAGATCATCCAGAAGGAATAGAGCGCCCCGGGACCTTGGCGTTAGTAGTTTCGCCACAGGTCAATGGTTACGAATTGAAAAAGGTGTTGATGGACGGAGGAAGCAGCATCAATATCCTATATTGGGAAACTTTCTTGCGCATGAACCTCAAGGAGTCCCAGCTACAAAAAAGTTCGACGGTGTTCCACGGGATCGTGCCGGGTCATTCGGCACGCCCCGAAGGAAAAATTGCATTGGAAGTAGCCTTTGGAGAATCGGTAGATAACTATCGGGTGGAGTGGCTCACGTTTGAAGTAGTCAAGCTGCATAGCCCCTACCACGCTCTGTTCGGAAGGCCGGCTTACGCTAAGTTCATGGCTAGGCCGTGCTACGTATATCTGCAACTAAAGATTCCGGGCCCCAAGCAGACCATCACTATCCACGGAAGCCGGGATATAGCAGCCGAATGCGATGAGGGAGATTCAGTAATGGCCGAGCAAGCCTGCAGGAAGGAGGAACTTCAGTATTACCGGTCTCAGGTGGATCCGGATGATGGTACAGCATTGAGAAGACCAGATGCCGAAGACGAAAGAGTAAAGTTTAAGGCGGCTCAAGACACCAAGAAAGTAGATTTTGTGGAAGGAGACCCCACCAAACAGTTCACTATAGGGTCCAATTTAGAGGATGCGCAAGAAAAGGCTCTAGTAGAGTTCATCCGTTCAAATGCGGATGTATTTGCCTGGACACCCAGCGACATGCCGGGTATCCCCACCGAGTTGGCGGAGCACAGTTTGCATGTGGATCCCAAGGCCAGGCCTGTGAAGCAAGGTATGAGAAAAATGAATGAAGAAAGGAGAAGAGCTATAGGGGAGGAAATAGCGCGACTGTTAACCGCAGGCTTTATCATGGAAGTATTCCACCCTAACTGGTTAGCAAATCCGGTTCTTGTGATGAAAAAGACAAATGAATGGAGGATGTGCATCGATTTCACGAGCCTCAACAAGCATTGCCCAAAGGATCCGTTCGCGCTGCCAAGGATAGACCAAATCATAGACGCGGTAGCCGGAAGCGACTTGCTATGCTTCTTAGACGCATATTCGGGATACCACCAGATTAAACTCAAGAGGGAAGATTGGGAGAAAACGTCATTCATAACCCCATTTGGGGCCTTCTGCTACAAAACCATGACGTTTGGATTGAAAAACGCGGGTGCAACTTACCAGCGGTGTATCCAGAAGTGCTTCGAGGATCAAATTGGGCGCAACGTGCACGCATATGTAGATGACGTGGTTATTAAGACCCGGAAGGCAGAGACATTCATTGATGATTTAAAGGAGACGTTTAAAAACTTGAGAAGGTATCAGATGAAGCTCAACCCAACGAAGTGTGTATTTGGAGTTCCGGCCGGGAAGTTACTCGGCTTTATAGTCTCCGAGAGAGGAATCGAGGCAAACCCGGACAAGATCAAGGCCATCCAGAGTTTGAAGAAACCGGAAAATTTGAAGCATGTTCAAAAGCTCACGGGCTGCGTAGCAGCCTTGAGCCGGTTCATATCCAGGCTTGGAGAAAAGGCAATACCCTTGTACCGGCTTTTGCGGAAATCAGATAAGTTCGTATGGGATCAGGAGGCAGATGAGGCGTTCGAAGCACTAAAAAAGCAATTGTCTGAAGCACCAGTACTAGCGGCGCCAGGTCCTAAAGAACCTATGCTATTATACGTGGCAGCCGGTCCCAAGGCCGTCAGCGCAGTAGTTGTCGTAGAACGTAAGGAGGATGGGAAGGGTTACCCGGTCCAAAGGCCGGTTTATTATGTCAGCGAGGTGTTATCGGAAGCAAAGCAGCGTTACCCACATTGGCAAAAGTTGGTGTTTGGGGTCTTTATGGCCAGCCGGAAGTTGAAGCCATATTTCCAAGAACATCCCATAACAGTAGTTAGTTCAATACCAATGTCGGATATCATCAGAAACTCGGATGCAACGGGAAGAATAGCCAAATGGGCGATAGAGATGGGGGATTATCATATCAGCTACGAGCCTAGATCGGCAATCAAGTCACAGGCTTTGGTTGATTTTGTTAACGACTGGACGCACACCGGAATGGCTACCACAGTTCCAAATTCCGAGTCATGGACCATGCACTTCGATGGATCAAAGCAGTACGAGGGGTCAGGAGCTGGAGTGGTGCTGACGTCGCCAAAGGGGGACAAACTAAGTTATGTGCTACAGATTCACTTTGATTGTTCAAATAACGTGGCCGAGTATGAGGCTCTACTGCATGGCTTGAAGGTAGCCAAGGACATGAACATTAGAAGGATACGATGCTTTGGGGACTCAGATCTTGTGGTGCAGCAGGTATCAGGAACCTGGGATAGGAAGGATGCCACTATGGCAGCATATCGCAGGGAGGTTGATAAGGTTGCCGGGTGTTTTTCCGGGTATGAAGTAGAGCACATAGACAGAAGAAAAAATGAGGCAGCGGACGCACTCGCCAGACTCGGCTCGCGTAGGGAGCCGGTTCCACCTAATGTTTTCCTGGACGAGCTATGGCGACCATCAGTAAAATCCGAGTCTGAGGAAGAACTCGCGAATCGAGACCCGGATGTGGAGTTTGTAGCCACAATACGTGCTGTGCCCGAGTGGACAGAGCCATATCTGGCCTACTTATCACGAGGCGAACTGCCAGAACAAGAAGTACTAGCAAGGCAAATCCTGAGGCGGGCAAAAGGATATACTATTATCAATGGGGAGTTGTACAAGAGAAGCGCAGCAGGAGTCTTTTTGCGCTGTGTGACACCGGAAGAAGGCCGACAGATCCTTAAGGAGATCCATGAAGGCGATTGTGGGCATCATGCGTCCACAAGATCCCTTGTGGCCAAGGCCTATCGGCATGGGTTCTTCTGGCTCACGGCTCTAGCAGATGCGGAGCGGATAGTGGCAAGGTGCGACGGATGTCAAAGGTACGCTCGCCAAACTCATGTGCCGGCTATGGAGTTACGGACCATCCCATTAACTTGGCCGTTCGCTGTTTGGGGTATGGACATGGTTGGTCCCTTCCACATGTCACCTTGCAAGAAAACACATCTTTTAGTGGCTATCGATAAATTTACCAAATGGGTGGAGGTTATGCCGGTCACCAATTGTGAAGCAGCCACAGCAGTCAAGTTCCTGAAAAGAATTATATACCGGTTTGGATATCCCCACAGTATAATCACCGATAATGGAACCAACATGTCCCTTGGAGAGATGGAAAAATTCTGTGGCAGCAACGGAATCAGGCTTGATGTAGCATCAGTGGCACATCCGCAAGCCAACGGGCAAGTGGAGAGGGCGAACCAAGAGCTACTTCGAGGATTGAAACCACGACTGAGGGTTCCTTGTATCAGGGCCGCCGGGGCATGGGTTGAAGAACTTCCTTCCGTGGTCTGGGGTATCAATACTACGCCTAACCGATCCACCCAGATGACACCTTTCTTCATGGTCTACGGCGCAGAAGCAATATTACCAAGCGACATCATTCATGATTCACCAAGAGTGACAGCCTATGTCGAAGTGGAGAACGAGAAGAACCGGCAAGACGCTGTGGATATGTTAGAAGAGCAAAGAGAGCAAGCCTTGGAAAGGTCAGCCATATACCAGCAGGATTTGCGAAGATATCATAGTCGGCGGGTGAAAAGCCGGGTCTTCCAGGAGGGAGACTTGGTCCTGCGCTTGGTTCAGACAAACGAGGGAAAGCACAAACTATCGCCACCGTGGGAAGGACCTTTCATCGTAAGTCGGAGTCTACATAATGGGTCATATTACTTGATAGATGCAAGAGAAGAATCGGCTACAGTCAACGATACTGCCCACACTACTGCACCTATGCAAGAAAGAGATAGACCATGGAACGTGGCTCAGCTACGTCCGTACTATACTTAGCAGAAAACGATGTAACAGGCAGCAGGTTTCAGACGCACTCTTTTCCTATCTGGGGCACCCTTGGGGACTGGATGGGTTTTTAATGAGGCGGCTTGCTGGCCTAATTTTCTCATATCAAATAAAAAGGGGGATTATCAAGAAAAGAGGCAATTGTTATTTATACGGCGTGCATATTCAGGTCTTGAGGGCTGGTTGCTCCTACAAGCACAGTTGCAAACTCAAAAGAGACCCGGCCTTGATGCCAATGAGTTATAGGGGTCGGCTACTCGAAAAAACGAGTGCGGCTACAATCTTATAACCGGACAAAGAAGTCCAAATTTCTCGGCTATTCTTACTTAAGCTCGATGTGACTCGCAACAAAGTGGCATGATTTGTTCGCCTACGATTACCGTCAGTCATGAGACCCAAACGGGACTTGCTTGACCCCGTTTTCGTATTGATGTAACAACATGGTATCCACGCGAAAGCCGGCTTATAGTACAAGATAGTCGAAAGGGTCATCTAAACCACAAGTTATGCAGAGTATAAGGCCGACAGCCGGAAACTCAACGATTATCAAGCATAACTTCAAACCTCATAAAAAGCTGTCCTGAAGTCTTGGGCATTCAGCGACAGGCGATTCGTTTCCTTGAAAGAAAACAATCATGTGTCCTAGACGCGGAAACCCGGACTGGGGACTTATGAGCTCTAAGGAAGAAACAGCATCATCCAGCCGATAAAATTACAACGAGCCACGCATCCGGGTCTCAGGAGCTTAGGGATTCAGGTGTAAAACCGTTCCCTAGACGCCAACGACACCCGGAGGACGGGTCTTGCTAAGGAAAGTATAAAAAAAAAGTATAAGGTATCGAGAATAAAGCAAGTGGATATCAAGAACAAGCAAATGCAAAGACACATTCATCAAAAGCCCAAAGGGGCGCAAAGTGCATCGGGAGTTTAAATAAAAGTATTACAAAAACCATAAAGTATCAAAAGAGCACAGGCGCTCTGCTTAAACGAATAGTAAAGCTGTTTTAACGATGCTTTGCCGGCTGACGTATGTGGAATGATAGGTATTACTTCAAGCTGCAGGGTCCATCTTGGCCTTGCCCTTGTCGCCACCGGTAGTTGCGGCGCCACTCGGGTCAGCAGCAGTCCCGGGTTGTGCAGCAGAAGTTGCAGGAGCAGAGTCGGCCTCGGTCTTCTTGGCGGCTTCTTCCTTCATCTTGATCGCCTCCTCCCTCCAACGGGCAAGCATATCGAACGGCTGGGGGCGGTTCGCCTTGACAACCTTGTCATTAGCATCATAAGCCGGGAGAATCACATCAATTTCTAGGGCATCAGCGATAATACTAGCCGGATGACGGACTTCTTTCTGAATAGCCTTGAAGTCCTTTGGCAAAAACTTGGACCCATCCAAGTTGAACTCTGGGAATCCGCTCATAAGTTTGGCCAGCTCTAGCTTGGGAGCGTAGGCCTTAGCCAACGCGAGTCCCCGGGTTACCCCAAATCGGCAGGAGGACCGTTTCCAGTGCCAAATCCACTCGGGGATTGTAGAGCAGCATTCCAGTAATCTCTTCATGTTATCTGGCCTGACACCCGGCAGTCGCAACTCGTCAAGTACCCAACTGACTCCGCTGCAAAGTTGGCGAAGAGTATTCTTGATGGTTTTAAGCTTGGCAGCATCATCTTCTTCGGGGGCAGCATCACGTGGGCCTGCTAAAAAAGGCAAAAGGAGCAAAGATAGTAGGCAAGCAAGTGCAGTTGTTCAAATCAAAGCAATCCGAGTCATAAAAAGGTGAAATTTAAAAATCTTACCAGTCGCAGTACGGTGAACATCAGCAATTTGAGCAGAAAGAGTTGTAAGTTTGTCCTTAGCCCTGTGAGCTCTCTTCCTGTACTTTTTCGTCATCTTTTGGCACCTGCGAGCCTCAGTCTCAGCAGCTTCACGAAGGGCCGTTTCTTTTTCAATACGCTTGGTGGACTTGGCCAGCTTCTTCTCCAACTGTGAAACATAGTCCTGTAAAGAAGCATGAAGAGGGATCAGCCAGAAACATTATACAAAGTTCCAAGCAAGTTACCTAGTAATTTACTCGGAACTTGGGGACTATGTATGGAAACAATTGATGATTAGTCGGGATTACCTCGTGCTTGGTTATTAAGGCATCTAGTATGTTTTCTTCGTCGCCCTTCAAGGTATGGAGGGCATCTAGCATTTGAGCAAAGGTCATGTCTTCAGGGCGAAGTTGAGAAGGGCCGGAGGATTGGCCCTCTTGTGGAGGAGTTGTTCCGGGTTTGGGGGTCGAAACCCGGATTGTTTGAACGTCCGGGATAGGAGAGCCCGACTTGGTCTCCAAAATGATGTCTTCGTCCACTTCTTCAGAGGGCTGGGGTGATGCAGTCTTTGGTGGAATTGGGTCCTTAAAAGGATCTTCTCCATTTCTGTCCTCGGCCTCGTCCTCAACCTCAACGTCCATGTCATCACTCGGCTTCTCTTCTCCCTGCTCTTCTGATTCAGGGATATCCGGGTCGCTCAGCGTAACTATGGCGCTGAAGAAAAGAAGGGAGACATTGATCAATGGAATATACGGAAAAAAGAAAGGTAACCAGTACGAGAAAATGTAAGTAAAGGTAGTTTACCCGGTGTTCACGGCATAATCCGGGGGAAGCTCGCCGCTGGAGGCGGATGACGTTGGTAAGAGCACTGGCTGCGGTACGCGAAATTGCCCGGCAAGTGGATGATTAGGAGACGGATGACGTTGAGGAGATTGGGAAGGTTGAGCTGGAGGGGTACTGGCTCGATGAGTGGGTGAAGTGGAGATACCCGGGTTAAGGGGATCATCCCCCGGAGAATTCCGGGTCACCCTACGTTTAGTCGGGAGAGGGTCCTTCAAGAAGGGTGAATGTGATAATCGCTCGTTAAGTTCATGCATAGCAGCGAAGGAGTAAGGCGCACGAGACATAGAAGAGAAGGGAACCTTTTCAACTACCCCTCTAGCCTTCCTTTTGTTTCCAACTGGGGGCTCCTGGTCAGACTCGGTGGCTTCCGGGTCATTTTCTTCTTCCTCCTCTTCATCCCCCGACCCTGAAAGCCGAGTAAGTATCAGATAAGAGAAATAACACAGATGAAGGGCAGGTGTAAAGGGTATGGGAGAGTACCCTCATCATCATCAACAGACTCGGTTTCCTCTTCGGGGTCTTGAGAAGGAGGAGGGTTTTCGACTTTCCAGAAGGGATCGTCAGCCTGTGAACAAATAAACACAAGTGGTGGTTAGAGACTATAACGGACGAAAGTACTGAAATAAGAAAAAGGAGTCAGGTCTTACCGCTGGGGCGGGATTTTCCCGAGTAAACGGGGGTAACCCGGCAGTGTTCTTTATAACATCTAGTCTCTCCATCAGGAAGCCCTTGATGGTCTTGTTGGTGTTACCGGCAGGGAAGTTCTTGGTGGAGTAGCGGAGGGAATCTGTGACGTGACCCGAATATTCGTGTAACAGCTTCGAGCGAATCGAGTTGGGCTGAACCCGGAAGTCTACCCAAGTCTTTATTAGATTGAGCCCAAGAAGGCCGTGGGCTGAGAGAGCTGCTAGTTTGGCCAGAAGGGGCTGAATCGCTTCCCTATCAAGATCAGATGCAAAAGCACTGAAAGACTCGGAGGGCTCGAGAAGGCTCTCCGAATAACCCGGTAGTTTCCTCTCACCATCCGGAGAAGTGTCGTGGCAATAAAAGAAGGATAATTGCCAGTTTTTGGCGTTGGAGTTCAGGTTGAGAGGTGGCATCAATGAGTGTTTGCGGCGCTGGATGGATACCCCGCCGCAGGTAAGAAGCGTTCCGTCACCGCTCTCATGGCATGGTTCGCATTGGAATAATTCGGTAAAAAGAGCAAGGTTTGGTGGAGTGCATAAGTACGACTCGGACAAAACTATGAAGTGGGTGATGTTCAGCATAGAGTTAGGCCCTATGTCGAACACCCGGAGGCCGTAGTGGCTCAAGACTTCCCGGAAAAAAGGGTGACCCGGAGGACGGAATCCCCGGGTCACATGCTCGGTAAAACAAATTACCTCGTTCCCGATGGGAGTGGGACGGGTCTCATCGCCAGGAGCCCTCCAGTGTATTTCCTTTTGAGAAGGAAGGATTCCTAACTCGGCCATCCCATCTAGCTTGGCCTTTGTCGTTGAAGACCGACCCCAGTTGGCAGAAGTGGTTCGAGAGGCCTTTGCAGAAGCCGGGTGTTTTCCTTGTCTTTTAGGAGCCATGGAGTTGACCTGCAAGGGACAGGAAATGTATGGAGTAAGATTCGGAACATCAAATCATTCGAGTCCGGAGACGTCAAGGCGTTGAAGGCTAAAATGAAACCCGGATAATGCACTACGATGTTAAATGCGGAAGATTTTCCGGGTGTCAGATGAGGTTGAGTAAATTGTTAAATTACTTACGCGTTGAGGTGAATTGGGTGAACATGGATGGTTGCCCATACCTTTATTGTGGAGGGATTAGCTGGAAAAAGAGGATTTTCCGGGTGTTAATGCGACAGGCGGAAAGAACAAGGTGGAATGGATCTAGATCGAAAAGCTTGCAAGCAATCTTATGCAAAGTTGGATGGCCAATAAAGGCGCGGGGATGAGCTGCGACTACGCATCAGGTGATTAAAGGAACTAAGGTCTATCGAAGCGGTTCAATTTGATGATATCAGAAAATTAGTTTACGGGTTGACCCAGATCCAATCTTGGTCAGATTGAAAAGGCTGCGAGTTTCAATTGAATGGTTGAGAAAGGCTTACCAAAGGAGTTGAGGTCCGAAGTGAGGGTGGTGCGTGGCGCGGCTTGAGTGTCACGTCACGGCCCTCGATGAGGAAGCGCGGGTGTGACAGCGATGCTTAATGGCGGTGCTGGATAGCTCGAGGACGAGTGCGGCCGGTGGTGGCCTTATCTTTCTTGGAGCGTGCGAGCCCGGTGGCAGAAATTGCGAGGGAGCGTGGAGAAAAGGGATGATGAAACGAGATGAATGGCTTAGGGTTACCATCGGCTGATATTTATAAGGGAGGTGGTGAGCTCACCTACGGCCCGAAAGCCGGAAATTACGGAACAGTAATTATCCGTGAGGATCTGGCGGCATATGCATTCGGAATTAGGCAAAATATCCCGTTGACGGGGGAAGTGCAGCTTGCCCCGAGATATCAGGGATCTTTATCGAGTAGGGCCCTGACATTTTAGGGTTTAAATTTGGAAAGGCCAGTTAAGCATTCAAGGAAGGATCGAGCTATCACATGACAGACATGGAGCTGTGCCTGGTCATCTGTTAAAGCAACTTAACCCGGTTCCCATAGGCTTGGGCGTTTCACATCTTTTTCAGGGAATAGCGAGCGCTCCGAGGATGAATCCGTGAAGCCCGCGCTATCCTGGGGACTACTGATGAGGGGATAGTAACCCGGTAGACTAACTCCCGGGTGTGATCCGGCCCAAGCGACGGCTGGGCCCAATCTGGCTGGAGACAAAGAAACTTCTGGAAGGCCCAGGGCTTGTAAGGTTCGTAACCCGGATTGTGGGTTACGGTAAGGAAAGTTAGGATTTGTATGTAGAGTTCGGGTAGGACTCAGAGAGCACTCCGTAGGGCAGGCCAAGGGGGGTATGAGTGCTATATAAACCAACCCCTAAGCTTAGCCTGAGAGATTCAAGTCATAGTTGTAATACCTGTTATCGAGTATCCAGCATTATTGATATCGAGATCCGGCGAGTTATTCTCCGGTTCTTAGATCGCTTTCGCCATGTCTTCCTTAGAGCTAAACCCTCTCCCGAATACCTGTGTCGACTTGCCCCAAGATCAGTTACCCCAGGTAACATCTGCCGTGATTATCCCACGACAGCAGTCAAGTTCCTGAAAAGGATCATCTACCGGTTTGGATACCCTCACAGCATAATAACAGACAATGGAACCAACATGTCCTTAGGTGAGATGGAGAAATTTTGCGGGAACAATGGTATCCAGCTTGACATAGCCTCGGTAGCCCATCCACAAGCTAATGGACAGGTGGAGAGGGCAAATCAGGAGTTACTTCGTGGGTTAAAACCACGGCTGCGAGTCCCGTGCATCAGAGCTGCTGGTGCATGGGTTGAAGAGCTACCATCAGTTGTTTGGGGAATTAACACAACACCTAACATATCTACTCAGATGACCCCGTTTTTCATGGTTTATGGTGCAGAGGCAGTGTTACCGAGTGACATTATTCATGACTCGCCCCGAGTGTCGGCTTATGTCGAGGTGGAGAATGAGAAGACCCGGCAGGATGCCGTGGATATGCTAGAAGAACACAGGGAGAAAGCCTTGGAGAGATCAACCATATATCACTAAGACTTGAGGAGATACCATAGTCGGCGAGTCAAAACCCGGGTCTTCCAGGAAGGGGACCTGGTATTGCGCTTGGTACAATCAAAGGAAGGAAAGCACAAGTTATCTCCACCATGGGAAGGACCATTCATCATAAGCCGGAACCTGCACAATGGATCATATTACCTAGTAGATGCAAGAGAAGAATCGGATACTGTCAATGACACCGCCCACACCACTTCATCTATGCAAGAGAGGGAAAGACCGTGGAACGTGGCTCAACTACGTCCCTACTACACCTAGCATAGGCTAGGTTTACAAGTGAATTACACGATGTAACAGGCAGCAGGTTTCAGACGCACTCTTTTCCTATCCAGGGTACCTAAGGGGACTGGAGGGTTTTTAATGAGGCGGCCTGCTGACCTAACTTTTCTCATATCAATAAAGAGATGGTTAAACCATGATATTGCTTCTTTCTTATTTATTTCTGTTAAGTTTTGATTTTTCTGTTTTTACTTTCTGTTTCCTATTTTACCAGGTAAGTATTACTTATTTGCTTATAGTACATTAGTTTTATATTTTTTCCTAAGGTTGCATATATAAGTCTTGGGGGCTGATTGCTTGAATAGCACCAAATTACTTTTCTTGCAAACTCAAAGACCCGGCCATGATGCCATTAAGTTATAAGGACCGATTACTTGAAATAAGTACGGTTACAATCTTATAACTGGACAATAGAGCCAAATTTTCTTGATTTCCCTTGTTTAAGCTTGATGTGACTCGCAAAAATGTGGCATGCTTTGCTAACGTGTAACCACAATCAATCATGATGCCCAATGGGACCTGCCTGACCCTGTTTTTATAAAGTTATAGCAACATTGAATATCCACGCGAAAGCCGGCTTACAACAAAGAGGATCAAAATGGTCATCTAAACCACAAGTTATGCAGAGTACAAGGTTAACAGCCAGAAACTCACAACATATTAAGCATAACTTCAAACCTACGTGAGCAACTCTATGTTTTGGGCCTTAGTAAAAACAATTTGCTTTCTTGAAAACAACAAATCCATAGATTTGGAAATTCGGGTCTTGGGAACTTGGGAATTTGAGAAAAGCAAAAAATTGTTTACCTATTAAAGCTTAAAACCCCAAAAATCCGAGTCTTGGGGACTTGGGGACTTAAGAAATAAAAGTCCACTTGATCATAAAACCCCGAGACCCAGAAACCGAGTCTCACGGAAAGAAAAAGATAAAAGATCGGCAAAATAGCAAAAGAAGTTCAAAACTGCAAAATATCATATCAAAGCGAGGGGCCAGAAGGGCCACCAAAAGCTATTAAGGTTTTAACGTATTACGAACCGAGGAAATTGTATCGAAAAGTGCACAGGCGCACTATTAAAAGAATAATTGTATCAGGCATATTACATAATGCCCATTGGCCGAATAAGTGTTTGAGGCGATAAATAGTGAAACTCTACTCGACATTCTTAGCCGAGTCATCAATGTTGTCCTTGGCGGCCGGGTCTGTGGAGTGCTCATCGGTGGTCTTCTCCGCTCTTGCGTCCGGGTTAGCCGCAGTATCGGCATGGGCTGGAGGAGGGACAACCGGCGTAGAGGAGGAAGGCACAGTATCGGCCTCAGCTTTCTTCTTGGCAGCTTCCTCCTTCCACCGTTCCAGCATGTCAAAGGGCTTAGGAAGATCCAATTGAATCGGCTTGTCATTTGCATCATAAGGTGGAGTGATCTTGCTGACATACAGTTTGTCGGCGATCAAGCTCGCCGAGTGACGCACCTGAGCATCAATGCCCTTGTAATCCTTAGCAGTGAACTTGGAGCCGTCGTTGTTGAACTCGGGAAACCCGCCCACGAGCTTTGCCGTCTCAAGCCTAGGAAAATAGGCCTTAGCCAGAGCCAGCCCGCGGGTTACCCCAATCCGGCACGATGAACGCTTCCAGTGGTCGATCCAGGCGGGGATGGTAGAACATGCTTCAAGCATATCGTTCAAACCACAATAACCCTCACCCGGCCACTTCACGGCCTCCAAAATCCACTTGGTACCGATAGTAAATTGCCGGATTACGGCCTTCAGCGTCTTCAACTTCTCAACATCATCTTCATCTGGGGCCACCTCACGCGGACCTGCAAAATAACAGAAAAGTTAAAGCACTAAGATCCGGGTTATAAACCTTACGGAATGAGAAATCCGGGTTACAATCAGAAAGTTAATTTTTACCAAGTAGAGTGCGGTAAGTATCGGCAATCTGGGATGAAATTTTCTTCAGCGCACCCTTAGCTGTTTGGGACCTTTTCTGATACTTTCTCACGTCCTTTTCAAGTTTCTTCACCTCAACTTCTAGCTCCTCACGTAACTTTGTCTCGACCTCGAGGAGCTTGTTGGTTTTTGCCAACACCTCCTCAGACCGGGTCACGTGTGCCTGTGAGAAAAGAAAAGGAAGAGTCAGTCGGATAAAAGATATATCCGGGTACAGTAAATTATGTAGCTATGAAAGTACCGAGCAAACTTTGCATAGTTCACTCGGAACTTGGGGACTAGATTCATACACAAGCAACGTGGATTAAGTTACCTGGTGCTCAGCTTCCATGGCTTCCAGAATATCCTTTTCATTGGTCTTCAGGGAGAAGAGCGCATCTAGCATTCCTTCAAAGTTCAGATCGCCGAGTCTTGGCCTGGAGGAGCTGGGGTTATTACTCGGAGGCGGGGTCCTTTCTTGCTTAGGGGAGTGGACCCGGGTTGCCTGGGTGTTAGGAGTGGGGTCACCCATCCGTGATCCCATGAACTCGATGTCCCCGTCACCCGGTAGCGGAAACTCGGCATCCTGCCCTTCTGGGTCCCTCAGCAAATCTTCCTGTTCTTCTTCTGCACCGCCAGTCGCGGGCTGCACAACAACATCCGGCTCTTCCATAGCCGGGTTATCCACATCCATGTCCTCAGGCTCACTGATGGTGACCTTGGCCCTGAGAAAGAGAAAAAAGATAGTCAGTATAGGATGAATGAAACATATGGAAAAAACGAGTGTGTCAAATAACAAGAAAGGTAAGTTACCCGGTGTTAACGAAGAAATCTGCCGGGAGGTCGTTGCTAGACCCGGAAGAGGCTGATAAAGAGTCGGAAAGTGAGACCCTAAGCTGGCAGGCTTGATGGGGGGATAGTAACCCGGTAGGCCCACTTCAAGATATAATCCGGCCCGAGGTGTGCTGAGCGATACCCGGCTAGGGGTAAAGAGATTACCGGAAGGCCCAAAGGCTTGTGAGATTCGTAACCCGGATTGTGGGCTGTGATAAGGAAAGTTAGGGTTTGTATGTGGAGTTCGAGTAGGACTCAAGATGTGCCTTGAAGGGCAAGTTAGGGGTGTACGGGTGCTTTATAAACCGGCCCCTAGGTTTAGTTTGCCAGAGATTCAAGTCATAGTTGTAACACCTGTTATCAAGTATCCAGCATAATTCTTATTGAGATCCGGCGAGTTATTTTCCGGTTCTTAGATTGCTTTTCGCCATGTCTTCCTTTGAGCTAAACCATCTCCCGAATACCTGTGTCGACTTGCCCCAAGATCAGTTACCCCCGGTAACATCTGCCGTGATTATCCCACGACAGTTGGCGCCCACCGTGGGGCCTGCGTCCAAAGGTGTTTACATCACGGGAGAAGCTCGGAAGAGCATGAAGAACCTCATCGTCGGAGAAATCTACGTCAACAGCAAAGGAGAGAAGATGGTAGACGATTCTGGCTGGGGGCCAGAATCGGATCACCTCGAAACCGGATCCATCGTGACAGTCGGCAGCGTCAACGTCTTCGTCGGTGTGGTATGTACTTCCAGTTCGAATTGTGATAATATTGGATCTGATTCTGTGTCAGGAGAAGACATGTATGTCCGATCGGAAAAGGAAGAGTCGATTGGAACAACGGGTCAGATAGAGAGGGAGGATGATACCGAGTCTATACGGGATTTGTCGGAGGATCGATATGAAAGGGAAAACAGCGAGGAAGAACAGTACGAATCTACACCGGGCATCATGCGCCGGGTTGCAGTCTATGCGGCTCCCGCGACCAATCTCAATCAAGAAAACGCGGCCGCGGCGCCAGCCGGGGCGGCTCAGGCAGCGGCCCAGCAGCAAGGAGCAGTTGACCCGGTCTTGGTCCAGGTCGATGGAGAGTCGGCATCTGTCACCAGTCGCCCAGCAGACGAGGAGCGACACGCAAATATGTTTGGGTTCCAAGCAAACCGGACACCGGGGGCGGGCCCCTCAAACCCGCGTCACCCGGCTCTGTTTGATAATAATTTGATTTTGGACCCCACAGTCTTGGCCACAGTTATTACCCCAGAAAACGCGGCAGAGCGTGTAAGAGACCTGGACGTGGCTCGTCGTGCATTGGAGCAGCAAAGAAGGCAAGTGGAAGCAGAAAGGCAGGGGATGGTCGCGCGGCAGCGCGAATTGGATGACCGAGAGACCCGGCTCCGGGAGGAAACGACAAGGATGCACCAAAGGCACCGAACTATGCTGCCGGCAACAGGAGGGGTTATTAACCCGACTGCCCTGGTGTTCACGCCTCAAGATCAGCCGATTCCACCGACGAACCAAGGGACCATACCGCGACCTTCAACGGGAGCACATCCGGTAAACGCGCCAGCCGGGTTACCTTTGCCACAGACGGGGGCGACAACCGGCAATACCATGCCGCCACCACCATCACGATTCCGCACACCAGCAGGTCATTACAACAATCCCATGGACAACGTGTACGCAGCAACGCTCGCATTAAACCAGATTCCTGTGGGAGACTCGCCTCATGCGGAAGGAACCCGACGAGCAATCGATCTGCTACACACCGCAGTAGCACAGCAAGCCAATTATCCGGATCATAGAAGCGGAATGCATGGGACGCCGTACGCCAGTCAGCAACAGGGCAATGTCCAAGCAAGTGCGGCACGACGAAGGGAAGAGCAGCAGCAAATGCCGCCCCCACCGCGTATCCAGACAGTACCAGTAGTATCAGCAGCGCAGGCGGTGGTGGACAGTTCCAGGGCCAGAAGAGCCGGGGCCGGATCTGCTGGACACGAATTGCCGGTGGCGCCGCACCTCGAGGCACCCCCAGCCGGGTCACGCGCCTCCCGGGTAAGACCACCCCCAACCACCCTGGCGGGACCCAAGTGCCTCTCGGACGATATCAGAGCAGAACCTTACCCGGAGAAGTTCAAAGAACCGGGGAAGGTAGTAAATTATGAGCCAACAATGGATCCAGAAACGTGGCTGAGCAGCTACGAGATGGCGATGTCAATTCGCAACGCATCCGAGAACCTCCAAGCCAAATTCATGTACTTAATGATGTCAGAAGGAGCAGCAAAGTTATGGTTCACCAATTTACCGGAAAAGTCGATCAAATCGTGGGAGGAGTTAAAGACTGCGTTTATCAAGCACTTTCATGGAACATGCAGAAAGTTATTTACCATTGATGATTTAGAAAGATGCGTTCAGAAGAAAGGAGAGTCAGCACGCAGCTGGGTGCGCCGGGTTATGGAGATACTCCACTCGTCTACAGATATCCAGCCTAAGGACGCGCTACAAGCTATGGCAAAAACATGTAAGTATGTTCCTTTAGTGCAAAAGCTAACTCGCATGAAATCTAGTAGGAACGCAGCGGAGGTTACGATGGGAGAGCTAATGGATGCGTGCAACAAACACGCGGCAACGGATACCACAGAGGAGGAAGTTGATGACAAGAAAGCAAAAGCAAACACAAGCAGCAGTGGGAAAACCGGCAACGTATCGGCGCCAAACAATAATGGAAACAGCCAGAACAAACGACCGTTTGAAGGGAATTCCGAGTTTGTAGCCAACACGGAGGCCGGGTCTTCAAGACCTAGATCTGAAGGAAATTTTAATACTGGAAATCACAATGGGGGACACTACCAAGGACCGCCAAGACCAAGCAACAGTTGGGACATATTTAGGATGGCATGCCCGAAGCATAGCAGGAACGGCAAGCCGGCCAATCATTCACTGGAGCAATGTGCCGACTTACAAAGGTGGAAGAACGAGGAAGTGAACAGAGCCATGCGAGGTGCAGGCCGAGGAGGAGGCCCGGGCCTAGGTGGAAATTTGGGCAACGGGCCGCCCCCAGCTGGCAACCCGCCAGCTGGAAATCAAGGTAACAATCAAGGAGGAGCGGGAGGTTTTCAAGCTAACCCCAAACAGCTGGGTCAGTATCATGTGCACACTACGGGAGGCTCTAACAAGGATAAGAAGATACTGAAACAAGCAGTTAATTCGGTCTCCTCCGCTGTTCCAAGATATCTGAGGTGGTCAGAACAAGAGGTAACATGGAGCAGGAAGGATCACCCGGACAGAGTTGACCACCCGGGAGTCTTAGCTTTGGTAGTGGCACCACAGGTCAACGGCTACGAACTGAAAAAAGTCTTGATGGATGGAGGAAGCAGTATCAATATCCTGTACTGGGAAACTTTTCTGCGTATGGGCTTAAAGGAATCGCAGCTGCAAAAGAGTACAACAGTTTTTCACGGGATAGTGCCGGGTCACTCGGCATGCCCTGAAGGAAAGGTGGCACTGGAAGTAGCTTTTGGAGAGTCAAAGGACAACTACCGAGTCGAGTGGCTTACCTTCGAGGTAGTAAAGTTGCGCAGTCCTTATCATGCATTGTTTGGAAGGCCGTCTTATGCCAAGTTCATGGCGAGACCGTGTTATGTGTACCTACAGCTGAAAATCCCGGGTCCCAAGAAGACCATTACAATACACGGAAATTGAGATATAGCAGCTGAATGTGATGAGGGAGACGCGGCAATGGCCGAGCAAGCCTGCAGGAAGGAAGAGCTCAAACATTACCGTTCTCAGGTAGACCTAGAAGAGAGGACAACGTCAAAAAAGCCAACTCCTGAGGGGGACAAAGCAAAAGTTAGGGCAGAACAAAACCCTAAGATGGTAGGCTTCATCAGGAGCGATACTTTCAAAACTCCTAGCAGGGAAGAAGAAGACGTACCGCCATCCGCAGCTGATCACGTTTCAAGGACGATATACCCGGATTGGCTAGCAAATCCGGTACTCATTATGAAAGGGCATAGCAAGTGGAGAATGTGCATTGGCCGTACCAACGCGAGGCCGACTCTCGAGAATAACTAAAGCAGTGTAATGGGCGGCAGGTTTCATACGCACTCTTTTCCTATCCAGGGTACCTAAGGGGACTGGAAGGTTTTTAATGAGGCGGCCTGCTGATTCAAAAAAGAAATTTTTATCAATAAAAGAAGATGGTCTCGAGTCGTATCATGGTCTTTGCTTCAGTTACAAGTAAGTAATGCTTGTTATTATCAATACGTCAATATCATCAAAATACGTCACGTGCATATAGGTCTTCGGGGATTGGTGTGCTTAAGTAAGTAATCACAAGCCCGGAGACCCGGCCTCGATGCCTATGAGTTATGAGGGCTGATTACTCGAAAAAACGGGTACGGCTGCAATCTTATAACCGGACAAAGGAGCCAAATTTCTTGATTATTCTTACTTAAGCTCGATGTGACTCGCGCTAAAGTGGCATGATCTGTTCACTTACGATTACAATCAAACTATGCAGCCCAATGGGACTTGCTTGACCCTGTTTTTCGTATAGATGTAACAGCATGGTATCCACGCGAAAGCCGGCTTACAGTACAAGATAATCAAAAGGGTCATCTAAACCACAAGTCCATGCAGAGTATAAGGCTCAAATAGCCGGAAACTCAACAAGTATCAAGCATGACTTCAGTATTTATGTGAATAACTATCGGTTTCCAGCCTGGTAAAGAGCAGTTTGTCATCTGAGAAAGGCCACGCCCCCCTAGCTCGTACTTTGGGTCATGGGGACTGGGGACTTCGAGACAGAAACAAACTGCTTAACTACTACAGCTCGTAAACCTTAGTTTCCGAGCCTTGGGGACTTAAAGAAAAGTCCGTCTATCAAAACCTATGATGCTCGGTTAGCCGAGTCTCAAAAGGGAATCAAAAGCAAGAATTCAAAGTATCGAGAATAAGCTTACATTTAACGCAAGGATCGAGATTATCAAAAGCCGGGAGAGGCAAGGAGTTATCACAAGTTAAACAAGCGCAAAGTCATAACATCAGTATCAATGTTGCACAGGCGCATCGCTAAACATCATATCAGTCTCGAGAAACGCAAAGCACTAGGTATCATCCTACTCGGCATCCCGGGGGTGATTCTCCGGGTCTTCGTCTTGGACTTGCTCCTCGGCTTTGCCAGCAGTTTTACTCGGACTCTTCACGTCGGGACGGACAGGCGGAGGAACGGCTGGCGTTGAGGTAGACGGCTTTACGCCTAGTTCGGCCTCTCTCTTCGCAGCCTCTTCTTTCCTCTTGGCCAGGTCAGTCGACCACTTTTCCAGCATATCAAAAGGAGGGGGTGCCTCCACCAGAATAACCTTGCCCTCAGAGTCATATGAGCTCATAATTGTGTTTAGATCCATTTTATCTGCCAAAGTTGTGGCCGAGTGACGTACCGACGATTGTATAGCTTTGAAGTCCTGGGGTTTAAACTTAGACCCGTCGGCCTTGAACTCTGGGAACCCGGATACTACCTTGGCCGGGTCAAGCTTAGGAAAATAAGCCTTCGCCAGCGTCAAAGCCCGGGTCATCCCAATCCGGCAAGACGAACGCTTCAGTATTTCAATCCATCCAGGCGCTGTGGACAAGGCCTGCATGAGATTTTCTTCGCCCGGGTATACCTCCGAAGGCCACTTTATAGCATCCAGCAAAAGTTTCGTGCCGGCAAAAAATGTCCGGAGCACAGTCTTCAGAGTTTTAGCCTGAGTAACGGTGTTCTCCTCCGGAGCAGCAAGGTTAGCACCTGAAATCGAAACACACAAAAGCATATCAGTAATATTGGCTATTACAGCGGCAAGATAGAGATACGCAAGTTAATCGCAAATAGCAAACTTACTTAGCAAGATACGGTAAGTGTCCGTAAGCTGAGTCGACAGGTTATTCAGCGAGGACTGGGCAGCATTGTATTTGTTCTTGTATTTGGAAACATCTTTTTTCAAAGTCTTTATCTCCGCTTCAAGGGTTTCCCTGCGCTTTGTTTCCGCAAGCAAGAGCTGCTCAGTTTTAAGTAGTGTTTCATCCGACTGAGTTATCTCCGCCTGCAAGGAATGAGTGCAACTGTAAGCCGGATATCGCGAGAATATTTCCTTCTGAGAAAATGATTACAGAAGATTATTATGCGAAGTACCGAGAATAATTACAGAAAATTATACTCGGAACTTGGGGACTGGATGTATAGTAAGAAGTGTCAAATAAGATTACCTGATGTGCTGCAGCCATACGCTCTAGGACATTTCCTTCCGAAGCTTTCATGGCGAGAAGAGCGCTCATTAGCTGGTTAAAATCAGCGTTATCCGAGTTAGATGACTCGGGTACCTGGAAAGTGGGAAAAGGACCTTTTCTTGTAACAGGAGGTGGCACCCGGGTCATCCGAATGTCGGAGTCTGGTCCCCCTCCCGCGCTCGAAGCTGCTCCCTTCTCCTTCTCGCCTGCGTGCGAAGCGATTGGATACCCGGCGTCATGCCTAGCTGGCTCCGGTGGCGACGCTTGCTCGTCGCCAGCCGTGGTGAAGGCATCATCAGCCGGCTCGTTCTCGACCCGGACCTTAGCCTCGGTGTCCTCCTGGTCGCTACTAATAACCGTGGCTCTGAAGAAGGTGCAAAGGCACAATTAATCTTTGGTTATGAAAAAAGGCGATAAAAGCTCGGTATAATATCAGGAAAAGGCGCTTACCCGGTGTTCACCGGGAAGTCCAAAGGAAAGCCGCTGCTAGATCCGGAAGATACTGAAAAATGCCAAGCAAGGTTTGAGATTATGTTGCGAAGGAATGTCCGGAAAGGGTTTTTGTTTACGACATAAATACCAGAGTGTCGAGCCGGGGGCGATGAAGCGCCCGGGTTAAGGCCCTCGTTGCCTGGATGGTTCCGGGTTACTCGGCGCCTAGTCGCGGGTGGCTCCTTCATTTATGATCAAAAGGGGTGAAGGTGGGGTTAGCCCCGAAATGACGTTATGGAAAAAAAAATTTTAAAGTGCAAGGGAATGAAATAAAAACCTGGAGGGCGATCCTCTGGGATTTCCTTTTGGATCCAGTTTTGGTGGCCGGCTCCGGCTCGTCCTCCTCGCTGGCGGACCCTTCCCAGCCATCTGTCTCTTCTTCCTCGTCCTGGTCCTCTCGTTCTGAGAGGTATTGAAGATATAACATAAGGAAAAAGAGGAGACAGGATATAATGTGTGCAAGGGGGTTAAGTATGCACCTTCGTCCGAATTAACGGCGTCATCTTCATCCTCCGCGTCTCCAGAATTGGGAGGGGTATCGACTGTCCAAAAGTCATTATCGGCCTGAGGTGAAGATGCCAGGGTGATGGTTAATATTGAGTCATGAAAAGCGGATAAAGGTAAGCTTGTTAAAATCCAAAATCAAGAGGTAGAAAGCTTACAGCGGGGGCGGGGTTCTCGAGTGTAAAAGGTTCTAACCCGGCTATGTTCCGGATTACCTCGAGCTTCTCTGTTAAAAAACCCTTGATCGTCTTGTTCATGTCATTAGGGGCAAAGGTGCTGGTAGAGTATCGGATCGGGTCAGTGGTTTGACCCGAATATTCACACATCAGCTTCTCACGAATGGAGTTTGGCTGGATGCGGAAGTTAACCCAGGTCTTCACCAAGTTTAGCCCGATGAGGCCTCGGGCTGATAAGATGGAGATCTTAGCCAACGAAGGCAGGATCGCTTCCCTGTCCGAGTCAGATGCGAAGGCATTGAAAGATTCGGAAATGTCAAGCTGACCCTCCGAGTAACCCGGCAACTTCTTCTCGCCGGGTGGGGAGGTGTCCTGGCAGTAGAAGTATGAGAGCTGCCAGTGCTTTACATGAGAATTGAGAGTGAGGGGAGGCATCAAGGAATTCTTGCGGCGCTGGATAGAAACCCCGCCGCAAGTAAGGAGTGCGCCGTCGCCGCTTTCGCGGCACGGCTTGCACTGAAAGAGTTCAACAAAGAGAGCCAGACTTGGCGGAGTGCACAAGTAAGACTCGGAAAGAACGATAAAGTGGGTGATGTTCAGAACGGAGTTTGGGCCTATATCGAAAATACGGAGGTTGTAGTGATCTAGGACGTCACGAAAGAAAGGGTGACCCGGGGGCCTGAAGCCTCGGGTCACGTGTTCGACAAAACATATTACCTCATCCGTTGCTGGAGAAGGCCGGGTTTCGTTGCCTGGTACTCTCCAGTGGATAGATTCCTGGGGAGGAAGGATTCCAAGCTCGACCAACTCCTCCAGCTTGGCCTTGGTAACGGAAGATCTCCCCCAATTGGCTGAAATGGAGTTAGTGGATTTAGTTTTAGCCGGCTGTTTTCCCTGCCTCTTGGGTGCCATGGGGTTGACCTGTTAAAACATCAAAGGGAAGGAGGTGAGCGGCGAAAGCTCGGAAATTAATGAATAGTCAGTTACCGGTAACTTAAAAATAATCCGGGTATTGCCTTGCCGGATCAAGTGTGATCTGTCCGGGTATCGCATGTTGTTACGGAAGTTGTGAAGTTTTTCCGTAAAGTAAGTGTCGGGGGAAGGTAGAAGGATACCCTTATGTCTATTATCAGCAAGTGAGCCGGAGAAGTGAGATTTTCCGGATGATAAGAACAAGGGCGGAAATTTTTGGTGGCCCGAGCCCAGATGGGAAATCCAATTTCTGTATCTAAGGCCAATCTAATGATACTTAGTGGTAGGGGAGTAAGATAAGCTGCGCATCCTATCTATGGGAGTGGTTATGGTAAACACTAGTAAGTCAATTCGGCAGGGCCCGAGAAATTGCATGCGACTCGATTCAGATCTGATCTAAGGAAAAGCTAAGAGATTGCAAGGTTGGAATGGAGGATATCAAGAGCTTACCGGAGGAGGTTGAAGTAGGGATTTGCGGAGACAGATGGCGCAAGATTGATGCCCTTTTGCGATTTCCGGCCGGCGAATCGGGGGCTTGGTGGTGGATTTGGGAGCTGGAGTGGGTTGCACGGTGGCGGAGCGCAAGCGACGGCGGATGGGCTCCGGCGATGTGCGTAGGGCTTCCCTGGTGGCACTCCGCGAACTCGAGCTTGAGGAGAAGAGGAGTGGGGGAAATGAGCCGTTAGGGTTGAGTTTGCTCCTTGGGGTCTATTTATAATAGCCCGGGTGGAAAAGCCTAACCTAACGGGCGAAACCCGGGATGTGCGGAGTAATGGTTGGCTATTTTGAAATTTGAAAGACGCGCCTTATGCATAGATTGATATAATCCAGAGTAAAAGGAAGGGGAGATTTCTTTCCTAGTATCAGCGACAGTTATTGAGGAAGATGTGAAATCATCGAGTTTCCTATTAAGACTCAGGTCTGGAAGATTGAGGGAGAGCCTTTGAGGGGAAGCCGGGTTGCTACCTGATCCCCTTGGTGCTAATCCCAGCCATTTGTCAGCATATTGTGTCTTGATCTTTATGTGTTCTTGTATCCAATATTTCTGCAGGGAATAGCCAGCACTTCGAAGAGTAAATCTTGGAAGCCCAGGCTATTCTGGGGACTACTGATGGGGGGATAGTAACCCGGTAGGCCCACTTCAAGATATAATCCGGCCCGAGGTGTGCTGAGCGATACCCGGCTAGGGGTAAAGAGATTACCGGAAGGCCCAAAGGCTTGTGAGATTCGTAACCCGGATTGTGGGCTGTGATAAGGAAAGTTAGGGTTTGTATGTGGAGTTCGAGTAGGACTCAAGATGTGCCTTGAAGGGCAAGTTAGGGGTGTACGGGTGCTTTATAAACCGGCCCCTAGGTTTAGTTTGCCAGAGATTCAAGTCATAGTTGTAACACCTGTTATCAAGTATCCAGCATAATTCTTATTGAGATCCGGCGAGTTATTTTCCGGTTCTTAGATTGCTTTTCGCCATGTCTTCCTTTGAGCTAAACCATCTCCCGAATACCTGTGTCGACTTGCCCCAAGATCAGTTACCCCCGGTAACATCTGCCGTGATTATCCCACGACAAGGCTAATGGATGGTTTGGAGACGGAAATTTCCAAGGGACATAAGGTGAATAAGTTTGGGGAGTACCAGCACGGCGAACGGGGGATGAAGGGATTCCCGGGTGAAGAGGATCATCACCCGGAGAGTTCCGGGTTACCCTACGCTTGACCGGGGTAGGTTCCTTCAAGTGTGATGAATCGATCAAGCGTTGGTTAAGTTCGCACATGTTAGCATACGAGTATGGTTTGGAGGTGATAGAGGAATAAGGCACCTTGAAGACAACTCCCCGGGTTCTCCTCTTCGCCCCAACCTCTACTTCCGGCTCAGCCTCGCTCTCATCCGACTGAGTATCCTCTTTGTCCTCTAGCCCTGGCAAGCAAGGTACATTGTTGGTAAAGAGGAAAGAGTTGGCCTAGATAAGATAGCAAAAAAGGAAATGAGCGAGACTCGGATCTTACCTTCATCAGAATCAGTCGGCTCCTCGTCCTCTTCCGAGTTTTCGGAAGGAGGAGGGGTAACTATCTTCCAGAAAGCGTCATCTTCCAGAGAGAAAAATACAGTGACAAAAGTTAGTGATTGTGCAAGAAAGGTGTCAGTCCGATAAAGGGGTGATAACCGGTTCTTACTGCTGGGGCCGGGTTATCGCGTGTGTAGGGGTCCAAGCCGGCTATGTTCCGGATCACGTACAGCTTCTCGGCCAGGAAATTTTTCATGATCTTATTTGCGTCTGAGGCTGGGTAGTTCTTCTCCGAGTAACGGAGAGAATCGGTGACGTGCCCAGAATAGCTGCACATAAGTTTGGGCCGGATGCTATTGGGTTGAATCCGGCAGCTTACCCAGGTTTTGATTAGATTGAGCCCAAGAAGACCTTGGGCCGAGAATACAACAAGTTTATAGAGGAGAGGCTGGATAGACTGCCTCTCGGCTTCAGGAGCAAAGGAGTTGAAGAGGTATCTTGGCAATAAAAATAGGTTTTCTGCCAGTGTTTGACGTGAGATCTGAGGCTCAGAATCGGCATGAGGGAATTTTTCCGGCTCTGGATGGAGACCCCTCCACAAACTAGGAGGGCCCCATCGCCGCTCTCTCGGCACGGCTTACATTGGAAGAGTTCAAGGAAAAGGGCTAAATTTGGCGGAATGCACAGATATGATTCGCACAAAACTATGAAATGAGTAATATTGAGCATAGAGTTGGGGCCAATGTCAAATACCCGAAGCTTGTAGTGGTCCAGAAGCTCACGGAAGAAAGGGTGACCCGGGGGGCGGAAACCCCGGATCACGTGTTCGACAAAAACTACCACTTCGTCAAGACTCGGAGATGGCCGAGTCTCCTCCCCAGGTACCCTCCAGTGGATCTCCTCCCGGGTGGGCAAGACACCCGACTCCGCGAGCTCGTCGAGCTTAGCTTTAGTCACAGTCGATCTTGCCCAGTTGGCAGAGATCGCTTGACTCGGCTTTTGCTTGCCGGCCGGGTGTTTCCCCTTCAGCTTGGCGCTGGCCTTAGGAGCCATATGTGAAGATCTAAAAAAGAGGCAAATGCAGAGTATGAATATCGAGAGACCCGGAAACTATAGTTATCCGACTTAGCGAGAAGTACTTGCGAAAAATTTAGCAGATTGGATCTAGTCAAAACCGTATAAAGGGAAAATTTACGATTGCAGATGGTGAGGATATGCTGAGAGATGCGCGCTTGGATCTAATCGAGTACTAGCCGTGAAAAAGGAAGATTGCGACATATCTAGCTAATGAGAAATGGTGGAGAATTTGAGAGAGATTAGATCCAATCTATTTTCGAGGAATCAAAATCTAGATCTAAGGGATTGAGGAACTTACCGGCTGGATCAAGAGGGGAGCGCGGCGGCGGCAAATGGCTCGACGGCGGCAGCTCCTTGGGATTTCTGGCGGGTTGCTCGAGGGCGCGGCGGCGGAGATCGATGGCGGCGTCACGAGTACAGGCGTTGGCGGCCAGGCAGCGGCGGCGCGGCTCCGGTGGTGTTCCCGTGGCCGGCGGCGCGGCTCTGCAAAGGACGAGCTCGAGCTCGAGCTCGCGGGTGCCAAGAGGGAGTGGAGATGAAAGGCTAGGGAGAGGAATGACTAGTGGATCTAAAGGGTGACCCCCGGGTGCCTATTTATAGGTGCGGGGGAGAAAAAACCCTAGGTGTGAGCGGCAAGTGCCAAAATTTCGGAAAAAGGGTTATTCGGCCGGATATTTTGGGATAAGCGTTAAACTTCCCGTTGCGGGATATCCGGAAAGAGATTAGGGGTGGATTGCGAGCGTAATATCCGGACTGATTGGCAATGGAGCGAGTCCGGGTCTTGTCACAGTTTCTCGGAGTGTTGACCCGTGAAACTAAAGTTTGACTCGGGGAGAAACTGGGTTATTATATGGACCACCTACAGAGCAAGGCCTAGCTATTATCAAAGCATTATAACCCGGTATTCTGTGAATTTGTGTGTTTATTGTTTTGCAGGGAATAGCTTGTGCTTCATGGTTGATCCCGAGAAGCCCAAGCTATTCTGGGGACTACTGATGGAGGGATGATAACCCGGTAGGCCAACGCCAAGGTGAAACCCGGCCCAAAGGGAATCGCGCAAGACCCGGCTCAAGGAAAATGAGTTTCTAGAAGGCCCAAGAAGGAGCATAGGCCTCGTAACCCGGCTTTGGGGTTTCTATTAGGAAACTTAGGGTTTGTGTGTGGTTTCTAGGTAGGATTCCGAGTGTGTCTTGTGTACGAAGCGAGGGGGCCGGGTAAGATATAAGCCGGCTCCTAGGGTTAGAAAAAGAGAGCTTCACTAGATATTCGAGTATCCCTGTAATACGAGAGCTGATATTGTAACCCTAGATCGGAGACTCGGCGACTTGATTGCCAGAGGTACCAGATCGATTGATAGCATGATTTCCCCTGAGCTAAACCCTCTGCCAAACACCAGAGTCGAATTGCCCCAAGATAAGTTACCCCTGGTAACGTCTGCCGTGATTATCTCACGACAATAACCTAAAATGTTTGGGGAAGAACCTTATTTTGCGACCAAAGATACAGATTCACCGCTGTGTGAGAAACCCTAGTTTGGGGTCCTAGAGCCCTGTCTTGGCACCCTACCGACGGGGAAAATCACCACCGGAGGCATGCGCACCACCATTGCTACCTCAATGACGATTCTTGAGTAGTTCATACTTGAAATACGGGCCCATAGCAGGAGCTATATGATGATCTATCCTCCATTTTTTTAATATAAAGGTCTCGTGAGCTCCCTAGCATGATCGAGATCCATATAATATAATTCTATTACATGTTGTGTTTGTTAGGATATGATGAATTATGATGTTAAGATTAGATTATGCATTTACGTTATATGATGCTATTGTTATGATGTTATTGCTTTATTTATGTTCTGACATTCTTTCCGATTTATGTGTTAACACTAGCCAAGTTTATTTATGAATCTCCAAGAGGGAGTGTATATTCGATAATGAGTTCTAGCCTCACGTTCTCTGTGTCCGAGTGACAGAACCGGACAAGAAGGGTGATGTGTTGTTGCATTAAGGGGAAAACAACGGTTTTTATGTAATTTTATTGATGATGAACATATTTACATTATGTACCATGCTTCAGGAAATATTTCATTATTTGCAACTTAATACCTAGAGATGCAAGCATAGAAGAGGTCCCGAAGTGTAGTATTAGTTATAGATGTTGTCTGTGTGACATTCTATATATGTTTGTCGTAAGGTCTACATGAATATTGTAGTTATCATAATTGTTTATTTCCGATTCTGTCAGTTGCTCATCTATAATTTGTTTACCCAACTGTGCTTTATTATTTCTTTATAGAGAGATGTCACTACTGAAACTATGTCCCCTAGTCCATTATTTTACATTGATCACAACCTTGCTTATTTTTCATTTCATTACTGCTAACTTTCTAGTTTGTTTTACTTCACTTTCTTTCACATGTTTCTTTAACACTACACGTTTAATTCTTTGTGTTTACCGATATGGGTAACTTTACAACCTTCATAGAACGTTGGACATAATGAGTTTTGTGTATTCTATTTAGGTACCACCATAACCTTGCTGACCATTGTACTCCTACTGGTTGGAAAAGACTTGGTTTCACAGTTGAGAGAAATTTACTGCTGCACTATATTATACTTTCCACTTGGGGTTCCCAACGAACGTTTGTAGATGCATCAACAAGTGAATGCAAAAGCTGATCTGGTGAGAGATCTTTCACAGTCAGTTGAAGGTCCACCACAACAAGAAAAATGTACCAGGAGGGAATCCCCTGGTGAAGGCCATTCATGTACACGTTTCTCTAGTTGAGAGCATCGTTGAGAATAACTCGGTCGCTTTCTTAGGATCCATCCAACCAACACCACCGAACCCTCGCTCCCGCCTTATGTTATTCAGCAGAGCCTAGTTCATCGAATCGAATGTTTGCAGAAGTTAAGCTTGAAAACCATCATTCCATGGTTCTGCATGAGAACGGCATGCCATCATCCCATATTTCAAGGTTTTATTTGTCATATGCTTGTTGCAAAAGTGTTTTGTAGTCCGCACGCCGTTGTCTGCTAAGTGGCGTTCTAGCTCATTCTATGGCGTTCTATGACCATCTTGCTTCTTATGTATTTTTTAACCTAAACAATGACTTCGATTGATTAAGTCAAAAAAGAGTTGGATAGTTTGTAAAGAAAACCAGGCGAAAACATTACAACAGAACACACGGTGATGTCCCAAGGCCGCGCCCTAACAAGAGCCGATGAGCATGTCGTTCCAGCGACCAAATCCAGCAATCTATCACCTCAACGCAACACGACGGAGGTGAACACCCGGAGCCACCGCTCCGACATCCACGTCCGTCCGAAGGCCACGCCCCAGAGTTGACGACCAAGGCACCTGAATGAACATCTCAATGAGCCACCGCTTCGACATCCGTGCCGGCTCCAAGGCCGTGCACCACCTAGCCGATGGCGAAAAAAGGATGTCGCCAAGCAGACGAATAGACGAAGCACCGGTATGAGAGGCGAAGTTTTGTCGTGTGCTTTTCGGAGGTGTTTTAGGCCCAGTTCTTTTTCCAGCTTATGAAATATTCATAAGCTGCCCCCTCCCCAGTTTCTTGCATAAACCGGTTGGCTTATTACTTGAGTATTCTAAACCAGTTATACCATAACTAAATTAGAAGATTCAAGCAATAAGGTCGGCGGCTTATGTGGGAAGCCGGAGAGGATGCAACTTGTTTTTTAAGCTGGCAAAAGAACTAGGCCTTATAATCCAAACGGAGTTGTCTGGTGAGTGGCCTTGTAGCTCATTCTATGGCGTTGTAGGATCGTCTTGCTTCTTATGTATGAAGCTGATATTTGGGGCAGAGCCACAAATATGAACTATGGGATGGAGTGCGGTTTTCCCACACCTACATGGATCTCCCCTAGCTATCTTAACCGTTCGTCTGCATGGGGATACGAGCCAGTGGGGGCCGCCACGAGAATGCTTTGACTTTCACCAACCACTTTAACCCCACTGAGTTACGCCATTTCTGGTTACACCTATTCTTTAAATGCCCAAAATACCCTTGGCTGGTTTCCTGTGTCTCTGACTCAGCATACGGGCAAAATTCTTGATGAATACAGTATCCAGACATTTAATGCATTCTACTATATTTTTTATTTTCTGTTAATGCATTTACCAAAAATTTAAAATTGCCGGAACATTTTTTCGAGATTTTTTGGGTCAGGTTTTCTTTTTCCTGGATCTTGATAATTTTGTGGAATATGCATTCTAAATATATTTCTGATACATTAACAAAAAGGAATATAAAGACTAAATATTTTGGATCATGCACTAACAGAACCATGATGATGCATTAAATTTTTTTGTGAGATGAAAAAATATAAAAATCTTTGATTCATGGATAAAACTGAGATTTTTTGGGTCTGTATTAATAAGAAATTTTAGGCAATATCAGGAAACTTTCCCTCTTTTCTCCGAATTAACATAATGAATAAAAACTAGTAGCAAGTGATTCCAGATTGTGCACTGTAAGGTCCGCATTTCGTCTTCAAAAGCATTAACGATCAATTTTTTGGATTATGCATTAAATAAAATTGTATTCGTATATTAACAATATATTTTCTGGATATTTTGTATCAACAATCAGGAAAAACATTTATTCTAGATTTTTTGTATTAGCGTCATACATTAAAAACATAGATAAAATGTTATTTCTTCAAGCAAACTCACATCTGGAACAATCCAATGATGTATTAACAGAAATTCATGGTCAACAAGATTTATTTTTTGGTCATACATGAACAGGAAAAAGTTGGATTGACAAACAATCTTTTGAGATGATTGAGAAGAACAACTCCAGGCGATTTATGCTAATATATGTTTCTTTCCATCCAAAAAATAAAGAGAAAAAGGTCACTTCCCAGCTTGAACACGATTTTTAGCATGGTATACAGCAAGAAAAACACATCAGCCATGATAGATTCCAAACAAAAATCTTGGGATAAAATTACTGGGAAAAATCAGAGTTTTTAACACAATCACACCAGACAGGAAGATCCAAGTATTGCATTCACGTTTCATAACAGATTCAGAAACTTCATAGAAGTTTCAGAAGTTCATATATGTTTCCACAATTTGGTGGTTTCGCACAGATTCCACGAGACCATAAAACAACTTAAACACTTGTAGATCATCTAAAAAGAAAATCTGGATCTTAGCAAAATATCTACGGGATCACATCATGCAGCAAATCGCACTATAATGTGATTTTTTTTCTGCTTCTCATGCACAGCTCAACAAGATCCAAACAAGATCCAAACAAGATCCAAACAAGATCCCTAACTCACAGAGTACTAGCAAGATCCACTGAAAAAAGAAAGGCGAGAGGGCAAGATGAGCCCGTCGTACAACCGTCGTATCCGGCAAGATCCGGCAAGATGAGCCCGTCGTACAACCGTCGCTCGGCGCCGGCGCTGTCCGACGACGACATCATCAGCGTCCTCCTCCGCATCCCGCCAGACGACCCCGCGCGCCTCGTCCGCGCGTCGCTCGCCTGCAAGGCCTGGCGGCGCATCCTCACCAGCCCCGACTTCTGCCGCCTCTACCGCGAGTTGGACCGCACGCCACCCCTGCTCGGTTTGGTCGTCAGCTCCTGGTCTCGGAACATGACGTACGCCTCCCGCTTCGTCCCAACCGCAGCCTTCCACCTCAAATCATATCACGACTTCTACCCCGGCCGTAACTGGAAGGCCGTCGACTCCCGCCACGGCCGTATCCTCGTGGAGGAGAGGGAGGCCATATCCTCGCGGCCATGAGGAGGAGAGGGAGGGAGGCCGGGGACGTGCGAGGTGGGGGGTGGTCAGGTGTGGTGGAGGCGGCGGGGTGCGGGCGGCGGGGTGCGGGTTAGGGTTTGTTTCTGCCCTGCTAGGTTATATAGTCAGGTTTGTGAGATTGCCTAAACTACCCCCAGATATTATCTCTCTTAGAGCAGCTAAGCGAGGATAATTCCGAACGGAAGTACCCACGTGTGCGGGCCCCGGCGCAGTACTGGCGTTCACACGGTCAATGGTGTGCACGAATCTCCAACAGCTTTGCATGGCCAAGATAGGTAGGGGACATCCATGTAAGTGTGGCGTTGCATTTCCGCTATGGGATTCACTTAGTTGTAATCATGGGTTCAACCGTTCAAGTGCAGTTGTTTGTCTAGATGCATGGGAATCATGTGAATTAGAAAACAAAACAGTGCATCAGGCTTGGTATAAAACTGTTTGTATCGGCAACAGAAAGCGGTAGGCTCCGCGTCTTGCACTGAATCAGAGGTTTGCATAGAACTAGAGACGCGCGCGCGTGGGGGAATCAGAGGAGACGACAAGTCCTATGCATGCAACAAGGAACACATGCATGCATGCACGATCTCCGTCAGAGCTCAGTCGCACGGCATGGCGGCCCATGCCCCTAGTGAGACGACACGAGCTATGCATGAACCACTGACCACTGGCCACTACGGCACCTCGCTGCCAACACAGCCTCCAAACTAGTCCACGTGCGTACCCACGCCTGTCACAACAAGGCTGCTATAATAGTCACCCGCGGCTACCGTGGCTAGCCGTCGGGGGACCGGGGCCGGGGAAGTGTTCCCCTCCTGGTCTCCTCGACCTCTTCTATCCAAGCTCGGCAGCGGTATCTACGAAATGCGTGGCTTATTACGGTATGTCGGGGGGTACGTAGATGTTCTCTGGTCGGCCGCCAAGCCAGTGTCAGCTGATGCATCGCCGGCTGGTATGTACAGGCACGCCCTTTCCTTTTGGGTTATTATTGCAGATTTTTTAGCCATTCTCTGTGCTTCGATTCTGTGCACGTTTCGATCTGAGATGAGCTGGTTTCTTTCGCCATGAATCCGGGTGAAGGTCTGAGATCTGAGATGAGCTGGTTTCTTTCGATCTGAGATGAGCTGGTCGATGTCCAGGCATCGATCGGGTGGGCGGCGTTGCAGCGGAGATCAGGCCGTTCTCGCTCGTCAAGCTATAGGATAGAGGAAGAAAAATAGGTCATGTGGTTAGCAGCTTCTGTTCATTTACTACTTTTCTTTGATCTTTCTTTTGATTCATTCTTTGGTGTACTATGTACCCTCCTTCTGTAATTTACGCATGCCGTTGAGATCGATATGTTGAACATCCATCTCTGCCGCCCGCTGCATCTACAGACAAACCTCTCGACAAAGTGAGGAAGTTGTTGATGCTAGTCTTCCGCCTGCAGCTTTTCTTTCTTGAAAGGAATAATTAGTTCTTAGTTGCCCAGGAAATGATTAAATCTCTGTCGTTCACACGGACTGTTGGATCCGTCTTTGTAATGTACGCTGGGATGCTTGTGTTGATACTTGATAGTGGAAGGGATACTGTTACACTTACATACAGACATACAGAGCGAAGGAACAGATCGGTATAGAACTGACCACTCAACTAGGACTTCCCCCCCACCCCCGTTGAGAGTCCGCCGCCGCCGCCCTCGTTTCCTGGCCGTCCCCGCTGCTAGTGCTTGCGCTAGCTCGCGTGGTGATGATGTAGGGTGCCGGCCCCTTCTCTGTTTGTATAGAAGTAGTTTAGGGTTTCGTCTTAGTTCTTTGACTTCGTGTTCTGCTGTCGGCGTTCTGCCGTTGAGGATTTCTACGCAGGTGAGCCCGGCCCTCGACTGCATGGTGTTGCTGCTTCCGCTCTATGCTCTCAGGCTCCCGTGGTGGGGGTGGGATCTGGAGAAGACGGAGGCGGAATCCTCTTTCCCTCATAAGGTCGATGGAGGTGCTCTGAATCTGGAGCAATCTCAGTGCTTCTCGACGATTTCCGAAGGAGTACCTGCTGCTCTGCCGCTGACCGGCCATGGAGGCGAGGGGCGGATGGAGGAAGCTGCTGCTGCTTCTGGTTTCGCCGATTGGAGCATGGTTCCACGCTGCGAAGACGAGCGCATCACGCGAAGCACGATCTGCTTCCGCGTTTCAAGGCCAGGAAGGTGGCCTATCTTCAACCTCCAATTCGGAGGCCTGACGGACAAGCTGCCAGTGCTCGACGTCGACCTAAAAGCAAGTGATTCGTTCCCGCTTTTGGACCGACTGCTGGTGGCGGTGATCCATCGCCGGTTTGGGAGAGTCTCGAGCAACCAGTGCTCCGTTCTCGGCGAGCAGCGCCTGGAGGACGCCGGCGATTTCGTGGAGGAGAAGACCGAGGACCTGTTCGCTTTTTATTTTTTGTTCCGAGGTTTGTTGTGTAAATTTCCAGCCCTTTCTTCGAAGTTCAGGGTCCATAGGGCAAGTGTTGTCAAGGGCCTGGATGTAACTTTTCGCTTCCACGTGGAGTGATAATGCAGCTTCTGGGGTCTTCGACCCCTATCTTTGTTCAAAAAAAAAAAAAACTTGATAGTGATATACCGGTTTGGCCTTTGTGTGGTAGAAGAAGAAATGGGTCATGTGGCTGGCGGCTTCTGTTTTTTTTTACTTGTTGGTCTTGCTGTACTTTGTGTGTTTGTACCCGGATAGCACAAATGGAAGCCGGGCTATATGGAGCCATTTTTTTTTCTGGAAACAACATTTCAAAAACAAGGTGCAGTCAATGAGGTATCCTACAGACGTGCAAAATCTTAACGTGATTTTTTTTTAATTCTAGACTACACGAAAAATGACAAAATCTGATAAATTTGAGAGCTTGATTGTTGCGCTCTTCACTACTCCCTTCGTATCGAAATGTAAGATGTTTTAACGTTTTCTAAACTACACGTACCTAGATGTGTTTTAGTGCAAGTTATACATAAATCTACACATTAAAACACGTCTAGATATGTTTTGTATAGAAAACGCTAAAACATGTTATATTTTGATACGGTAGGAGTACTTCATATCGACGATTTCGTTAATTTTACATAGCCTAGAGTAATATAGAACATTTCTCGATGATTTTTATATACATTCTGAACATCTAGAATTTTCTTTCAAAAATTTAAAAACTTGGAAACGCATTTTAAACTTTTTTTTTCAAAAAAGAGCACTCCATGTAGCCTCAACTCCAAAAGGACGTACTGTTTTTATAACCTCCTTTTCTAGTTGTAGACCGACGTTTTTCTTCTATGTTGAGATCGATCTATGGACATCCATTGCATGATGCATCTGCCTTAGAATGCTTTATTGCACGGAAATGTGTTGTAAGCTTGTTTCATGCCTCAGTCGCCATGGGTGTGGGTGGTCTTGATGTTATTAGTTGCATCCTTTTTTTCTATTGTGCAACTTGTAGTTTAAAATGAGCGTATACATTATTTGGAACTTTTCCCTGATGCTTGACCTCAGTTACTTTCCCCAAAATAACAACATGTTTTATGTTGGTCTATGCCAATATAAAAATTGAGTTCTAATTTTATAATTTTACATCTAATGGTTGTGCACAAAGTTAGAATATATACTCTTATAATAACTAGCCAGGTAGCCCTCGCAAATGCTACAACAACGTCTTAAGTGCATTAAATATACCCAAAAATAAATTTATGGATCTATAAATTATGTATTTGTAAACAATATTATCTTCTAGATGCCGCAAAGAAGTTATGTTAGTAAAATTTACCGGCATGTAAATATGAATGCTTTTCATTTTGAGCAAACATTTATTATGATTTCCAAAACAACACCATGTCGCCATATTCTAGAACATACCATTTTGACTCTCTTTCAACTATACCCATTCTTAAATAGACTGTCATATGTTATATGTATTAACATGACTATGCTACCTTGATCATGGTTTTTGCAATTTAACCAGTCACATTTAAAACATGATTCTACCCAACCGGTATTGAACATATCCTCAATATCATCACCATTTTACCTCAATACTTTAGATCAAATATTTTATATCATATAAATACTTTAGATAAAATATCACATGATTAAGAACGTCATAATGACAAAAACTACCACTTCAATGGCATGTCCATATAAATCTTAAAGATTTTGAAAACCACCTAAGATAAAAGAGTACTTGATTGCACCTTGGAAAAGACATGCAAACTCATGAGCCCATTATATCTTTCCAAAGCCTTAGAAGCCATTTTTTGTTTCGAATTCACTGTCATAAATATATTAAAAATCTTAATCTTTCTAATCTATGTATGTCAAACTAACTTACTATAAAACTCTAATAGAAAGAGAAGATTTCTACAAATCCATTTCGACATTATGGCAACTGGAAGTTCATATAACCACACGCTTTGTCGACACCAAACATAATACCCTATTGGTTACTTCCTAACAAAACAATCCAACATGTTGGTTTTGATACTTCTACCTTGGTATCATCATCCTCCCTTAATAAAGATAAGAAAACATCAAATTTTTGCACATCTTTGTCTTCGTATGTGTCTTAGTTTGACACCAGCTACGGTAGTACATTCCGATGACTACAAATTTCAATCTCAAATATAATTACAAAACTCTAACATTGGTCACTTAATCTTACAAAGACTAACTTGTAAGTTTACGGGAAAAAATCTCATCATCTGAAAAATTATAATTGTGAACTGAGTTTTAATAATTTGATAGTTTATGTAGAGTGGAGAAACATATGTGTAGAAGCTAAGATAATGAAATATAACATTAATATGCTTCCACATGCATGGTGTGGTGGCAAGCAAATAGCCTTTTCTATAACTCATATTAACTTTAAAAGACTTCTGTAGTTGGTTCATAAGAGAGGTTAAGAAATATATTTTTCATATGTCATATTACTAATTATATGATGAATGGAGCAACAATGTGGTTTTAGTAATTGTCAACATGTTTATTTTGGTATAAAGAAGGATGAATAATTGATTTCACTGAACGAGATCAGGGTTAGTAAAAAAATATGCAAGAACATGCAGATGAGAATATATAAGTAGTTCTATAGTGCCATTTGTAACAATAAGAACTAATAGTAAGTATAACAACACGATGAAAAAAATGAACAGCCTGTAAACCTTACAATAAAATCTAAAAAATATTAATAAAAATAGCAAAAAAATTATAAATCAAATAAGATACCCGCTTACTCTATTTGAACATCCTATTCGATTCATGAAAAGTTTCCATCATTAGATGCATCGAATCAGATATAATCAAGAACAACTAGGGATATGTACATGTGGTCAAAATAATATTAGATATTACCATGGCTATAAGTCAACTATATCTAAAGAGTGACTAGTAAAAAACTAATCTTAATTTATCTGATAATCAAACATAGAAAAAATGCATACCTTTTGAATAAACCATGCCAAGGACAACCGAATAAGGATTAACATTTGTACACACTTGATCCACATCATCCGTATTAGAAATATTCTCATATAAATCAAATATATGCATTCAAAGTTTCAAGGCAAGAGTAGCATTAACATGGGTCATATGGGTGTACATGAGAATAGACAGCAGGTCAATTGTAAGAACCTTACTGGTCATGTGACTAAATTGAAATACATCGAGAATCTAAGAGTAGGCGAGATTCTAGTTGCTTCATAAAAAGTAAGTCCGATCCTTGTAGATATTTGACAGAGAAGGGTGATAGATGGAAATTCATAAGATACATATGCGGAACTTAATTATAGATGTGGAGAACCTTATTAATCATTCCACTGAGTATTTAAATCATTATGTAACTGGTGAGTACTAAAATTATCTTATTATCATGCTAACCATTACAAATCCTGGATCATCTTTTGCAGAATTATGGCTTTTAGACGTGCAGACGTTACAAAGATGATCGGTCACGAAAACTAGCCGTACCATATAGAATCCCCATTGATACTGCACCCTATCCTTGCGCACATGCATGTTATCGACCAGCATGTGATTCCCGGTATGCCATTTTCTAGACTCAGATTGTAAACCAATATTAGACTCTAAACCCACCCCATTAGAGCAGAAAATACTATTTTTTAAAACATATTATATTAATAACGTGAAGATACCAATTACACCTAGTCTGTGCACCAAAAAAGGTTGCATATGTTATTTTGTGTTGATCCAAATTCATATAAAGATAAAGCAAAGATCGAATGGAGCGAAGCAAGGCCCATCGCCGGAGGCTTAGGCCCGAAGTTGTTGATGAGTTGGATCCGGATGCTACCTTTTCTAGGGATTACCCCTTTATATACCTCATCTAAGCCCCCGTTTTATGATAATTCGCAAGTTATAAAACCCCGGTGTTTGTAACACACGCGAAAATAGTGAAGTTGTGCTAGCTGGCGCCCGTGGTGTTTTCTGTTTTATTCACCGCTTATTTGTGCTATCGTTTATAATAGCATATAGCCTAAAACAGGCCCCTCCACAGTGAGCAATTCCTCGCAGGAGCATCCCACAACCCACTTCCAAAGACAACATGCAAAATACAAAAAATTCTCCAAAAATGACGCCTCCAAGAAAGGAATAGTACACCAGAAGCAGTGTTGCCCAATCCAATATCTTTTATTTTCACTCTGGAAAAGGTCTAAGCTCTCAATATTATACTTCCATCAAGGCCATTTCCAGACACTAATACGTGTCAAACGTATCTATAGTTTTTTTTATTGTTTCAAGCCTGTTTTATATCATTTTTCATATTTTACTTTAGTTTTATAATATTTATTGGACTAACCTATTAATCTAGTACCCAGTGCTAGTTTATGTTTTTTGTTTGTGCATTGCAGAAAAGGCCCCAATACTGAAAGTGCTCAGAAAAATCTGAAAATTTTGCAGAAAATCAAACATGGTGAAAAACTCCTGAACTAGAAGGAAATATCTAGGGGAGGCCCACAAAGGCCACGGACGGTCCATGAGCGGCCAGAGGTGGGGTCACGTGGCTAGCCCTCCCCTCATGGCGCCATTCAGAATATTTATTTGCCACGACTAAAAAACCTACCTCCCCAGAGGATTTTCCCAAATACGTTTTAGAGCTCCGACGCCACCAAAAAAACCTAGTTCATTTGTCAGAATTTCCTGTTCCGGCAGCCTGTCGGAACGGGGATTCACCTCGGGAGCCATCTTCATCGACCTTTCCGCTCCCATGCTGATGCAGGAGTAGTCCCTACTCCTGGTTACCTCTCTCCTCCTGGTTACCTGGGAGCCATATTCATCGACCTTGATGTGCCTAGGACACATGACACCATGGAACCTAGGCTGATTGCAGACACTCGTCTATGCCGTACCATGTCGATTGTCCTTCACCAGGGCCACGATAAGATGCTCCTCCACACTATCTCGCTCCACCATACTACAATAATGGAGCCTCGACTCAAGCTGATGACTAAGACTGAAATGGAGGCGCATCTTCCCTCACCTCGGCTTGATCTGTTGGCATGTAGTGTACACCATCATCACTCCGAATGTCTCCATGATCACCGTTGACAAATCGTCACCAAAAATCAATAGCCGTGAAAACAAAAACGAAGATGGTATTACTAATCCTCACATAAACGTCAAGGAGGTGGGTATTTGAAGGCACACACGTCTGCTCGGATGCCTTCAACAATTAATTTCCTACGTATTTTTTTCCTTGACATAGATAGTAGAGGAGATAAAGTAGTCCCCAGGACATGAAATGGCATGGAGATTTTAAAATACACGCGCATGGATTTCTGTTGGGGCACAAAACATTTGTGAGGCATCTAACGAAATGTGTAGCAAGGAATGGTCGGAAGCACGATGCATGTGTATGCTGGGTTCAGGCTGCCATCCAGCGGCTGAAGACAATAGATTAAAAATCGGACGGATAGAAACAATTGTTGTGATGTGGCTGCACCACGTTTGAGCTTACCATCAGTTAATGCTTTTTAGTGGGGATGAAATTTATAGATATTATAGATATTTTATTGTTCCATGTTTGTTTTATATCATTGCTACATGTGTCTACTACCTTTTATATCATTTCCGGAATTTTCCCAGACTAACGGATTAACAAGATGCTCAATGCGAGTTCATGTTTGTTCTGAAAATATCCGCAGAAAAATGCCAGAAAAGTCAGGAGGAAGTTTTTACCTGAAACGAACCCGAAGTCCAAAAGAGAGCCGGAGGGGACCACCAGGAAGAGGGGATGGACTCCATACATGTGCCCTAGTGGAGCCGAGTCGACCACCCACCGGTGGCCCCCGTGGATCCCCTCGAGATGCCCTTTCAAGTATAAAGCCTCCTGGACCTAAGACTGGCGGACCCCGAAGGATTTTCCCAAATATGACTCACACCTCTTCCGCCTTCAAACCCTAGTTTCACAGGGTCCTATTGTGGCACCCTGCCGGGACGAGAATTGACCCCAGAGACATATTCATCGGTCGTACTACTTCCATGATGATTTGTGAGTAGTTCCCTTATGGACTATGATTTAATAGCATGATCTAAATGGTACTCTTTCTCCCTTTTTTTTTGATCTCATGATGATTGAGATCTGGTTGATGTAATTGGTGTTGTGTTTTGTTGGGATCTGATGAATTGTTACATTATGATCAGTTAGTCACGTTTGTGAGTTATTGTTGCTCAAACTTGTTATGTTCATTGCTTGTTACCTAGGGCCTAAGTGGCATGATTTTAGATATGAACACTTTATGTTTGCGTGAATGTAATTGCCGTTTTAGATTGTATCTACAAGTTGTATGCACCGGCTAATTGTCCGGAACCGAAAATCTAAAGGTGACAGGTTGGGGTATCAAAGGGAAATGCTTTAACTTGAGGATTACATGTGTTCGTTGAGTGTTAATGCTTTTAACTGGTGTTGCGTAAAAGAAGTATGATAGGTTGCAAACATATATATAATTTTGGATGCTCCATGCTTGTTTTCTACCCAATACCTTTGTTTTCCACATGTTTTCTTCCCTTTTTCCTTCATTTTAGGATGTTTTCATAGATTAACCTATTAACAAGATGGCCTAGACCAGTTATTTCTTTCTACCTTTTTCTATTCAAGAAAGTCCTTAAGGAAATATTCTCGGAAAGGGCTGAAAATCCACAGATATCACTTTTTATCCGGAATGGAGACGGAGTCCAAAGAAGAGCCGGAGGGGGCCCAGGGGGGCCACTAGGAGGGAACCAGGGGCGCCCCCTATGCCGCACCCGGTGGGCTTCTGACTCCCCTGGCCACCGCCTCTCGTCGCCTCTTCGCCCATAAATTGCCTTCAACCCTAAAAAGCATGGGGGAGGAGTTATTTTCCATGAAACATAAGAGATGCATTGTCCCCTTGATAGTCCAATCTAGGGCTTCTGGATTCCTGCTTCGGCACCCTATTGGAGAGGGGGATCATCATCGGAGGCCTCTGCATCGCCATGGTCGCCTCCAGACATATGCGTGCGTAATTCAACTCGGGACTACGGGTCCATAGCAGTAGCTAGATGGTTGTTCTCTCCTCTATGCATCCATGTTTAAATGAACTACCTCACATGATCGAGGCCACCATTATGAAATTGTGCATGTTGTGTTTGTTGGGATCCGATGAACCATGACCTTATGGTTAGTTTGTTCATGTCAATCTGAGATGCTTCACTTATATTTGTAGGGAGTTTTAATCATGTCTTGCAATGCTCTCCGGTGTTTATGATTACCTTGGCTTGTTTTCACCTCCAAGAGAGGGTTTGTATGCTATATAGTGGGTTCATGCCTCCTTGTTACCTACGCTTTAGTGGCAAAAACATGTGGGCAGGGGGGAGGATGTGGTGTTGCCACTAGGGATAAAACAACGATGATCTTGTCTACGGACAAGGACCAATTCTTACATTATATAGTGTTCTTAATGAATTTTATTTGTTGCACACATAGCAATCACTTTGTTGCTGCAACTTAAGACCAGAGAAATTTGCTGGATAGCTTTCTTGAGGTGGACTTTTAGATATGGATGCATGCTGGATAGCGGTCCATATGCCTTGATGTAATTCCAACAATATTAGAACCAGTGAACTATATCTTATCATAATAGTATTGGTATACGATCATGATTTTTAATAGCCCAGCTTAATTTGTTCACCCAACATGTTTTTTTTTGGAGAAACACCACTAGTGAACCTATGTCCGTCGGTCCTAGTTTCATCATAATTGCAACCTTTTTTAAAGCCAGTTTATTACTGTTTCCTCGCTGTTCCATTTTTTCTTTTATTGTTTTCCAAGACTCTATACGTTTATTTCTCATGTTTTTAGCAAGACAGGAAGATTGACAACCTTCCAAAAAGATGGGGCAAGATGGAGTTTGTGTTTGTGTGCAGGTTCCACGCTTGGTCAATATCAACAAACGATGTTGTTGATATAAGCAACCTTATTCAAGACTACGAAGTCACGCTGGTTCGATAAACTCTAGTTCCACACCGGGGGGGGGGGGTTTCCGCTAGACTACATCATACCTTCCACTTGGGGTCTCCCAACGAGCGTGTATCACGTTAGCATCAAAGTACCTTAATTACCATTAGATTTCATGGTTTCCCTGCTTAAATGGGATTATACGCCAAAGAAAATGTGGAAGTTCTTATTGCAATAACATGCAACTTTGAATGGAACACATGCCTATGTATGGTTTATGGAATAGGATGCTATGTGATAAGTTACTTCAATTATGTCAATTTCCCAATTGTAATTTGTTCACCCAACACATGTTCTTTTGTTTGGATAGTTACCTCTAGTAAAACTATGAACCACTTTCCATATTTAATAACCATTGCTTCCATTGTTACTATTACCGCTGCTAATTTACAATTAATGTTGCTCCAAAACTGCTGCTATTTTCACATCACTGTTGCTACTAATGCTTTTACAAGTATGGATAAATTGACAACTCATCTTCTAAGACTTACAGATATTCTTTGACTCACTTTGCTTCAAACCTATAAATTTGGGTTGTATTACCCTCGAAGACTGTTGTGATTCCCTATAGTCGTGAATCATCAGTAGAATCCAACTTTTCTTCTAGTGAATACCTCTCTCAACATACAACAAACCGAAAGATCCGAATCCATTAACTATTAGATCGGAGAGCATGTAAGACTACAAATAATGTAGAAAGCAAGTAAAATAACTTACAAATAAACTGCTGATAGTGTAAGAATTCACCGGATCCCAACAAACACATCACCAATTAAATAAGATAAATCTTAATCATGTAGGGCAGCTCATAAGATCAAGAACACGAGAGAGAGTACCATATAACTATCACTATGAGCCTGTAGTCCATGAAAAACTACTGAAAACCATCATGGAGGAAGAACAATCGTGGAAGATTGATCCATAGGTCTATTCCCATTCCATAGGTTGCCGTAACATGACAGTTTGACCCCCGAAACTAGGTTTTGATGGCGGTAGAACCATGAGTCGTATTTGGGAAAATCCTTCGTGAGGTCGAACTTTTTGGCTTGGGAGGGTTTTATAGGAGAAAGGGCATCACGACGAGAGCCACGAGGAGTCACCAAGGGTAGTAGACGTGGCCCCCTTAGCCTGCACTGCTAGCCCACGTGTGCAGGTTGTGGCCCTCGTTTGAGTGATTTTTGGACTTTGTCTCCATTTCATAATAAAATAATTTTCCATCTTTTTCACGAATATTTCCTTTATAACTTTTTGAAAACTTATAAATAAATTAAAAGATGAACTAGCATTGCATTGGGCATCTGGTTAATAGGTTAGTCCGAAAAAATTATCTCAAATAATATAAAAAAAGGTAGTAGAAACATGCAACAAAGTTATAAAACAAGAATTGAAGAATAAAAAATATAGATACGTTTGACACGTATCATGATCCAACCGTTTAGAGATCTCAGTACATCTTTCATCATTGAAATAACTATTGTTAAGTGATACTGTGAAGAATACAATCCATAATTATAGTAGATTGAATACAAATATTGCTCGAGTAACGTGTCACTACAATTGCAGTATGCATGATGACATGATTTTGCTAATGTTGAATTAAAAAAAACTAGAGAGGTAAGGCACATGCATGGCTTGATAGCAACCATATAAGAGATACATGACATAATTTTTTGATGCAAACTACTTTTGAGATGAGGGGACATGGATAAACTACATGCGTATCCCGAGTGATGATACATGTAGTTTCATATAAACATCAAGCCCACTCTTCGCAAACAAGAATGTGATTCATTGGAAGAAGCAACATCGATATTTGGGGGGGGGGGGTTATCCTTCTCAATTTGATGTGTCGGATATATACCGATTAGGGGTATATCCGGCATTGTCCTAAAGAGCCGGATTACCAGGGTGGCCTGAATGGTAATAGATCACAGTCCATTAGGCGGCCCAGTAAGCTGACACGCAGAATCCGGATTCCAAAAGAACCCGGACCGCGGCCCACGCGGTGCGGCTTGGAGTAGAAGGTGGATTCCTGCTTTCCAAGTTAGAAACTTATCGTAGTCTTCTAGGTTTCCTTTATGTAAGCCCTAACCTGGCTATCTATATAAAGCCGGACGGGAGAGAAGAAAGACACAGACAATTAGCTAGAAGCCAACTCGCCGAGAAGTTGATCCTCGTCGAGTTAGCTAATCCCAACTCACATTGTACTTTGTATACTTCAGGCTTCAGCCCTGATTTAGTGAGATTGCAGGAGTAGGAACGCCGCCTAGTTGCGACGTACCGAATCTGGGTAATTTTGGTGTTCCTGGTTTTCGTAGTACCACGTCCCCCCACGTCTCTATCAGTAGTCTCATGGCACCCCCGTCTATGAACTCTACTACAATGTCTCGACAGTTGGCGCCCACCGTGGGGCCAGCGACGTCAGGCGTTATGTTTCGGTCGGGGATACTCGATGGAATCGGTAGTACCATAACTGTCGGAAGCCTGGAATTCGACAATGACGTCGGACGCTTCCTCGAAAATGGATCGTATATGCCAGCACGGGATCATCTGGTAAGTGTCTGCGTTTTACCGATTGGATCTGCAAACATCTTTATCGTATTAACTGCAGAGGCAATGGGATTCTGTGGTGGAAGTAGATTTATCCTACCCGCCCTATACCTAGTTGAAGAAAACTATGATGCCGGATTTTGCTCAGATCGCCAATATCCTGCTGAATTTGCTGCCTCTTCGGAGATGCCTGCAATCATATCTCACTTTATTGGCATGGTGCAATCCGAGGTCGCTGAAAAAACGGATGACAACAATCCCGTGGAAGAGGCAGATGAAAACAATCCCACATTAGAGGTGGAAGATCGGACACCCGTCGATATTACGACAAACTCGGAAGCCGACTTTGTGATAGCCGCCATTGAGGAGAGATTAGAGTCGGAACCCGGATAGGGCGAGCTCGATTCCGAGGACGAAGATGAAGATGATTTCGAAAGACAGGTCAAATCTCTTCAAGAGGGATTCCATGAAGTGCTTATGGCAAAACCGGCTGAAAATACGGACGCGGAAAGCCGGGAAGACCCTCAAACACCTTCGCCAGATGAGGAAAGAGAGGACGGTGAAATCAGTCCAATTTACGCTGATGTCAAGGAATTGACCGAAGATGAACCTGGTAAAAAACCTCCCTCTTCCAAGAAGAGAAACAAGACAACCAAGAAACTCCAGTACAAACTTCGGAAGAACAATTTGGCGGATACCGCTAATGAAAACCTGGAACTAGGAGGAGGAAGAGGAGTCAAGCCCGCGGAGAAGAAAACAAAGGAAATCCTTGTTCCACCAATGTCAGAACAGGACAAACGTGAATTACTTCAAACACCAGTGGGACTCCACAAACCCCCTGAAGTGATGGAAGCCAGGAGACAAGCTCTCCAAAGGCAGCAGCAACATCTATTCAGAACTCGGGAAAATCTCCTAAAAACCCAGGCTGACATTAAGTTGCAGCAGGAAGAAATTGAGGAATACGAAAGAAGGAATAGATCTGGCGTAAAACCTACAAGGTTACCCGGAATCGCAAGACCGGAAGTATTGCCACCAAAGGAATGGTTCCAAAACCCTTCTTGAAAAAAGCAGGTAAACGGCATTGATGCCAAGGCCGAACCTGTATACAAAACCGCAGCAGAAAACGCGGAAGCCGCATTTGCCATCCTCAATGATGATATGTACTCCAATAACGAAAAGCTTCAAGGGGTGTATGCTTTCTTAGGAAATTCATTGCAATAGCAACAGCGAGGGCAGGCAAGATACGGGAAGTTGCATGACGACTCGGCCCTATGCAAAACCGCCACATGCGCTGCTGGAGCACCTTGACCTGGCAAACCTGAAGATTCAGGCAATTCCAAAGAGAAGAAATTGGATCCGAGAAAGGACAAGAAAATTCCAGACCATAAGGATGCAGCGTCCAGGACAGGATCCCACCCGCCGAAAGGTGGAATTAATCCCCGAGATCGGGAGGAACAAAACCGGAAAGACGGAAAAGCAATGCCGCCTCCAAGACGCCTTGCTGAAAAAGCCGGGAGATACGACATTCCTCACAGGCGTGAGAGATCCCGTACTCCTCCTAGGAATAAAGAGAGGCCAAGGAGTAGAACTCCATCTTACTCCAAAGGAAACGACAACGGACGAAATAGGGATAAACCCGGAAAAGCGCACTTACGCAACAATGGAAAAGAAAGGAGCATATATCCTTCTATCCATTCAGCCGGCAGATATTCCGTTCACGCGGATAGAGCGAAAATAGATGATCTATACTTTCAACCTAAGTGTTTCACTGACAGGATCCGGAGAATAACTCTACATTCTGGCTTTTCCAAAGTTGGTCCAACATATCAAAAATACACCGGCAGTACAAACCCGGATACCTGGCTCTCAGACTACTATACAGCCGTCCAGATTAACAAAGGGATAGACCTAGAGGCAGTAAAATTCCTCCCCCTAATGTTGCTGGACGGAGCCAGAGATTGGATCAACGGGCTTCCATTAAGAACCGTGGATAGCTGGGATGATATGGCTAGAGTTTTCACTCAGCATTTTCGGGGAACATACAAACGCCCCAAGAGCATCAACCAGCTAAACCGTTGCATCCAGTTTGAGGATGAGCCATATGTCGACTTTATCTCAAGATGGACTGCAATGAAAAACAGCTGCTCTAGAGTAAGTGATATACAAGCAATGCATGCTTTCGTCAATGGTTTAAAACCCGAGCTCGTACCGTTCATGGTTGGTTCAAAGGAGAACAAAGATCTCGGATCTATGCTTACCACCGCCAACGAGCACGCAACAGCTGAAGACGACATCAGAGCGAGAGGTGGAAATATTGATGCTTTGGCTCAGGCCAAAAAGACGCCTCATTCTGAGAAAAAATCTACTCCAGAAGCATAGCCAAAGCCCAAAGAAGTTAATTTAGCCTTTGGAAAGGATAATGGCAGCAAATGGAAAGAAAGAAACACAGAACATATCTCCTACTCAAAGGGAGAGTGGGAAAGGATTAAGTCGGAAAACTGTGTCCACCATTCGCAATTTGGGAAACCTACCCATACTAATGCGCAATGTCGGCTTAATAAGCATATGAAAGGCACTGCAGGATCCGGAAACAAGCAAAAAAACTACAAGAGGAAGTTCTCAAAGCAAAAGCCAGAAGCTGAAAAAGAAGACAGTGAATCGGACACTGATGAAAAAATCCAGGAACAGCAGCGAAAAGGCGAACCAAAGTTCCCGAGAGTTGATGGAGAATGCAACTTAACTTTCCTAGCAACTCCCTCTGCAAAGGAGGCAAAGAGGACACTTCGAGAAATAAATGCGGTTGTTCCAGCAACCCCCAAATTCTTGAAGTACTCGAACACACCAATTACCTGGGATCAGTCTGATCATCCCGGAAATATCCTAGAACCCGACACACAAGCTCTAATTGTAAGCCCTATTGTTCAAAACACTAGGCTAAAAAGAGTGTTGATGGATGGAGGATCCAGCATCAATATAATGTACCTGGATACACTGAAGCATCTGCGAATCTCCGAGACCCAGCTCAATCATAACAACATACGTTTCCACGGCATCGTTCCTGGCAGGCAAGCACAATCCGTAGGAGAAATTTCCCTAGACGTAACCTTTGGAGAAAAAGAGCATTTCCGCCAGGAAAAAATCTCTTTCGAGGTCGTGTCATTCGAAAGTGTATACCACGCAATACTCGGACGTCCAAGTTTCGCCAAGTTCATGGAAAGATCATGTTATATCTATAACAAGTTGAAGATGCCAGGGCCAAAAGGAGGAGTAATCACCACAACGGGAGAGTTCAAATTGGCAAACGAGCTGGAAAAAGGAAACACCCTTTGCGCAGAAAAAGTAATAGCGAAGGAGGAATTGAAAGAGCTGGCAAAAGAAGTATCGCCTACGGAAATGCCGGCAGGAAAAGAAAGCCGAAAGCCTGCAGATAGTTTCAAAGCTTCCGAGAATACAAGACAGGTTATCCTAGATCCCAAAGATCCGACAAATTTTTTCGTAGTGGGAACCATGATGACCGAAAAATAGGAAAGCGCGCTCGTCAAGTTCCTCCGTGAGAACTGGGACAAGTCCTGCGGACATGCCGGGAGTACCCAGGGAGCTTGCTGAGCATCAACTCAAGGTAATTCCAGGATCTAAACCCGTCAAACAAGGTCTCCGTCGATTTGACGGAAGAAGAAGGAAGGCTATTGGCAAGGAAATTATCCGGCTTTTAGCAGCTGATTTTATCCGGGAAGTTATACATACTGATTGTTCTGCGAACCCAGTATTAGTCCCGAAGAAAGATAGTAGTGTTCTTAGGATGTGTATAGATTACACCGGCCTGAACAAATTGTTTCCAAAAGATAGGTTTGCGTTACCGCAAATCGATCGAATAATAGACGCCACTGTTGGCTCTGAGCTTTTATGCTTTTTGGATGCTTATTCCGGGTACCATCAAATACGTATGAAGGAGGAGGACCAAATCAAAACTTCCTTCATAACCCCGTATGGAACATACTATTACATAACCATGCCTTTTGGCCTGAAGAACGCAGGTGCAATTTACCAGCGTTGCATGCAATGTTGTTTGCATAGTCAGATTGGCAAAAACGTTCACGTTTACGTGGACGACGTTGCCTTCGTTTCCAAGGAAAAAGATACACTACTTGAAGATCTACGAGAAACATTCGAAAATTTGCGCACTTACAAAATGAAGTTGAATCCATTAAAGTGCGTATTCGGAGTTCCCTCAGAAAAACTTCTGGGTTTTATCGTTTCTCACAGAGGAATAGAAGTAAACCCGGAAAAGATCAAGCCAATCTTAAACATCTCAAAGCCCACGTGCTTAAAAGACGTACAAAGATAGACGGGTTCGGCAGCTGCTGTCAGCAGGTTTATAAGCCGGCTAGGAGACAAAGCTCTGCCATTATACAAACTGTTGAAGAAATCCGACAAATTTGTATGGACAGAAGAGACGGACAAAGCATTAACCCAGTTAAAAGAAACCTTGATGAAAGCTCCGATTTTGGCATCACCAAAAGACGAAGAACCTATGTTACTCTATCTCACGACAACAAACAGGGTTATTAGCGTTGTGATAGTTGTGGAAAGACGGAAAGAATAGCAAAGCATACCTGATCAACATCCAGTGTATTATGTCTGCAAAGTATTTTCCGAGTCCAAACAAAGGTATCCACACTATCAAAAGCTGGCATATGGCGTGTTTTTTGCATCTCGAAAACTCCGTCATTATTTCCAAGGACATTCCATAACAGTGGTATGTAAAGCACCACTAGGGGATATTATCAACAATGCGTACGCAGCAGGCCGAGTAGCCAAATGGGGCATCGAGTTAGCTGCGTTCGACATTAAGTACCAACCCCAGACGGCAATTAAATCCCAAGCGTTGGCAGATTTCATCGCTGATTGGACAGAAGCAATGGAAAACACACCAATGCCGGAGTCGGAATACTGTGTCATGCACTTTGTCGGATCCAAAATGAAGGAAGGCGCTGGAGCTGGTGTAGTGCTAAAATAACCAAAAGGAGATACTATGGAGTATGTATTACAAATACACTTCAACGCCAGCAATAACGTGGTAGAATATGAAGCTTTGCTTCATGGCTTGCACATTGCAAAACAAATAGGTGTCAACCGCATACTATGCTATGGTGACTCAGATTTGGTACAGCGTCAGCTCAACCAAACATGGGACACCAAAAAGCCCCATCATGGCCGAATATCGGAGAACGGTGGACGAGTTTGCCATTTGCTTCCTGGGATTTGAAATACTTCATGTCAAAAGGGAAGAAAACTGGAATGCGGATGCATTAACCTGCACGGGCTCGGAAAGAGTGAAAACCCTACCACCAGCTGCGTTTGTCCAACATTTGCATGAACCATTGATAAAAGGTGGAGATTTTGATTATCTTCTCGTTTCTGAGTCAATCGAAATCCTGCTCGCTAACCCGGATTGGACAATTCCATATTTAAACTTCTTATTAGATCAGAAGTTCCCGGATGGAGCAGATGAGGTCTTGCAAAGACAGATAAAATGTCAATGCAAAGGATACACGGTAATTAATGGTTGCCTGTATAAACGCAACACTATTGGAATTTTTCGGCGATGTATTTCGCGAGAAGAAGGTCGTGAAATACTGCAAGAAATTCATGCAGGAGATTGAGGATATCATGCTCAATCAAAAATCATAGTTAAAAAAGCATTCCGTGCAGGGTTTTTCTGGCTAACAGCCAAGACAGACGCCAAATATATAGTAAATACATGTGCCGGATGTCAGTATTACTCCAAGCAGACGAATATGCCAGGCTAAGCACTCAAAACTATCCCTATTACATGGGCGGTCTGGGGGATAGATATGATGGGACCATTCAAAACTACAAGAGGTAGACTCACACATCTACTCGTTGCAGTAGATAAGTACACCAAATGGGTGGAGGCGAAACCCATCAAAAAGCTTGACGGTGTAACTTCCATGAATTTCATCATTGACGTAGTCATGAGATACGGCGTTCCACATAGAATAATTACTGACAAAGGGACAAATTTCTCAATTGGAGAGTTGGCAAAATATTGCCGACAAACGGGAATACGCCTAGATCTTGGATCTGTCGCACACTCACAATCCAATTGGCAGGTTGAAAGAATGAATAGCTCAATCCTGCAGGGAATACGCCCAAGACTCGAATCTCCTCTTCATAGAGAAGCTAGAGCATGGGTAGAGGAGTTACCTTTCATTCTTTCGAGTATTCGAACGACGCCAAATAGATCAACAGGACAAACTCCGTTTTTCCTGGTTTATGGCGTAGAAGGAGTGGTTCCAACGGACATGCTCCATGATAGCCCAAGAGTGCAGGCTTACGATGACTCGGATGCAGAAAGTGCACGACAGGATGCCGTCAATCTTCTAGAAGAAGAACGAGAAATGTTCTTCAAAGATCCTCCATTTATCAGCAAGGATTATGACACTACCATAGTCGGAAAAGCAAGCATCGTTCTTTCAAAGAAGGTGACTTAGTGCTAAGATTGGTGCAATAAAGGAAGCACAAGTTAGCCCTAGTCTGGGAAGGACCATTTGTTATTAGAAAAGCTATGAAAAATGGATCATACTATCTTGTAGGTATTCGGGATACGGAGGATGATCCCAAAAGACCAAATCGCAAAAGAAAGAGAAAGATAGATGTCGAACTAGGAGAGACCAAAAGACCCTGGAGCATCCAGCAGTTACGTCCCTTCTACACTTAGTTCAATTTCTATGTAAACATCTTTGAGATCATGAAATAAAGTTATCGAAATTCATACATCTTTGTTTTTACATGTTTATTATAGTACAAAGCATAAATCCGCCTTATCTATTTCCCGATGATCTTACAAAATACTCAATGTTAACCCGAATTATGCCTGCGTGCTCGGAGTTAAAGAATTGAATGATTTTTGGCCTAAGGAGGCTTAAGGAAACCCAGATTGTGCCTGCGTGCCCGAGTTTCGTACAAATTCCTTACTTTTCTGTAAGTATTATCTGATTTTTTTTATGTTGGGTCACTGAAATTAGTAAGTAAAAATGCCTTTAGTATGATCCATGTTTCCGAGTTTCGACTGATTGGTTATACCAGTCACTTGACATGAAGATTATATACTACCGAGCCATTTCAAACACTAAGGACAGTTAAGACATAAACCAGAGAACTTATTAGATAAAGGAATTAAAAACCGGAAGACTTGCAAAGACTTAATAATTTAACTGCAAATGCGGAGTACTTGTTTATACAAAAGAATAGATAGCATTACAATAAGTGTTACATTCTAAGAACAGTAATGCTTCTATTTTCCTATCTTCTACCCAGGATTCAAGCAGCTTCTTTGGCATCTGAGCCTTCGTCCTCGCTGCTAGATTCCTCCGGAGTTGTCGGAATTTCCTCCTCGTGGTAGAAGGTGGAGATATTCACCATCTTGGCAATCTTGGTGGCATGGCCTTTGATTTCATCAAAGATGCTAGCCCGATGAGCATCTGTGTATCCTTGAGGGATACCGGATGCCACGCACCAAGATTTGGCAGTGGGGTAATGCATACACATGAGCCCAAGGGCCATGCGTGCACCACCACGATCCGCAGAGCGGAACCAAGACTCCTTGCGGTTCTCCACCTCCACGATCGCCTCTATAAATTTGCTAACTTCCGAGAACTCCCCTGATTTATCGGGAATGTAATTATTAATAAGTAACATCCCCGCAGCCTTGAGCGTGGTGAAGACTTTCCCGAAAGCCCGGATTCTCTCGATCCGGGTAAGCTGGGGGCTACCTTCTGTTTCAATCAACAAACAAATGTTAGAAAAAACAGAAGAAGGGAAAAAAGGAAAAATCTGGTAAAAGTCAAAATACTTACCGAGAATCTAGTCCATCTCCGTGCCTTCCTGCAGGCGTTGGTTCAGGGCGTTCTCCAGGTCCTTGATTGTAGCTCTGTCTTTCTCGGCCTGGCTGGAGGCCTTAGATTCGGCAATGCCAATGCCCAATAGCTAGTTGGCTGGCCTCCATGTCCTTCTGGAGCTTCACAGAGAGCTTATGAAGTTCCATGTTTTCTCGGCGGAGGCTCTCAGCATTGCCGACATCTTCAGCGATTTGTTTGGCTTTCGCCAAAGAAGCTGACAAGCAAGTAAAAGGAAGAGTTAGAAACTCAGAAAAATTACTTAGACAAAAATCCGAATGAAAGCAGAGGAAAAATTTACCTGCTGATTCAGACATCTTCTGCTGAACGGAGGCCAGCTCTGCTTCCTTATGTTCAATAATGTTAAGAAGGGTTTTCACCTCCTTGTTCTTGATGGTAAGTTTACTGATAACTTCCATGTTGATGTTTTAAACAGTTTGCTGAAACACGGAAAGGAGACAAAAATGCTTAAGTTAAGAACAAGCATAGTAATGAAAAAAGCATTAAGTCAAAAGTATACATTCGGCTTATTGCTTGGGGGCTAGAGATATTACCTGGCTCATCTTGGTCAAGTTCGCCAAGTTTTCATTGAATTCTTTTGCATAGTATGCAAAGAGAATCCCTACATGGCAAAGGCCGTCCTGGATGACCTACTGAGGTGAAAATACGAAGTTATTCCTAACAATAAGCCCGCCTTGCGGCCAAGGTCGGATTAAGGGTGCTGGAGCAAAGTATTTGGTCGCCCACGGATGTATATATCCGTGTCCGTCAAATGGCTCTTCCTTTACCTTGAACTCCTCGTCGAAAGTTGGAACGGGTTCCTCCTCTAAAGCACGAGAAGGACCACCCATTTCCGGCACCGCCCTTTCCCTCGCGTCCGGCTCAGACGCAATGGGCTGGCTGGTCTGCAGGGGTTCCTCCTCCCTTTGTAACCACATTTTCCTCCGCAGATGCGACCCGAGTGTCGGGAGCTACAGCAGGAGAAGGATGTGTCCCTCGCCGGGCAACAGACTTATGTTTCTTCCGGCTTTTTGGCTTCAATGTTGTTGGAGCCAAGATAGAAAGAAAATATCCGAGAAGTTAGAATTCCAAGAAAAGAAAAAGAAACCCGGATGATTTACCTGGAAGTAGCAACGGGAACTCCGTCAAGATCGATTATTTCTTGAGTAGCGGAAGGCTTCTTGCGTCCTTTCCGCGTGCAAAGTTAGCACGCATTGCGTCTAACTCGGCATCGGTTGCAAGATCCGCCTCAGGAAGATCGACAATCTGTCAAGAAAGACAATGTTCGAGTAAAAGTAAATATCCGACAAAGAAGAAACGCAAAACCAAAGCCCAAAATGAAGAGCCATACCTTTTGGAGCCGGGTTTGTCGCCATGTACATTGGCCGGCTTTCCTCATATTGGTCGCGTGTTGCGACCAACTGGTTAACGTGTTTCCTCAAATCTTTGGCCAACAAAGATTTGTTCGGTATCCCCATTGCGTCTTCGGGTCCCGAGTAGTCGCACATGAGCCGGGGACCCCGATGGGCCAGAGGCTGAATCCGCCTTTCTAGCCAGCATAGAACTGTGTCCATGCCAGTAAGTGGAGGAGACGCAGAAACGAGCTTGGCGATGCGTTGTTTGATCCTTAGCAGATCCGGCGGCAAGGTTTGAACTGCGTCCACTGCCCAATTTTCTTGGGGAGTGGCATCGGAGTTGACAAAAGGAGGAATTCCCGTTTCCTTTCCAGGAAACGGGACATCTTCGTGGTAGAAGAAGGAACCCTTCCAAAACTTGACAGATCCCGAGGTTTTTATCTTGGGGAACCAGTCTTCCCTAAACCTACGGAGGGTGAAGGAAATGGTCCCACAAGTCGGGAGTGCGTCCTCGGAAGGGTTTCGCTTAACCCTGAAGCAATATTGCCAGAAATCTAACCTAGGTTCTATACCCTTCAAAGAGGGCTTGGAACATGGCTAGATAAAGTATGGAGTTGGGAGGAAGGTTGGGGGGTTGAATGTTGTAATGGTTTAGGACTTGGAGGAAGAAGTCAGAAGGCGGAAATCACATACCTCTGCTAATATGCGAGGTGAGGAGAACCCTTTCTCCGGCTCTCGGCATTGGCTCGGAGTCATCCTCCTCGTGCCGCCATTTTCCCTTCAGGATTAACCCTTCCTTCTCCATTGTCGGAAGGAGGGAAGGAACCAAGTTACAATGGCTCCAATTCCCAGACATTTCCCCTTCTTCTTCCGCTCCGGCGGCGGCCGCGGCGGCGAGTTCCTCACCAACGAGAGTGAGCTTCTCTTCCACTGTCTCGATGGTGAAGGGAGGAGAAGGCGCGGCAGATGACGACGCGACGTTTTCTACGGCTAGAGGAGGATCCTCGCGAGCCAAGCCACCGGTAGTTCCCTCCGGCGCGCTCGCGGCGGCGCGGCCGGGAGAATCCACTTGAGGATCTATGTCATTGATGATATCATCGATGTCGACGGCAACTGTGATTTACTCCGCGGCGCGCGGTGAATCGCCGGTAGCCATTCTTGGGCGGCGCGGGGAAGATCCGGAACCTCCGATGTTGAATTTCTGGGGACGGTGCAGGATGCACAGGCTCTGCTCGCACTTGCAAGCTTTGGCTCGGGAGCAATGGTGCTTGACGTCTCGAAGATGGAGTGAGAGTGGAAGGGCAACCGGAGAGCCCGAGGGCGGCTATTTATAGCCGGAAAAACGTTGAGATGCGCCAAAACGACCGTTAGATCTTCGACGCGTGTCACGCACCGGAAAATCCGGGAAATGAGGTGACGGGTGAAAATTGCTATCTCCTTGTTTCCCGCGAGAATTTGTCAGAGATACGTTTCAGGGTTTCACATTGAACCCAAACGTCCCTGACGTCAGCACAATTTTATCGCTGACGTCAGGAAGTTCCTTCCCCCACGAAGGCTCGTGGAAGAAAAAGCCGGATTTTGGCAAAATCCGACTTTCGCGTTAAGCATAATTTGAGAAAAAGAAGAATTGAGACAAAGCGCCAACATTTCTCGGAAAAGAATGCAAATTGACGAAAGGTGGCAGATTGAAGTCTCAATCCTTCTTGGGGGCTACTGTCAGATATATACCGATTAGGGGTACATCCGGCATTGTCCTAAAGAGCCGGATTACCAGGGTGGCCTGAATGGTAATGGATCACAGTCCATTAGGCGGCCTAGTAAGCTGACGTGTAGAAGCCGGATTCTAGAAGAACCCGGACCGCGACAGGCGCGGTGCGGCTTGGAGTAGAAGTCGGATTATTGCTTTCCAAGTTAGAAACTTACCATAGTCTTCTAGGTTTCCTTTCTGTAAGCCCTAACCCGGCTATCTATATAAAGCCGAACGGGATAGAAGAAATACATAGACAATTAGCTAGAAGCCAACTCGCCGAGAAGTTTCTCCTCATCGAGTTAGCAAATCCCATCTAACATTGTACTTTGTATACTTCATGCTTCAACCCTGATTTAGTGAGATTGCAGGAGTAGGAATGCCGCCTAGTTGCGACGTACCGAACCTGGGTTTTGGTGTTCCTGGTTGTCGTACTACCACGTCCCCCCACGTCTCTATCAGTAGTCTCATGGCACCCCCGTCTACGAATTCTACTACGATGTCTCGACATGATGTGTGGATGAAACAAAAAAAAACTACACGATGAGGGTTGTATATGTTTTTGGTTTACACATTCCTTTGTGCAATATGGTAGAAATGATATCTATATATTGTATTAATCTACAATACAACTTGGAAAGTTGATTATAGATATGATACGTACGAACAAGGTCTATAAGGCAACTCAAATTGTATCAAGAGTTTTTTAGTATAATATTTTATGTTAGGGTCAATGAGCATGTCGTAGTATTATTTTTATTATACTCATGGAAGGGGTAAGGAAAAAATTACACTGGAAAATCTCTTCAAGGCAGAGTTCACTAAAAATGATAGTCTCGTCGAATAGTAAGTATGACATGTACTACATTCCAAGAAAATATGATTTAATATTAATCCTTGATAGTATAGTCATGAGGGTTCGAAATATAGTTTTCCATATTTCACTAGCATATACTGATTATGCAACCAATTATAGATTGCTCACACAAGACGATTATGATGTAATTAATGAGATCAACATAAGATTAGTATGAAAAAATTAATCAATTATATCGTAGTAAATAGCAACCAAAATAAATTAATAATAATTAGTCACAAATCTTAAATAAGTTGATTGGTTCTAATTAAAAAGAAGGAATGTGCTCGCATATGATATATATAAGAAAAAATTAATGGTTTCTATAAGAGAGGAAGTTTTTTAGTGCATATTTAGTGCTCATAAATGAGTCGGAGGTTTTGAGTTTACTAAAATTATAATGAGTCAAATTTTGTATGTAACTTAATGTGCGTGGATAAGTTAGTACTCAAGGTAACATTTATAAGAATTCAAAATATTATGGGAATCAGACTATCTATGATATTAATGTAGAAATGTATGTGACAAGGGGACGCATTTTTCATGCAAGTAAGGAGTTAATTTTCACCAAAGTTTGGAAATAAATCGAAATGCACGAGCTTTAACCTCATTGGGGTGACATATCCTTTCATAAGATTTTTCATTCTATATAATGGGATTATATCTCCTCTTATCCCCCACTACCTATAGTTTGCCAAATAGAACAAGTAAATCTCTAGATTTTGGTAGATCCTTTCAGCTGGTCATTGTTAGTAATAACTTCTCAAGTTTTCCATTTGAGTATGCCGAGGAGGGATAAGAGGTCGGGTGTAGTTTACATCGAGGACGACCAAGAGAGATGCATCAGCTTCTCCAAACGGCGCAATGGTTTGTTCAAAGGTTCCAATGATCTCTCTGTCATCCTAGAGAAGGAAAATGCAAAGATTCATTCATTTTGGACGCCATCGGCGGACCTCATTGTTGATGCATTCCTAACAAAAGGTCGACCTAACAAGCCATTTGTCGATGAGGCGACAGATGCTAGGATTGCATCGCTGCATGAAGAGGTGCATCAGTTGGAGATACAAGATGAAAGGGAGAAGGAGAAAGTAAAACTTTCCCTCGAACGTATGAAGACTATCCAAGATCAGGATCAAGATCTTGTAATAAACTATATCTTCTCCAAGGAACAAGATCTCAGCCTTGAAGATCTGAACAAGCTCTATAATGAGCTCATGTGGGTCAAAGAGGACATTTCCCATAAGCTACGTCCATTAAATCATGGTCTTGAACCAAGCACTCATGGTCCAAACATGCTAGAAATATTTATGCCACCAGGAGGCCCGTCAAGGTATCTTTTAAATACAATTCATTCCTCATCCCAGCATCTCATGTCCCATGTTCTACCACCAATCGCAGTGCCATCAATACCACAAAATACTTTGGAACCACATTTCGCTATGCATGTACCACATCTATTACCCTCTATACCACCACCATTGCCACTCCAATCCGAATCTCTCCTACACCCAATTCATGATCAGGTGCAAGAGTTACCTCCACCACTTCAAGCGCACCACCATTTCAATGAGATCCCTTACAACAGAGTGAATATAACACAAAACTATACAATCCCTAACCCAACCTTTGATCATAGTGTGGAGGACTCCACACAATTGTGGTACTCTGGTATTAATGACTTTGGAAATGCTGAAACATTTGGCAATGATAACTTGGCTGATTCTACTTCTAAGAAGACACACTACAATGATTTCCCAGGGATTGATGCTTACTTGGGATATAATGGTACTTATGAAGGACACTAAAACATGGAATTGTGAGTGGCGGCTTGATGTGGCACCATGATCTTATTTGGTGTGAAGATTTCAATAACGGTGCGGTTGGGAGGACTTCCTTGGATTCTAGTTGGTTCATCTACTTCATAGTTGCATCAAAGAAATAATCTATTTAGATTTCCATTATGTAAACTTCTCTCTTGTACTATTTGGGTGAGCATCTTTGAGGAATAAACTATTTACATTTCAATTTTGTAGAATTATGGATTGAGTCATGAAGTTTTCTTATGTATGAACATAAATCTTCCAAACTTTAGGGTTTTTTTTTCTGATTTATTAGTTAATGTCTTTGTTGAACATTGAATATATATGTCACATTTCATCCTGTATCACTGGAGCAATATGAATATGGATTTCACAATAGCACAAAACCTAATGGTGCAAGTCGAACGATGTTAATATTCTTTTAAAATATCTTAGAGCTCAAACGAGACCAAACTAAAAAATTACGCTCAAGAGGCAAGCATAAACTTCCATAGCCTAGATATGACTACTAATAACTCGTAAAACCCCAATTTGTGATTCATTTGAAAACAATGGCAATCTATATGCCAATTAATCTTCATCAAATTAAGGAGAGAACATGGTTTCAAAATACATGAGCATCACAGAAATTGTCCATTAGTACCATATATGGATGGTTTAAACCAAAACAAATATGCACCCTCACATGAATATGGAACATTACTAGAATTATATTCTAACCGCCTTATTTTTTACAAATGGTATTAGATCTGAATAGAAATCCAACGATATGAAAACTATCATAAACACACTATTTGAAAATTGTACAAAACTAAGATACAGGTACACCCTAAATTTTATCCTTCTCGAGTAAACTATATTGTCACTAGAAGCAGCCAACACATTTGCATGTCTAGAGATGTTTTTAATTTATTGTGTTTGATGTTACCATTGTCTCCAACAAAACATTATCACATTTATTTCTATATTGATATATGTGTATAAAGTGATAAATTATGGTATTATTATTTGATCATCTGAATATTGTATTTATATAGTAATTCCTGGGGTTAGAAAACATTGACCAAAATTAGATTTCATCTCACAACTAGGAAAAAGATCCATATCTTTTTTTCAACGTCGTTTGCAAAAGTGATGGACATTTTAATTTTTTTTTACCTTTTTTTGCAAACCAACTGAAAACTCATGTTTATAATTTTTGCTAACAACTGGACCCTAAACCCTAGCTACATCTCAAAAAAAAAAATTGTTTAAAGTTTTTTACATTTTCTTTTATTTTTTACAAAACTAAAAAGGCGATCGACACCGGGGGTGTTTGGAGTGAAAATCCTTTGATTGTTGTGGCGCACCATACTGTTGGTGCACTATGGGTATGAGCTTACCCATGGGGTATCAACAATATGGTGCGCCACGGCTATCAAAGGGTACCCTAGCACACCGCACACCTATAGGCGTGGCACGCGACGATTTTGGTGCTCCATGGCTATGACCTTACCAGTGACGCACCCATTTAGATGCCCCACGGCTAGCCCTGACGCATCAAAGTTAGGTGCACCACGGGTAAGCTTTCACCTATAGCCATTTTCCTAGTAGTGTATATTTTAGAATAAATAAAGTCGTAAGCATTTGTTCCATACCGGTATATATCCATTGCTAGTACTTATTCGACTAAACTCACATATCAGTAAGAACTTCCTATAGACCTAGATGACCCTTAATTTTTTTTATTCATCCAACTACTTCTTAGCCCATTTTTAGTCATAACATTCAATGAGTATTTCTTTTGAATAGAACACACAATGCTCAATGGTACTATTAGTTAGGTTAAAATCATCTAAAAGAATCACCCATCATATATTTGTGTGGCTTGTTCACCTAGAAATATCTAGGATTTCTATTATTTCATTTTGATTATTAATTTAATAAAAATGAAATACTTGTTAGCTAAATTGCATGGTTTCGTCCTTATTACTCACTTGTCATTGCGGGTACTACACTTTCATTATTGCTAAATCATGTTTGAACAATGCTAATATATCTCGTCGTCACCCGGGTTACACGTCAATATTGATTTTGCACATTAAATTTTGCATATAGAGAACCTGGATTATTAATGGTTTGCGGAAAAAACGTGTGGCTCAATTTGGTGAAATCTTCTCCGCGATAGTATAACTTAAACATGTATACCATTAAACAACTAGTCAGTGGCTCACGTGACTAAAAGGCTGTATTTAATGTATTACCTACATATTTATTGCTTAATCTTCATTTACAAGAATCATTTTTGCAACTAATTTATTTCTCTGAATAGATCATGCTCAAGTTTGAGCTTGATTAGCGGACTAGGAAGGTGAACATGCACATCAGTCGCTTCCTTTCCCGGGTAAAGCCATAGATGAGCCATAGTATCAAGTGGCTAGGAGCTTCCCTACAATAATTAGTTAATTTGAATTAAAACTTTTTGCATCGATCAGCGATGGGTCGCAAGATTCCTCAAAGTATACAAATAGAAAAGACTTTATCAAGACAATCATACGCCAATATGATCTCGACTATACCCTCGAATTTTACATTCTCTCAAAAAACAAATCCTGTGTTAGATCAATTGTTTGTGTTATTATACTCCATATATACATGGATGAACCAATATCTACTGTTTACATTAGGATTGATATCCGTGGAAAAAAAAGATTACTAAGTTACAGTAGTATTTTTTGTTGTCTTAGTTTCCACCAAAAAATTTAAGTTTTCTATAAGTTCCTAAAATAAGAATAACATTAGACTAATGCATCTTTTGAGGAAAAAAGCGAATTTATGAAAATAATTTTTGGTTTCAAAAAAATTATACCAATACTAGAATAGACATAGGTTCGAGAGAAAAAGTGAATCTCCATGCTTGCATTCAAAAGGTGTTAAATTTTGGTTGGTTTCACTAGAATTATGGATAATTTGATATCTATATCCTTTCCAATGCAAACATGAATTACCGTTCAATAAAATTATTCTGAATGAAACTTTGTTCCTCATTTATTGGCAACAAAACATTGCCTGTCACTTTGGGCTTTACACATACTAGTCAGGTTCCAAACACCTTTATTATCGAGTAAAACATGAGTCTATTCCATCTAACCGATTTGGCGAAAGTTAACATGTTATGAAAGTTTTTTATTACTTGCAACACTCCATATTTTATGTGTATGTAGCATTTGTTCCTAATCAATCACCCATCTAACAGTTCTAGTCATTACAAAAAAAATAATTCTTTATTTTATTGCTGGGAGCAGGTTGCTGAGTAGCTGATTTATGTGTGGTTCTCGTGTTGAGCTCTTTTCCAAGAGTTTAGCTTGTTTTGTATTAGTTAGCTTGCGTTACCGCATGGCAATGTATCCTCCTATAAGATATATCTGGCAAGCGTTTAGGTATGTTTTGTATTAGGTACCCAATTGATCATCTAGCCATGCAGTTTGACTATATTTGTGTTTTCTATATAATTTAATTAAACTCAGGTTGTGGGTCCTTGCGTTACTGCATGGAAATATATGCCTTGCAAATTCCTGCCAACATGCAGAATGTTTACTATATTCCTCTTATAAGGTATCTCTAGCTAGCGTTTAGTTTGGTTTTATATTGGCTACCCACTTTCTCATATAGCCATGCAGTTCGAGTGCATTTGTTTTTGTGTTAATTGAATCAAACTCAGGTTGTGAGTCTTCGCATCACTCCATGTAAATGTATGTCTTGTAAATTACTATATACATATAGGAGATTTACTTTCTTTATGTTGAGAGGTAGGTACATGATTGATTTGTACTCTTTGTTTCTTTGTATACACGTGATCTAACCTATTACACCACATATGTACATGATATTTGATCTGTATACCGTTTTTATCATTTCACCTCAACCGTTCAAAACATAAAAACTGGTGTATATAATTTTTTCCCTTGTAGAAAAATGTGGTGGCTTATTTTTCTCTTGTCTTAATCATGTAATAGATCCTAGATAAATTGCCGTAGAAATGGCTTCATTTATTTACCATGCACCCAAGATACCATTAAAATATACATGTTATGTATACTGGATAGACTCCTTACTCACTAGATATATACAGTTGCACTTTGGTTATCGAGGACCAATGATGATAGCTTTGCCAAGAGATATGGCCCGTTAAAACTATCTAGAGACACTCTTTTCTTAAGATAACCATGTATCCGAGCGATCAAGTACATAGGAATAACATAAAATTTGACAAAAAGTGACAAAGACTAGAGTATGGGCACTGATATGTGATAAACGTATCTATAATTTCTGATGTTCCATGTTGTTTTCATGTTATTTTCTACATGTTTGCTATACACTTTGTGCCATTTTTATCGATTCTCTGGGACTAACCTATTTACAAGATGCAACAGAGCCAGTTCATGTTTTCTACTGTTGTTGGTTTCAGAAAAGTTGTTCTAGAAATATCCTCGGAATTGGAAAATTCGAAGCCCGGAAATCTTAGAAAGTTGTCGCGCACACGGAGTCCAGAGGAGACCCGGAGGGGGGGCACAGGAGCCCCACACCATAGGGCGGCGCCCGCTGGCTGCGCCATGGGGTGGTGTGGCCCCCTGTCCACCCACCAACTTTGCCCCTTCGCCTATTTAACCCCTTCGGGAGGTTAACCCTAAATATATCCACCTTTTCCATGAAAAACACCCGAGGCCGCCGTCATCGTCAACCCTACTTCGGGAGGGTTCTGGAGCTCTCCCCGGCACTCTGCCGGGAGGGGAAATCATCACCGGAGGGCTCTACACCACCATGCCCGCCTCCGGAATGATGCGTGATAATTTCATCCTTAGACTAAGGGTCCACGGAAGTAGATAGATGGTTGTTCTCTCCTCTTTACGCCTTATGTTTAGATCTCGTGAGCTGCACTACATGATCAAGATCATCTTATTGTAATGCTACATGTTATGTTTGCTGGGATCCGGTGACTATTTAATGCTATGTCTCTTGATTACCAATCTATCATGTTATCTTCATGTGTATGTTATTTATGATCTTGCACGCTCTCCGTTATTAGTAGATGATGTGTCCAAGTAGATGCTAGTAACTCCAAGAGGGGTATTTATGCTCGATAGTGGGTTCATGCCTCCCTTTTACTCACGCTCGAGTGACAGAAACGTAACAGGTGGGGGATGTGCTATTGCAACTGGGGAGAAAACACCAATGTTTACATTGTTTAAATTACACAATTTTCTTAATGCAATTATCTATTGCTTGCAACTTAATACCCAAGGATTGTTCAGATGATATTCTGAGAGCGGATTATTAGTCATAGATGCAGTTGGATAACGGTCTATGTATTTTGTTGTAATGCCCGCATGAATCACATAGTAATCATCATGTATTGCATATTGATACGTCATAAACGTATCCCTAATTTCTGATGCTCCATGATGATATTATGCCAATTGCTACATGTTTTCTCCCTTCTTTATGTCATTTTTATCGATTTTCCGGACTAACCTATTAACAAGATGCCACAGAGCCAGTTCCCTGTTTTCTGTTGTTTTTTAGTTCCAGAAAAGTTGTTCTTGAAATATTCTCGGAATTGGAAATTCAAAGCCCGGAAGTCCTATTTTCCCCGAAAGCATCCATAAGACCGAAGAGGAGACGAAGAGGGGAATCACGGGGCCCACACCATATGGTGCCGCGCCCCCCTTGGCCACGCCAGGGGGTGGTGTGGGGCCCCTGGACCTCCACCGCCTATGACCTTTTGCCTATTTAATCCCCCCGGATGGAAAAACCTAAATACCTGATCAAAATCCCCGAAAAGGTTCCGCAGCCGCCGTCACCGTCAACCCTAGATCAGGAGGGTTCTAGAGCTGTTTTCTGGCACCCTGCCGGAGAGGAAATCATCACCGGAGGCTTCTACATCACCATGCCTGCCTCTGGAGTGATGTGCGAGTAGTTCATCCCTGGACTACGGGTCCATAGCAGTAGCTAGATGGTTGTCTCCTCCTCATATGCCTCCATGTTTAGATCTCGTGAGCTGCCTATCATGATCAAGATCGATCTTATGTAATTCTATATGCTGTGTTTGCTGGGATCCGATGAAATTTGACCTTATGCCAAGTTGATTATAGTATTTATTGCATATGTTATTTGTGATCTTGCATGCTTTCCGTTGCTAGTGGTTGCTCTGGCCAAGTAGTTGCTAGTGACTCCAAGAGGGAGTATTTATGCTTGATAGTGGGTTCATGCCTCCTCGTTGCCTTGCTCAAGTGACAGAAACGTGAAGGGGGAGGATGTGTTGTTGCCATTGGGGAGAAAACAGCGGTGAGAGTGCCCGCGTGCATAATCATAGCTTACATTACACACTTTGTTTAATGCAATTATCTGTTTCTTGCAACATAATACCTAAGGGGGTTTGGATGATAACCTGAGGGTGGATTATTAGTCATAGATGCAGATGGATGTCGGTCTATGTATTTTGTTGTAATGCCCGCACTAAATATCATAGTAATCTTCATGTTATATTGTGCACTACGGTGCAACCTCTATTTGTCAATTGCCCAGTTCTAATTTGTTCACCCAGCATGTTATTTTTATGGAGAGACACCACTAGTGAACCTATGAACCGGGTCCATTATCCACACTGTTAAACAAACCACAACAATTTCCTGCTTTCTTTACTTACTTCAAGTATACACCGTTTTCCACACTATACGTCTAATCTATGTTTTCAGCAAGACCGGTGAGATTGACAACCTCACTGTACTGTTGGGGCAAAGTATTTTGGTTGTGTTGTGTGCAGGTTCCACGTTGTTGCTGACACCGGTGAAGCGCCAGCACCACCGTCAGTGGCATCAACCTTTCGAAGGTCCTCTTTCTCCTACTGGATTGATAACCCTCGTTCTTAACTAAGGGGAAAATTCCTACCCCTGTGCTCATCACACCCTCCTCTTGGGGTATCCCAACGCAAGCATCACATATGCACTATGGTGCAGCCTTTATATCTGTCAATTTCCCAGCTGTAATTTGTTCACCATATATGTTATTTATCTTCTATGGAGAGACACCACTAGTGAACTGTGGACCCCGCTACATTTCCTCATACTGATAATACAACCACTGCAATTACTGTTTTCACATTGTTTCCACTGTTTTCACACTGCTACTATTTTTTCACATTGTTCTTCTACTGTTTTCCACACCATATGTTTCACCACTTTGTTTTCAGCAAAACCGGTGAGATTGACAACCTCACTGCTTCGTTGGGGCAAAGTGAATTGAATGTGTTGTGTAGGTTCCACGTTGCTGCTGAATTGGTAGTGCGCCACCATATCAACTGCATAACCTTCAAAAGTTCCTCCTTTTCCTACAGGTCGATTCAACCTTGGTTTCTTTCTGAGGGAAAACTTGATGATGTGTTCTTCACACCTTGCACTTGGGGTTTACCATTGAGGGTGTCAATTACACAAACAAGATTGTCTGGCGCAGTTCCGTGGAGAAAGAGAATTTATGCAAGGGGATTCTCTCACTTCCAATCTCTTTACTTTGTTTTAGTTTTGCTTAGTTTATATTATTTTATCTTGTTTTCTTCTCTATATCAAAAAACACACAAAAATTAGTTCTTATTCTAGTTGTTATTTTTATCCTGTTTTTAATCTTGCTAAAATGAGTACCGCTTAGAACACTAAGTTGTTTGACTTTACTAGCACCAACAAAAATGATTTCATTAGCACACCTATTTCTTCACCTCCTCCTACTGCTGATTTTTATGAGATTAAGCCTGCACTATTAAATCTTGTTATGAGAGAGAGATTTTTCTGGTATTAGTACTGATGATATTGCTGCCCATCTTAATAATTTTGTTGAACTACGTGAGATTAAAAAAATTAAAGATTTAGATGGAGATATTATCAAACTAAAATTGATTCATTTCTCTTTGAGAGGAAGAGCTAAAGAATGGTTGCTATCTTTGCCTAAAAATAGTATTGATTCTTGGACTAAATGTAAAGATGCTTTCATTGGAAAATATTATCCTCCTGCTAATATTATATCTTTCAGAAGTAGCATTATGAATTTTAAGCAACTTGATAATGAGAATGTTGCTAAACCTTGGGAAATAATGAAATCTTTAGTAAACAATTGCCCTACTCATGGACTGACTACTTGGATGATCATTTAAGCTTTTTATGCAGGACTGATTTTTTCTTCAAGAAACCATCTGGATTCAAATGTTGGAGGAACCTTTATGTCCATGACTTTGGGGGGCACCAACAAAGCTTCTTGATGATATGATGGTAACTTATTCTAAATGGCACACCGAGAGAGCTCCAACAGGTAAGAAGGTAAACTCTGTTGAAGAAACCACCTGATTTTGCCCCTGATTTATAAGTCAAAGCATAATTGTGTAAACAAAAAAGAAAGAGGGATGACCTTCTACCCAGATGCGTCCTTCTAAGGGAGCCGCTCTTGTGAAATCTAGTTGGCTTGTGACGTACTGTATTTTCTGTTTACCATTCGTTGACATAAGCATAACACACCTCTCTGAAAAAATAAAAATGTTTTCAATACCTTTGTTTAACAAAAAAAAAAGCTCTAGCAGATGAGTGATCCCTGCTTCCCTCTGCGAAGGGCCTTTCTTTTACTTTTATGTCGATTCTCCATCTTCTAACTTTATGCACAGTTGAGAGAGCATAGTTGTCATTCTGAGTTCGATGTGCATTTATCCAAAAAAAAATGATTGATTCATAGCTTGTTATTACTTGCTCTCAAATTAATTGTTCTAGTTATCCTCTTAAATTTTCAAGGTGTCCTGGCATTTATATTTTTCCCCACTCTTAAGAAAAAGCGAAATATCACTTTGCTATGTTTTCTTGATGGTAGAAACAAACGTATAACTTTCAAATGCATTATTACTCATGATCTTCTATTTGTGTTACTTTCAATGATGCAAATTGGCTGCTATGTTTCATTGTTAAAATTATACATATCATACTTGTGTTTAAAGTACTATGCAGCTTACATATGATTTTACAATTATGATGATCAAGTTTATGTTGGTAGGATGTCACCTCAGAAATTATTTGTTTTCTCGTTTACCTAATCGAGGACGAGTAGGAGCTAAGGTTGGAGATGTTCATACGTCATAAACCCATCTATAATTTCTGATGTTCCATGTTGTTTTCATGTTATTTGCTACATGTTTGTTATACACTTTATGCCATTTTTATCGATTTTCTAGGACTAACCTATTAACAAGATGCCACAAAGCCAGTTCCTGTTTTCTATTGTTTTTGGTTTTAGAAAAGTTGTTCTGGAAATATTCTCGGAATTGGAAAATTTGAAGCTCGGAGGTCTTAGAAAGTTGTCGCGCACACGGAGTCCGGAGGACACCCGAAGGGGGGCCACAGGGTCCCCACACCATTGGGCGGCGCGCCCCCTGGCCGCGTCATGGCGTGGATTGGCCCCCTGGCCGCCTACCGGCGTTGCCCCTTCGCCTATTTAACCCCCTCGGAAGGTTAGCCCTAAATAGATCCACCTTTTCCACGAAAAACACTCGAGGCCGCCTTCATCGTCAACCCTAGTTAGGGAGGGTTCTGGAGCTCTCCCTGGCACCCTGCCTGGAGGGGAAATCATTACCAGAGGGCTCTGCACCACCATGTCCGCCTGCAGAATGATGCATGAGTAGTTCATCCTAGGACTACGGGTCCATAGCAGTAGCTAGATGGTTGTTCTCTCCTCTTTCTGCCTCATGTTTAGATCTTGTGAGCTGTACTACATGATCAAGATCTTTGAGTGATAGACTTGATGTTGTTATGTCTATGCTTGTTGATGGCCATACTCCTATTGATCCAAACAATGTTCCTTTAGCCTTTTTGGTTGCTCAAGAAGAGCATGTTGATGTGAACTACATTAAAAATAATAATTTCAACAATAATTCTTATAGGAATAATTTGGTAGCAACAACTATAGGCCATATCCTTCTAATAGTGGTAATAATTATTCTTATGATAAATATGGGATGTCTAATTAAAGAATTTCAGAAATTGTGAGAGCCACTACAAATTTTATGCAAAAGCAATATGAGCAAAATAAATTATTTACTAATACCATGGAGGAACAATCTTCTATGTTGAAAAATAAATTAGTCGCCAACTAGAGAATTTGAATAGGGAGATTTATGGTTTGCAAGGTAAAATTGCTCGTACTAAAACTTGTATTTCATCCATGTCTAGAGCACAATCTTCTTTAATAAATAGAATGACTTCTAAAACTGAAACCATTGATGAACATCCTTTTTCTTCTACTAATGCCATCCAAATTCGAATTGATGACAATGTTAGGATGTTAGCAAAACTGCATGCTAGATGGGAAAGAGAAAATGAATTGGCTACAAAGAATAATATAGCTAATGTTTGTACTATTACCACCACTACTAAAACTAAAGCTTCACATGCTAATAAACCTTCTAATATTAATGGTGAAGTATATGGGGTTGGCAATGTCTCCACTTCTTCTTCTTCTAAACGTTTAAAATTTCCTAAAACCACTAAAATTGTTCCTGATAAAAGTGCTGGAACTTTTCTGGGTATGGGAGACAATGCTCCCATTACTTTTGATAAGAATTATCTTTACTTTGATAATTGCAACCTCTCTAAAGTGATTATGTTCTTACAAAATCTTGCTAATAATCCCGATGCTAATAATATTAATATGGCTTTTACAAAACATATTACAAATGCTCTCATGCAAATTAGAGAAGAAGAATTAAAATGTAAAGCCTCTATTCCTAAAAAATAAGAAGATGGATGGGATCCCATCATTAAAATGAAGGTGAATTATTTTGATTGTAATGCTCTATGTGATCTTGGTGCTACTATCTCTGTTATGCCTAAGAAACTTTGTGATATGCTTGATTTACCACCATTGGAACATTGTTATTTGGACATTGGTCTTGTTGATAATGATAGGAATAAACCTTTGGGGAGAGTTGATTATGTTATTATTATGTTTTATCATAACCTTGTTCCCGTTTATTTTGTTTTTATGAATATTGAATGCAATGCTTCTTGTCCTATTGTTTTAGGAAGACATTTTCTTCGAACCGTTTGTGCTGTTATTGATATGAAAGAGGGGAATATTAAATACCAATTACCAATCAAGAAAGGTATGGAACACTTTCCTAGGAATTGAATGAAGTTTCCTTTTGATTCTATCATTCAAACTAGTTACAATTTGGATGCTTCTTCACTTGAAAACACTTTATTTTATCTTCGTATGACTAGCTAAAAGGCGTTAAAGAAAAGCACTTCTTGGGAGATAATCCATGGTTTTATTTTTGCTTTGTTTTTCTCTATTTTCTTTGAGTCAAGGTGTTTTATACTTCTGTAGAATCTCCTTTGGATCTTTATTTTCATGTATTAGTTGTTCCAAGTAAAGTTTCTAGAGAAAGTTGGTGTTAGTTTTGGATTTCTGCGCAGAAAACAGATTTCTGCTGTCCACCGTCAGAAATCGTATAATTCATAGAAAGATTATAATGGCCTGAAACTTTTTCGTACTTTATGTTTTTCGATTTAAGCAACTTAAGTGCCCTGAAAAAATTCGTCATTACAGAATGTTCTAGTTTTTCCAGATTCTACCATTTTTCTAGTATTTTCTCTTTTACTATGTCAAGTGGATTTCTTTGCTTCACAAAACATCAGTGGCTGTAGATAATGTTTGAAAGTATCAATATAAATTGTTCCCATGCAGAACCCATGAATTTTTGATTGTGCACTAACCCTCTAATGTGAATTACTTTTGAGTGTGGTGTGAAGGAAGTTTTCTAGGGTCAAGAGAAAAGGGTGATATAATGTGATAAAGAAGAGTGCAAATCCAAAACTTGGTGATTCCCCTGTGGATCATCCCAGCAGATTCTAAGAAGACTCAAGCGTCTAAGATAAACTATATTTTTATTCGGTCACATCATATGAATTTTACTGGGAGCGTCTCTTATTTTTTGTTTTGTTTTCTTTTTTTCTTATTTTGTTTTGCTTGCTGCAATAAATATCATTTGAACCTAGCATTCTTGTTTGGTAGAGATACACACTCCGCTTTTTCATATGAATACTCGTTATGCTCGTATTCTTAGTTTTCTTCTAGTTGTTGAAATTCTTTTACCTTATGTTTCATGCATCTCTTATTTAGCGTTGTTAGTTTTAGTAGAGTTATGTTAGTACTCTCTTGCTTAATTGCTATATCATTTGGAGAGTTTTTTTTAAAACATATATTGAATGGTGCTTGTTGGAAAAATAAAATGTTGTATGTGGTAGAATTTGTAACGGTGCAAAAAGAAGCTTGTATAGACTGTGGCTAGACTTTTTCATGTCATGTTAGATGTTATTTTAATTCTAAGCCTAGTGGTTATTTTTGTAGCATGACTTGTCTAAAATAACTGAGAGTGTTTAATGTGCCATTGAAGGAATCATGAGTTGTTTTTATCACATTGAAGCATAAAATTGTGGTGCTCTCCTTTGAATGTTTTATTTGGTTGACTTGGTGCATGCTTACACCATGTTTATGACTACAAACCAGTCACCTATAGCCTCTATGATCATTTAGTTTTTGACTTGTAATACCACTTACGCTTTGATTAATAAGGTTTTGTCGCTATGCATGATTATGACTTTTATGCTCTCTTGATTTGTCGCTCCCAGTCTTTGCTAGCCTCCACCTCTACTGAGTATGAGCTCTACTCGTGCATCCAACTCCCAAAAACCAAAGTATGCCAAATGTGTCCACCATATCTACCTAAATGTGGTATTTAACAGCCACTTCAAAGTAAATTGCTCATGGGTTACCTTTAAAACTTTAAAAATTACTCTTGCTTTGTGCTCCTGTTTTAGCTCACGAGGAAGTGAATAGATAATCTTTATCTCACCTGTTGATTGGATTTGACACCATGTACTAGTGGCTTCATCCTCTTATCCAATTGATAGAAGATCTGGCAGCGAGGTGCCCAACCCTAAACTTAATACAACAAATTCTCTTTACTATTTTTTCCCCTGATTTATAAGTCAAAGCATAATTGTGTAAACAAAAAAGAAAGAGGGATGACCTTCTACCCAGATGCGTCCTTCTAAGGGAGCCGCTCTTGTGAAATCTAGTTGGCTTGTGACGTACTGTATTTTCTGTTTACCAATCTCTGACATAAGCATAACACACCTCTCTGAAAAAATAAAAATGTTTTCAATACCTTTGTTTAACAAAAAAAAAAGCTCTAGCAGATGAGTGATCCCTGCTTCCCTCTGCGAAGGGCCTTTCTTTTACTTTTATGTCGATTCTCCATCTTCTAACTTTATGCACAGTTGAGAGAGCATAGTTGTCATTCTGAGTTCGATGTGCATTTATCCAAAAAAAAATGATTGATTCATAGCTTGTTATTACTTGCTCTCAAATTAATTGTTCTAGTTATCCTCTTAAATTTTCAAGGTGTCCTGGCATTTATATTTTTCCCCACTCTTAAGAAAAAGCGAAATATCACTTTGCTATGTTTTCTTGATGGTAGAAACAAACGTATAACTTTCAAATGCATTATTACTCATGATCTTCTATTTGTGTTACTTTCAATGATGCAAATTGGCTGCTATGTTTCATTGTTAAAATTATACATATCATACTTGTGTTTAAAGTACTATGCAGCTTACATATGATTTTACAATTATGATGATAAAGTTTATGTTGGTAGGATGTCACCTCAGAAATTATTTGTTTTCTCGTTTACCTAATCGAGGACGAGTAGGAGCTAAGGTTGGAGATGTTCATACGTCATAAACCCATCTATAATTTCTGATGTTCCATGTTGTTTTCATGTTATTTGCTACATGTTTGTTATACACTTTATGCCATTTTTATCGATTTTCTAGGACTAACCTATTAACAAGATGCCACAAAGCCAGTTCCTGTTTTCTATTGTTTTTGGTTTTAGAAAAGTTGTTCTGGAAATATTCTCGGAATTGGAAAATTTGGAGCTCGGAGGTCTTAGAAAGTTGTCGCGCACACGGAGTCCGGAGGACACCCGAAGGGGGGCCACAGGGTCCCCACACCATTGGGCGGCGCGCCCCCTGGCCGCGTCATGGCGTGGATTGGCCCCCTGGCCGCCTACCGGCGTTGCCCGTTCGCCTATTTAACCCCCTCGGAAGGTTAGCCCTAAATAGATCCACCTTTTCCACGAAAAACACTCGAGGCCGCCTTCATCGTCAACCCTAGTTAGGGAGGGTTCTGGAGCTCTCCCTGGCACCCTGCCTGGAGGGGAAATCATTACCAGAGGGCTCTGCACCACCATGTCCGCCTCCAGAATGATGCATGAGTAGTTCATCCTAGGACTACGGGTCCATAGCAGTAGCTAGATGGTTGTTCTCTCCTCTTTCTGCCTCATGTTTAGATCTTGTGAGCTGTACTACATGATCAAGATCATCTTATCGTAATGCTACATGTTGTGTTTGCTGGGATCTGATGAATATTGGATGCTATGTCTCTTGATTATCAATCTATCATGTTATCTTCATGTGTATGTTATTTATGATCTTGCATTCTCTCCGTTGTTAGTAGATGCTCTGGCCAAGTAGATGCCAGTAACTCCACGAGGGGGTATTTATGCTCGATAGTGGGTTCATGCCTCCCTTTTCATCATGCTTGAGTGACAGAAACATAACGGGTGGGGGTGTGTTGTTGCCACTAGGGAGAAAACAACGAGGTTTACATTACACACTTTGCTTAGTGCAATTATCTGTTGCTTGCAACTTAATACCCAAGGATTGTTCAGATATATTCTAAGGGTGGATTACGAGTCATAGATGCAGTTGGATAACTGTCTATGTATTTAGTTGTAATGCCCGCATAAATCACATAGTAATCATCATAACTTGCATATGCACTATGGTGAAGCCTTTATATCTGTCAACTGCCTAGCTGTAATTTGTTCACTACACATGTTATTTATCTTCTATGGAGAGACACCACTAGTGAACTGTGGACTCCCGGTTCATTTCCTCATACTGATAATACAACCACTGCAATTACTGTTTTCACATTGCTACTATTGTTTTCACATTGTTCTCCTATTGTTTTCCATACCATACGTTTAACCACTTTGTTTTCAGCAAAGCAGGTGAGATTAACAACCTCAATGCTTCGTTGGGGGCAAAGTGAATTGATTGTGTTGTGTAGGTTCCACGTTGCTGCTGAACCGGTAGTGCGCCCTAACATATCAACTGTATCAACCTTCAAAAGTTGCTTATTTCTCCTATTCGTCGATTCAACCTTGGTTTCTTTCTGAGGGAATCTTGCTGCTGTGCTCTTCACACCTTGCACTTGGGGTTTACCAACGAGGGTGTCAATTACACCATCAGGCACGCTATTGTTCTACAATTTTATGTTATTCTAAGTACATATTATAGTTGTAGTTTCATAAACCCAATAAAGTGACTAATAGTGGTGTTAGCCTGAAAAAGTAAGCCCATGATGACAGAGACGATACATAATAGCAGAAATAGTAGGCTATCCTTGGATACTAAGTATTTTTGAGCTATAGTTTAAGTTTTATGCACAAAATTCTTAAATCTATAAATACTACCAGCTCTTGTGGTTTTGGAAAAATCAGGGGGTGCATATTGTTTTGTAGTACTTGGCATTGTTTTATTTTGGTTTTAAATTTAGTTTGGTAACTAGCCGTTGGAAACTATTAGTGTAGGACTATTTTATCTAAATACTTTAGAATTTTGTAATGCATTGCATCTTCTAAGTTATTCAGTATGAAACAGATCCAGCATAATATTAGATGCCAATTCAACTATTTGCATTAACTTAATTTCCTACATTGATTTTACTACTTACTAAGAACATCTTAGCCATATAAATTAATTTTACCCATAAGTAATCAACAATGTGACACACTAGAATAGATAAATAATTATTTTTCCATAAGATGAAATGGTTAATAAAACATTGAATTTTGTAAACCGAAATTAATTTGATATCTGAGACTAGGATTTGATTTGTCTTATCGGTTAAATTTAAGCGAGTACAGTCATTGGAATTTTACAGTCATTGGATGTGTTAAAAGATTAAGTTAACTTAGTTTTCCAATAAAATGTGATATTATCCTAGTCATACATCCAAATAAAATTCTCCCTAGCATATAGTTGCATGTGTCATTGTCACCTAGGGTTTCGACACTTGTAGCAGCTTTGTTGTGGTCATGTCTCATGTCCTTCTCATGGGTACGGTACTTATGCATTTCCAGGTTTGGAACCTACATGCACATGGATTAGTTCGTCAGTTTGAACATCCAAACAAGGCAAGTGCATGAAATTTTGGTATGGATGTCTTCCCTTGGTTTTCCATCTATGTTTCTTTCATTGTTGTTATTTGTTTATTTTAATTTTTGTGTTTTGATCCTACAAAAATTCGAAGTACACTACAATGGAAAATAAATTAGGTTATTGTGTAACTACTCCGAAGAGTTTGAGCCAAGTCGGTGAGCAATAACTATTATGCTAGGTCAGTAACAAAGTTAATATAGAATTTTATGGAATGCTCAAATATTTAATTATGCATAATATAAATACAAGGAATTTTTAGAATTTATTTTTCAGATGGTGTATGTAGTTTATTTCGGCTTTGAATTGTACTATCTTGAGGACATTTTACTCACTTTGTTTTTTCATTGCAACATATCATTTTAATTTAGGGATTTGAACGATTGAGATCTTACTATTGTAAGCAAGTATTGCAACCTTTCTCAAATATATATTTGGAAGGCATCTAGGATACGAAGATGTTTGTGTCCTCTCTGAAATTAGTTATCTTCTGTGCTTGCGGGCATGTAGTTATTTGTAAAAATAGACTTATCAATGGCATGCTATATAAGAGACCATAGAAGTAGAGGATCCGTGATCTAACATGGTGAGAATAGTTCCTATATATTCGTAAGTTTTTGTGGTATAAATTGGTGAGAAATGTCAACTAATCTCATTTCTCTCCCAATAATCAGTACCTTGGATGCAATGTGTGGATTTCTGAACATGTTCTCAAGATAAATACAGATGTTGTTATAAATATGAACACTATCAAAGAGGAAGAACTTGGAACAGAAAGTAAGCTATTAAAGGGATAAATCTAGAAACCCCATCCGAAGATGGCTAATGAATTTGAAATTTATTTGTTATGCTATCAATATTTTTTTAGCCCTTCTAATGAATATATATTCATGCACCTAAAAAATGAATAATATGTGATGGCATAAAATTATCGTTGGATACTTCCATACTTAATTTACTCAAAATAAAATAACAGTTAAAATAAATAGTTCATATCAAAAAGTATATAAAATATAATATTAGAAATTAAACCTAATTAATCATCTAATTCATGGGAGAAATTTTGCGCGTCATTTTCCTGCGAGTCTTCCGAATAAAGGTGGCAGTCCTAGGTTCTTCTCGCATGAATGCTTCAATTGGCCGGATGCTTATCCCCATCCATCTGGCTGGACAATCGTGTTTCGGAAGGCTCCACCAGTGAACTCCATTGGGAACTCATGCCTGGAGATTGCTGGATCGGATGGTATTCGATCGTACGCACCCACGTTTTTCTCTGACCGTTTGGTTTCAGAGGGAGCGCTTCGAAGCTCTGCTGGCTGTTGTTTTCATGGAGCACGTTTTCTCGTTCCATGGTGATGGCAAAGAATGTCATGAAAGGCGGAATCTGCGGATTAGCAATGGTGGTTTGAAGCTTTGCGGCGACAAAGAATTGGCTAGGTGTTTCGTGACTTCGTCCAGCGGCATGTATGTGGGGGCGACTGCACAGGAGAAGTCCTATGTCCTATCTTTCAGGGTGAAAATCTAAGGTCTGACCTTAATTGGTTGTACCTGGCAATGTCCTGGTGAAGGCATTGTTTTGAGAGCATGGTTGGTCTTCAGGGTGAAAACCTGAGATCTATGACCGGGCGACAACAGCACTTGTGCATTGTTCCTTCTTGGAGGCGTCGCTTTTGGAGAAGCTGGATTTCTGGTGCTGTCTTGGTGATGGTAGTGCTGTTGTTTCGAAGTTTTGTTCACTTTAGCGGGGCTTTTTCTTCATTCATGTAATTGTTTTTAGGTTCGGTTGTGTGCATCCATAAGGCACTAGGGTAATGCGTTGTTGCATAGGCTGGGTGTAATTGGTATCTTCTGGATATTAATATTTGCTCTTTATCTATAAAAAATGGATTTACACTCCTTGATCGAAGGATTTTATACGGGACCTAGGCTAACTAATACCAAATGTTACGATATCTACCACAGTAATCACTTAATCCACGCAAGAGTAGTTCGTTGATACAAGGATAGAAGGGAAATGGGGAGAAGCATCACGGAAGGGGAAAGAAGCACATGGAAAGGTTCAGGTATCTATTACAGATTGGTCCATCGACCCCCTTTTCACTACAGGAGCTTCCTATTTAACCCCGAATTTGCTGCGCCGTGTGTGCTCGCGCTGCATGTCGATATGTCCTTGTGGAGTTCCTTGATTGGGCATCAGTTAGAACATCTCCAGTCACGCCCCCAAGCGCCTTCCCGTCCGGACGGGTCCCGAGCGCGCCCACTCGCGCCCCCATTGGGTCTTCCCGTCCGGACTCTCCCTTGTTCCTGTCCGGACGCTCCCTTGTTCTCGTCCGGCAAACCCAACCCAACCCCGCCTCCCAGTGGTTCCCGTGGGGGCGCCGGACGAGTCGTTCCGCGCCACGGACCCGTCTTGCCAGCGACACAGGCGCCCACCAAAAACACTTTCCAACCCAGCGGCTGCCATTTCCCCTCCCCGCCGCCGCCCATCTTTCCGCCTCCTCTCCCGCCGCCGGCGCCATGCCTCCGAAAGGACCGCTGAGACCACCGCCGAAGAATGCGAAGGCCGGCACGCTTGGCGTCAGACGCCATGTGCTGCAGCCGTGCCCCCCGAAGGAACGGCCGGAAGGCATGACCGATGCCGAGTGGGCGGTCGACCAGCTGCGGCGCGATGCATCCACGGAGGAGCACCGGCTTCGTCGCGAGAGGTCGGAGGCCCGGACCGCGGCAGCGAACCTGGAAATGATGGGCAGCACCGCCGGAGGAGGTAGCCCGGGAGTTGCATCGAGCTCGTCGGCTTCGGCGTCGCCGTTCCGCGCGGACGCTGCGAGCACGCCGTGTTCGAAGTCGAGGCTCTGTCCTAGCCCGAGCCTCTCCCCGAACTTCAACGAGCCCGACAGCTATGCCGGCTACGCGTTCTCCTACGGCGGCTTCGACCCAAACGCCCTGCACTCGTTCGGCGGCGTACCTAGCGGTGCCGGGACGGGGCTCAACTTGAACGAGGCGTACGAGGTGTCCCCGGGGTTGCGCCGGGACGGCGCGGCGGTCGGGCAGGCCCAGTCCGGGCGCACACTGCTGTTCGAGGACGCCCACAACGTGTTCGACGCCGGTCCCCAGGCCTCCTTCGGCACCCATGCGCCCTCTGGCGGCTACGACTTCGGCACCCATGCCTCCTTCGGCACCCAAACGCAAGATGGTGGCGGGAGCGCCATTATCGACGAGGAGCGAGACGTCGACAACGCCGATGAGGACGAGGATCAAGATGGTGATGGCGCCGGCGATGATGTGGAAGAATTCGGTAAGGATGGGAAGAAAAAGAAGAGGAAGGGTGGAAGCCTTGGCATAGCTTGGACGGTGAAAGAGGACGAGTGCTTGATAGACTCTTGGACTGCCATTACTCAAGACGTGATCACAGGTGCAAACCAAACGAGCGATTCGTATTGGAAGCGAATCCTCTCGGAGTATGATGAGCACAAGTATCAAATGCCCTACATAGAGTACGTCATGGATTGCAATCAGAACGCGCTAGCTCATAGATGGGCAACAATCCAAAAGTCGGTGAACAAATTTCAAGGAGCCTTTGACAACATCGTGGCGAGGCCGGAGAGTGGCAAGAGTGTGAAGGACCAAGTAAGTTTGCGCGTCTCATCTTCTCGTATGCAATCGAAACATTCATGCAACTTCTAATCTTTGACTTCTCTTGTTGCTAGCTCGTTGATCCCATCACTTTGTACAAGGCTATCAACGACGGGAAGGACTTTGTGCTTCTACATTGTTTCAACAAGTTGCAAAACAATGAGAAGTGGAAGAAGCATAGACTCCCACTCAACAAGAAGCCCGGCGACGCTCAAATTGAGGAGGTGGTGCTCAACTCGGAAAGGCCCATGGAAAACAAGAAGGCAAAGGCGGCGGCGGCGAGCTCGGAGCGAGTGCACGCCGCAATTGACAAGATCATGGAGAACGTCGCGAAGAGCTCGGCCGAGAGACGTGCCGCGTCCGAGGCCAAGTGGGCGGAATTCTCCAAGAAGACGGACAAGAAGATCGAGATCGAGGCTGGCAAGGCGACGTCGAAGAAGAGGCAAGGGGACTTCATGATTCTCACGACGTACACATCGAACATTGATCCGCAGACGAGGGCGGTGTGTGAGGCGATGCGTGCTCAAATCTTCGCCGAGATGGGCCTCGGTCCGACGCCCACGATGGCCACGGTAACTAACGGGGCGGCACTCACGGAGCGGCACGAAGCGGCGGCCCCGAGCGGCGGCGGCAATGAGACGTCGGGCGACACCCAGGGCGCCGAGCGCGCCGGCGACGAGTTCCACGGCTACACTCCCGACCCCGGTTTTCTCGGCTCCAACGATGTCGTCAACGTCGATTGACAAACGCCGAGCGCGCCGGCGACGAATTCGTATGGTTTTGCAGTGCTAAATCTTTAAATTATGGCCAAAAAACATAATTATATAAGACTTTATTTATTTTTGTATTTAAACAATTTTAAAACTCGGAGAAAAATGTTTTAGGGGTTTGATTTGGGGCTGCGAGTGGGCAGCCGCACCCCCTCCGGCACCGTGCCGTCCGGACGAACCCACAAAAGGCCGATCCGGTCACCCATCCGGACGTCTATCGGGGGCGCGACTGGAGATGCCCTTAGCGCACTAATCCTTGCTGGCCTGCGCCCCAGCGCGACGAAGTCTTCTTCTCTGTTTGCCTGAAGCTGATTGGGCCACGTCATGCCGCAGGTCCATGACGCCGCAGCAGCACCAGAGGATCTGGTTCCGCTTGGAAATCCCGCGGCGTAGACTCGATGCCTGCGCCGGGCCGATCGGGCCTCCTCAGTTGCTTTGTGCTTGCAAAAATCCCCATTTGGCTAAAAACTTCTCACTCTAGCAGGAACCCACAGCGGAAGTACTACGCCTGCCAGACAGTCTGAACCAATGTAAGCAATTTCTTCAGTTTCTGAGTTTTTAGTTGCCCATTTGATCAATCCCGCTACGTACTTTGTGCTCGCAATTTCTTCAGTTTCTGAATTTTTATTTCATCCCCATGATCCTTACGTATGCAAGACATGGATTAGGGTAGATCTTGTCACCCAATATGTCGACCAGATTGTCAAGTTCCGCCACAATGGTGAGATTCAGAGGTTGCAACGTGAGGTAGAAGAGGTTCAGAGGGAATTAGCACTGAAGAACGAGACAGCAAAATGGATGGAGAGTGAGTTAGCAGTCAAGGAGAAGGCAGTAAGGTGCACCGAGAGAGACATTGATGCCCAGCGCAGTGCACAACATGAGCTGGAATGGCAGGTCGCATCTCTTCAATCACAGATAATCGGGCTAAACTCTGCTTGTTTGAAGTTCAAGAAGCTCCGTTTTTTTTTTATGCTTCTTTTGTTTCTATGTGCATGTCATAGCACCAGATGCGCACTAGTGGAAACAATCCCTCTCGTTCAGGGGGCTAGGGGGCACCTGTCCCGGTTGCAACCAGATCCAGGACCTATGCCACGCATTGGTCTTGGTTTGTGTGCCCGGGGCAGCAGAAATCGCCTGGGGGCATTGGTCCCGGTTCGTTGGGAGATATTGGTCCCGGTTCGTGCCAGGGATCGGGACCAATGCCTAGCCACAAGCCACGTGGTACGCGAATGAGAATTTGTCCCGGTTCAGGCCACGAACCGGGACCAATGTCCCCCTTCCCCTATATATATATACTGCCCCAGCCTCCCCCCCTTCCATCTTTTTTTTTTGCTTGGAGGTGTGAGGGAGGTGGGTGTTAGTGTGTGTTATTTTACTATGCACACGAGGTGTTCGACGAAATTCCCGAGCCACACATAAGCTCACTGAAAATAATATCTTCGACCGAGGTTAACAAACTTATCTTTTTCATCTGTAACTGATACATAAAAAAATAGTATTTGTCGATGTACTGTGGTCATTTCTGTATTAATATGTTATTGTAATGTATTTTGATAAACTTAATTATAGGATGCAGATGGATGCACGGCAGCGATGGATGTACGGTGAACGACGCACTTCCGAGTATATGGTAGGGCTGAATGCATTTCTTGCTGTAGCTCAGCCGAACAAAGATAATGGCTTCATGTGTTGCCCATGTGTTGATTGTCGGAACGTCAGAGAGCACTCTTCTGAAAGAATCCTTCACGGCCATCTACTTCGGAGAGGTTTCATGCTCAGCTATAATTGCTGGACGAAGCATGGAGAAAGAGTGGTTGTGATGGAAGACGATGAAGAAGAAGAAGAAGATCCTTTGTTCCCTGAATATGACGATACTGCAATGGAAGAGAATGCAGAAGAAGGAGGTGATCAAGAACAGGCATCAGAAGAGCCCGATGATGATCTTGGCCGAGTTATTGCTGATGCAAGGGAAGACTGTGAAAATAAATTCGAGAGGTTGCAGCTGGACAACATGTTACAGGATCACAAAAAATTGTTGTACCCAAATTGCGAAGATGGTAGCACAAAGCTCGGTACCACACTGGAGTTGCTGAAATGGAAGGCACAGAACGGTGTGACTGACAAGGCATTTGAGAGTTTACTTCAACTAATGAAGCAAAAACTTCCAAAGGATAACGAATTGCCTGAGAGTACGTACGAAGCAAAGAAACCTCTCTGCCCTCTAGGATTAGATGTGCAGAAGATACATGCATGCATTAATGACTGCATCCTCTACCGCGGTGAGAAGTACAAGAATTTGGATGAATGTCCAGTATGCACTTCACTGCGGTATAAGATCAGAGAAGATGACCCTGGTGATGTTGACGGCGAGCCCCCCTCCCCCCGTAAGAGGGTTCCTGCTAAGGTGATGTGGTATGCTCCTATAATACCACGGTTGAAACGTCTGTTCAGAAACAAAGAGTATGCTAGGTTGTTGCGATGGCACAAAGAAGACCGTAAGAAAGACGGGAAGTTGAGGCACCCCGCCGATGGATCGCAGTGGAGAAAGATCGAGAGAGACTTCCCAGACTTTACAGGAGAGACGAGAAACTTATGGTTTGGTCTAAGTACAGATGGCTTTAATCCTTTTGGGGAGCAGAGCTCCAGTCATAGCACCTGGCCTGTAACTCTATATATGTACAACCTTTCTCCTTGGTTGTGCATGAAGCGCAAGTTCATTATGATGCCAGTTCTCATCCAAGGCCCGAGGCAACCTGGCAACAACATTCATGTGTATCTAAGGCCATTAGTGGAAGAACTCTTACAATTATGGGGCAAACCAGGTGTACGTGTGTGGGATGAGAACAAACAAAAGCCGTTTGACCTACGGGCGGCTTTTCGTAACCATCAATGATTGGCCTGCTCTTAGTAACATTTCCGGACATACAAACAAGGGATACAATGCATGCACACACTGTTTGGATAAGACTGACGGTGTTTTTTTGGATAAATGTAAAAAGGTTGTATATCTGGGGTATCGTAGATTTCTTCTGATCAAGCATCCCGTAAAAAAGAAAGGAGGGAAGCATTTCAGAGGTGAGGCAGATAACCGGAAGAAGTCTGACCTCCGTAGTGGTAATGATATATTAGATATGGTCAAGGACCTAGAAGTAATCTTTGGTAAGGCTGCTGGCAGCCAACCAGTTCCGTACGGCCCTGGTAAGCGCGCACTTATGTGGAAGAAGAAATCTATATTTTGGGAGCTACCCTATTGGAAAGTTTTAGAGGTCCGGTCTTCGATCGACGTGATGCACGTGACAAAGAATCTCTGTGTCAATCTGCTCTCCTTCCTGGGCGTGTATGGGAAGTCAAAAGATACGCCAGAAGCACGGGAGGACCAGCAACGTATGAAACACCCAAACAACAAGCACACAGATACAGGACACCATTACTTAAACAGCTACGCTCTTACTAAAGCAGAGAAGAAAATATTCTTTGAAGTCCTTTACAGTATCAAGGTTCCGTCTGGCTTCTCGTGGAATATAAAGGGGATAATAAACATGGCAGAGAAAAAATTCCAAAACCTGAAGTCTCATGACTGCCACGTGATTATGACGCAGTTGCTTCTGAATGCATTGAGGGGGCTTCTACCGGAAAAATGTTCGAGTACCCATTGTGAAGCTATGTGCATTCATGAACGCAATATCTCAGAAGGTAATCGATCCAGAAATTCTGACAAGATTACAGAGGGATGTGGTCCAGTGTCTTGTTAGTTTTGAGTTGGTGTTCCCACCATTCTTCTTCAACATTATGACTCATCTCCTGGTTCACTATGTGAAGAGATTCATATTCTCGGTCCGGTATTTCTACACAATATGTTCCCCTTTGAGAGGTTCATGGGAGTCTTGAAGAAATATGTTCATAACCGTGCTAGGCCAGAAGGAAGCATCTCGAAGGGCTATGGAACAGAGGAGGTCATTGGGTTCTGTGTTGACTTTATTCCTGACCTTAAAACGATTGGTGTTCCTGAATCGCGGCATGAGAGGAGACTGAGGGGAAAAGGAACGCTGGGAAAGAAAACAATGATACCCAGGGACGGACATTCTTTCACCAAAGCACACTACACAGTTCTACAAAATTCTATATTCATGGCTACGTATCTCGAGGTACACAAGAATATTGTACGCTCCGCAAACCCGGGGAAGGATGACTCATGGATTAAACGCAAACACATGGAGACTTTCGGAAGTTGGTTGCAAACACATCTTATAAATGACACCAATGTTGAAGATCAGCTGTACATGTTGGCAGGGTCACCATCTTCGACTATTGGGAGTTTTCAAGGGTACGAGATAAATGGGAATACATTTTACACGATCTCCCAAGATAAGAAGAGCACCAACCAAAACAGTGGTGTCCGCTTTGATACAACAAACGAGAATGTTAAAAATGACACATACTATGGTTACATAGAGGAGATATGGGAACTTGACTATGGACCTTGTTTTAAGGTCCCTTTGTTCAAGTGCAAATGGGTCAACCTGAATGGAGAAGGGGTAAAGGTAGACCCGCTTTATGGAATGACAACAGTGGATCTCAACAATATTGGTTACAATGACGAACCATTCGTCCTAGCCAATGATGTGGCTCAGATCTTCTATGTGAAGGACATGTCCTCTAGACCGAAAAAAAGAAAAAATAAGGAAACAAATTTATCATACGATGAGCCGAAGCGTCACATAGTTCTCTCAGGGAAAAGAAACATCGTGGGAATCGAGGACACGACAGACATGTCAGAAGATTATAATAAGTTTGTTGAAATTCCACCCTTCACAGTGAAACCTGACCCCACCATCCCGTTAAATAATGAAGATGCTCCATGGTTACGGCCGAAGCGATCATAAGCAAAGGACACGAAGAAAATTTAGAAGACTAGATAGGGATGTTGTTGGTGATGTGTAATAATAAACGTGGAATACATGATCATAGTTCTTATAACGTAGTATGAACGAGATTTTGTTAGCCAAAATGATATTTATACATATTCTGTGATTATGAATGGAGTAGGTGGAAGTTTGACCAATAATTTGTATTGATCGGTCAAAAGCTGGCAAGCATTGAGTGCTTGACAACTATGACCAGCCTGACTTCATTATTATTCCAACCAGCGGCACACCCACCCACTTTTCTGTTTCTCTCTCCTCCGTCTGTTGGTGATGTGTAATAATAAGCGTGGAATACATGATCATATAGTTCTGTTTGATCAGTATTTCGTATTGACCGGTAAAAAGCTGACAACTATGACCAGCCTGATTTCATTATTATTCCAACCAGCGGCACACCCACCCGAGTATGAGATAATTGTAGGCATATATTGCAGGCACACTTCGAACTGATAGTACAGATACCATCCTGACAGATATCCTTAAAACAGAAATAGATCTTCGGTACTACCTTGGAGTTCAAATGACGCAAAGGGTTGCACCTCTGCGGTTACTTTGGCAAGCTGGTAATGCATACACTTATGCACTGTTTGAGATTTTTAGATTAGAAATTGAACTGATCTTGGATTGCGTGGTCTATAACTGTGGCGAAATTGGACCCATATCCGAGTATGAGATAACTGTCAAAAACAGGCGTCAGGGTCATTTTGTTAGATTCGACTCATCAGAATACATTTGTAGCTGCAAGAAGTTTGAAAATGTAGGTCTTCCGTGTTGCCAGGTACTGAAGGTTCCTGAGATCAGAAATATCAAAAAAATTCCACCACACTATGTTTTGAAAAGATGGCGAAATGATGCTCAGAGTGAACCTTCGAAGGAGAACTATGGTTTTTCTGTTGTAGACGAAGCGGAGCATTGTCGAACTTTATATAAAGTTGCAGTGATTATGAGGAGCATTGCCGAAATTAATTGGCCTTGCCTTAAATATTTCGGCTTAGTGGGTTCATCTATCCATGCATCCGTCGCGGCGGTCGCAGTGATTATAAGGAGAAACGCCTTCGATCGGGTCATCATCATTTGGCGACGCAGAATGCCTTGTATGCTCTGGACTCACTCGGAAGATCACAAGAGAAAACAAAAATTATACGATATTTATATTCAAATTATAAGCAAATAGTAAAATAATTAATAGTTTCAATAGTTAGAATAATTATTTAGTTAAACAAAAAATGGATTTGAATTAGTTATGCAAATTCTAGCACTTTTCATGTTGAAATTTTTGTCAAATTCGAATGTATATAGAAGTTATTAATGTGCAAACTTAAACAATTTTTAAATTTTGGCGCGCAGGGTGCTACCAAATTTCGAAATAAGTATTGGTCCCGGCCCGTGGTACCAACCGGGACCAAAGGGGGGTACCTCTAGTCCCGGTTGGTGGCACGGGCCGGGATTAGAGGCCCAGTTGTATAAATATCTCGGCCCTCTCTCCAGGCCGAGCCACCACCCAGGACAGCGGACAAGCCCTTGGCGAAGCCCTGCCGGCGGCGGGAATGGATAGAAGATCCCGTCGGTGCTGGTTCCGCCGTCGAGGTTGAACTAGGGGACGCGTTTTTCCACAGAAAATATATATATTAAAAAGGCCCTGGGGCCGTGCTTACATAGGGGCGCGGCGCGGCCACAGACGGCTGGCCGTGATTACATAGGGGGCGGCGGCGCGGCCACAGGCGGCCGGCCGTTTCTTGGGGGGGGGAGGGGGTAGCCTAGGAGCTATATCTATTGGGGGGGGTGGGGGCGCATCGGTGCCGGCCTACTCCTCATCGGAGGAGATGCAGTGGTAGGCAGGTGCCTGCCACAGGTGGGCAGGCAGCTGGGGCGGGCCCGCCGGTGGCTGTGGAGGCATCGGGGGCGCGTGCGGCGGCGGTGGCGGCAGCTCCTCCGGCTCCGGCGCCCATTCGCCGCCGGTCCATGCCCAGGACATCCCGTACTCCAGGCCGGGGGGCAGCGGCTGTGGCGGCGGCTGGTCCTCCGACGCCTCCAGCTGGGCGTTCATGGCCTGCCACCACGGCGCAGGCGCTGGAGGGGGCGGCATCGCGTCGTCGGCGGCGGCGGCGGCTAGGACCTGCTCCCACCGCTTGACCTCGTCCTCGATGAGGGAGCGGCGGGAGGCCTCGTAGGCTTCCTCCAAGCTGGCCTGGAGCTCGGGGTCGTCCTCTTCGGCTGGGATGTCCTCCTCGAACCACAGCTCCGGCTCCCTGCCGGGCGGTGGCGCGGGGTAGTCGGCGGCGCTCTCCTCCGGGGCCGTGGGGATGTAGGAGCGGCGGTGTTGGTCGTGCTCCTGCTGGAGCCAGACGGCCCAGGAGGGGGAGCTGCGCGCGTACGCGCGGTCCCTGAGGAGGTGGGCCGGCAGGAGCGCGCGCCGGCGGTCGATCTCCTCGCGCAAGGCCTCATTGGTCGGGGCCGGCGGCACGGGAATGCGCTGCGGGTTCAGGTGCCAGCCGTCCGGGAGGTGGACGTCCGGCCAGAACACCGGCGTGGCGTGCTCCCAATGCCACTCGGCCTCTTCCTTCCGCACATAGCGGCGGAACCGCTTGCCCGGCGCGGCGCGAGGCGGCGGACTGGCTTCCGGAGGTGGAGCGGGGACGCGCGGCTGCCCCCCAATCCGGACGCCTCCCGGACTGAAGCCGAAGGCCTCCTGCGGCGCGCGGGGGACGCCGACGCCTCTCTGGCCGGCGCCGCTCGAGGACCCGGCCTCGTGCTCGTTCTTCGGGCGCTTGAACCAGCGGCGGGGCGACATGGCGGCTAGGGTTCTTTGGAGCTGGGCACGGCCTGGGGGGTGAGTGGGGTGTACGGGCGGCGGGGGGCCCTTTAAAAAGGGCCCGGGAGGGGTTGGCATGCCAACCGGCGGCGAGAACATGGCATGCCAACCGGCGGCGGTTGCAGGCGGCCATGAATGCGCGGGGGAGCCGAGGCGTACCGTTCGTGGCCACGAGCGCGCGGGGAAGTGGAGGCGCGGGAAGACGAGGCGGCCAGTGGGCCCTCTGACCGCGCGCGGCTGTGGTCTTATTTTAAGGACCGGGCGAGCCATCCACTAGGTCGCCGGCCAGTGGCCCCTTTGACCCCGCGTGGCCAATGGCCCCTTTGACCCCGCGTAGCGAGTGGGCTTAATAGAAGACGCGGGCCAGTCGGCCCTTCGACCAAAATGTGGCCACTGGGCTTAATTAAATACGTGGGCCAGTGGACGCGGTTAGGGAAGGGGAGGCCGTTTGGGGTTTGCGCGACAGGATCGAAAAATTTGGGAAAAAGAACCGAAAAGAAACTCCTGCCGTGGCAGAGAAAGTGGCCACAATATATTTTTTGAGGGGAGCCATTCATCCCGGTTCCTAACACGAACCGGGACGAACTCCCTGGCCAGGTTCGCCACGTGGGCCATCCCTAACCATCCCGGGTCCTGGCACAACCGGGACCAATGTGGGAGGGTCATTTGTCCCGGCTGGCCCATCCCGGTTGCACAACCGGGACAAATGGGCCTTACCAACCGGGACTAATGCCCCTGTTTCCACTAGTGGCGTTAGAAATTGCGGTCACCATATCTGTGATTGTAGGTATCATGTAGGTACTGTAGTTTTTAGCTCTGCTGTATTCGTTGTCAACTATGTAACCGTGGTTAGTGCAAGCTTTAGCTCTAATGTATCCATTGTCTAAACTTTCCTCTTTCTCTCCACATGTACCAGCTTCAGACTATATATTGTTGTGCCGATTTGTCTGTGTAATACTCTCTCCGTTAACAAATAGATGACTTTCATTTGTCTAAAAATGGATGTATCTAGACACTAAAACATGTCTACATACATCTACTTTGGGACAAATGAAAGTCATCTACTTATGAACGGAGGGGTAGAAGATATAAGATCTAATCTACTCCCTCCGTTTACTTTTACTTTGCGTTTTAGCTTTTCAAATATTTCCCTATTTACTATAGGGTCTGTAGTTGATTTCCTAAAATGCCCTTGCTTTGGTCTTTCGGTGCATTAAAATCGCTTTACAAATCAAGGGCCTCTCTTTCTCCTCCCTTTACAAACCAGATGCTCTTTTCGGCGTCGAGGTGTACCTGCTTGAGCTCCACGCCCCCTTGTCCGTCACGACGCCCTCGGTGATGTCATGTCGTCCCTCGGCGTTGGCGTCCGCGATCTCGGACGAACTCAAGTTTCTTCATGGCGAGGCAGAAAACGCACTAGTGAGAGTGAACGACGGCGTCCGCGAAATCCACGAGGCAGGCGAAAACGCCATCACGTGCGCCATGACCGGCAAGACCGGTGCTGCGTACCGTGAACGTGAGCCCAAGTCCCGTGCGACCATGCCCGCGGCAGACGTCACCTCGCCCAGTTTCGCCTCAACCCGGAACACGATAACAAGCTTGAAGGAGGCTTATGTCACCCAGGCGGTGCCTCTCTAGGTGCTGCTCCCCGCCCTACTAGGCTACTACATGGCCGCCTGGAACTACATGGCTAGCGTTGCCTCGACCAGCTGCAACTTCCGGCAAGACCGGCGCCCCGTTCGTGAGAGAAGAAGAGAGGAGATGAAAGATAAGAGATGACCTCTAACTAGATTTGCACTGTTAAGGAGATGCATGACAGGAGGTGGCAGTTGGAGTTTAGGAGATGGCTCAATGTTGACCTGCAGCATCAAGCTTCAAAACTAAAGGATCGTCTCATGACTGTGGCTTTGGGTGTGGGTCCTGATAGACCCAAATGGAAGTTTACAAAATCAAGAATTTTCTCTGTCAAGTCTATGTACAATCACATGTCTTCCTCTGCTGTGGACGTATCTTTCTCTCAGCTTTGGAAAGCTAAAATCCCACTTAAAATCAAAATCTGGTTGTGGTTGATCTGGCATAACTCTATTCCACAAAGGACAACATGAAAAAGGGAAATTGGAAAGGGGACTACTCTTGCAGTTTTTGTTTCGTTCCTGAATCAATTCATCATTTATTTTTATCTTGTCCCATTGCTGTTTATATGTGGGGGTTGTTTGTTCTGTTATTGGGGCTTTTAACAGACCTGCTAACTTCACTCAGTATTTTTGGTGGATTGCCAAATTTTTTCCCCATAAAACAAATCTGCATATTGTTGGGATTGCTGCCTTTTGCTGGGCAATCTGGAAGATTAGGAATAGACCTTGCTTTGAGAAGAAACTTATTTCCTCTCCTGTTGAATTTATATGTTATATGTGTGCTTTTCTTCGATATTGGGCAGGTCTCCAGACTGCAGATAACAGGACATATGTTGAGGTTGGTGCCAGGATGATTCAAGAAGCAGCGCTGGGCCAGCATGCTCGCACTAGGTCGCGTCTGACGATCCACCCAGAGGATGATGCTGATGAGGACGTCGATGTCGTTGGATGATCCTTCTCCTTGCTGCTGCTGGATGGGTGTCCGCCTGCGTGTAGATTGTTGTCTTGTTTTGATACTTGCTTTAAGACTCCTTCCCCCCGTTGGTAGTTTCGTTTCTACCTGGAGTGGTTCAAACTTTGGTGGCTGCATGCTGTGTGCTACTTTGTTTGGTTTGCTTGGGGGCTCTCTTCCTCCCTGTGTGCGGGGGAGATGCCTGTTTCGAAGCTTAGGTGTGTTTTCTCTTTCAGTTTGTAAATAAGACCTCTGTTCTGTTATCTCACGATAGTGGAACTCGGCTCGTTGTCGTTTGGGAAAAAATGAGACAATGGATACAAATTTCTACCACCAGGTCTTTTTTTTTATAGAGACGAGTAATAGAGTGAAACTGAAACAGACAAATGGCGTTCAGAAATCGCGCTCAGAAATTTGGACGAAAAGAGGCGCTCACATAAAACGGCGCGCGCAGAGAAGAAGAGCGGCAACTTGCTAGACGAAGTGCCCTTGCAAAAACTAAGAGGGGAGTGCGCAGCTGGTCATGCATGCTTTCAATTGCATTGGAGGCGAGGCAACGAGGGCGTGAGACCAATGCATGCTGGATTTTGAGGTTGTGCGCATGCATGGATTTAATGGCAGCATATGGCGTAGCACGGGACATATTAGTCCATCCAAGCTGTAAATTAGGCCATCGCAGGCTTACCTTGTTATCCGTTATTCGCCTAAAACGCAAAGTAAAAACGAACGGAGGGAGTACTAGTTTGCAGTGTTCACTAAAAATAATCACCAGGGTCGTTGCTATAATGTTACTGTAGGGGCTGCATGATCTTTTTGCATACCAGGTCATTCCTGCAGCGCACATCGTGTTGTTTTAACAGTCAAGGTCATGCCTTCCCAATTCCTCGGATTTTGCTGGTACCTGCCCTTTCTGAAAACCTATTATAGTACTCATAGCATGTGTGGTCAATTCAGACAGGGGCATGGTCGCATGAGAGCATGAGCTATGGGGGCAGTGGTAGCAGCCGCTCCCGAGCCATCCAACTCGGCATGGTATCAGTTACTTTTCCCATCACATCCCCAAAAGGTTGGGGTCATCATGGTGTGGACCCCGCCATTATCACCTTTTCTGGCCAGTTTCTCTCTTCCTCTCTCCATTTTCTGACGAAGAGCCCGTCTCCTGCAGAAGAGTCCCTGACAACTGCAGAGCATCACCCGAAGCAAAAAAATCTCATCCGAGCCTACTTGGCCTGCGGGGCAGCACCCCTAGGGCTATGCGTTGGGCATGCCCTGAGGCTGCATGCCTGCATCGCTTAGTCTGCAACTCTGTAGGGCCGGTCCTTAGGGGGGGGGGGTCCTCGGGGGGCGAGAAGGGCGGCCGCCCCGGGCCCAAAAAAATTGGGGGCCTATTTCACATATTTGTTAGTAGGCTTAGTTTATATAAATGCAAAAAAAAAAAATTAATTAACTTAATAGGTTCGTAGCTTTTTCTATGAATACATCAATTAATAGCTTAAAAGGGTTGTTCCAGGTAATTGACAAGCCCTTCATTTGGGTTCGAAAGCTGGTTCGTAACAACTCCTACTCGGGGAGCCTATGTACATGCGTAAATATAAATAGTTAGGATTGGACCATATCGACCATCGACTTGTCTACTTCTACCATCGTTCGTCCGCTCACGTAAGGTCGCTCGTCCGCCACAACTTAGTTGCTTTTGCGATTCATTGCCGTATATATGCCAATTGAAGAGTAGATTTGAAGAACTATCGTCGTTTAGAAGTATATTTGGATATTTAATGAGTTCAACAAATTTGAATTCAGTGGATGGTTCTCAATTTTAAGACAGTTGTACTACATTTGCAAATAATTTCTCTATAGATAAGAAATGTGATATTGAGTTAAATGATGTAATTTTCAAGTTAGTTGTTGTGCAGTTGACCTTACCAGATAGAACAATATCTTCTATGGAGATGTTTTAGTTTGTAAGAGAAGCAGATTGTTATCCGATGTATTTTGTTTATCGAATCTTATTTACTGTACCTGTGACAGTTGCATCAGTTGAAAGAAGTTTTTCAAAGTTTAAATTATTGAAGAACTATTTGAGATATATAATGTCACAAGAGATACTAAATTGTTTGGCAACTCTATGCATCAAAAAAAAGTTATTGGATGAGATTGGCATTGATTCCATCGTTGATGACTTTGTATCTAGAAATGGAAGGAGAAAATGTTAGGGTATACCGAAGCCGTCCATGGTTTTTGTTCCCACGTAAAAAATATGTCACATTTCTCTTATTTTATTTCTAGTTCATCCACATATCTATATATGTCTACTTGTACTAAGGGGGCCCAAATTTTTGCCTTGCCCCAGGCCCTCGAAATCTCAGGACCAGCCCTGTGTACCTGTATGCAGATGAGGATCCAATACACGGAGTAAGAGCCGGCGACTGCGCGCCTCCACTATGAGAGATTCATATCCATAGACAAGCAGATGGCTCTGCGATCTGTGTGTGCGTGGTGTGGCTCCATCGAAAAGTAGCTCGGGGAGGGAATTCGGGGAAGACAAGCTCGAAGGGAAACAATGGATGGAACCCGTGGAAGTGGGGTACTAGGAGAAGACAAAGCTCGAAGGCCAACAATGGAGGCTACTTCGAGGCTTCTCTGTTCACCCTCTTCCCTACGAGTTGAACTCGCACGACATATGGCATGGGGGTCGTGTCGGGTGTATAGTGGGGAAGCGTGCTGAAAGCGTACAAGGATTTGACCGGTAAAATGAAACGGTGGGATTTTGGGCCATGGTTGGGCAGAGACCCCAAACAGCAGAGGGACGGTTTAGATAGGCCATGTACCCGTGCATGCTAGTATAAAATCCATTCTCTTATTGGATTTTATTTATTTTTTGGATTTCAAAAAACTTATTCTTAGACAACAAAAAAACTATAAACATTCAAGTTGTCAGTTTAATAGAAGGCAATTCAACTTAGCAAAATTGAATATAGAAGTTTAAATTTTGCAAGATGTGATATTATATATAAATATATGAATTAAATTCATCAAATCTTATTGAGAAAAAGTTGTAGGTTCCGTTCTCTTGTTTTTAATATGAAATATAAATGATATCATCATTTCTTTATTAAAAATAAATATAATTTTGGTAACCTCTAGCATAGGAAATGCTACAAATACTGGGATAAGAAGCGAGGCACCGAGGTCGTAATGGTTTATTAGTGTTGCATTGATGGGAAAGAATCGACTCAAAATACCAAACGTAGGGAAGGATACATCTACGCGCACTAATTTTAGGATTAATATAATAAATCTAATGCGTAAAAGAGATACACACCTTTTTAATAGTGTTGTATAAGCACTACTTTTTTACCCAAGCTATCATGACTGGGAAATAGCCGGGGAGTCCGCCACATCAATTTTGAGCAATATTCTACCATGTATTTGCTTTATTTTACGATATGAAATAAAACTGAAACTTAGGGTGTGTTCGGTTTTGGAATGTGATGGAATGGAATGGAATGAAACCATTCCATTCTGGTGTTCGGTTTGGACAAAAAAATTGTCATAGAACCGTTTCATTCTTGTGTTCGATTCTGGAACGAACAATGATGGAATGGAACGGGTAGATTTTTTTCTAAACTCAATTAATTATCCCTAAACTCAATTAATTATTCTTAATCTAGATTAATTATTACTAAACTTGATTAGTTATTCCTAATACCGATTAATTATTCCTAATCATGATTAATTATATCTAAACTTGATTAAATTAAGAGAGACGGTGAGCCGTTCCACTTGGTCCGGCCGACTTGGCAGGACGTGTGCATTCCGCATCTAGAGGGAATATTCCCTTCGTGGGAACCAACTCGTTCTATTCCATTTCAGAACCGAACACAAGAATGAGGCGTGGGTGCGGAATGGTTCCATTCCGTTCCACCTTGTTCTAGAACTTAACACGCCCTTATTATAGTTGGTGCACACGCCTCGTGCACCATCTAAACAAAAATGGAAGCGGAAAATAGTAAAATACCATTAATACACAATTATAGGTACATTATATATTACTGCCTCCCAAACACAGTGCGCAATATTTCTAGCAACCAATGCAGTAATTATTAATTGATTCTTTCACACAGAAGGTAAGACCCATCAAAAGAGAAAATGCACCTACACCATACGCTCAGACTACTCACCGTGCAAGTATCATATGTAGTACCATGCGCAACATGCATGTAAAGCGCTGACGTGTCACTATAATTAATGATAAGAGAAGGGATGGTGGTATCATAGGTAGATATCATAACATAACGCGTTCCAATATAAAATGAGTTTACAAACATAATAAGGCCTCCTTTGATTCAAAGGATTTCTATAGGATTTGGCATCTGTGGATTTTTTCCTTTCGAACACGTTTGATTCATAGGGTTCTAATCTATAGGAAAAAATCCTGTAGGAGCTTGATAGTGTGTTTTCATAGGAAAAACAACATGAGCTCCAACCTCATGAAAAAAACCCTTTGATGAGTTCCTATGTCCATAGGATTGAAATGGCCAGGGCATTCTATTCCTTTGTATTTCCTATTCCTTTGCCTTTCCTACCCTATGAATCAAAGAAGGCCTAAATACAAATATTTCTTATGATAGTACATATATGTTACTACCCACTACACTAGGGAAAGAAGTAATACGCCGACGGCCTACACATGCGCCGACGAGGCTAACCAAAATGCGATTTTTTTTTAGATATGCGCCGACGAGGCTAACCAAATATCGGGGCTGTCGGCGTAGATGAAGGGAATATGCCCGAGAGGCAATAATAAAATGGTTATTATCTTATTCCTTGTTTATGATGAATGTTTATTTCTCATGCTAGAATTGTATTAACCGGAAACGTTGATACATGTGTGCTTAATAAACAAACAATGGTTCCTAGTAAAGCCTCTCTTTTAACTAGCTCGTTGATTAATAGATGATCAAGGTTTCCTGATCATGAACATTGGATGTTATTAATAACGGGGTCATGTCATTAGAAGAATGATGTGATGAACATATACCCAAAGATAATATAGCAATGCGATCAAGTCATTTAGTTTACATTGTTATATCAAACATACGAAGTAACTTATTCCTTAGACCATGAGATCATGTCAATCACTGATACCGGAAGAGTGCTTTGATGGCATCAAACGTCACACCGTAACAGGGTGACTATAAAGGTGTCGTTAAGTATTCGTAAAGTATTAGTTGAGGATCATGGATCAAGAGTGGGATTTGTCCATCCAAATGAAGGAGAGATATACTCTGGGCCCTCTCGGTGATATCACATCGAAACCGCTTGCAAGCACGTGATATGATCACAAAGGATGTTATATCACGGGAACGAGAAAAGAGTACTTGTCGGTAACGAGATTGAACAAGGTATGGTTGATACCAATGATCGAATCTCGGACAAGTAAAATATCGCGAGACAAAGGGAATAGTTCACGGCGTTGTTGGTTCACACGATCACGAGAGTCATCGTTGAATATATAGGAGTCATCACGGATCTCCAGATCCCGCTGTTGATTATTGATCGGAGAGGAGTCTCGATCATGTCTATCTTATTCGCGAACCGTAGGGTGACACACTTAAGGTTCGATGACGCATTTGAGAGGATACGGAATATCGGAGAAAAGTTTGGACAGCACCGAAAATTGTTTCGGGGAATATTGAAATAGTCACCGAAATTGTTTCGAGTAATTTTGAAATAGTTCAAGGGGATTCTTATCAAATGGTTGTTAATAGATTTAACAACTAACTCAAGGGGTTATATGTTAATGTTTGTTAATGGAATTAACAAATATTAAAATAAAGAAATAAAATTGTTTTATTTATTTATTAAAGAAAACCCTTGGGATTTTGAGTGGGAATTCATGGAAGAATGAGTGGGTTGAGTGGAGACTCCACTCACATGATGAGGGAGAGGTGGAGGCAGCCAAAAATTCGTGGCTGCCATCCCCTCCTATAAAAGGAGGGGTGAGAGCTCCCTCTCCCACTACACACACTTGTCCACTTCCATTTCCCTCCACCCGCTGCTCCATTTCATGGTCTCCGGCTTGGCGAAGCCCTGACCGTGGGATTCTTCACCACCACCACGTCGTCGTGCTGCTGGAGTTCCGAGGGATCCTCTACTTCCGCGCCCCGCTGGAACGAGGGAACGGAGGTCGTCATCAACCGTACGTGTGACCAATCACGGATGCACCGCCGGATTGCGGTGCTCATCTTCTCGCTATCGGGATCGGTGTGAGTACGACTACGCCAACAACGAGATTTGATCTCGTACCACTTTGAGTCTTCGAGGGTATGTGTTCTCCTTAACCCTCTCATTGCCCGTTGCAATTCGTCTCCTAGATTAGATCTTGGCCTTTCGGGTGTCTCTCGCGTAGGAAATTTTTTTTGTTTTCTATGCTACGTTCCCCTTCAGTGGTATCAGAGCCGGATCTATGCGTAGATGTTTTGTACGGGTAGAACACATAGGTGTATGTGGGCGTTGATGATCATGTTATTACCTCCTTGACTATTTTATGATCTTAGTGGCATAGTGGGATGAAGCGGCCCGGACTAACCTTACATGTCCACGTACATGAGACTTGTTCCACAACTGACATGCAACTTGTATTGCATAAGTGGCTTGCGGGTGTCTGTTTCTCCTACTATAGTTAAGATCTAATCTATGAAGGGTTGTTAAAAATGTGTTTATCAACGTTGTGGTTGATGTTCGTAGGTATGAACGGTTCTATCCTCGAAAGCCCTAAGCCACGTAAAATATGCAAAAATAAATTAGAAGCGTCTAACTAGTTTTTGCTGGGCATGTGATGTGATATGGTCAATATTACAAATTTGATTATGAGATGATCTATTTTGTAAATTATTGATATACCGGAAGGTATCCATATGGTTGTCTTCTTATTGATGGACAATCAAGTTTGGGGTACCGTGGTACTTGGTACCACGCCGGTGGAATGATTGAGATCATACCATAATGCACATGATGGAGATCAAGTGCAAGAAGGACCATATCATATCACGTTATCCTTTCATGTGATGTTTGTGATGTTAATCCTTTTATGCATCTTGTTTTGCTTAGATAACGTTGGTAGCATTATAAGATGATCCCTCTCACTTAATATCAAGATAATAATGTGTTCTTCCTTAAGTATGCACCGTTAAGAAAGTTCGTCGTTTCGAGACACCACGTGATGATCGGGTGTGATAGACTCAACGTTCGCATACAACGGGTGTTTTCAAGCCTAGCATGTACAGACATGGCCTTGAAACACACGCAATACTACGGTTCTACTTGGCGAGCCTAGCATGTACAGACATGGCCTCGGAACACGTAACCGAAAGGTAAAGCATGAGTCATATGGATGATATGATGAACATGTCGATGTTCGCCTTTGAAGCTACATCATCTCACGTGATGATCGGTTTTGTTGTAGTGAATTTGGTTCGTGTAATCACTAAAGACGACTAAGAGGGATGTTGTTTTTGAGTGGGAGTTCATGGCTTAATTTGAATTAACTTGAACTTATTTATCATGAACAACAAATCAAAGTGAATTTGCACAACCTGTAGTAGTCATTGGCATCCTCATAACTACCTTACACTTAGATTGTTAATTGAGATATAACTGTTATGATCTGGTAAATACCATTTAAGATTGGTACCGTATTAGTGAAATTTAAAATTGAGTCCTATTGTAGATTTTTGGTATTTCCTACCTAGCTCCATGTGGTTAATGATTGATTAATCTAGAGAGCAAATAATTCCTACTTAGAATCCGGAGTCATGGTTGCTTCCGTATTACTTTATCTTCAAAAGAATGTTTTGTTGATCAAGGTGATTTAGGGACTGAAAAGAGTTGTTTTCAGAAACAATCAAGTGAAAGATATATTGATATCTAGAAACTTATTTGTGGCAACATGACTGAGTATAATTTAGCGTGACAATGTTTGCTTATATTATCTGAATATATGCAATGATTGAAGATGCTAGGCGTTTGAATATTCCAAGAAATTGGATGCTAAAAATTATCCTCTAAATTCCTTCCTTCGAGCTATAGTAGCTTAATCATAAAATTGTTATGATGGGATGGATTAGAAGTATGGGTAAAGTAGTTTACCTTACTTGGAAAATGCTAAGAGTGGAATCTAGAAGAATGCTATTAATATGGTGATATTAGTAGAACAATCAAACTCAAAGTATGACTCAATGGGTGATAGTATATGACTAACACGCCAAAGAAAATGAGCTAGTAAGACTAGCATTGTTTGATGTTGAATGATTCTTCTATAAAGGAAAGGGAATATTGAAAATAGAATTACAAATAGATATATGGCAGAAAAGAAGATAACTGGAAAAGTCCAGCTCAGGAGTATATACTTGATATACAAGATATAGATGTATTACTAGTTAACAAAGTATTTTTGGTATTTTGATACCACATTGGTTGGTATGAGTTGTCATACAAAGCAACGCAATGAAAGAAATACAAGGGCCTAAAAGGAACTAGTAATAGATGTGGAATCGATTATGACAAGAACATAAATAAAGTGTTATTGTGTTCATTGTCGTATCGAACCAACCAGTCAAGATTTATTTGAAGAACTTAATAATTTGTTATTTTGTTCTAGTCTTTTGTGAGAACAAATGAGATTGTTCAAACTATGATCATATTCCATAATTGATGGATATGTTAATATAAATCATGTTGGTAAAGTAAACATCTATAAGACTAAATGCTAAACGTTGCAAGACGTTGAAGAGTTTCACTTAAATTGTGACACCACCATTTTAGTTCATATCGGAAAGGAAAACATGAAGGAACTCCATATTGATGGACTTCCGGAGTCATTTTATTGACGCTTGTGAGACCTCTTCCAAAAGATGACTAGAATTCCGTTCTTAGGCCAAAGTAGAATGGACGGCTAATTTAGTGGAGATTATACATATTGATGTATATAGTCCATTATGTGTAGTCATGTATGGTGGATTAATTTTTCCTTCATAAAATTCTGTCGATGATTTAAGTAGATATGTGAGTATATCTATTTAAAGGGAACAGAGTTTGACATTTTGAATTGGTTCAAAAGGTTGTTAATATGAAGTTAAAATCAATGTAACAAGATAATCAAGTATTTATGATTGGATCATAAAGGATAAAGTTTGAGTTACAAGTTTAGCAAAACATCTGAGAAGTTGCAAAATTGTTCTACAACTTATACTTCTCGAATACACCACATTAGATTGGAGTATTCAAAAGACAAAATCAAACCCTGTTTGACATGGTAAGATTAATAAAATTGCCATTATATGTTTGTAGTTTATACATTAAGGACAACCGCTTTTACACTGAAAAGAGCACCATCATGATCCGTTGAAATTGACAACATATAAGATATGGTTTGGGTAATGACCTGAATTGTCATTTTTCTTAAGTTTTGGTATGCATAGCATGTGTAAAATGTTTACAACCAAAATAGGATAAATATATGTTTATAAGGTTATCCCAAATAAAACATTGGGTATTTATCCTATCACCGAACCAAAAGACAAATGTTGTTTGTCAGAAAGGGTTGATTTCTCGAGAAAGTAGTTCTTGCGAAACAAGTGAGTGGGAGCACGGTACAAACTTAACAAGATTACAGAATCTCCGTTATCATGTCAAGAGTAGCGCAGCACTGGAAGTTGTACCGGGGTTTACTATTTTGACTAAGTAGAAGACACTACAAATGTTGTAGATACTTCAAATGAGTTTGCGAACTGTAGCAGAAAAGTCCAAAAACTTTGTACTTTGAACAACTTGTGGTTTAAGTATAAAGTGTTGTTTTGACAACAAAGGACCTGGACCTTATAAAGGAAGCAAATGATGGGCACTGACTTCGTAAAATTGACTATGAGTCATTATATCCGCCATAGTATCCTTGTATGAATATCAAGTATGTGACTTGGTAGTCCTTTCAATAGGAATGATGCCTAACAATAGCAAAAGGGTCTATATAGCGACAAAGACATGGATACTTATCGAAAAGTTGTTTTCGACGAAGTTCAAAGAGTTCACTACTACAAGATTTTGATCTTCCGTAGTGATGCTTAGTCTTTGCAGATAGTTCTAGCAAAGTTACATATTATGATATGGATGTTGAATAACAAAACCAATTCTCCTCTCGAGGAAGTTTGTTCAAGGATGTGTACTTGACACAGTCTGAGAGTTTTGTAAAATTCAAAAGGTTGCTAGAAAGGCATGCACACTTCAATGGTTGAAGTGAGCATAACGAAGTTGAAATCTTTACCTTAATGAAGTTATCAAAAGAGTTTGATTCCATCATGAATGATAAAGATGCTTGTAGAGTTACAAGAAATTAAGTGGGAGCGTTATGACATATTTCCAATACTTTATGTAGATGACATATGGTTGATTGGAAAATATGTATTTTAAATTAACACGGTTAAGATTTCATATTGATGAAAGGCTTAGAAGATATTGGGCATCGATATCTATAAAAGATGGATTGAAGCGCCTGATATGATTGAAGCCAAATTACATAGATGAAATATTGAAGTAAGTCAATATACAATTGATAAGAAGGAGTTCTTGTCACATGGAAAATAATTGAGCAAGATTCATGTGTTTTGACACATGATGAGCATCATTGAAATTGAGATTTCTAAGTCATGTTTCCATGCTATGTACACAACCAGATGAGTCCTATGCTATAAAATGTTATAGTAGGATAATTCATATGATGATTAGACAACAGTGGGAGAGATCCTTGTGTCATTTTAGAAATGCTAAGGATATGTTTTCCTATATAGTAATGACAAAATAATAGTTGTAATATGTTACACTAATAGTCTTGTCATTTATTCAAGTAATTTTATCTCAATTAAAATATGTGATGAAGGGTAGCACAATAGGATGGAAGAAAGTTCCATGCTGGATTTGAAAGAGTTTCAAAATTAAAATATTGTGACAGATACTACAACAAAGGCTAAAGTATATCGTTGTGTTGACAACTAATTATAAGCGTATTTTGTGTCAAGGAGTTCTTTATTGAACTTGGTGAATTTCCAAGAATGCTGAAACTATGAAGCTACATTTTCACAATGTTAGTAACATCAGTTTAAGCTGAGGAATTAAGGTATCACCGGAACTTGGTGAGTTTCCAAGAATGCTAACACTATGAAGCTACATTTTCACAATGTTAGTGACATCAGTTTAAGCTGAGGAATTAAGTTTTCACGAATTGACTATATATATACAAAGCCATCTCATTAGAGAATGAGTGATGCGTGTAGACGCAAAGAACATGCAAATACAATAGGACCTGAACAGTTCAGATCTTTTTGATGATGTTTACCGCATGCGAAGCATGGTAATAACACTGGTACGCCATATGTGTTAAAGTGCTTACAGACTAGATTATTGACTCTAGTGCAAGTGGGAGACTGAAGGGAATATGCCCGAGAGGCAATAATAAAATGGTTATTATCTTATTCCTTGTTTATGATGAATGTTTATTTCTCATGCTAGAATTGTATTAACCGGAAACGTTGATACATGTGTGCTTAATAAACAAACAATGGTTCCTAGTAAAGCCTCTCTTTTAACTAGCTCGTTGATTAATAGATGATCAAGGTTTCCTGATCATGAACATTGGATGTTATTAATAACGGGGTCATGTCGTTAGAAGAATGATGTGATGAACATATACCCAAAGATAATATAGCAATGCGATCAAGTCATTTAGTTTACATTGTTATATCAAACATACGAAGTAACTTATTCCTTAGACCATGAGATCATGTCAATCACTGATACCGGAAGAGTGCTTTGATGGCATCAAACGTCACACCGTAACAGGGTGACTATAAAGGTGTCGTTAAGTATTCGTAAAGTATTAGTTGAGGATCATGGATCAAGAGTGGGATTTGTCCATCCAAATGAAGGAGAGATATACTCTGGGCCCTCTCGGTGATATCACATCGAAACCGCTTGCAAGCACGTGATATGATCACAAAGGATGTTATATCACGGGAACGAGAAAAGAGTACTTGTCGGTAACGAGATTGAACAAGGTATGGTTGATACCAATGATCGAATCTCGGACAAGTAAAATATCGCGAGACAAAGGGAATAGTTCACGGCGTTGTTGGTTCACACGATCACGAGAGTCATCGTTGAATATATAGGAGTCATCACGGATCTCCAGATCCCGCTGTTGATTATTGATCGGAGAGGAGTCTCGATCATGTCTATCTTATTCGCGAACCGTAGGGTGACACACTTAAGGTTCGATGACGCATTTGAGAGGATACGGAATATCGGAGAAAAGTTTGGACAGCACCGAAAATTGTTTCGGGGAATATTGAAATAGTCACCGAAATTGTTTCGAGTAATTTTGAAATAGTTCAAGGGGATTCTTATCAAATGGTTGTTAATAGATTTAACAACTAACTCAAGGGGTTATATGTTAATGTTTGTTAATGGAATTAACAAATATTAAAATAAAGAAATAAAATTGTTTTATTTATTTATTAAAGAAAACCCTTGGGATTTTGAGTGGGAATTCATGGAAGAATGAGTGGGTTGAGTGGAGACTCCACTCACATGATGAGGGAGAGGTGGAGGCAGCCAAAAATTCGTGGCTGCCATCCCCTCCTATAAAAGGAGGGGTGAGAGCTCCCTCTCCCACTACACACACTTGTCCACTTCCATTTCCCTCCACCCGCTGCTCCATTTCATGTTCTCCGGCTTGGCGAAGCCCTGACCGTGGGATTCTTCACCACCACCACGTCGTCGTGCTGCTGGAGTTCCGAGGGATCCTCTACTTCCGCGCCCCGCTGGAACGAGGGAACGGAGGTCGTCATCAACCGTACGTGTGACCAATCACGGATGCACCGCCGGATTGCGGTGCTCATCTTCTCGCTATCGGGATCGGTGTGAGTACGACTACGCCAACAACGAGATTTGATCTCGTACCACTTTGAGTCTTCGAGGGTATGTGTTCTCCTTAACCCTCTCATTGCCCGTTGCAATTCGTCTCCTAGATTAGATCTTGGCCTTTCGGGTGTCTCTCGCGTAGGAAATTTTTTTTGTTTTCTATGCTACGTTCCCCTTCAGTAGACCCCGACGAGGCTAACCAAAATGCGAATTTTTTTAGATATGCTGACGGCAATGCTGTTGGCCTATCTTTTATTTTGAGCTACGCCGACGACAATGACGTCGGCCTAGCCTAGTTCTGTTTTTATTACTTACTCACCATTTTAAGCATAACTTTTGCATTCGAACTTGGATTGCGACGTTATTTACACCATCATGCATATTGTTGAAGCTACATTTTTTTAAAAATCCATGAGAAAGAACGGAACTAACAATAAAGAGTTAACAGTTTCATCGAAGAGGTGCTCCGGAGCGTTGGAATCCAACCAAAATCTTGGTGGTGCCATACCAATGTGTTTTGGATTGTATATCTCCAACATTCCACTCCAGGATATTAGGGGTTTCACCATCATGAGTTCTTTGTCTAGTGAGTTTGTGGGCTTATAGGTTGAAACCCCCACTTCGTTCGAACCGGAGGGAATCTTGTCAAGAGTTGGGGTATAAGTTTGTTTTTGGTGTTTCTAGGGGCTACCCTAACACAACCAAGAAAAAACTTGCATTGTGCTACCCCCTTTTTATGCCGGTACCGGGTGTAGACACCTAAGCTGGGATTTTCTCCAGCGGGGTTAGGATTTCCCCGGAGAGGGGCCCCTGAGCGTCGGAATCTAACCGAAAGTGAGGTGGTGCCATACCAAGTGTATATAAGTGTGTTTTGGTTTGTAGATGTCCAAGATTCCACTCCGGGGTGTGAGCAGTTTCGCCGTCATTAGGTTCTCTCTAGTGATTGTGGATTTATAGGTGAAAACTCCCACTTCGGCCGAACCAGACGGAATATTGTGAAGAGTTTGGGTATAAGTTTTTTTTGGGTGTTCCTAGGGGCTACCCTAACATAAACAAGCAAAATTTTGTACTTTGCTGCCCCTTTTGACGTTGTTATTAGGTGTAGACATATAAGCTGGGATTTTCTCCAGCGGGGCTAGGGTTTCGCTAGAAATGGGCTTCGGAGCGTCGAAATATAACCAAATTAGGTGGTGCCATACTAAGTGTGTACAAGTGTGTTTTGGTCTGTAGATGTCCAATACTTCACTCCAGGATGTTAGCGGTTTCACCGTCATCAGTTCCTCTCTAGTGAGTTTGTGAATTATAGGTGGAAGCTCCCACTTCGGTGGAACCGGAGGGAATCTTGTGAAGAGTTGGAGTATGAGTTTATTTTGGGTGTTCCTAGGGGCGACACTAAGACAACCAAGAAAAAAGGTGCACTTTTCTACCCCTTTCGATGCCAGTACCGGTGTAGACATATAAGCTGGGATTTTCTCCAGCGGGGTGGTGCCATACCGAATGTGTACAAGGGTGTTTTGGGTTTTTCAATGCCAATGTGCTCCAGTGTGCCAAATCTTCGCCCACTCCAACATAGTTTGATCATTTGGTGCCCAATTTTGACATATTTTCTCGAGGAACCCTAGTTTCGACAACTAATTTGCTTGGGAGTGATCGTCTATGTTTGTGTGCAATACCATTATGTCTAGTTTGCCAAATCTTGGCCTGTTCCAACAAGATTTGATCATTTGGTGCCCAAATTTGGCATATTTTCTTCATAAACACTAGTTTCGACACCTAATTTGGTTGAGTGACCATATACCATACACTCAACACCCTACTTAGTAAAATCCTATACATAATCATAATGGAAAAGATTATATGGATGACATATTTGAATTTCTCTCATTTTTCTAATCGATTTAGACATATTATTTGTCTAATTTTGATTAACGAAATTTGTAGCTACGAATTATGCAACATTAAATGGAAAAACACAAAAAATATTAATTTTTTATTTAAATTCAAGATTATTTGAATTAAATATCTTATGAATTATTCATTTTTACTTAAATAATGATTTAAATTCACAAAATAAAGGTGTGTGACATAATGGTCCAAAGGTTAACAAGATTGATCGGATACTATTGTCAATAAAACATACATTGTTTCTAGGCAGCTCACGGGGAAGAAATAAGCGATTTAAATCGATAAGAATGATTAGAAATAAATATAAATATGTCTCTAGTGTAATAAACTGGTTAAACAATTAAAATAAAAAAAGTCAGAAAAAGGAAATTTTGAAAAAATAATTGAGGAAGAAAAAACTTCGCCTATTCATACGGCAATGGCATTGCTGTCGGCGTATTCCGTCTACATGAATTAAAAAAATGTTCATTCTATACGACTAATGCCCTCTCATTTGCAAGGGCCACCGTAGTAGTACATTTAACAGAGAACTCATGCTCGCCGGTCTACCGCGTCCAGCGCATGTGCCCTGGGTGGAGAGTTTCCAGCGACAGTCATGGCAGCCTCCACGAAGCAGTGCAGCGGCACCTCCCATGTCCGGCAAGTCTAACGACGGCCTCGGCACTGTCTCATGTCCGGCTGCGACGGGAGCTGTTTGGCATACTCTCTGAGCCACGATCTCAGACGGCATCGCCGACCCTGCAAACAAGAAAACACCCACACACACACATAAACACCATCGGGACATCAGGCCAGTCTCGTTTTCCCCTGTATGGATGCGTATTTAAGTTCATCTAGCTAAGATCAATCAACCTGTATGCTTGCTTAGCCTATTTACGTCTGTATACTTGTGCCACTCGCCGAAGCAATCGAGCTAGCAGCGGATGCTACTCGCCGGAACAGCTTGCAAGCAATCGAGCTAGCTGCAGACCGTATGTCTGGATCGGGCGGACGCATGTATCTAGGCACTCACGTTTTTGTACCTCCTGGAGCAGCTTGGCATGGAGAGTGCACCAGACATGACCATGGAGGCTGTGGCCTACGCCCGGTGGATGACGCCACTCTCTCCTTTGCCATTGACCAGCTGCACCGGCAAGGAGAGCACCAGGTTAGATGCCGTTGTACGGCGAGAAGTGCTCTTCTCTTGAACACGGCGCAACCGGCACCGCCCACGCGGAAGACTTGGCCTCTTCGATGAGTCATGCATCCGACCGGCCGAGCATGTCACCATGTAGCTAAGGGCATCTCCAGTCGACCCCACCAGAGCCCCCAAGCGGCTTTTTTAGCGCCGGCGGAGCTAAAAACGCCGTTTTTGCACCAGCCGGCCCCCATAAGCCCAAATAGCGCCGTTTATTTCGTGCCGCCGCACATAGGCGAAACCTAGCCCGCTGGGTTCATCTTGGGGCGAAAAGGCTGGACAGCCCACGCGGGCCAGCGCTGTCAGCGACGCGTGGGAAAACCGCGGGAACAGAACCCCCGTCCGAGAGCTTCTTCTCGGTTCCCGCGTCGGTCAAAGGCTGCCGGAGTAATGGTGTGGCGGACGGCCAGTGCATGCGCCCAGTCAAATGCTGCCAGAGTAATGGCGTGAGCGGCAGCGATGGCACGCGGCGCAGTAAATGCCCCGCCAGGGCTACAAAAGGCCACTCGCCACTCGTCGTTCTCCCCATTCTCGACGTTCATCCCCTCGCCCTCACCGCACTCACTCTCATCGCTCTCGCCGCACTCCACCTAGACACCCCGAGACGATGCGTCGCCGGCTCCGTGCCTGCCGCAACTCGCCATTGTACTGCCGACCCGCGACCGCGACACGTGGCCACAGTGACGTCTACAGCGACAACGAGTTCCACTACGACGAGAACGAGCAGCCGGCGCAGGAGTAGGCGGATCCCGAGCAGCAACCGGCGCAGGAGGAGGCAGCGCCCGAGCAGCAGCCGGCGCAAGAGGAGGCGGCGCCCGAACAGCGGCAGCCAATCTGGCTCAAGCAAAACGCGGTGTGCCACTCGTTCGAAACATGGCACAACGAGGAGGCATTCCGCCGGGTCCGCGCTGGCCTCGAGGAGGCGGCGGCAGTGGCGGAGGCTGCCGCTGTTCGGGCATCCTTAGAGACCCACAGGAGGGAGGAGGCGGAGCGCCAGGTCTACCGGATGTTCACCACGAACGCGGCGTCGGATGAGCAGCAGGCCCTCGTCGCACGGTACGAGAGCGACCGGCACAAGGTTGTCCTGCAGAGCGAGAGGCGCAACCGCCATCCCTTCGAGCAGACGCAGTTGCACCGGATGCGGATGCAAGGCAGAGCGGAGCAGCGCTGGCTTGCTACGGTGGCGAACCCATCGCCAAGCGACCCACCGCCCTTCGCCGAGAACAACCACGAGGCTGACCCCTCCAACATGCCGACCTACGACGACTGCGAGGAGGACGACGAGGAAGAGGACGACGTCTAGGAGGAGGGCGACGACCAGGCCGGGCGATCGCGGCGAGCCTCGGCCTGCCATAGTTTCTTTAAGTTTTTTTTTAATGTTTTTAGTCAAATTATGATGTCTTTCTGTAAAAATATCGTCGAATCTATGAATTTGCCCTATTTCAACGAGTTCGCCGTTTTTGAATTAGTTTGGACCGAGACTTGAGCTGGGGGGCGACTGGGAACCGTGCCCCCAGGTTCCAGATTAGCGCCGTTTGGCGCCGCGGTGACACCAAAACAGCGGCGTTTTGGGCCCTGTGGGGCGACATGGCTGGAGATGCCCTAAGAAACGCATACCTCATCCGATGTCCGAATTTTGACCCGTTTCGCGAACTTACTCATGGTCAATGCTCCAAGGTGGTCCAACCTCGCCACGTCAGCACAGTTTAGCCTCGCAGACAGCCCGAGTGACCAGTTTACTCATAAATGTATCCAAAGTGACCAGGCGTCTCTCACTCGGTAGTTGAGTGGAAGTGGTTGAGCTAAAGAATAAGTGTTTATTGGCTAAATGGTTGTTTAAGATACTTAATGAGGAGGGTATTTGGCAGGAATTGCTACATAATAAATACTTACATAGCAAATCTTTAGCTCACGTTGAAGCACAACCTACTGATTCTCCTTTTTGGAAGGGTCTAATGAGAGTTAAGAGGGATTTCTTTAGTAGAGGTTCCTTTAAAATTGGAAATGATGAAACAACTAGATTTTGGGAGGACATTTGGCTTGGCCAAACCCCCCTATCTGATCAATATCCTCTTTTATATAATATTGTGCACTCTAAAAATGTATCGGTTGCGGATGTGTTTGAGAATGCCCCACCGATTAATATTTTCTTTCGTAGGAATTTAGTAGGCATTACTTGGGATATGTGGTCACATTTATGCTTGCGTCTGATGAATGTTTCCCTTAATTCTGATCCTGATAGGTTTCATTGGAAACTGACTCAGAATGGGAGCTTTTCTGTTAAAACTATGTACGAGGACATGATGAATGGACATACTATCTTTCTCAAAACATATTTGTGGAAATTAAAATTACCTCTAAAGATCAAAATCTTCATGTGGTTTTTGGATAAGAAGGTGATTCTGACAAAAGATAATTTAGCTAGAAAAGGGTGGAAAGGTGACATGCTTTGTTCCTTTTGTGGGAACAAGGACACAGTAGATCATCTTTTTATTTCTTACCCTTTGGCTAAACTCATTTGGCGAGTGGTTTTTTGTACTTTCAATATTCCTCCTCCCTCCAACTTGACTAATATGTTTGGGAACTGGCTTAATGGGATTGATGTTAAAACTAAAAGAAGGATTAGGATTGGTGTCTCGGCCATTTGTTGGGCCATCTGGTTATGCAGAAGTAATGTTGTTTTTAACAGGAAGAACTATTTTCATGTCTTACAGGTTATTTACTCAGCAGCACATTGGATTCAGCTATGGGCTTTCTTACTCCCTTCAGATCAGAGGAAGCTTATGGTGGATGGCTGCACTCGTCTCTTTACGGTGGCACATGATTTTTTCTAGATCCCATCATACGTGGCAGCATCATAATAGGATTTCGTAGTTCCTTTTGATTCTGCTGTTTCGTTATAAGAAGATTATCCTGTTTTTTAAGGGTTAAACTTTTGTAAACGTTTGGATACGCTGGATATTAATAAGTAATAAAGGCTGTGTGCATCACTCGATGCAGAGGCCGGGATTATCCCCATTTCTAAAAAAAACTCGGTAGTTGAGTGACTAAGGTGCTCATCTTGTTACGGTTCACGACTAACTATGCGATTATCTCTACTCGTAATAAGAAGAGAGAGTACGCTCCCACCCCAACCCCGTCCTGGAGTACCTTCAGCGCTCCTGCGTTCGCTCTCGGTTGTGCAGGTTGGAGGTGGAGAAACCACATCGCTTTGGGTCAACCGTTGGACTCCACTCGTCGCGCTCTCGCATGCGCTTCCTGCCACGTCCTCATACTGCCTGGATACGCAGGGCACCGTGGCGGATGCTCGGCCTGCAGCCCTTACCCACCGTGACCACCACGCGAGCGGAACTGGAAGGTTTTTAATGAGGCGGCTTGCTGGCCTAATATAATGAGGTTTAAAATTCAAAAAAAGAAAGCTCCGCGTATACATTCCTCGGTCTCCACGACCTCAACTGGGCCAACTTTGCTCCGGTAAAGGTCAAGGTGTTCATTTGGATCCTCCGTCACCGCCGTACACACGTACGCGCGTCCCTGCCGCATGGGTGTGCTAGGTTCATCTGGCTGCCCATTCTGTCCCGGCGGTCGTTGAGGACGCACCACATGTTCGTCTCGTGCCCGCGGCTATAGCAGGTGTGTAGACATGCCAGAGAGATCGAGCCCCGGCGACTCCATGCTTTCAGTGCCTCGGACGCTCCGGCTCGTCGACTCCTTCTCTGCGGCGCAGTTGAGGTGGCCGCTCCCGGTCCTTCCGCGTGACCGGTGCGGCCCTCCTCCTTTGGATCAGCTTGAAGACGCGAAATTGCATTGTGTTTGCCAGGGTAAACACGACCGACCTTGACTTCTTCGCTGCTGTTCGCCGGCACCTCTCGTTGTGGATTATCGACAAATTGTAGAGTGGCTTGCGCCCCTCCCTGCTGACCGCCCACATGGACCTCTGCTCGTCTCTGTACCACATCTCGCCCCTTTTTGTCCTCCTCTGCATTGTTAAAAAGTAAAGGTAATTAGAAGAGGACATAATAAGGAAGGGAACAAATCCTGGAGTCTAACAATCCCTTCAAATAATTTGGAGGGATCGCTTGTAGGAAATCAATTTGTGTAGTTCGTCTAGAACATATATCTATTAACACTGCCGGTATAATGTATGGCAAGGCAAGTCATTATCCTCAATAAGATCTAGTCCTATATCAAATAAGCAAACCATAATTGCTTATTTTAGAACTAATATGGAGTGGCGATCCAACCTAGGATAGTGCATGAATGTGTTGCACTGTGAAGGAGTGTATCTATGCCCTTAGAGAGTGTGTGCAGTGTGGTGTTTTCACCTATAACTAACATAATCTTTCCACGCTAGAGGTATGTCTAAACACTGGAGGGGTGAGTCTAGCTAAGTTTTCTTAGACGGTGCTAGACATGTCTAAGATATCAAATGTCATATGGACCCACCCGTCGGTATATGGTAGGCGTTTTTTATTGTACTTTTTATTATGTTTGATGAGACCCATATGTGTGGTAAACGCCGAAGTATATTACATTTTTTAGACTTGAGTCTAACAAATTTCTTAGGGCAAGTCTAGCCATTCTCACATTGTACACACTCTTAGACATGTGCCGATGCACTGTTTCTAAAAACGTTATCATATGAGTAATTTTTTTAAGAACTAGTAGAATGCATTGTATGTTATAAGTTGTATCTAAATTTAGTAGTTTTGTATAGATGTATTTTTTTAACGGAAAAATCCAGCCTTTGCATCTAATCGATGCACACGGCTTTTACATTAAAGCATCAAATAGTATTCAAAGTAGCAGCACGATGGATCAATACAGTTCACGGATCGCTGAGTGTGGCTACATGAATCAGCCACAAAAATAAAGATGAAAATGCAATACTACACATTCGTCAAACGTCTAGTGTGAAACCAGCCACCATTGTTGAAGATAGGCTGCACGACCGTCATCAACCGAGTGCAACCAGACTCCAAACGTCCCCGCTGGTCTTTTGGGAGAAGATGAGACCACATGTTTATCCAATATGTGGCTTGATGAACAAGCTGCAAAAAATTCCTAGCTCTCGAATTGTTAAAAATAACATCGTTTCTGCAATTCCAAATTGCCCAAGAAAGGTTCAAACGCCAATACGAATGGAAGCTTTAGTAAACTTGTCAATCCTATCTAGCCAATGAACAAACATATTAGGAACACTATTCAGGGGGACTAATACTAAAAGTGAAATGAGTAAGTCGCCATGTCTTCTTTGCAAAATCACAACTGATAAAAACATGTTGAACGGTTTCATCTGTATCACAAAACACACATTTTTTCTGCCTACCCATGTACGCTAGGACAAATTATCTTTAGTTAAAAGTTATTTTATACGAAGGAACCACATGAAATTTTTAATATTTAGCGGTACCTTCAGGTTCCAAAGATATTTGCGAAGGAACCGAACACTTCCATCCATCAACCGCCCATACAATGATTTAACCGAAAACACACCCGATGGTGTTAGTTTCCAAGAAAAAAGAATCAGGAGAATCGGATAGAGAGACTGCCATGAGTCTCTCTGCCAAGTTTAACGAAGCCTCCCATTTTCTCCCACTAAAGGGCGTCTAAAGTGAATGTTTTGATGGGTGTCTCCAAGAACATGATAAACTAAGACATTTTCCTGTCTAACAATATTAAACAGAATTGAATACGACAATGAAAGAGGAGTGTTCCCTGATCATGGATCTTCCAAAATCTAGACCCTTGCGCATCCCCAAGAGAGAAAGAAACGTTTTCGAAGAAAATCCCTTTAACCCCACAATCCCTTTTCAAAAAGCCGAGTCTATGGGTTTTGCAACAATCTGAGAAAGAGTCTTATCCTTAATATATTTATTATGCAGCAACTCATGGCACACCCCATTCTCAGTTAATAGTTTAAACAACCACTTACTAAGAAGATATTTATTCTTGATATCAAGGACCTCAATACCAAGCCACCCCCCCCTCCCCCGATCTTTAGGTCGATGAGAATAAAGAATATACTTCTTAGCTATAATTGGGCTATGAGATATTTTTGCTTATATCCACGTGTGCAAAGCTTGCATCTTAGCTAAAATACAACTTCACACTCTCTCTTCATTAAATACTATGCCACGCAAGCAAATATTCTCTGAAATCGTGCTAAGAACCTTACATTAGCACTAACGTTATATATCGCCTCGACTGCTATCCTGGCTAACTCGTCTTAGGATGTGTTCTGCATGTGCGAATCTAACAGTATCAAGTATAGAAGAAAATTTAAGAGTCCAGATTGTAACCACCCAAATAATTTTCTTCATTTCACATCTATAAATCATTGCCAGGATAACTATCGTGCAACATTTTTCATAGCGTACTCCTTGAAATTGTTTCGCACGATTTATCCTATCGCAAAATCAAGATCTAACAACTTAATTCATTTTGATGATGTGAATTAACATGGAGACACTAATGATGCCTCCAATTAGTAAATATAAGATTTAGGATGTTCTGCCCCTTATTTTTTAAATAAGGACGTTATATTCCTTGTACTGGTGCCTTGTGGAGATAGAAAGAGATGGTGCGATGGATAATCTGGTTACCGGTCTGCGAATGCAGGGATGCTCGATCATAGCAGACAAGAGTGTAAGTACAACGCCACCAGCGGCCGTCTGTCGGCTCGTCCTAATTGCTAGCAGATAAGAAAGTTTGACTGTTGTGCCATTAGAGCATTGCGTTGTTGTAGATCTTGTGTGTATTTGATATCTTCTTGATATTAATACATACTCTTTATAAAAAAAAAGTTAATCATCACCTACTATTCACAGCTCACATTATGTACCATATTATTGTATCCACGTTGAGGTGGATATAAGAGTTTCCAATAGGCCTATATACCGTAGTGGCCAAACGTAATCAAGTTAGTGCATATATAGATGACATCTTCTTGAGTTATTTAGACATAAATACTATACTTATTCAATTTTATGAAAAGAAGCACTCTAGAAAGATCTTACGACATATTTATATATTCCTATGTAAATGCATGATACCTCCCGGAAATTGTTGTTCTCATAAGATCCAATCAAATTCAATGGTTTTATTTGTCTTGATTTAATATAATATATTATCTTTCTACTTTCACGATTGTTCATTTAGATTTAATGAAATAATTGTTATGTTATTCCCGCAGCAACTCGCGGAGTATCCACTAGTAAGGGTAAATGCTCGGGCCAACATTCAATTTATATGCTATATGTTTCTATTAATATGCTTATCGAATCATGCACTCAGAACCTCTATTAAGATATATCTTAGCCATTTTCTTTAAATCTCTCTACCACAAATATGTATATATTCTATTATTTATAGATTTACCTAGAATTTACTGATGGATAAAACTATGCTACAAAATATAATTTATACCTAGCGTAAACAAAATATAATTTAAATTATATATTTTACGAATGTATAAAAATAATTCTACATTATTGAAAAAAAATTATGTGGTTTAAAATGCCGAAAACTAATATAGAACTATACCCCTCAAGAGTGTAGAATGCTAAAAACAAGTATTAAAGTTCAATATAAGTATTTGCTCTTGTTCCAATCTTTCTTGGGACCGGTCCAGCCTACTAAAACCGCTAGAATGATGGGTATGGAGACACTGAGGTGGGGATAGCCCAGTGGGGATATAGAGAATCCGGTGGGGATCAAGTGGGATTGGTCTTTCAACGACAAGGACATGCGAACCTGATGCAAGGGGGAAAGCGAGTTGGGGAGTGGGACTGGGTTGTAAGTGGGGGTGAAGAAAGCACACGATATGTGTTTGATCGTGTACTCTCTTCTTCCCCGACATCACACGCCTATCCTCCTTCGCTACGCGCACCCACAAACCCTCACCTAATCCACATCGGGAGGCAACCTCCCGCGACGAGATCCGTTCCATGGTAAAGGAGGTCGTGGACGCAGAGATGAAGGACATCATCAGTGTGTGCTTTGATTACTATGAGAGCCTATCAATGAAGTTTTAGCATGGCAGGCCAGGATGTGAAAGAAATGCCTTTATGTGCTTGGAAATACATTGTTAATTTGGACCGAAATCTTGTGATATATATATATATATATATATATATATATATATATATATATATATATATATATATTAATTTACCTATATAGGAAGCTCAAATGGGGCACCATGGTGCCCGGGCAACGGTATGAAATACTATACATTTTAGGTATGTAGACACCATGGATATCTCGGATATTTATACTTTGTCTATGTAGTACGTATATTTAATCGTAGGTATGCACATAGTGGAGTATACATACCTAAAAAGTATACATATATATGTAGGTACATATACGTAATTGTCAGGTACGCGTACACTAGGGTATATGTATTGTAGGTATGTAAGGTACGTAGATACCTTAGGTATGTATACCCTAGGGTATATATACGTCGTACATACCCAACATACAGGTATCCGAGGTATCAATGGTATATACATGTACAAATTGAACAGTATTCCGTACAGGTGCCCAGGCACCAGGAGGGAAAACACTAATTGATATTGTTAGTCTATAAGTGATCGTGTTCGCAACATTTTGTGTCCATAAATAACTCGTTGTTTAACTTGATATTCATTATTGTAGCATTCTTTGAGAGGAATATTTGCGAGCTATTGTTCTGGATGTGAAAACTATAGATGAAATCATTTCATCAACTATGAAATTGAAGACTTATACCTCCAATTAATGGGAGCGCACTTTTAGTTTTGTAATTTGCCATGTCTTTTAATAGGCATGTGTTCATCTGATTGTAATGCAATGATTTTTTTTACCCTTCCTTTTAGCTTTAAGAAAAACAAAATAGTTAATAATTGTACTAACATGTGGTATGTAATGAGATTGAGAGATGTAGATGGTAAGTACTGGCAGGGAGTATAGGTCATGGTACATGCAGAGGCTGTTTCTACTTGCAACTCATGGATATCTAAATGAATTCAATGCGAATGAGGCATTGACTATATTAATGTCATTTACTTGAACCTTCTTCACATTATTTTAACTGTATGTTTGTATTTTAGTATCTTCATATCCATATAACTTAACTTATCCACGTAACATAGTTTCTTAATGGCTAAATTAATTTACCAATTTTTTGTGTTTGATATATATATCCAGTATTCCAGTAAAAACGGGCGACTTATGATCCTTCCAATGCAAAATGTTATTCTAAATTATTATAAATTATAGATTATAAACTTAATTACTAATTGATGTGTGTAAAACATACACATCTTTACCCATGTTTAAACCGTATCTTTTTTGTCAAAATTATGAGATATTGAGTCTGCATCTGCCACTAACCATTAATGTGCCAATCATTTTGCAAATTCTATTTTGATTATGTTACCTAGAGTTTTGGACAAGGAAGTCGCGAATATGTAGCCTATAATGAAGGAATAAAGCATTTGGGAAATCGCCAAGTCAAGATGTTGTCACTAGGACATTTAACGAGCACGGGTAAGGTGAAGTGCGACCATACAAGCCACCTATCAAGCGCCGTTGGGACCGTCAAATCAAAACGACCAAAAGTCATCAAAGGGCGAGGAGCTAATTCACGAAGGAAAGCCCTCGGAAACCTAATTTCTCCCGCTGCCAATATAAAGAGGAGAAGGAACAACCAACAACAAAGCCAAAATCATTCATCACCTCTATGAAGTGTTTCCGCCATCACCACTCCATCCACATCTCCATATCCATCTCCATATCCATCTCCATATCCATACTACTTTGTAATCTATATCTAATCGCGATTGGAAACATTGTAAAAACTCTCAATATTTCATATACAAGTATTTTTAATACAATTTTTCCCACTTACGATATGATAACGACGTGTGTGTAGTCCACTCCAGCTAAGGGATGAGGCATAACCTTGCAGCTATGTGCACCATTTTATTCATGGGATATTAATTTAATGAGTCTGATATGTATATGTGTATGATTTTGTGTCAATGCCTGACCACGAAGAGTGATCAAAGTACATCTATGAGGATAGAAGATGTGAAGGCTAGTGGTGAAACTCTGTGAGAGGGGGAGAAGTACAAAGACAACTGATACGTTGCAAACGTATCTATAATTTTTTATGCTCCATGCTTGTTTTATATCGAATACCTTTTGTTTTCCACATGTTTTCTTTCGTTTTTTTGGATGTTTTTACAAACTAACCTATTAACAAGATGCCCCAGGACAGTTGTTGTTTTCCGATGTTTTTCTATCTCAGAAAATTTCTTAAAAGAAATATTCTCGGAAAGGGCTGAAAATCCACGTAGATCAATTTTTACCTAGAACGAAGACAGAGTCCAAACGAGAGACGGAGGGGAGCCAGGAGGGCACCAAGAGGGCACCAGGCGCGGACTCCCCTTGACCGCGCATAGTGGGTCCCTCGTAGCCCTGGCTACTGCCTCACGCCCCTCTTTGCCTATAAATTGCCTTTTACCCTAAAAATGTCGGGGACGGAGTTATTTTCCATGAAACATACAGAGAGGTGCCGACACCTCAAAAGTCCAATCTAGTACTTATGGGGTCTTTCTCTGGCACCCTGGTGGAGAGGGGGGGTCATCAGCGGAGGCCTCTACATCGCCATGATTGCCTCCGGACATATGTGTGAGCGGTTCATCTTGGGATTACGGGTCCATAGCATTAGCTAGATTGTTGTTCTCTCCCCTATGCCTCCATGTTTAGAGTCTCATGAGATGCCTCACATGATGGAGACCACCATTATATAATTGTGCATGTTGTGTTTGCGGGGATCCGATGAACCATGAGATTATGATTATTTGGTTCATGTCAATCTGAGATGCTTGACTTATACTATTTGTAAAGAGTTTTAATCTTTTCTTGCAATGTTCTCCGGTGTTTATGATTACCTTAGCCACATAGTTGTTTTCACCTCCAAGAGAGGGTTTATATGCTAGATAGTGGGTTCATGCCTCCTTGTTGCCTGCGCTCGAGTCACAGAAATGTGCGGGGGGCGGTTGTGTTGTTGCCACTAGGGAGAAAATAGCAATGCTCTTGTCTACGGATGAGAACCACTGCTTACATTACATATTGTTCTTAATGCATTTTTGTGTTTCACACATAGCAATCACTTTATTGCTGCAACTTAATACCAAGGGATTTGCTGGATAACTTTCTTGAGGTGGACTTTTAGATATGTATGCATGATGGATAGCAGTCCATGTACGTTGATGTAATGCCTACATTGTTAAAACCCGTGAACTTTGTGTCGTCATAATAGTATTGTTATATGTTTATGATTTGTCAATTGCCCAACTATAATTTGGTCATCCAACATGTTTGTTTGAGAGACACCACTAGTGAACCTATGGCCCCTGGTCCTATTTTCCTCATATTGCAAACCTTCTTTTAAGAACTTTCATAATTGTTTCCTCGCTGTTCCATTTTTATTTTTATTGTTTGCAAAGACTCTATACGTTTAATTCTCCTGTTTTCAGCAAGACCGGAAGATTGACAACTTTCTGGAAAGTTGGGGCAAGAGAGACTTTGTGCTTGTGTGCAGTTTCCATGCTCCCGTCAACTACACGCCAACACACTTCTTCTGGCGCCGTTGATAAAGAAACCTTATTTAAGATTACGAAGTCCTACTAGTTCAATAACCCTGGTTCCATACTAGGGGAAACTTACTGTAGACTACATCATACCTTTCGCTTGGGTCTCCCAATGAGCGTGTGATCACGTCAGCATCAAGTAATTTTTCTGGTGCCGTTGCCGGGGACTTCTACCTGTCTGCAAGCGGAGTATCACACTTCCACTCTCTTTCTTTTGTTTTGTTCTTTCTTAATTTACTTTTTTTAGTATTGTTTTCTCTTTATCAAAAACCCCAAAAAAATTAGTTCTCTAGTTTTTAGTCTTTTATTTGTGTTGTTAGTTTATTTTGTTAGTGTCTAGTTCTACTCCTTTTTTATATCTCCTGAGTCTGAGGTACTCACCTTCAAACAAAGAGTGGGGAAAGTATAAAAGATGCTTCGTATAGAATTAATGATGCTCAAAATAGACCCACTAAAAAACAAGCCACCACTGTTCTTCCTAGAAATTTGTATGTTGGTGTCACCAATTGGTATAGGTATATACTGAACACTTTAATGGGTGGAAACTTTTAGGAGCACACACTTTGGAAGCTCTTAATTTTATTGAAATCCTACTGGGAAATCCTCTTGTTGATGAGATTAAAATTGATATCACTATGAAACATGTGCTAAATAGGTTGGATTCTATTGAGGAGAATATAATTAATATTCAGAAACAAAATGAGCTAGAAAAGAAATTAATGGAGCATGTTTACAAACTAGATGGTGATATAAAGAGTATTTATAAAAGGGTGAAAGTCCTTGAAATTACAAAAGCTAATGAAAATCAGCCATCTAGAATAGACAAAGTTGAAGAAGTTATAGAAACTTTGGGGTATACCTTGTCCTCTATTAAGACTAAAAATGTAGAAACTATAGTGGGAAAGAATCCTAAATTCATATATGTCCCAAATAATCTCCCACCAAAAAGTAATTTATCTAAAGAAGGGGGGTTTCTAAAACTGTAGAGGAGGAATCTAGTGTGAGCAAAGATAAAAGCATTATTCTTGATTCACCTAGTGTTTTAAACAAACTTATGTCAGAGAACTCTCTGAGAAAAACTAGCTAAACTATTGAAGAAATTTTGATGACCTTGATGATGGACATGTTTATAATACTTGATTTGTTATTCATGCCTACCTAAAAAGTGTTAAAGGAAAGCGCTTGTGGGAGACAACCCACTTTTGTTTTCCTTCGTTGTCCTTCTATTTTATTTTGTTCCTTTTATGTTTTGGAAGTGTTTACCTCTATAAAACCGCTCCTTATACTTTTAATTTCGTTTTTGTGCCAAGACTAACCTCTAATTGAGAGATAGTGCGATTTGGGGAAGATGTTGTTCCCAAACAGATTTTTGGGTTGTTACCAAAAAAAATCATATCTCTCAGCAGAATGTCAGGTTTCTTTGAAAATATAGACACATACCCCAGGTTGTTATCTAACTTTCCTTAGTTTCCCACTTTTTGATTTTAGCAATAGAGTATTTTCAAAAAAAAAATCATCTTACCAACTGTTCTGTTTTGACAGATTTTCCCAGTATTTGCATTTGCGTCTTAATCTCTTACTTTTTGTGTTGTTTTGAGGGAAATAGATTTAAAAGAAGTCGTGAAAGTATCTTATGTTTTAATTGGAGTGTAATACTTGTGTTGAAACTGAACCAAGTGGATTTATTATTTTGATTACACTAACATTGCTAAGGAAGATCGTGAGAAGTTTTAGGTGGAGGAAGTTTTCAAGTGTAGGGAGAGAAGTATTATGTGATGAGATGAAGGATGGAAACAATCTCAATCTTGGGGATGCCATGTAATTCCAATACATATCCAAGAAGTACAAGCTTCAAACATTGGGGATGCCCAAGGCATCCTCTTCTTCAACAAAAAATATATGAGGTTTCTTTCAAAACACAATATTTGTGTTACTTCACATAATATATGTTATTCTTGGAGCGTCATTTTATTTTTATTTAAGTTTTTTTCTTTGTTGTAGCTTTTGGTTGAATCCTATCACTTCCATTTTGGGAGAGACACACTTCATTTTCATTGCCTAGAACACTTTAGTTTTCACTCTTATTGTTCTGTGAGTGTTCAGTTTTTGCTAGTACTATGTTTAGCTCTTGTTTTTCACTCAAATTTTATTTAGAGCTTGTTGGTTTTCTTAAGTTATTTTTTATTAGCTCTCTGGTCTTTGATGTTTTTTATTTGAGAGTTTGTTCGAATAATTTGATTGGTGGTGGAGAAGAGTAGATTGTTTCATACTAATAGTGGTGCAATAGGAAGTTGTTTTAACGGTGGCATAGGCTTTGGCATGTTGATGCATGTAAAATGCATACATGAACTTTGCATTGTATTACTTATATTTCAATCATATTTGCATAATATAAGGGTTATATCATTCTTTTATATTGATTTTTGGAATATTTCAGGGTTTCCCTTTTTTTCTTGAATCAACCCTGCACTGGCAGAAAACCCTATTTTCTATATTTTGATGTTTCAGGGACCCAAACGACGTCCAAATCAACTAATATTTTGCGGGGATTATTTTTTTGGAAGGAACATAGCATAGGATCCAAGGAAGCGCATGAAAGAAAGTCCGAGGACGATTTTGGGGAGTCCAAGGCCGCGTGAGTGCAGCTCTCTCCCCCCTCGTTGCTCCGATGATGTCCGTTTTCATCTATGTGCCTTCTTCTTGACCTAAAAACGGCTATAAAAATAGTCCCCCGACAGCTTTCGGAAGGAAGTGCTGCAGAAACACAAAACAATGAAACAAAAGACTTGGAGATGCAGATTGGATGGGGGAAACTCCGGCGGGGCGCTGCCGGGGTGGTCTCGATCTTCTCCAACCTGTCCACCGTCGTCACCATGATGAAGGGGGAGTAGTCCACCCCCTGGACTTTGGGTTTGTGGTGATAACTTGATCTAATCTCTCTATGTATGATCATTGTTGAAGTCCATATTATATGCCTTGCATGAGTATGGATCTATCTATGTAATTCCTATGGTGGATATTGTGGTATGAGATGATATTTGTTATGCATTTACCGTTGTGTTGGATCTTTTGTGACTTATCATATTTTGGAGATATTCTATGATGCATGTGATGGTTTTATTTATGCATAATTCCTTGTTTATCTATATCATGAGGAGACTGACACCAGCAAGTGTAGATAGATGAGAGAGATGTGGTCATGCACACGAAATATGAATCATTGCACTAGTGTTTCAAATATTGTCCATTAAGAAGTATGATGTATGTGGGTACGGTATGGACTATGTGACATAGGCATAGGTATTGCGAGACACAGAACCGCCCATCATCCTTTATCTGGAGGTGAAAAGGAAGAAGTATGATGTGGGAGTGAAAGCAAACCACACTAGCCTTACGAGGGTGACCAAGCAACACAGATGATTATTTCTTTCAAATATGTGTTTTAGGACATATAGCCGTCATATAATTTTACCATTAAATCATTACAACTATGTGTACTTTTTATCTATAAGATGATAATCTCCATAGATGGGAGAGAGAGGATTGAGTGAACCCATGAACCCATGTCCATTGTTTCTATAAGACAAAACCTTTGTCTTGTCCTCTTGCATTGAAGAGGATTGGGACACTTTTACATTCTTGTTTTGTTACATTAAACTTCCATCCATCAAATAAACCATCTTTTCTTTAAACTTGTTTAGTGCATAATCAACTAAAACTTGTGACACTTTAGTTGTAGGGAATAGAGAACTTTTCCTTCCTGCTCATCTGGATCGATATCCTACTTCCACATTGAGAGGTACTATAGAAACCCCCTACTCATGGGGGTTATCACATGTCATGTTAGTTTTTATTTTAATTGTGTGCGTAGTTATTTATGATGTATCATGACTAGTCTCAAATAGCTGAGAGTGCTTAATGTGCCCTTGAATTTAATCATGTGTTGTTCTCTCATATTGAAGCATGATATTGTGTATTTCTCCATTGAATGCTTTATCTGGATTGACTTGGTGCATGCTCACACCATGTTATGACTACAAAAAAAGTCACGTCTAGCATTGATGATCATTTGGTTTTTGTTTTGTAATATCACTTCATGCTTTGATTAGTGATGTTTTGTCCCTATGCATGATTATGGCCGTTATTGCTCTCTTAGTTGGTCGCTCCTAGTCTTTTGGTAGCCTACACCTGTACTGAGTATGAGCTCTACTGGTGCATACAACTCGCAAAAACCAAAGTATGCCAAATGTTTCCACCATATCTACCTATATTTGGTATTTAACCGCCACTCCAAGTAAATTTATCGTGTGCTACCTTTAAACCTTCGAAATTATAACATGTTTTTTGTTCCTGTTTTACCTCATGAGGAACTAGTTTAAACTTAACTATGGTTTGTGTCAAGCAAAGTTCTTCTTCCTTATTTCACCCGATGAGTATGGAATCTATTCTCATCTAAATTTGAGAGAGTTGGTGCCAACTAATATAATAAAAAGGCACTTCCCCATGGTTTGATGAAACTGGTGGTTACCCGTGAACACGAATAGCCTGGGTTCGTGAAAGATATGTGGGGGGAGTGCAAAATGAATAAAACAACAGAAAAAGCTCTCAAAAGGCTAAAAACTTTGCTTGACATTGATTATGATAAGTTTTTCAGTACCATTCGTTGACATAGACATACACCTCTCTCAAAATTGTTTTCAATATCTTTGTTTTATCAAATAAAAAGCGCTAGAACATGAGTAATCCCTTCTTCCCTCTACGAAGGGTCTTTCTTTTACTTTTATGTTGAGTCTTCATCTTCTTACTTTATGCACCAGCTAAGAGAGCATAGTTCTCATTCTGAGTATAATGTACATAGTCCCAAAATTTATTAGCGGTTTATTCATGGTTCTGGTATTGCTTGCTCTCAAATTATTTGTATCTACTATCTAGTCACCATTTAAACTTTGAAGGTGTCCATGCATTTACGTTTTGCTACCACATGAAGGACTAGCTGGATACCACTTTATTATATTTTTCTTTATTATTAAAACAAATGTATCACTTTCAATGTTTCATTATTCATTTTCATTTGTTTGTGTTTCTTTCCATGTGCAACAGGGTTGCTAAGTTTACATTAGTTGAAATAATATTTATCATGCGTTTATTAAAGTACTTTGATCTCAGCTTGCAATGCTTTTACATAACGTTGATCAAGATTTGTCTTCGCTTCATGTCACCTCAAAAATTATTTTGTTATCACTTACCTACTCGAGACCGAGCAAGAGTTAAGCTTGGGGATGTTGATACGTTGCAAACGTATCTATAATTTTTGATGCTCTATGTTTGTCCTCTACTCAATACCTTTTGTTTTCCACATGTTTTCTTTCATTTTCCCGATTTCTTCACATACTAACTTATTAACAAGATGCCCCAAGCCAGTTATTGTTTTCTGCTGTTTTTTTCTATTTCAAAAAAGTTTTTAAGGAAATATTCTCAGAAAGGGCTGAAAATTCACGGAGATCAATTTTTACCCGGATCAATACGGGGTCCAAAGGAGAGATGGAGGTGAGCCAGTGGGGACCAAGAGGGCACCAGGCGCGGCCTCCTCTTTGGCCTCGCCCAGTGGGCACCCACTGCCTCACGTCCCCTCTTCGCCTATAAATTGCCTTATACCCTAAAAACGTTGGGGACAGAGTTATTTTCCATGAAACATACATAGAGGAGACGTCACCTTGAAATTCCAATCTAGAGGGGATCATCACTAGAGGCCTCTACATCACCATGATCGCCTCCGAACAGATGCGTGAGTAGTTCATCTTGGGACTACGGGTCCATAACAGTAGCTAGATGGTTTTTCTCTCCCCTATTGCCTCCGAACAGATCTCTGTTATGTAATTGTGCATGTTATGTTTGCTGAGATCCGATGAACCATGAGATTATGATTATTTTGTTCATGTCAATCTGAGATGCTTCAGTTATATTTGTAGAGAGTTTTAATCTTGCCTCTAATGCTCTCCGATGTTTGTGATTACCTTGTCCGCGTAGTTGTTTTCACCTCCAAGAGAGGGTTTATATGCTACATAGTGGCTTCATGCCTCCTTGTTGCCTGCGCTCGAGTGACAGAAACATGCGGGGGGGGGGGGGGGGGGGGGGATGTGTTGTTACCACTAGGGAGAAAACAATGGTGCTCTTGTCTATCTATGAGGAACACAACTTACATTATGTATTGATCTTAATGCATTCGTCTGTTGCACACATAGCAATCACTTCGTTGTTGAAACTTAATAGCAAGGGATTTGTTGGATAGCTTTCTTGAGGTGGAGTTTAAGATATGGATGCATGTTGGACAGACGTAATGCCTGCAATGTTAGAACATGTGAACTTTATCTCGTCATAATAGTATTGTTTACGTTCATGATTTATCAATTTTCCAGCTGTAATTTGTTCACCCAGCATGTTTGTTTTCTTTGGGGAGACATCACTAGTGAACCTATGGCCCCCGGTCCTATTTTCCTCATATTGGAAACCTTCTTTTAAGCATTTTCATAATTGTTTTCTCGCTGTTCCGTTTTTAATTTTATTGTTTTCCAAAACTCTATACGTTTAATTCTCCTGTTTTTAGCAAGACAGGAAGATTGACAACCTTTCGGAAAGTTGGGGAAAGAGAGAGTTTGTCACTACTGCATAAAGGCTTATAGCCTCCAGGTGGTTAGTGACAGGCAAAACTTGACCTGTCACAAGTAAGTATTACTAGCGACGGGCAAGGATAAGCCGGTCACTAGTAAAAAATACTAGCGACGGGCGTATAAAAGTGACTGTCACTAATATTCTATTAGGAGAGTGGCCGACTAGAAAACTTATTTAGTGACAGGCATCTATAAATGTCTGTCACCGGTAACGCTATCATTAGTGACAGAATCGTAATGTGCATGTCATTGGTATTTTTTATGGAGAATATCTGAAAGGGGGAATTTATTAGTGACCGGCATGTATAAAGGCCTGTCATTGGTGAAGGGACATTTTTTCAAACTTTTTTTAGAGGAACGACATGACTGTTATTAATCAACTGGAATAATGCTCACAAAAATATATTTATTATTTCGTCCGTGGTAAATATGTTTTCGTCCAACTGAAAATATGTTTCCTTTGCAACAACTTAAGGACCCAGGAATTTTGTTTATGTTTGTGCGTCGTTGTTTTCCTCCGTCAATCGCTAAAATAGAGATTGAAGCGGGTGCTCTCCCATGCTTGCTTGGAGAGGCGGCCGATGGGCATGGATGGTATGTTGGTGGCGGAAGGAGGAGGCACATACGCCGGTGCTTGGCGTGCATGCTTGCGGGGCATGAGCAAGGCGCGAAGAAATTGAGGGGAGGGCTGGCAGCGCACACTGCGATCGCGAGGGACGTGGCGTCGGCCTAGGGTTGCCTAAAATATTGGCGGGACTAGCTAAATTACTGGACTTGGCGATCCTAAAATAGTGGATCGATGAATCGAAAAAAATGTGCATCGATTGTTACTCAGGTTCTCTCCCGAGCCCTCCTGCCCACCCGCCGACGCCGCGCCTAAAGGCCTCCCCGCCGACGCCGCGCCGCAAGGCCTCCCGCCGCCTACGCCGCTGTTGCACGGCCCCAACGCTTCTTACACCGCCATTCCTCCTTGCCGCCTACGCGCCGTCACATGGGCGGTTGCTGGATGCCGCCGCCGTCGTCGGGATTGCTCCTCTGCCTCCATCGACTGAGGACTGCCGATCTGCAGCCATCCATGGTTTGTCCCCCTCTCCCCTCTATGCCATGTATCCGGGCAACTAGATCCTGCGATGCTAGTTCCTGTGATTAGAATGGGTGAAGGGGAGATAGTTCTACGTACCACGGAGACATCGTACTGCACCCTGCAGGTGCCTAAACAGAGTAGCACGATGAAGGAGACATCAGTGATCGGTCTGCACCATCTGGCTATTATACTGCTGCGTTGCTCCTGTATATCATGTTGCTTGGTTAATGTGCAATTAGCTTTTGACTTGATTAGAATCATCTCTGCGAGTTCCTTTTCTTATCTTGTCTGTATAGTCAGATTGATTTGGTCTTTGGTCGTCACTATATTTCGATATGTGCCTACCTTGATCAATTAGCTTAGTTTTTGCTGTTGTTCAACTTGAGTACGCCGGTACAGACGCGGTGTTCAGTTTTATTGGAAATACTAGGAGCACTTGATGCCCAGATCTCTTTGAATTAGTAGTGTTGCAACACACTTTTTTCAGCTCAATATGTGCCTACGTTGATCAATTAGCTTCATTTTTTTGCCGTTGTGATTTGTTAGTTCCTTGATCGACTGGGATGTGGCTACGGTCACTACTGGAAAATCGATTATCGCCGAGTCACATAGGCTTTGCCGAGTGCCAAATCACGGGCCACTCGGCATACTGCTCTGTACGCCGACACCTGCCCAAAAAACACTCGGCAACAACGAACACTCGGCGAACAGAGACTATGCCGAGTATGCCCTGCACGCGACACTCGGCGTAGAGTAAACACTCGGCGTAGAACGTTTGTGCCGAGTGTTCCGTGCAGAGCATACTCGGCGTAAAAATATACGACGGCGAATCAGATGCAAACACTCGGCAAAAACGACCCTCTCGGCACACATCCTTGACACGTGGCGAACCTTCCGTTTCGACCGTGATGGAACGGTGGCGGGGGTTCGCCGAGTGTTTTCGTAACGGCGACTCGGCAAACTAGGAATCTTTGCCGAGTGCCGTCGTACACCACTCGGCAAACTAGGCTCTGAAAATTTCGTGGCTTCGCGCCAACTCTTCCCGCGTGGTTTTTCGAATCTTTGCCGAGTGTCTAGGGTGGTACTCGGCAAACAAATGCTCCCTCGAAAGATTTTCACTTCGCGCCAACTCCTCCCGCGCAGTTTATAGCTTTGCCGAGTGTCTCGTGATATGACACTCGGCAAAGAAGTGAAACAAGCACACAATCCGTGTGCCTACCTTTGATCCACCGGCTCACAATCACCTGAAAGATCCAACGGCTCCGAAGACCTCGAAGAAAACACACGATCCGTGTGCTTCTTCTCACTATATAAACACATGCATCTAGCTCGTTAGCACATATCTACAACCCAGCACACTCTTCCATTTCTTCGCGCCAACTCTTCCATGTCTTCCACCGTACCCACTTTAACCTACTCGGAGGCGGAGGAGCTCTGCGCCTCAAACTACCCCTGCCCTCCCGGGTACGGCGTCCCCGCCGGGTGGATGCTGAGCGTCGGAGGCGTGCCGGTCCCTCCTGTCCCTCGAGGTCTGGCGCGCCGGGCGGCCATCACGAACCACTACTACTTCGAGCTGACACCGGAGCAGCGGACGTATCCCCAATGGAATCCCAACTACCGCGCAGGTTGGGACGTCTTCTTCTTCAATCGGCGTGAGAGGGCGCTCGCCAGGTACGAGGAAGAAGGCCCGCCTCCTTCGAACTTCAACGAGGCTGGTCGTCGGCTGTGGTGGCGCGGCCGGACTCTCCAGGGCGTCATGAACTACATAAGGAACGGCGATAACCCCCGCCTGCGCTACCCGCAGTCCAGGCGTGCTCCCCCATCTGACGACAGCGACGACGGCGGCGGCGACTTCGACGACTACGAGTACATGTATTATACGCCTAGGCAGGAGTATGACTAGACCTGAGCCAGAAGATGGCTGGGACAAATGGTTTGTCCATGTATCCTAGAATGTTTAGATCCACGTACTGTCGTGTATCCCGCTTCCTTCGAATTTCAATCTAGTCGTAAAATTCAAAAATAATCGTAGTGGTGTGTGTTCAAGTGTCATGTTAGTCCCAAGGACACCCTTGACACATGGCATGGCAAAACATTGGTTTAGGTGGGATCCCGACGCTCCGGGTCCCCTCTCCGGAGATACCCTAGCCCCGGTGTAGAAAAAGACGGAACCGGCGTCTAGCCCCCTCTGCGTGAGCCGGAAGTGGGTAGCAAAGTGGAACTATTTGGTTGGTTGTGTCATGGCGGGGGCGGCAGCGGCGACACGCGCGGCGCGACGATTGGCCGGCCAGGCTATAAAAATGGTGCCCGCCCCCTCCCCGTACGCACAGTCTCGACTCTCTCCTCGCCGTTCTTTCCCCACCCTCGAACCTCGCCGCAATGGAGAACCTCTGGGACGCGTGGCCCGAGAACGACGACGTCGAGCTGCCGCCAGCGCAGCAAGCGGCGCTGGAGCCGCATGTGGTGGCGCCGGAGCCGGTGGCGCCGGAGCAGCCACCCGAGTACGACGAGGCGCGAGAAGCGCGGCGAGCCGCCCGCCACTGGAGACGCGAGGTGAGGAGGCAGCCAGTGTGGCCCGAGCAGCACGCCGGGCTGCACTCGTTCGAGACCTCGCAGAACGAGGAAGCGTACCGCGAGGTGCGCGGCGTCCTCGAGCAGGCCGCGGCGGCGGCGGAGGCGGCCGCCGTTCGTGCCTCCCTGGAGACGCACCAGCGGGAGGAGGCGGCGCGAGCGGTGCGCCGCCAGATGGCCCAGCGCGCTGCCCTCTACGAGGCCGACCGGCAGGCTGCGCTGCAGAGTGAGCGGCGGCGCAACCGCCCGCCCTCCGAGCAGGCGCAACTGCACCGGCTGCGCCTGCAGGCCCGAGCGGAGCGGGCGGAGCAACGCCGTCTCGCCGCGGCGAGCCAGGACGAAGCCGGCCCCTCCAACCAGCACCGCCACGACGACGTCGCTGATGAAGACGACGATGCGTAGGCGTAGGGGCAGTCATCGAGTAGTTTAAATCTCCTATGTTTTTAGTTGAAATTTTTCGTACTAGCTTAAATTCGCGCCGAATATGTACGCACTTTCCGAATTTCAATAAAATTTCGCCTGTTTTCATTTTGCGTTTGTTTGGGCCGCTTAGTCCCAAGGGACACCCTTGACAATGGTAGGGCCCACCTACTTGCAAGATTCCCCCCGTTACGTCAGATCCGGAAGTTTCGGGGTGTGAGCAGTTTTGGAACCCGAGAGAGAGAATCCGACGTCGGTGAGGCCCCGGCACAGAGAGTGATGCTATCTTTGGCACACAACACCCATGATACAATCTAGCACACATGGCATGGCAAAACATTGGTTTAGGTGGGATCCCGACGCTCCGCGTCCCCTCTCCGGAGATACACTAGCCCCGGTGTAGAAAAAGACGGAACCGGCGTCTAGCCCCCTCTGCGTGAGCCGGAAGTGGGTAGCAAAGTGGAACTAGTTGCTTGGTTGTGTCATGTTAGTCCCAAGGGACACCCTTGACAATGGTAGGGCCCACCTACTTGCAAGATTCCCCCCGTTACGTCAGATCCGGGAGTTTCGGGGTGTGAGCAGTCCTGGAACCCGAGAGAGAGAATCCGACGTCGGTGAGGCCCCGGCACAGAGAGTGATGCTATCTTTGGCACACAACACCCATGATACAATCTAGCACACATGGCATGGCAAAACATTGGTTTAGGTGGGATCCCGACGCTCCGGGTCCCCTCTCCGGAGATACACTAGCCCCGGTGTAGAAAAAGACGGAACCGGCGTCGAGCCCCCTCTGCGTGAGCCGGAAGTGGGTAGCAAAGTGGAACTAGTTGCTTGGTTGTGTCATGTTAGTCCCAAGGAACACACTTGACAATGGTAGGGCCCACCTACATGCAAGATTCCCCCCGTTACGTCAGATCCGGGAGTTTCGGGGTGTGAGCAGTCCTGGAACCCGAGAGAGAGAATCCGACGTCGGTGAGGCCCCGGCACAGAGAGTGATGCTATCTTTGGAACACAACACCCATGATACAATCTAGAACACATGGCATGGCAAAACATTGGTTTAGGTGGGATCCCGACGCTCCGGGTCCCCTCTCCGGAGATACACTAGCCCCGGTGTAGAAAAAGACGGAACCGGCGTCTAGCCCCCTCTGCGTGAGCCGGAAGTGGGTAGCAAAGTGGAACTAGTTGCTTGGTTGTGTCATGTTAGTCCCAAGGGACACCCTTGACAATGGTAGGGCCCACCTACTTGCAAGATTCCCCCCGTTACGTCAGATCCGGGAGTTTCGGGGTGTGAGCAGTCCTGGAACCCGAGAGAGAGAATCCGACGTCGGTGAGGCCCCGGCACAGAGAGTGATGCTATCTTTGGCACACAACACACTTGATACAATCTAGCAAACATGGCATGGCAAAACATTGGTTTAGGTGGGATCCCGACGCTCCGGGTCCCCTCTCCGGAGATACACTAGCCCCGGTGTAGAAAAAGACGGAACCGGCGTCTAGCCCCCTCTGCGTGAGCCGGAAGTGGGTAGCAAAGTGGAACTAGTTGCTTGGTTGTGTCATGTTAATCCCAAGGAACACACTTGACAATGGTAGGGCCCACCTACATGCAAGATTCCCCCCGTTACGTCAGATCCGGGAGTTTCGGGGTGTGAGCAGTCCTGGAACCCGCGAGAGAGAATCCGACGTCGGTGAGGCCCCGGCACAGAGAGTGATGCTATCTTTGGCACACAACACCCATGATACAATCTAACACACATGGCATGGCAAAACATTGGTTTAGGTGGGATCCCGACGCTCCGGGTCCCCTCTCCGGAGATACACTAGCCCCGGTGTAGAAAAAGACGGAACCTGCGTCTAGCCCCCTCTGCGTGAGCCGGAAGTGGGTAGCAAAGTGGAACTAGTTGCTTGGTTGTGTCATGTTAGGCCCAAGGAACACACTTGACAATGGTAGGGCCCACCTACATGCAAGATTCCCCCCGTTACGTCAGATCCGGCAGTTTCGGGGTGTGAGCAGTCCTGGAACCCGCGAGAGAGAATCCGACGTCGGTGAGGCCCCGGCACAGAGAGTGATGCTATCTTTGGCACACAACACCCATGATACAATCTAGCACACATGGCATGGCAAAACATTGGTTTAGGTGGGATCCCGACGCTCCGGGTCCCCTCTCCGGAGATACACTAGCCCCGGTGTAGAAAAAGACGGAACCGACGTCTAGCCCCCTCTGCGTGAGCCGGAAGTGGGTAGCAAAGTGGAACTAGTTGCTTGGTTGTGTCATGTTAGTCCCAAGGGACACACTTGACAATGGTAGGGCCCACCTACTTGCAAGATTCCCCCCGTTACGTCAGATCCGGGAGTTTCGGGGTGTGAGCAGTCCTGGAACCCGCGAGAGAGAATCCGACGTCGGTGAGGCCCCGGCACAGAGAGTGATGGTATCTTTGGCACACAACACCCATGATACAATCTAGCACACATGGCATGGCAAAACATTGGTTTAGGTGGGATCCCGACGCTCCGGGTCCCCTCTCCGGAGATACACTAGCCCCGGTGTAGAAAAAGACGGAACCGGCGTCTAGCCCCCTCTGCGTGAGCCGGAAGTGGGTAGCAAAGTGGAACTAGTTGCTTGGTTGTGTCATGTTAGTCCCAAGGAACACACTTGACAATGGTAGGGCCCACCTACATGCAAGATTCCCCCCGTTACGTCAGATCCGGGAGTTTCGGGGTGTGAGCAGTCCTGGAACCCGAGAGAGAGAATCCGACGTCGGTGAGGCCCCGGCACAGAGAGTGATGCTATCTTTGGCACACAACACCCATGATACAATCTAGCACACATGGCATGGCAAAACATTGGTTTAGGTGTGATCCCGACGCTCCGGGTCCCCTCTCCGGAGATACACTAGCCCCGGTGTAGAAAAAGACGGAACCGGCGTCTAGCCCCCTCTGCGTGAGCCGGAAGTGGGTAGCAAAGTGGAACTAGTTGCTTGGTTGTGTCATGTTAGTACCAAGGAACACACTTGACAATGGTAGGGCCCACCTACATGCAAGATTCCCCCCGTTACGTCAGATCCGGGAGTTTCGGGGTGTGAGCAGTCCTGGAACCCGCGAGAGAGAATCCGACGTCGGTGAGGACCCGGCACAGAGAGTGATGCTATCTTTGGAACACAACACCCATGATACAATCTAACACACATGGCATGGCAAAACATTGGTTTAGGTGGGATCCCGACGCTCCGGGTCCCCTCTCCGGAGATACACACTAGCCCCGGTGTAGAAAAAGACGGAACCGGCGTCTAGCCCCCTCTATGTGAGCCGGAAGTGGGTAGCAAAGTGGAACTAGTTGCTTGGTTGTGTCATGTTAGTCCCAAGTAACACCCTTGACAATGGTAGGGCCCACCTACATGCAAGATTCCCCCGTTACGTCAGATCCGGGAGTTTCGGGGTGTGAGCAGTCCTGGAACCCGCGAGAGAGAATCCGACGTCGGTGAGGCCCCGGCACAGAGAGTGATGCTATCTTTGGAACACAACACCCATGATACAATCTAACACACATGGCATGGCAAAACATTGGTTTAGGTGGGATCCCGACGCTCCGGGTCCCCTCTCCGGAGATACACTAGCCCCGGTGTAGAAAAAGACGGAACCTGCGTCTAGCCCCCTCTGCGTGAGCCGGAAGTGGGTAGCAAAGTGGAACTAGTTGCTTGGTTGTGTCATGTTAGTCCCAAGGAACACCCTTGACAATGTTAGGGCCCACCTACATGCAAGATTCCCCCCGTTACGTCAGATCCGGGAGTTTCGGGGTGTGAGCAGTCCTGGAACCCGCGAGAGAGAATCCGACGTCGGTGAGGCCCCGGCACAGAGAGTGATGCTATCTTTGGCACACAACACCCATGATACAATCTAACACACATGGCATGGCAAAACATTGGTTTAGGTGGGATCCCGACGCTCCGGGTCCCCTCTCCGGAGATACACTAGCCCCGGTGTAGAAAAAGACGGAACCTGCGTCTAGCCCCCTCTGCGTGAGCCGGAAGTGGGTAGCAAAGTGGAACTAGTTGCTTGGTTGTGTCATGTTAGGCCCAAGGAACACACTTTACAATGGTAGGGCCCACCTACATGCAAGATTCCCCCCGTTACGTCAGATCCGGCAGTTTCGGGGTGTGAGCAGTCCTGGAACCCGCGAGAGAGAATCCGACGTCGGTGAGGCCCCGGCACAGAGAGTGATGCTATATTTGGCACACAACACCCATGATACAATCTAGCACACATGGCATGGCAAAACATTGGTTTAGGTGGGATCCCGACGCTCCGGGTCCCCTCTCCGGAGATACACTAGCCCCGGTGTAGAAAAAGACGGAACCGGCGTCTAGCCCCCTCTGCGTGAGCCGGAAGTGGGTAGCAAAGTGGAACTAGTTGCTTGGTTGTGTCATGTTAGTCCCAAGGGACACACTTGACAATTGTAGGGCCCACCTACTTGCAAGATTCCCCCCGTTACGTCAGATCCGGGAGTTTCGGGGTGTGAGCAGTCCTGGAACCCGCGAGAGAGAATCCGACGTCGGTGAGGCCCCGGCACAGAGAGTGATGGTATCTTTGGCACACAACACCCATGATACAATCTAGCACACATGGCATGGCAAAACATTGGTTTAGGTGGGATCCCGACGCTCCGGGTCCCCTCTCCGGAGATACACTAGCCCCGGTGTAGAAAAAGACGGAACCGGCGTCTAGCCCCCTCTGCGTGAGCCGGAAGTGGGTAGCAAAGTGGAACTAGTTGCTTGGTTGTGTCATGTTAGTCCCAAGGAACACACTTGACAATGGTAGGGCCCACCTACATGCAAGATTCCCCCCGTTACGTCAGATCCGGGAGTTTCGGGGTGTGAGCAGTCCTGGAACCCGAGAGAGAGAATCCGACGTCGGTGAGGCCCCGGCACAGAGAGTGATGCTATCTTTGGCACACAACACCCATGATACAATCTAGCACACATGGCATGGCAAAACATTGGTTTAGGTGGGATCCCGACGCTCCGGGTCCCCTCTCCGGAGATACACTAGCCCCGGTGTAGAAAAAGACGGAACCGGCGTCGAGCCCCCTCTGCGTGAGCCGGAAGTGGGTAGCAAAGTGGAACTAGTTGCTTGGTTGTGTCATGTTAGTCCCAAGGAACACACTTGACAATGGTAGGGCCCACCTACATGCAAGATTCCCCCCGTTACGTCAGATCCGGGAGTTTCGGGGTGTGAGCAGTCCTGGAACCCGAGAGAGAGAATCCGACGTCGGTGAGGCCCCGGCACAGAGAGTGATGCTATCTTTGGCACACAACACCCATGATACAATCTAGCACACATGGCATGGCAAAACATTGGTTTAGGTGGGATCCCGACGCTCCGGGTCTCCTCTCCGGAGATACACTAGCCCCGGTGTAGAAAAAGACGGAACCGGCGTCGAGCCCCCTCTGCGTGAGCCGGAAGTGGGTAGCAAAGTGGAACTAGTTGCTTGGTTGTGTCATGTTAGTCCCAAGGAACACACTTGACAATGGTAGGGCCCACCTACATGCAAGATTCCCCCCGTTACGTCAGATCCGGGAGTTTCGGGGTGTGAGCAGTCCTGGAACCCGAGAGAGAGAATCCGACGTCGGTGAGGCCCCGGCACAGAGAGTGATGCTATCTTTGGAACACAACACCCATGATACAATCTAGCACACATGGCATGGCAAAACATTGGTTTAGGTGGGATCCCGACGCTCCGGGTCCCCTCTCCGGAGATACACTAGCCCCGGTGTAGAAAAAGACGGAACCGGCGTCTAGCCCCCTCTGCGTGAGCCGGAAGTGGGTAGAAAAGTGGAACTAGTTGCTTGGTTGTGTCATGTTAGTCCCAAGGGACACCCTTGACAATGGTAGGGCCCACCTACTTGCAAGATTCCCCCCGTTACGTCAGATCCGGGAGTTTCGGGGTGTGAGCAGTCCTGGAACCCGCGAGAGAGAATCCGACGTCGGTGAGGCCCCGGCACAGAGAGTGATGGTATCTTTGGCACACAACACCCATGATACAATCTAGCACACATGGCATGGCAAAACATTGGTTTAGGTGGGATCCCGACGCTCCGGGTCCCCTCTCCGGAGATACACTAGCCCCGGTGTAGAAAAAGACGGAACCTGCGTCTAGCCCCCTCTGCGTGAGCCGGAAGTGGGTAGCAAAGTGGAACTAGTTGCTTGGTTGTGTCATGTTAGTCCCAAGGAACACCCTTGACAATGTTAGGGCCCACCTACATGCAAGATTCCCCCCGTTACGTCAGATCCGGGAGTTTCGGGGTGTGAGCAGTCCTGGAACCCGCGAGAGAGAATCCGACGTCGGTGAGGCCCCGGCACAGAGAGTGATGCTATCTTTGGCACACAACACCCATGATACAATCTAACACACATGGCATGGCAAAACATTGGTTTAGGTGGGATCCCGACGCTCCGGGTCCCCTCTCCGGAGATACACTAGCCCCGGTGTAGAAAAAGACGGAACCTGCGTCTAGCCCCCTCTGCGTGAGCCGGAAGTGGGTAGCAAAGTGGAACTAGTTGCTTGGTTGTGTCATGTTAGGCCCAAGGAACACACTTTACAATGGTAGGGCCCACCTACATGCAAGATTCCCCCCGTTACGTCAGATCCGGCAGTTTCGGGGTGTGAGCAGTCCTGGAACCCGCGAGAGAGAATCCGACGTCGGTGAGGCCCCGGCACAGAGAGTGATGCTATCTTTGGCACACAACACCCATGATACAATCTAGCACACATGGCATGGCAAAACATTGGTTTAGGTGGGATCCCGACGCTCCGGGTCCCCTCTCCGGAGATACACTAGCCCCGGTGTAGAAAAAGACGGAACCGGCGTCTAGCCCCCTCTGCGTGAGCCGGAAGTGGGTAGCAAAGTGGAACTAGTTGCTTGGTTGTGTCATGTTAGTCCCAAGGGACACACTTGACAATTGTAGGGCCCACCTACTTGCAAGATTCCCCCCGTTACGTCAGATCCGGGAGTTTCGGGGTGTGAGCAGTCCTGGAACCCGCGAGAGAGAATCCGACGTCGGTGAGGCCCCGGCACAGAGAGTGATGGTATCTTTGGCACACAACACCCATGATACAATCTAGCACACATGGCATGGCAAAACATTGGTTTAGGTGGGATCCCGACGCTCCGGGTCCCCTCTCCGGAGATACACTAGCCCCGGTGTAGAAAAAGACGGAACCGGCGTCTAGCCCCCTCTGCGTGAGCCGGAAGTGGGTAGCAAAGTGGAACTAGTTGCTTGGTTGTGTCATGTTAGTCCCAAGGAACACACTTGACAATGGTAGGGCCCACCTACATGCAAGATTCCCCCCGTTACGTCAGATCCGGGAGTTTCGGGGTGTGAGCAGTCCTGGAACCCGAGAGAGAGAATCCGACGTCGGTGAGGCCCCGGCACAGAGAGTGATGCTATCTTTGGCACACAACACCCATGATACAATCTAGCACACATGGCATGGCAAAACATTGGTTTAGGTGGGATCCCGACGCTCCGGGTCCCCTCTCCGGAGATACACTAGCCCCGGTGTAGAAAAAGACGGAACCGGCGTCGAGCCCCCTCTGCGTGAGCCGGAAGTGGGTAGCAAAGTGGAACTAGTTGCTTGGTTGTGTCATGTTAGTCCCAAGGAACACACTTGACAATGGTAGGGCCCACCTACATGCAAGATTCCCCCCGTTACGTCAGATCCGGGAGTTTCGGGGTGTGAGCAGTCCTGGAACCCGAGAGAGAGAATCCGACGTCGGTGAGGCCCCGGCACAGAGAGTGATGCTATCTTTGGCACACAACACCCATGATACAATCTAGCACACATGGCATGGCAAAACATTGGTTTAGGTGGGATCCCGACGCTCCGGGTCTCCTCTCCGGAGATACACTAGCCCCGGTGTAGAAAAAGACGGAACCGGCGTCGAGCCCCCTCTGCGTGAGCCGGAAGTGGGTAGCAAAGTGGAACTAGTTGCTTGGTTGTGTCATGTTAGTCCCAAGGAACACACTTGACAATGGTAGGGCCCACCTACATGCAAGATTCCCCCCGTTACGTCAGATCCGGGAGTTTCGGGGTGTGAGCAGTCCTGGAACCCGAGAGAGAGAATCCGACGTCGGTGAGGCCCCGGCACAGAGAGTGATGCTATCTTTGGAACACAACACCCATGATACAATCTAGCACACATGGCATGGCAAAACATTGGTTTAGGTGGGATCCCGACGCTCCGGGTCCCCTCTCCGGAGATACACTAGCCCCGGTGTAGAAAAAGACGGAACCGGCGTCTAGCCCCCTCTGCGTGAGCCGGAAGTGGGTAGCAAAGTGGAACTAGTTGCTTGGTTGTGTCATGTTAGTCCCAAGGGACACCCTTGACAATGGTAGGGCCCACCTACTTGCAAGATTCCCCCCGTTACGTCAGATCCGGGAGTTTCGGGGTGTGAGCAGTCCTGGAACCCGAGAGAGAGAATCCGACGTCGGTGAGGCCCCGGCACAGAGAGTGATGCTATCTTTGGAACACAACACACTTGATACAATCTAGCACACATGGCATGGCAAAACATTGGTTTAGGTGGGATCCCGACGCTCCGGGTCCCCTCTCCGGAGATACACTAGCCCCGGTGTAGAAAAAGACGGAACCGGCGTCTAGCCCCCTCTGCGTGAGCCGGAAGTGGGTCGCAAAGTGGAACTAGTTGCTTGGTTGTGTCATGTTAGTCCCAAGGAACACACTTGACAATGGTAGGGCCCACCTACATGCAAGATTCCCCCCGTTACGTCAGATCCGGGAGTTTCGGGGTGTGAGCAGTCCTGGAACCCGCGAGAGAGAATCCGACGTCGGTGAGGCCCCGGCACAGAGAGTGATGCTATCTTTGGCACACAACACCCATGATACAATCTAACACACATGGCATGGCAAAACATTGGTTTAGGTGGGATCCCGACGCTCCGGGTCCCCTCTCCGGAGATACACTAGCCCCGGTGTAGAAAAAGACGGAACCTGCGTCTAGCCCCCTCTGCGTGAGCCGGAAGTGGGTAGCAAAGTGGAACTAGTTGCTTGGTTGTGTCATGTTAGGCCCAAGGAACACACTTGACAATGGTAGGGCCCACCTACATGCAAGATTCCCCCCGTTACGTCAGATCCGGCAGTTTCGGGGTGTGAGCAGTCCTGGAACCCGCGAGAGAGAATCCGACGTCGGTGAGGCCCCGGCACAGAGAGTGATGCTATCTTTGGCACACAACACCCATGATACAATCTAGCACACATGGCATGGCAAAACATTGGTTTAGGTGGGATCCCGACGCTCCGGGTCCCCTCTCCGGAGATACACTAGCCCCGGTGTAGAAAAAGACGGAACCGGCGTCTAGCCCCCTCTGCGTGAGCCGGAAGTGGGTAGCAAAGTGGAACTAGTTGCTTGGTTGTGTCATGTTAGTCCCAAGGGACACACTTGACAATGGTAGGGCCCACCTACTTGCAAGATTCCCCCCGTTACGTCAGATCCGGGAGTTTCGGGGTGTGAGCAGTCCTGGAACCCGCGAGAGAGAATCCGACGTCGGTGAGGCCCCGGCACAGAGAGTGATGGTATCTTTGGCACACAACACCCATGATACAATCTAGCACACATGGCATGGCAAAACATTGGTTTAGGTGGGATCCCGACGCTCCGGGTCCCCTCTCCGGAGATACACTAGCCCCGGTGTAGAAAAAGACGGAACCGGCGTCTAGCCCCCTCTGCGTGAGCCGGAAGTGGGTAGCAAAGTGGAACTAGTTGCTTGGTTGTGTCATGTTAGTCCCAAGGAACACACTTGACAATGGTAGGGCCCACCTACATGCAAGATTCCCCCCGTTACGTCAGATCCGGGAGTTTCGGGGTGTGAGCAGTCCTGGAACCCGAGAGAGAGAATCCGACGTCGGTGAGGCCCCGGCACAGAGAGTGATGCTATCTTTGGCACACAACACCCATGATACAATCTAGCACACATGGCATGGCAAAACATTGGTTTAGGTGGGATCCCGACGCTCCGGGTCCCCTCTCCGGAGATACACACTAGCCCCGGTGTAGAAAAAGACGGAACCGGCGTCTAGCCCCCTCTGTGTGAGCCGGAAGTGGGTAGCAAAGTGGAACTAGTTGCTTGGTTGTGTCATGTTAGTCCCAAGTAACACCCTTGACAATGGTAGGGCCCACCTACATGCAAGATTCCCCCCGTTACGTCAGATCCGGGAGTTTCGGGGTGTGAGCAGTCCTGGAACCCGCGAGAGAGAATCCGACGTCGGTGAGGCCCCGGCACAGAGAGTGATGCTATCTTTGGCACACAACACCCATGATACAATCTAACACACATGGCATGGCAAAACATTGGTTTAGGTGGGATCCCGACGCTCCGGGTCCCCTCTCCGGAGATACACTAGCCCCGGTGTAGAAAAAGACGGAACCTGCGTCTAGCCCCCTCTGCGTGAGCCGGAAGTGGGTAGCAAAGTGGAACTAGTTGCTTGGTTGTGTCATGTTAGGCCCAAGGAACACACTTGACAATGGTAGGGCCCACCTACATGCAAGATTCCCCCCGTTACGTCAGATCCGGCAGTTTCGGGGTGTGAGCAGTCCTGGAACCCGCGAGAGAGAATCCGACGTCGGTGAGGCCCCGGCACAGAGAGTGATGCTATCTTTGGCACACAACACCCATGATACAATCTAACACACATGGAATGGCAAAACATTGGTTTAGGTGGGATCCCGACGCTCCGGGTCCCCTCTCCGGAGATACACTAGCCCCGGTGTAGAAAAAGACGGAACCGGCGTCTAGCCCCCTCTGCGTGAGCCGGAAGTGGGTAGCAAAGTGGAACTAGTTGCTTGGTTGTGTCATGTTAGTCCCAAGGGACACACTTGACAATGGTAGGGCCCACCTACTTGCAAGATTCCCCCCGTTACGTCAGATCCGGGAGTTTCGGGGTGTGAGCAGTCCTGGAACCCGCGAGAGAGAATCCGACGTCGGTGAGGCCCCGGCACAGAGAGTGATGGTATCTTTGGCACACAACACCCATGATACAATCTAACACACATGGCATGGCAAAACATTGGTTTAGGTGGGATCCCGACGCTCCGGGTCCCCTCTCCGGAGATACACTAGCCCCGGTGTAGAAAAAGACGGAACCGGCGTCCAGCCCCCCTGCGTGAGCCGGAAGTGGGTAGCAAAGTGGAAATAGTTGCTTGGTTGTGTCATGTTAGGCCCAAGGAACACCATTGACAATGGTAGGGCCCACCTACTTGCAAGATTCCCCCCTTTACGTCAGATCCGGGAGTTTCGGGGTGTGAGCAGTCCTGGAACCCGCGAGAGAGAATCCGACGTCGGTGAGGCCCCGGCACAGAGAGTGATGCTATCTTTGGCACCCAACACCCATGATACAATCTAACACACATGGCATGGCAAAACATTGGTTTAGGTGGGATCCCGATGCTCCGGGTCCCCTCTCCGGAGATACACTAGCCCCGGTGTAGAAAAAGACGGAACCGGCGTCTAGCCCCCCCTGCGTGAGCCGGAAGTGGGTAGCAAAGTGGAACTAGTTGCTTGGTTGTGTCATGTTAGGCCCAAGGAACACCATTGACAATGGTAGGGCCCACCTACTTGCAAGATTCCCCGGGAGTTTCGGGGTGTGAGCAGTCCTGGAACCCGCGAGAGAGAATCCGACGTCGGTGAGGCCCCGGCACAGAGAGTGATGCTATCTTTGGCACCCAACACCCATGATACAATCTAACACACATGGCATGGCAAAACATTGGTTTAGGTGGGATCCCGACGCTCCGGGTCCCCTCTCCGGAGATACACTAGCCCCGGTGTAGAAAAAGACGGACTATTCAATAGTGAAAGTAATTAAACTTTGTATAAGAATTAATATTAATTATTATGTGATTATTTGTATACTTAAACAAAGACCAAGGTAAAAGCCTTTAATGTTTGTACTTTGCCGAGTGTCCCGACAAATGACACTCGGCAAACAATGTACTGGCAGTCGCATCCACGTACTTTGCCGAGTGTCCCGACGTCTGACACTCGGCAAACAATGCACTGGCAGTCGCATCCACGTTCTTTGCCGAGTGTCCCGACGTTTGACACTCGGCAAACAATGCACTGGCAGTCGCATCCACGTACTTTGCCGAGTGTCCCGACATTTGACACTCGGCAAAGACGTGAACCGGGAACAAAAATATGGCGGGCCGGCCGCAACCCTATCCCTTTCTTAGATCTTTTCTCTCTTCCATCGAGCCACACCTCTCCCACCCCGTCCGAGCCGCCGCCACTCCGTACTCCCTCTCTCCGACGCCGCCGCCCACCCAGCCACCGCCGCCCACATTCCTCCTCCCGGCAAGCCTCCCCTCCTCCCCGCCCCCTCCTCTCTCCTTCCCCCCACCGAGCCGCCGCCCCCTCCTCCTCCCTCTCCCCACCGAGCCGCCGCCAGGCCATTCTCGATCTGCCGCCGCCAGGGCTGCTCGCCCGCGCCATCGACGGACGGCCACTTCTGCCCATCTCCGGTCGCCCAACGGCTCGCCGTGCCCCTCGCTAACGCCCCAGGTCCTCCCATCGCGCCGCAGCCTGCAGCGTGGACGACGGCGTCGACCATCGATCGGTAAGCCTCCCCTCCTCCCCGCCCCCTCCTCTGATCTGCACTGCTGCTACTACTACTTTCCCTCCTCCTCTGTTATCTTATTTTTTTTATTTTGGTGTAGCAGATAGTTGGAATTGCTGGTAAGGGGAGGCATCAATAGATGACTTGATTGAGGCTTAAATTTACAGGATTGGATCCACAAAATCGTCAAGTTTTCGCTACTCTGTACCAATTTTTAGATTTATAGATGCATCACGGGATCTAGATATATTTATCAATGCGGGAGGATTAAGTAATCACCAAACTATTCCTTTAGTTAAAATAGCCTCTTGCCAATTTGATTTTCTGAAAATGTACTACCGAGAGCTATCCTTTATTTTTAGATTTGTACTCATAATCCATTGTGGAAGAGTTATATTTTTTATTACTTCCCAATCGCATATATCGAGATGTCTGTCAGTTATATGAATTTTGCACAAGCTGAGTAAGAATCTAAATTATTATTAAATTTGAACACAAAAATTGGATTACCTACAGCTGTTAATGTGCAAAGAGTAGGTCCTGTTTGAGCTGAAAATTGCACCTCCAGTTCCCTACTCTCTGTTTTGTATAGTAGTTTAGTTCTGCATTTTATTCAAACATATGGACTGTGATTTGAATCATGGGCTGCCACTAGCCTCTGCTATTGGATCATATTTTCCATATCCTTTTATTGCATTTCATACCTGTACTATTTGGGCAAGCGAAAACCTCAGCTTTAATAAACTGCACTTAACTATTTTTGATCCGTTCATGTCGTAGTGATTGTGTTCATTCATACAGGTTTCACCAAGACATCTTAACATTCAGCACTGCAATCAATTAGCTACAAAAACTGTAATTCTCACAAAAAAAAGCTACAAAAACTGATAGTCCTAATAGACACAATGAAAGGCAATATGACAAGAAATAAACCCACTGAGCAGAAACTACTCTATTGTTATCCATGCATGATAATTTTAAACTGTTATACGTGATTAAGTACACAATATCGTAGTACTGATGGTACAATTTTAAACTACCAAATCTTGCTTCAACAACAGATATATTTCTATTTAAAATACAAAATATAAAGAAATGAGTACATGAAGATATTATTGCTGCAATGCACTGAATGTTTTGGTAACTTTGGTAGTACCGATGGTAACAATTGCTGGCTGCATCGGCCATTGTTCGGCCATGCATATCTAGCTAGCCTGCCTCCGTCCGCCGTTGCTGGCCGATGCGCCTCTCGCCGGATATGGTAGTCCGGCAATGGCGCGGCCCGCGGCGGCCTTCATACTCCGCAACCACCAAGCCACGCATGGCGACTATCGCGTCGATGTGGTCAATCATGTAAATAGCAGCCCTCTGTAGTCATGGCGCGCAATCATGTAAATAGCTGAGATGTTACTTGATCGACTGTTCAATGAGTGGGTAGTATTATGTGGGTATTTTTATATCGTTTGCATGTCTTAGCTTTGGAATTTTTTAGCTCATTAGCCATGACTAAATTAGTAGTATATATGTTGTTTATTAACACTACATCTTCCCTTTTGCAGGACATGGATCGAGGTTGAGGCCAGGAGCGTCGGGGCAGGTGGGGATTTGCTGAGGAGGGTCGTCGCAGGCCGGCAGCGTCTGCGATCATCTTCGTCGACAGCCGGCCACGCTTTGAGGGTAAAACCCTCCCCCTCGGTCGATCTTTAGATTTTCTTTATAGTTGTTTTTTGTAGATCACCAAACTAGTCGCGTTACCCTAGGCGTCTCCCGTTCGGAAGAGTTGTAGTTATAAAAATAGAACTCTTTGTATATATTTATATACAAAGATCTATATTTTTATAACCGCGACTGTTTCGAATTGTCCACGTTTTTTGGACAGCTCGTGGATGTGTAGCTGTGTTTGTTTTCCATGTTCTACTCCTATCCGAGACAGATTTCGGTGGCGCCTCTCTGTTGTTCTCCGAGTACACATTCTCTCGACCCCCGTGGTCGAGACGTGTATTAGGAGAACAGCGGGGAGGTGCTGCCGAAATTTGTCTCGGATAGGAGTAGACATGGAAACCAAACACAAGCTACACATCCACGGGTGGGATTAGGACCTATCTTTACCTAGTAGGCATGTAGGATTGCATTCAAAGCGTAAAACTTGCAGTATGTTGTAGATAATTTAAACAAACTTGTTAAATTTTAAACACATGTTAATATGTCTGAGCATTCATCAGCGTGGAAATGGAGGAACGCGAGTGGATGTACAGTGGCCGACCGAGTGTGAAGGATATGACAATGGATTGGGTTACAAAGACCAACCAGTTCTTGGATTTTGCATTTGCTAGAGTTGACGATTCGTCTGATGTATGGTGCCCCTGTAGTCGTTGTCGTAACATGACAGAGAAACCGAGGATAGTCATTTCTGATCACCTTGGGAAGTACGGGTTTATGCCAAACTATTACCGTTGGGTGTACCATGGCGAGTCTGCCGATCCCGTACGCCGTAGAAAGAAGAAGAAGAAGGTGGCACCTAGCACTGAGGATGCATCGACCGATTTTGATACCGGTTTTGACAGGATGTTAGATGATTTCACTACTGCACATGCACCTGAAAATCCAACCGGTGAGGGAGATGCCCCCGAGTATGCGGAGGAGAGCACGAAAGAGTTCTATGACACATTGTTTGAGACACAAAAACCATTGCACGAGCATACACGAGTTTCTCAACTTGATGCCATCGGCCGGCTTATGGCGGTCAAAAGCCAGCACAATGTAAGCATAGCCGCCTTTGATGCATTTCTGACCGTTATTGCCACCCTCTTGCCGGCGGAACACCTTCTTCCAAAGAACATGTACGAGTCGAAAAAAATCCTCGGTTCCCTTAAGATGCCGTATGAAAAGATAGATTGTTGTCCGAAGAGTTGCATGTTGTTCAGGAAAGAGCATGAGAAGACAAAGTACTGTGTCAAATGCGGGGCCTCTAGGTTTCTGGAGGTGGACTCCGGTAATGGTCAGAAGACGCAGCTAACGGTCGCCAAAAAGATCCTTCGATATCTTCCATTCATACCGCGGATCCAAAGGCTTTTTATGACCGAGGAATCTGCGAAACAGATGAGATGGCCGTCAGACGGGAAGAGGTACCGTCCTCATAAGATGATACATCCGTCTGATGGTGAAGCATGGAAGGACTTCGTTGGCAAACATAAGAAGAAAGCGGGTGACCCCAGGAGTGTAGCCGTTGCGTTATCAACCGATGGTTTCAACCCATATGGTATGACGTCTGCCTCATACAGTTGTTGGCCGATGTTTGTTATCCCGATGAACCTCCCCCCCGGCGTGTGCATGCAACGGCAGAACATGTTCCTGTCGCTGATAATTCCAGGGCCTGAGTATCCAGGGAAGAATATGTCCGTGTTCATGGAGCCGCTGGTAGATGATCTCCTCATTGCTTGGAACACCGGGGTACGGACATACGACGCCGCAGAAAAGAAGCACTTTGATATGTATGTTTGGTACTTCACTTCCCTGCATGACCTTCCGGCTCGCGCGATATTCTGCGGCTGGTGCACTCATGGGAAGTGGCCTTGTCCGGTGTGCTACCAGGCTGTGACTTTCCTTTGGCTCAAAAAGGGTGGAAAATACTCATGCTTTGACCAACATCGTCAGTTCCTTCGTCTTGGTCACAAATACCGGCGAAATAAAAAGAAGTGGACGAAAGATGTAGCTGTCGATGCTCCACGACCAACTTTGATGACCGGTGTAGACGTGAAGGCTCAGCTAGAAAGTCTGGAGCTCAATGCCGAGGGGACTGGCTTTCTGGGATATGGAGAGTGGCACCAGTGGACTCACATCTCATGCCTGTGGAAGCTCCCTTACATGCAGGATCTTCTTCTTCCACATAACATTGATGTCATGCACACGGAAAAAAATATCGCCGAGGCCCTTTGGGCAACACTTATGGATCTTGAGAAGACGAAGGATAACGTTAAGGCAAGAGTCGATCAAGAGGAGCTATGTGACAGGAAACATTTAAACATGAAGCCTCCCACCAAAACCAAAAAAACCTGGACGAAGCCACCGGCCCCTTTCTGCCTGACTAGGGCCCAAAGGAAAGAAGTTCTCCAGTGGATCTTGGACTGTCTCTTCTTCCCTGATGGGTACGCAGCTAATATAATGAGGGGAGTGAATCTTGCAGGGCTTCGGATAACAGGGCTCAAGAGTCATGACTACCACGTATGGATTGAGCGGATCATGCCTGTCATGATTCGAGGATACGTTGATGAGGAAATTTGGCTAGTGCTAGCCAAGTTGAGTTTTTTCTTTCGCCAGCTTTGTGCCAAGGAATTAGACCGAGCTGTGGTTGCTAAGTTGGAGGAACAGGTTGCCGGCTTACTGGTGGACCTAGAGGCGATCTTTCCCCCCGGCTTCTTTAATCCGATGCAACACTTGCTCTTGCATCTCGCTGAAGAGGCACGATTGGGTGGCCCTGTGCAGTACCGCTGGATGTTTTCAACCGAGAGAGAGCAGAAGAAACTTAGAGAGAAAAGCACGAACAAATGTCGCATCGAAGCATCCATATGTGAGGCAACCCTCAACGAGGAGGTGGCAAACTTTACGACAAAGTACTATCATGAAAGTCTTCCCACTCGTCATAATCCAGTTTCTCGGTACAATAATGACCCCAACTCCGCGGATGCACCCGAGCTTAGCATACTTGCAGGGCTTGGTGGCAGATCAAGTGGCGCGAAGCAAGAGCAAGTAGACTCACATGAACAATGGACGGCTATTCTCTCGTGTGTCCTGAAGAACACGGCGGAAGTAAAGCCCTACATTGAGTAAGTGCTCAACACCTTCTTTTCACAAGCTTTCATTCCCATAGTTTGTGTCTAACTCCGATTTTTGTCATTCCGCACCTAGGTTATTTGAGAAAGAAACCTGGAAACATCATTCCCGAGAACCTACCTACGACGAGAAGACTACTATTTTTAAGAAGGGTGGCAAAGGAGGCGGCGGTTTCATTAGTTGGTTCGCCACAAAAGTAACACTCTATCTTACATGGTTTCTAGTGAGACATATTTTACGCCGATCTTAGCTTTAAGTAACACTCCTATTGACCTTGTAGGCTTTAACCGACAAGGAAATGAGTCCCGAGTTGCGGCAACTTGCCCGCGGGTTCACCTACTCCCTCAAGACATTCACATCTTACGATGTGAATGGGTATCGCTTCCATACCCGTTTTTACGATGAGAAACGGCCGAACCGGAAGACAAATAATTTCGGGGTCTTCACGAATGCCGGTGGTGTTACTTCGGCATCGTCGAGGGAATTTATGAGCTCGATTTCCATTTCGGCAAGAAGAACCCGGTTGTATTCAAATGCCATTGGTTCGATCCAACTAGAGTGAGACGAAATCCTGAAATTGGATTGATCGAAATTGAACGAGCATCTGTCTATGGGGGAGATGATGTCTACATCATTGCACAACATGCCACCCAAGTATTCTATCTCCCCTACCCATGCAAAACTATGAAACGTCTCCAGGGGTGGGATGTGGTGATCACGGTGCCACCGCGTAATAGACCACCTCCTCCAAACGATGAAGATTACCACCAGCGCATAAACCCCATCACCTATGAGGGAGAGTTCTATCAAGAGGACGCCGATGGGCTCACCGGCCGGTTCAGCATCGACTTGCCTACAATTGACGAAATGGTAGAAGACGACGGTGATGATGGCATGGGCGCCGAGAGTGAGCAAGACGACGATCCAGCTGTTCTTAACTCTAAGGACGTGGAACTACTTGAACGTCTCCACATACCCGATGTTGAGGAGCCGAGCGGTCCACCATCGAACTACATGGAAGAGTGGTGGTACACCCGTGATAGCGACGACGATGATGATCCCGGTCCAAGTTATGATCCCAAGGATGTAGACAATGGGTTCTGAACCATTTGTGTTCCAACTATGTAACCGTCAATGTATAATTAGCATTTAGTTTTCACTATTTGTGTGTCACTTCGAAACTTATAGCTTGTAATATTTTTCTATTCCGAACTTCTTATTGCTATTACATTACTTGCGCTTAAAATCCTGACGTTTGTCATGGTTCTTAGAGTCTCCAAGCACTTACGATTTTGTGCTCAAAATCTCCTCCCATATGAGCTGGAAGAATCTGATCTTGCTCACATCCATGTGCTCCCAGTAGTAGTGCTCTTGCCACTCCCTACGCTGTTATTTTGGTCACCAAAATATCGGTGCAGGGAGTGGCAAGAGCACTACTTCTGGGAGCACATGGCCGTGAACAAGATCAGGTTCTTCAAGCTCATGGGAGGAGATTTTCAGCAGAAAATCGTGCACATGACAAATGTCAGGATTTATTTTTCTATTCCGAACTTCTTATTGCTATTACATTACTTGCGCTTAAAATCCTGACGTTTGTCATGGTTCTTAGAGTCTCCAAGCACTTACGATTTTGTGCTCAAAATCTCCTCCCATATGAGCTGGAAGAATCTGATCTTGCTCACATCCATGTGCTCCCAGTAGTAGTGCTCTTGCCACTCCCTACGCTGTTATTTTGGTCACCAAAATATCGGTGCAGGGAGTGGCAAGAGCACTACTTCTGGGAGCACATGGCCGTGAACAAGATCAGGTTCTTCAAGCTCATGGGAGGAGATTTTCAGCAGAAAATCGTGCACATGACAAATGTCAGGATTTATTTTTCTATTCCGAACTTCTTATTGCTATTACATTACTTGCGCTTAAAATCCTGACGTTTGTCATGGTTCTTAGAGTCTCCAAGCACTTACGATTTTGTGCTCAAAATCTCCTCCCATATGAGCTGGAAGAATCTGATCTTGCTCACATCCATGTGCTCCCAGTAGTAGTGCTCTTGCCACTCCCTACGCTGTTATTTTGGTCACCAAAATATCGGTGCAGGGAGTGGCAAGAGCACTACTTCTGGGAGCACATGGCCGTGAACAAGATCAGGTTCTTCAAGCTCATGGGAGGAGATTTTCAGCAGAAAATCGTGCACATGACAAATGTCAGGATTTAAGTACAGAAAAGGTGAAATTGTGACACTTTACTATTTTAATTGCGCTTTAATTTATTTTTGCATGTACATAATATGCTTTGTATGAATTACTCTTTGTTTATTTAACTTTTTAACATTTGTTATCACCTGTACTAATCGGGTTCCCTCTTGTGTCATAACAGGTGAAACATGGCAGGTTCCAAGGCCCCCAAGGGGGTGAAGCGCACCGCCAAGAAGGCCCATGTGACGGGCTTGTACGCCAGATCTGAGGATGGCGCGCGCAAACTGATAGGGCGACGACGGGTTGCGGGCACGGAGGAGACCTCTAGCTCACGGAGAGCCCCGGCCCGTCGCCCAGGGGGGCGTGGTTCGCACCGGGCTGCTCGCTCACAGAGCCCCTTGCCCGAGGTTACTTCTTCTGACTCGGAGGAGGAGCAGGAGGATGAGGAGCAGCAGGAGGAGGAGGAGCACGAGCAGGAGGGATCAGACGCCGAGGACGGGTCTGACCGGGACGAGGAGGAGGAGCAGCAGCCCTCGGACCCGGAGTCCGAGGAGGACGAGGACTTGTTCGCACACCCGCTCCCCCAGCTAGGGAAAGTGTGGCCCGCGGACAAGAAACCTTTTCTGCGCGGGCCCACGCGGCTACCTGAGCCGCCATACCCCCACCGGCACCACTTGGTCAGACCGGACGGCGACACGTAAGTGATTGTTAATCATTGTTGCTACATTTTTGCTATATTAATTTTTCATCAAAACATAACTAACTAGCTTGTTTTTCTTTTGTGCACGTGCAGGTCCTTGGCGTATGTGGGGCCCAGGCCACCACGGACCATGAGCGGCATCCTTGGGCTTCTTTGCAAGAAGCATTTCCCAGGCTTGGTCACCCTGGATGGCAAGGAGGAGCCAGCTGCTTCCTGGAAGCACTACGAGCAGGTGCCCGATGTGGCGGACAAGTGGGGCCGGGTGTACGACCACTTAGGCACCCGGGTGATTACGGATTTCTGGGTTAGTATATTTTCCAATGCTAAATGGTTTAAGGGCAATATCTTTCGTGAAATATATATATATATCGTGCTAATGTATTCAATTTCTGCAATGGTTGTAGGACTACTTCACCTGCGTCGAGGGGGAAGAGGGTAGGGCCACGGCTGTGCTGATCAAGATGGCCAAGAAGCTTATCCGTGACATGCACTACGAGGCGCGTGTGCTGTGCGTGGTTAAGTTCTACGCCAAATACTTGAACACCACGTTGTCCAAGAAGGACGCCCGACAGATTCACATGTCGGAGGTCCAATACTTGAAGGTAAGGACATAGTCTTTAAAGTTATTCGTATATGGCCGCCGGGTGGTCTCACGTGGGTCTAATTTTTTCAAACAGGTGGTGCCTCAGTGGCTGGCCAACAAGCTGCCTTGCTATAAGGTGATGGTCGCGAAGTGGGTGAGCGACGGGTACAAGGCGGAACACGCCGCGTGCCGGGCCCGACGTCTACTGCTAGGCGAGGGACACCGTCAGGGCGGCCTCACCCTCACCGGCATCGTCCAGAGAGAGGTAAATAACCGTTTCAATGCAATGTTCTTTGTAACTTTATAGGTTTTTGCTAATATAATTCTGCTTTCAATTGTAGGCCGAGAAGGGCAATGAGATCACTCGCATGCAGGCCTTCCGTAGGACCCGGACCCCCAAGGTGCTGAAACCTGATGTACCGGCTGATCAGCAGTGGATCAACTCGCAAACCGGCAAGAAGTGGGAGAAGTACGTCGAGAAGATGAAGGAGAAGCACGGCCCTGAGTGTGACCCCTTCACGGCCCCCTATGAAACACACGTTGCTATGGTTGCGGGAGAGGGTCGAAGGAACGGCAGATTTGCCTTCGCCAATGGCGCCTTCGATACCACAGGTACACCCACACTCTCCCAGATCCGTGCGAGGTCGGTCAGCTCATCGCCCTCTATCGAGCGCCGCCCACGGCCAGGACTAGATGCCATCGCCGCTATGCAGGTACAATCATTCTTCAGCACCCGTATATCTTGTTTCCGTTGCGCAATTGTTGACATTAAACATCCCGTAGGATGAAGTTGATGAAAACAAGCGGATCGCGAGGGAGTCCCAAGAGAAGGTCCAAAGAATGGAGGAGCAGATGAGTAGCCAGCATGCATGGATGCAGGCAATGATGCAGGTATTATTTTCATCCCTTTTAGTTCCATTCATCATTATATGCGTGTAAACTCACCGGTCTATCTCTTTTCATCTTTGCAGATGGTCAGCGCTCTTCCACGGGATCCATCAGCTCCCCCTCTACCTCCTCTACCGCCGTTTAACCTGAACTTGGTAAGTTGGTTTGCAGCTTGTTAGCTGATTCATTTTTTCAGCTTAGTCGACTAATATGGATCTTTATAGGGAAATGCTTCATCATCGGGAACCCAGAACGACATGGACCAGGACGGCGATCGAGCTGGCGGTGACGAGTCGGCTCCGTAGACCTCGGTGCTTGTTGTGGATCCATAGATGATGATGAACTTGTGAACTACTTAGGATGCTTGTAGGATGGCGTTTAAACCTTTGTGTCATGCATTCTGTGTTTGTGGAGCTAAATATTAAGTATGTTATGCATTTGTTTCTATTTTGGTGCAAATATGTGTGTTTTGTGTTTGTGGAGCTAAATATGAAGTATATGTGTGTTCTGTGTGTTCTGGTACTGAAAATTGTGAAACAAATATTATTTGTGATTTGTTTGCAGGGAATATAGCAAATGCAGCAAGCTGCTGTTAAAATTTCGACCACTTTGCCGAGTGTTGCACTCGGCAAAGACCCAAATGGTCACTATGCCGAGTGTTACACTCGGCAAAGAGGTTGCCCAGGCGACCAAATGGCACCTGGGAGCAAGACTTTGCCGAGTGGCCAACAAAACACTCGGCAACGTTTGCTCCCAGGTGCCATTTGGTCGCCTGGGCAACCTCTTTGCCGAGTGCGACACTCGGCAAACCCCTGCTCGGCGTACACGGAGGGGACTATGCCGAGTGTCACGACACTCGGCGTAGACCTCACTCGGTGGAGTGAGCCCGCTCGGCGAATAGACACTCGGCAAAGGAAAAGACTCGGCGTACCGTTTCTGGACTTTGCCGAGTGTCCTCGACACTCGGCGTACCGGCCACTCGGCTGAGGTCGACGTGCTCGGCGACATGACACTCGGCAACGCGGCCACTCGGCGAACAGGGGGTTTCTCTTTGCCGAGTGCCGCGACACTCGGCGTACAGGACACGTGGCGCCACCATGGACGCCTTGTGTCAGGCTCTTTGCCGAGTGTTACACTCGGCAAAGCGTGACACGTGGCGCTACCATGGACGCCTGGTCCCAGGATCTTTGCCGAGTGTTACACTCGGCAAAGTGTCGAGCACCGTTCCGTTACGGGACTAAGGAACGGAACCTGTCCCAGGATACTTTGCCGAGTGCACACCAAATATACTCGGCAAAGCGTTCGCCGAGCACCCCGCGGTCTGACACTCGGCAAAGTTTCGGTTGCCGAGATAGACGACGCCGAGTCATGTGTGCCGAGTGTGACACTCGGCAAAGCCGTTGCCGAGTATTTTTCGCCCTTCGCCGAGTCTTTATGATACACGGCGAAGTGCAGGAATCCAGTAGTGGGTATGCTCTTTTAACCATTACCGCAGACGCAGTGAACGTCCATTCACATTATGTCCCTTGCATATTATTGGAAAGTAGCGTACTAGTTCAGTTTATCTTGAAATTGAACCGTTCTTGTTTGGAAATCATGTCTGCTACTTTAAGAGATGTGTTATGGCTGCATATTAGGACCACTATTACGGTTTACAATTTACATTGTCATTGCATTATTACACTGTTGTGAAAAAGTTAAATCTAGAAATGGGAGGATACAATAGGATAATTAGCATATCCCTTTTGATCCACGGTGCACTGCAAGGGACACTCCACTCTTGAATGCTTATTGTTTGGAAATCCTGTCTGGAACTTTAGGAAATGTGTTTTAAATCAAATTATAATTGCTTTATTTCACCGTATTTTAGAATGTTATTTCAAAAGTGTAAGTATATCCTTAGTTCCAATATAGATCACAGGTTCACAACCATCTTGAAGAGGCATTGCTCGTTTGTTTCTTGCAGAAAACTGCTTTTGCGTCTCAGTAGAGTTGATACCAACTGATTTTATTCTGTTTCTTCAGGTAAACAAACTTTTGACCTGATATGTTGCTGCAGATAAGAGGGCAACACTCTGATTACTGTTTTACTGGGAAAGTTGTGTAAACTTCTTCTTGTAGTTCAGTTCGTCCAATAGGTAAATGAGTTTAGAAAAAAGGTTTCGTCCTCCCAGAACCTATATTGTTTCTTTGCTCATATTTAAGTTGGTGATGGAGCCCGCAGCCATGAAAGAACTCGAAATTCAGACCCAAGAGGTGAAATTATCTTCCCCTACTACGTTTCTCTTGGTGCCAATTGAGTTATGTTTCTCTTAGATGTAGACGCTCAATGACATAGCAACACCATGTCTGATTCTGCACTGACTACATGTATTTACGATTTCACAACTGATGACTTAATTGTACTAACATATGTTTACATATCAGTTGCACTATTATTGGAGGTTTCATTTAGCTATTCTTTATACATCATACATGGTGGCCATATCAGGTGAAAACACACTACTTACAGAAAATCTGAAAACTTTGGATGTGGACCACTACATCATCTACCAATGGCCAGATGTTACACTTCCACCCACCAGCACTTGGATAGGAAGAAAGCCCCTCGAGCTAAGATACATTCAACCAATGTCGCACATAAGTCTCTTCACTAAAATGTTGGAGTTAGCCATGGGTCTTAAGAACAAGCCTGTCGTATGACCATGAAACCTGAGTTAAAAAACATTATTTATTTTCACTCTTTTGAATCTGTAACCCATTCCATCAAACTCATCTCGAGAAATATACAAGAAAACATGTGAAGATGCACATATGCGGAGCTTGGTCTGAACAGAAATAACTCATGTTGCTGACTACTACTAGTCCATGCACCAGATACATTCCCATCATACATGTATGTTCCTTTGTTGTTAACTGATGAGACAAAATAATTTTATATGGATTATGCCAAATACATATACGTGGTTTACTGATGAGTTTATGCTAAGACCGTAACGACCACATCTTCTACTCATACGTACTATTATTAATAATTTGATAGTTTAATTTTTCGGTTGTGATGCTTATCTTATTTCCTATGAAATTTTCTTGTGGGAAAACCAATGAATTCGAGCTATATTAAGAAGTATTTATTACCATGGTGTTTCTCTGTGTAGGTTAATGCTTCTAAGAATGAACTACACAACAAGTGGAAAACTATTTGGCCATTCCATGGAAGAACACGTAGGCTGCTATGTGCAAAGTACCAAAGGTATAACCACAAACCTGGTTACAGACAAGCTTAGAATTGCCTTGAGCACATATATACTTGAATCCCTTCTTAACAACATATCTTAGTATAAGCTTGTGCATATCCATTATAGTGTTATAGAGCATGAGACTAGAACATAATGCTCGTTCCATTGGAGCTGGAAAAGTACTTGGGTACATTCTTGATGTAGAATTTTCTTTGTCCGTTTATCATGATATGGGTATTTTGGTAACTAGTAAAGTGTAGAAGTGAATGCATGAGTGAAGTGCAGACAGGAATGCCCAACTCCGTGTTCTGCGCAAACATTTGATTGTGATGCATAGTAGTTGTTTCCACATGTTCCAACGAAACAATAATTACCTAACGGCTTCCTCGTGAAATGCAGATGACTTATTTCCCAGACTGCATGAGGGCATGCCAACATGACATGCATGCTCTCGTTGGAAGCCATATGACATGCCAATATGATTTTTTTATGAGGCAACGATTGTGATTTGGATTGAGCTTATGAGTACTAGGACACATGGAGGAAGAGTGGTACATGAGCTAATGAGTACTAGGACACATGGTGGAAGAGTGGGACATTTATGTGTTAGGTGTTGCTTTGAAATTATAGCAAATTGTTTTCGACATTGTTCTATCGATGTTAATTTGGTAATACTTATGATTATATTTTTGTTACCAATGAGTGCAAGTGATCATACTATCTTATCGATATGCAAATGCAATATTATTTTTATTTGAAAATAATTTTTTTATTTCTAAAATTTATACTAGCTAGTGACAGGCTAACTATCAAACTAGAAACTGATCTGTCGCTGCTAAGATCGTCTAATAAGGTACACGCGCCATCTATGAAAATAGTAGTGACAGGCACATATAAACAATTGTCACTAGTAAACAGATTACTAGTGACAGGCAAGTGCCTGTCACTAGAAGCCTATTACCAGTGACTAGTTACTAGTGACAGGCACTGTGCCCATCACTAATGGGCCTTTTGGGCCTGTCACTGGTAGGCAATTCTGTAGTAGTGTGTGCTTGTGTGAAGGTTCCATGCTCCTGTCAACTACTCGCCGGCAAACTTTTTCTGGCGCCGTTGATAAAGCAACCTTCTTCAAGACTAAGAAGTCCTGCTAGTTCGAGAACCATGGTTCCATACTGGTGGAATATTTACTCTAGACTACATCATACCTTCCGCTTGGGGTCTCCCAACAAGCGTGTGATCACGTCAGCGTCAATTACATAGTATTTAATGCTTTTGTCTATTAATTTTTAATAACTGAGGCAACCACGCGCGATGGATAGGAATAGGGTAGATGAATTAATCTATGGTAACAAATGCTCTAGGCTATAGTGTTGTTGTATGTTACATAGAAGTGCAATAGGGGATGACAATCAAGGAGTGGGAGCACAGGACGAGGACTAGGGAATCCCTAGGCGGGATTGAGCATGATCACAAAGACACAACTACGTCCCCAGGTTTAGGGCCCTCAAATAGGTAAAAACCCTACTCCTGCAAGATCGGTGATGAACTGGGAGTAGCAAGAGCTTACAGAGTGCTCTCAGGAACGTATCTGGGTTTTCTTATCAAGTGGAGTATAAACCTTTTCTAGGCTCAAGTTCGTTCTTATATAGAGGCTAGAAGGACGACTTATAGGTGTGGCCCGCAGCACATGACAGCTAGCTGGGTTCCTCCCATTATTTCCATACAATCTTCTTCCCTCAATGACCTCATCTACTATGGGGCGACATGCGGGCAGCCGGTCACTATGCATGATAGAGGCGTACGAAAGTCTCTGGTACGTCATAAATGTATCCTTAATTTCTGATGTTCCATGTTTATTTCATGTTATTTGCTCCATGTTTGATATACACTTTATGTCATTTTTATCGATTTTCGGAACTAACCTACTAACAAGATACCAGAGAGCCAGTTCCCCGTTTTCTCCTATTTGTAGTTTTCGAAAAAAAATTCTTGAAATATTCGCGGAATTGGAAAATTCGAAGGCCGGAAGTCTTATAAATAACGAAGGTTCCACGGGGTCCCAAAGAGGCCCGGAGGGGGGCCACAGGGGGGACACACCATAGGGCGGCGCGCCCCCTGGCCGTGTCGTGAGGTGGTGTGGGCCCCTCAAGCATCCATCGCCATCGCCCTTTTGCCTTTTTAATCCCACCGATACGTGAACCCTAAAAATATATCACTTTTTCCTGAGAAACACCCGAGGTCGCCGTCATCGTCAACCCGAGACCGGGAGGTTTCTGGAGCTCTCCCCAGCACCCTACCGGGAGGGAAATTCATCACCGGAGGGCTCTACACCACCATGCCCGCCTCTGAAGTGATGCGTGAGTAGTTCATCCCTAGACTACGGGTCCATAGCAGTAGCTTGATGTTTGTTTTCTCCACTTTATGCCTCATGTTTAGATCTCGTGAGCTTCCTTACATGATCGATATCATCTTGCTGTAATGCTACATGTTGTGTTTGCTGGGATCCGATCAATGTTGAATGCTATGTCTTCTGATTATCAATCTATCATGTTATCTTCATGCATATGTTATTTATTATCTTGCATGCTCTCTGTTATTAGTAGATGCTCTGGCCAAGTAGATTCTAGTGACTCCAAGAGGAAGTATTTATGCTTGATCGTGGGTTCATGCCTCCTTTGCATCTGTGCTCGAGTGACAGAAATTTGATGGATGGGGGATGTGATGTTGCCATTAGGGAGAAAACAACGATGTTTACTTCGTTTACATTGTTTACATTACACACTTTTCTTAGTGTGATTATCTGTTGCTTGAAACTTAATACCCAACGTTTATTCGGATGATATTCGGAAGGTGGATTATTAGTCATAGATGTAGTTGGATGACGGTCTATGTATTTTGTTGTGATACCCGCAATAATCACATAGTAATCTTTATGTCTTCCATATGCAGAACGGTGCAGCCTTCATTTCTGTCAATTGCCAAGATGTAATTTGTTCACCACACATGTTAGTTATTTATCTTCTATGGATAGACACCACTAGTCAACTGCTGCTACTGTTTTCATATTGTTCTCATACTATTTTCCACACCATACGTTTAACCTCTTTGTGTTCAGCAAAACCGGTGAGATTGACAACCTCACTTCTTTGTTGGGGCAAAGTGATTTGATTATGTTGTGTAGGTTCCACGTTGCTGCTAAACCGGTAGTGCGCCATGCCATCTCAGCTGCATCAACCTTCATAAGTTGCTTTTTCCTCCTACTGGTCAATGCAACCTTGGTTTCTTTCTGAGGTAAAGTTTCTATTGTGATCTTCATACCTTCCTGTTGGGGTCTCCCAACGAACGTGTGTTACACACGCATGAAGCTAATTTCTGGCGCCGTTGTCGGGGAGGAAGAGAATTTATGCAAGGGGAGTCTCTCATTTCGAATCTCTTTACTTTGTTATTTTTTCCCTTAGTTTATTTTATTTTATCTTATTTTCTCCTCTTTATCAAAAACACACAAAAAAAATAGTTCTTATTCTAGTAGTTAATTTTTGTCCTGTTTCTAGTCTTGCTAAAATGACTACTCCTAAGAACACTAAGTTGTGTGACTTTACTAGCACCAACAGCAATGATTTCATTAGCATACCTATTGCTCCACCTGCTCCTGCTGCTGATTTTATGAGATTAAGTCGGCACTATTAAATCATTTTATGAGAGAGCAATTTTCTGGTGTTAGTACGGATGATGCTGCTGCCCATCTTAATATTTTTGTGAACTATGTGAGATGCAAAAATATAAATACATGGATGGCGGTATTATTAAACTGAAATTGTTTCCTTTCTCTTTGAGAGGAAGAGATAAAGAATTGTTGCTATCTTTGCCTAGAAATAGTATTGATTCTTGGACTAAATGTAAATATGCTTTCATTGGAAAATATTAACCTCCTGCTAAGATTATATCTTTAAGAGGTAGCATTATGAATTTTAATCAACTTGATAAAGATCATGTTGCTAAAGCTTGGGAAAAAATGAAATCTTTAGTACAGAATTGTCCCACTCATGGACTGACTACTTGGATGATCATCCCAACCTTTTATGCAGGACTGAATTTTTCTTCAAGAAACCTTCTGGATTAAGCTGCTGGAGGAACCTTTATGTCCATGACCTTGGGGGCAACAACAAAGCTTCTTGATAATATGATGGTAAATTATTCTGAATGGCGCACTGAGTGAGCTACAACTAGTGAGAAGGTAAATTCTGTTGAAGAAACCTCCTCTTTGAGTGATAGACTTGATGCTATTATGTCTATGCTTCTTAATGGCCATGCTCCTATTGAACCAAATAATGATCCTTTAGCCTCTTTGGTTTCTCAAGAAGAGCATGTTGATGTGAACTTCATTAAAAATAATAATTTTAACAACAATGCTTATAGGAATAATTTTGGTAGCAATAAGTATAGGCCATAACCTCCTAATATAATAATGCTTATGGTAATTCTTACAACAACAACAACAACAACAACAAAAACAACAACAAAAGTGTACCCTCTGATCTTGAGAACATGTTTAAGAAAGAAAAACTTTAAATTCCATCCAAATTTGAATTGATGACAATGTTAGGATGTTAGATAAATTACATGCTAGATGGGAAAGAGAAGATCAAATAGCTAGAAAGAATAATATAGCTAATGTTTGCACCATTACCACCACTAGTAAAACTGAAGCCTCTCGTGCTAGTAAACCTTCTACTATCAATGGTAAAGTAATTGGTGCTTGCAACACTCCCACTTCTGCTATTAAATATGCAAAACTGCGTGAAACTGCTAAAAATGCTCCTCATAAAAGTGCTGAAATTTTAGAAACATGGGAGACAATGGTCCCATTAACTTTGATAAAAATGATATTGAATTTGATGATTGCAACATAACTGAAGTGATTAAGTTCTTAAAAAATCTTTCTAGTTGTCCTAATTCTAGTGCTATGAATATGGCTTTCACAAAACATATTACAAATGCTCTCATGCAAATTAGAGAGGATGAATTAAGATGTGAAGCCTCTATCCCTAGGAAGTTATATGATGTTTGGGAACCTATCATTAAAATAAATATGAATGATTTTGATTGCAATGCTCTATGTGATCTTGGTGCTAGTATCTTTGTTATGCCAAAGAAACTTTATGATATGCTTGATTTACTACCATAGGAACCCTGTTATTTGGATGTTCGTCTTATTGATAATGTTAGAAAGAAACCTTTGAGGAGAGTTGATGATTTTCTTATCATGTTTAATAACAATCTTGTCCCCGTTGACTTTGTTGTCTTGAATATTGAGTGCAATGCTTCTTGTCCAATTGTTTTGGGAAGACCTTTTCTTAGAACTGTTGGTGTTGTTATTGATATGAAAGAGGGGAATATTAAATTTTAATTCCCACTCAATAAAGGTATGGAACAATTTCCTAGAAACATAATGAAGTTGCCTTTTGATTCTATTATTTGAACAAATTAAAAAATTTGGATGCTTCTTCACTTGAAAACACCTGAATCCACGTTTCTCGGCCTAGCTAAAAGGCGTTAAAGAAAAGCACTTCTTCGGAGATAACACATGGTTTTATTTTTTGCTTTGTTTTTATTTGTTTTATTTGAGTCAAGGGGTTGTATACTTCTGTAGAAAATCCTTTGTATCTTTATTTTTATGTTTTATTTGTGCCAAGTAAAGTTTCTAACGTAAGTTGTAGTTGGTTTTGTATTTCTGCGCAGGAAACAGATTTCTGTTGTCCACCGTAAACAATCGTATAAAATCCAGAAAGATTAGAATGACCTGAAATTTTTTGTGCTCATTCCTCGGCTACTTTCGGAATTTTTCCATTCTTTAAGTTTTTTGATCTGAGCGACGTAAGTGCCCCGAAAAATTTGACTTTACAGACCATTCTGGTTTTGGGAGATTCTACCATTTTTCTTCCATTTGCTCTTTTACGATGTCAAGTGGATTTCTTTGCTTCACGAAACATTAGTGGATGTAGCTAATGTTTAAAAGTATCAGTAAAACTTGTGCCCATACAGAACCCATGATTTTTATTATTATTGCACTAACCCTCTAATGTGAATTATTCTTTGAGTGTGGTGTGAAGGAAGTTTTCAAGGGTCAAGAGAAGAGGGTGACATAATGTGATCAAGAAGAGTGAAAGGTCAAATCTTGGAGATGTCCCCATGGTTCATCCTAGAAAATTCTAGGAAGACTCGAGAATCTAATCTTTGGGATCCCCAAGGCATCCCCTTCTTCATCAACAATTTATCAGGTCATTTCTAGTGAAACTATATTTTTGTTCGGTCACATCATATGAAATTGACCTGGAGCGTTTGTTTGTTTTTATTTTGTTTTATTTTGTTTTCCTTGCTGAAATAAACATCATTCGAACCTAGCATTCTTGTTTGGGAGAGAGACACGCTCCACTTTTAATTTGAATACTCGTTATGCTCGTATTCTTAGTTTTTCTTCTAGCAGCTGCAAAATTCCTGTTTAGCTCCTGTTTTCATTGCATCTCTTATTCAGAGATGTTGGTTTTAGTAGATTTATGTGAGTACTCTCTTTCTTGATTTCTGTATCATTTAGAGAGTTTTTGTTAAAACATATTATGTATGGTGCTTGTAGGAAAAGAAACTGCTGCATGTGGTAGAATTTATAACGATGCAAATAGAAGCTTGTATAGATTGTGGCTAGAATTTTTCATGTCATGCTAGATGCTATTTTAATTCTATAGCATAGTGGTTATTTTTGTAGCATGATTTGTCTTAAATATCTGAGAGTGATTAATGTTCCATTGAAAGAATCATGAGTTGTTCTTGTTATATTAAAGCATAAATTTGTGGTGTTCTCCTTAGAATGATTTATTTGGTTGACTTGGCACATGCTTACACCATGTTTATGACTAAAATCCAGTCACCTATAGCCTCTATGATCATTTCGTTTTTGAACTTGTAGTACCACTTATGCTTTGATTAATGATGTTTTTGTCGCTATACATGATTATGGTCTTTATGCTCTGTTGATTTATCGCTCCCAGTCTTTTGCTAGCCTCCACATGTACTGAGTATGTGCTCTACTCGTGCATCCAACTCCCAAAAACCAAAGTATGCCAAATGTGTCCACCATGCCTAACTACATGTGGTAATTAACCGCCGCTCCAATGTAAATTGCTCATGTGTTACCTTTAAAACTTCCAAAATTACTGATATTTTGCGTTCCTGTTTTAGCTCATGAGGACGTAAATAGAGAATCTTTATCTCACTTGTTGATTGGATTTCACACCCTGGACTAGTGGCTTCTTCCACTTATCCACTTGATAGAAGAGCTGGCAGCGGGGTGCCCAGCCCCAAATTAATAGAAACAAATTCTCTTCACAATTTGTATCCCTGATTTATCAGGTAAAGCACAATTATGTAAACAAAAGAGAAAGAGGGATGACCTTCTACACCAGTTGCGTCCTTCTATGGGAGCCTCTCTTGTTAAGTCTAGTTGGCTTGTGACGTACTGTATTTTCTGTTTACCATTCGCTGACACAAGCATACACTTCTGTAAAAAAAATAGACACTCCTCCTGGTATGTGATTGTTGGTAGGCACCCGAGGATTAGGTTAGCCAAGGTTTGTGTAAGAAAGGTTGGGAGGAGTTTCAAATATTTTATACCTCTGTTTAATAAAATAAAAATCTCTAGCACATGAGTGATCCATGCTTCCCTCTGCGAAGGGCCTTTCTTTTACTTTTATGTTGAGTCTCCATGTTCTAACTTTATGCACAGTTGAGAGAGCATAGTTGTCATTCTGAGTTTAATGTGCGTTTGTCCCAGAAACATTATTAATTGCTTCATGATGTGTTATTACTTGCCATCAAATTATTTGTTCTAGTCTTCCTTTTAAACTTTGAAGGTGACCTGGCATTTATGTTTTGCCCCACTCTTAAGGACAAGCGAAATATCACTTTGCTATGTTTTCTCCATACTTGAAACAAACGTGTAACTTTCAATGCATGGTTATTCATGATCTTTTATTTGTGTTACTTATCATGATGCAAAGTGATTTCTATGTTTTATTGCTACAATTATATCTATCATGCTTGTGTTTAAAGTATTATGATCTTAGCTTACATATGCTTTTACAATATTGATGATCAAGTTTATGTTGGTAGCATGTCACCTCAGAAATTATGTGTTTTTATCGTTTACCTACTCGTGGACGAGTAGGAACTAAGCTTATGGATGTTGATACGTCATAAACGTATCCTTAATTTCTGATGTTCCATGTTGTTTTCATGCTATTTGCCACATGGTTGCTATACACTATGTCATTTTTATCGATTTTCGGGACTAACCTATTAACAAGATGCCACAGAGCCAGTTCCCCGTTTTTTTGTTGTTTTTAGTTTCAGAAAAGTTGTTCTGGAAATATTCGAGGAATTGCAAAATTCGAAGCCCAGAAGTCTTAAAAATCCCGAAGGTTCCACGGAGTCCTGAAGAGTCCCGGAGGGGGGCCACACCATAGGGCGGCGCCCCTCTGGCCCCGCCGTGGGGTGGTGTGAGCCACTCGGGCTTCCACCGCTATCGCCCTTTCGCCTATTTACTCCCCCAGATACGTGAACCCTAAGAATATACCACTTTTTCCCGAGAAACACCCGAGGCCTCCGTCATCATCAACCCAAGATCGGGAGGATTCTGGAGCTCTCCCCGGCACTGTGACGAGAGAGAAATTCATCACCGGAGAGCTCTACACCACCATACCCGCCTCCGAAGTGATGCGTGAGTAGTTCATCCCTGGACTACAGGTCCATAGCAGTAGCTAGATAGTTGTCTTCTCCACTTTATGCGTCATGTTAGATCTCGTGAGCTTCCTTACATGATCGATATCATCTTATTGTAATGGTACATGTTGTGTTCGCTGGGATCCGATGAATGTTTAATGCTATGTCTTCTGATTATTAATCTATCATGTTATCTTCATGCATATGTTATTTATGATCTTGCATACTCTCCATTATTAGTAGATGCTCTGGCCAAGAAGATGCTACTGACTCCAAGTGGGAGTATTTATGCTCGATAGTGGGTTCATGCCTCCTTTGCGTCTGTGCTCAAGTGACAGAAATATGAAGGATGGAGGATGTGATGTTGCCATTAGGGAGAAAAAAACGATGTTTACTTCGTTTACATTGTTTACATAACACACTTTGCTTACTGCGATAATTTGTTGCTTGCAACTTAATACCCAATGTTTGCTCGGATGATATTCGGAAGGTGGACTGTTAGTCATAGATGTAGTTGGATGATGGTCTATGTATTTTGTTGTAATGCCCGTATGAATCACATAGTAATCTTTATGTCTTGCATATGCACTACGGTGCAGCCTTCATTTCTGTCAATTGCCCAGCTGTAATTTGTTCACCACACATGTTAGTTATTTATTTTCTATGGAGAGACACCACTAGTGAACAGTGGACCCCGGACCATTTTCTCATACTGATAATACAACCAGTGCAATTACTGTTTTCACACTATTGCTACTGTTTTCATATTTTTCTCATACTATTTTCCAAATCATACATTTAACCTCTTTGTGTTCAGCAAAACCGGTGAGATTGACAACGTCACTGCTTCGTTGGAGCAAAGTGAATTGATTGTGTTGTGTAGGTTCCACGTTGCTGCTGAACCGGTAGTGCACCCTGCCATCTGAGCTGCATCAACCTTCGTAAATTGCTTTTTCCTCCTACTGGTCGATTCAACCTTGGTTTGTTTCTGAGGAAAACTTTCTACTGCGCTTTCCATACCTTCCTCCTAGGGTCTCCTAACGAATGTGTGTTATACGCGCATGATACGTCACAAGAGCGGCTCCCATTTGAAGGATGCAACTAGTGTAGAAGGTCATCCCTCTTTCTCTTTTGTTTACACAATTATACTTTGACTGATAAATTAGGGGCAAAAATAGTGAAGAGAATTTGTGTGTATTAATTTGGGGCTGGGCACCCCGCTGCCAGCTCTCTATCAGTTGGATAAGCGGATGAAGCCACTAGTCCAGGGTGTGAAAGCCAATCGACAACTGAGATGAAGATTCTCTATTTACGTCATCATGAGCTAAAACAGGGGCACAAAACAGGAATGATTTTTAGCAGGTTTTAAAGGTAGCACATGAGCAATTTACTTGGAGTAGCAGTTAAATACAACATATAGGTAGGTATGGTGGACACAATTGGCAAACTTTGGTTTTTGGGAGTTGGATTGCACGAGTAGCATTTCATACTCAGTACAGGTGACGGCTAGCAATAGACGCGGAGCGACAATCGAGAGAGTGATAGCTATTATAATCATGCTTGCGACAAAACAAAATTAACATGGGCATAAAAGTGATACAAATACTCTGAGGCAAAATAAATCATCGAGGCTTAAGTGACTTTTTGTTTTCATTCTTATCATGCGTGAGCATGTGCCAAGTCGATTCAAGCAAAACAAACAGAGGGAGATACCACAATGTCATACCCTTGTATGAAAAACAATGCAAGCAAACATCTATACGACAAGCTATCTTATATTAATAAGTTGGAACTAACACGTGAGAGCACGAACTACTAAACATCAATTAAATAACATATACCTTACATGGACGTACTAAGAATGTACACACGATGAGTATATGTATAAAAATAAAACAAACATAGTTTATACCAGCCTCTCACCACAATATGGATTGTCGTAAATCATCATTACTGCTCTTCACTTGTGTGGATCGAATAATACAGAATGATAATCAAGCTCCAATGGAGACACGGAAGTCTGGTGAACTCTGCAACAACTTTACAAAACCAAAGAAGACCACCAATTATTTTTGGGTTTTCGAATTAAAACAAGAACGGAAAGAAACAAGCAAACAAAGCAAAATATTTTTTTATTTTTTTAATACTAAACCGAAACGAGAAAAGAAAGCAAAGCAACAAAAGAAACTAAATAAGCAAACAAAGAGAAACAACAAAAATATTTTTGGTCTTTTTCCGTTTTGGAAAACAAGAACAAAATGATAAAACAAAAAGAAACGAAAGAAAAGAAAAGAAAACAAAAACAAAAGAGAGAAACGAAAATATGGATACACAAAGAACCGACCTAACATGATATATAAATGAGTGTTATGTCGGTATACCTACCCCCAATCTTAGGCTTTTGGCCTAAGTGGAGATCATCCATACTCGCGAGAAGCCTCCCCACTATGGTGGGTCATCCCTCGCATGGTCGTACTCGGGCGCCTAAGAAGAAGATGAAGGAGCAAACGCATAGTCATATCCAGGGTGCTGGTACGGGATCCCCGTGGTGTCAGAGGGATGGACGAAATCACCATCATCCCCCTCTCTGGCATCCTCAATGTGTTGGGGTTGCTGCTCAAGGTATGTATCCAGTTCACTCTCTAATAGTGACCATCCTTGCCTGCGATCAAGGTTAAGCAAAAGAGATGCAAGCAAAAGTACTTGTCTAACAGTTTTAGTCACTCTCCACCCGGATTGTTTGGAGAAGGTTAATTCAAAAGATAAATTATGTAAGTGAGAATGGGTAGAAAGAAACTTATGTTGAACCATAGAAACAAGGTCCAGCCTTTCTACAGGAAATTGTAGGTCTAGAGGGTGTGGCTCCAAGCCATGCAATGCTAGCAAGCGCGAGGCAACAAGACCTCCACAAATTCCGCCCTTCTCACGGTTATGCGAGAGACGGTAAGCGATTAAAGAACTGAAGTTATAAGACCTATCACATTTCAAAGCAGATGCAAGAAAAGCCAAATCATAGACAGACAGCTTGTTGGCAGGTTTTTTAGCTAGCACACACTTAGAAATAAAATAGGCAAAGTATAGAATTCTAGGAAGTTGAATTTATCGAATTTTACCACTCTCCCCTGTGAAGCTTCTGCCTTGGAAAATCTCCTTATATAGTTCCAGCTGTGGTTTAGGCTGCCCTCTTATCTTCTCACATGAACCCCACTCTGGTACCTTAATAGCTTCACAAAAATCACTGAAAGGCAAGTTTACAACTTTATTGTAAATTTTATATTGGACCATAGGGTTAGTTGAAGACCATTTAAAATGAAAATATTGAACCACAGCCATGGTTAGTTTGATGTGTTGGGTAGGCTCATCCTCAAGGAAATTATCCAACCCTGCATTATGCACAAGAGTGTAAAAATCCTACCGAATTCCCGTAATACACATGAATTCCTGACACAGATAGATTGACGGGAACACTCTTTCTTCTCGGTGCACAGGCATGACCTCATACAACTCCAACTCATGGTGGTTTAGTTGATGTACATTATGCTCCATCTCTGAAATTTTTCAACAATCATCACAAAACTGATTTCAAGCAAGTATAAGGTAGAAACTACTATAGAGACTTATAGGAGAGCTAAACATGCATCAAAACTAAATTATTTCTACTCAAATCAGGCATGCAAACTCACATAAGCTGTCACCTACAGTACCAAAATAATCAAGAAATACTCCACCAAACAAAATTCTACTTGGATAATCGAATGAGTCACATACCGGAGAGCAAATGCACCAAATTTCAGCACAAATGATGGGCTGACAAAAGAGATGGAAAAATCTCGAGGAAGAACAACAAGAACACGGGTTCCAGGAAATGTTTTCAGTTTGGGGGTGAGAGAGAAGACTTTGAAAGTGGAGAGAATAAGTGGAGGGCCAGGAGGCCCCACACCATGTGATGGCGCCACTAGGGGACATGCCGCGCCACCCTATGGTTTGCCTGACTGGTGGGTCCCCCTGGGGTCTCCCGGGTAGCTTTCTGCCTCATTTCGGACGTAAAAATTTATTGTAATTTTTCTGGAATTTTTCAAGAAACTTTATTTTCGAGGTTTTTTCATAATTTAATAATTAATGAAAAAACTGGAAAACAATTATGAAAAGGTGGAAAACAGAACATAAACCAGAACTACAAAGGTTCCAAAACATTCTAATGTGTAAATACCGAGTGAAAACCAAGGTGGAAGTGGTGAAAATAAAATTATGGTTGGTGAAAACAAACGTAACATTGTGAAAACAAGAGAAATAAAGAAATAGTTGGAATACCAGGGTCTCCAAGCTTCTTTGGAACCTTACCATTAAAAGAGTAATTAGCAAGCATAGTGGAAATTTCCTCATTAGGAATTTTCCTTTTGTTTGAGACGATAGCTTTCATATATTTAGAATAAGGAGACAGTTTAATAGCATCAGTCAAAGGAATTTGCAAGAACACAGGTTTCATCCACTCACAGAATTTATTATAATGTTCTTCTTCCTTAGATTTGTGGTTCTTAGTAGTAAAAGGCATTGCTTTTGTACCCAAGGCTCTCTCTCTTTACCATGTTTATTGGCAATGAAATCGTCCTTAGTATACTTCACAGTTTTAGTTTGCTTTTCAGGTTCAGCTACAATTTCTTCTTTATCAGAAGCATCACTTTTATCATTACCACTTTTAGTTTCAGCATCATAAATAGATATACTATTAGGATCTTTAGCAGGTTCATAAGATTCTACAACATTTTTATGTCTCTTCTTCTTTTTCTTAGAAGGAGAACTAATGTTTTTAGGTTGCTGAGAATCTTGTTCAATTCTTCTAGGATGTCCTTCAGGATAAAAGGGGTCCTGAGTAGAAACACCACTTCTAGTAATTATTTCACAAACATGTTTACCTCTAGAAGCATTATCTAGCATGTGTTTTGCACTTTATTAAGTTTATCAATTTGAGTTTGAACCATTTGAAAATGTTTAACATGCATTTTTAACATCATTAGAGGTTTTCTCAATAATACCATGCAAATTATCAGTAGCTCTAGAGTTTTCCATAAGATGATTTTTCACTCTCATATTAAAATTATCTTGCTTAACAACATAATTATCAAATTCATCTAAGCATTGATCAGGTGGCTTAGAGTAGGGAATATCTCTATTATCAAAGTATTGGAGAGTGTACCTCAACAGTTGATGGATGAGGAATAGGCTTACAAAATTCTTGTATAGGAGGCAAATTCTTCACATCTTCAGATCTAATACCTCTCTCTTTAATAGATTGCTTGGCTTCCTTCATCACTTCATTATTTAATTCAATCATCCCTCTCTTCTTGGGTGTTGGTATTGGTGTTGGCTCTCGTGTAGGTGTAGGTTCAGGTACATTCCAATCATCATTATTTTTTGCTATTTTATCCATTAATTCCTCAGCTTCTTCTGGAGTTCTTTTCCTGAAAACACAACCAGCACAATTATCCAGGTATGTCCTAGATTCAACAATTAGTCCATTATAAAATATATCTAGGAGCTCAGTTTTACGTAGTGGATAACCAGGGCAAGCTCTTATCAAAGCACAAAATCTTGTCCATGATTCAGGTAATTTTTCTCCTTTAATATGCTCAAAATGAAAGATTTCTTGCACGGCAGCATGTTGAGCACTAGCAGGGAAATATTTTTGAAAGAATGAAGTAATCAAATCCATAGGACAAGTAATAGATCCAGGTGGAAGATTATTAAGCCAAGTTTTAGCTTCATCTTTTAATGAAAAAGGAAAAATCTTGGTTATAAAATAAGTACGCATCTTATTATCATTAGAAAATAAACTACTCATAGATGAAAGCTCATTTATGTGTTCCATAGCATTTCTACTTTCAAGTCCACAAAAGGGTTCTTTCTCAACAATGGATATATAAGATAAATCATAATCCTTGTCTATGATGTGTATGGGAGATCTGGCAAACTTAGCATCAAGAGAAGATTTATATTTCACAGCATGTCTTGCAAGGAGACTCTTAAGAGCACTTGCATCAGTAGTAGCACGACCTTCTTCAATAAAATCATCATTAAGTTCAATATAGGTTTCATCAAGATCATCAATATACTCAATGGAATTAACAGGTCTACCAATAATTCCAACATGAATTTCAGCACTTTTAATTTGTTTGGATTTAGCAATAGTAGCATCTAGGAAAGGACCTAGAGAACCAGTATCATCAAGCATAGTAGAAGCATCATCAAAAGTATCAGAAGCATTCTCAGACTCAGCGGAAGTAACAGTGTGTGTAGCATGTGGTGGAGTAAGAAGCTTACTCATAAAAGATGGTGAATCAAGAGCAACAGAGGTGTTCATAGTTGTACCTCTTCTTGTAGTGGATGGTAATATGGGAACTTTTCCATCACGGGTCTTTCCCATGATGAATGGCTTGCAGCAAACAATATCATGATCAAGTGAGAAAATAAATAAAGAGGATCGCAACAGTCTTCGAGGGAAGTAAAACCCAAATTTATTGATTCATCACAAGGGAAACCAAAGAACATTTATGTTCCTTAACAACTGAGTTGTCAATTCGGCTGCACCTAAAAGTAGACTTGCTCGCAACAATTTATCAGTGGTACCAGTTTTATAGCAGTAGTAGAAATAAAATAATAGTAGTAGTAAAAAGTAACAACAGTAGCAATCGCGAAAAACAGCAGGATTGGAGTATCGTAGGCATAGAGGGAATGGATGAATGGGCGTTGCATGGATAGCAAGGGTCATGTAATAATAATAACGTAGGCATTGCAGATAATAATAATAAAGTATCAAACATGTAGGCAAACTATATGCATGTGTTCCAATATAGTCGTATGTGCTCGCAATGAGAAACTTGCACAACATCTTTTGTCCTACCAGCTTGTGGCAGCGGGGCCTCTAGGGAAACTACTTGTAACACCCCAGATATCAACCTATCTGGAAATGCTACACATACTTTAAATCTTCCAAAGGCAAGGTGTCAACTATAAATTTCGTTAGAGTCTCCTATGTTTAAAGGGACCTCCACAACAAGTAGATAAGAATGCACCTCCAAATTTATACATAGACACATCTACCAGGTTCAACACGAGCAAGATATAATTAGAATCCAATATGTCTCGTAACGACCAACTTAGTAGCCAAACCTTAAAGAAAGGAAATAGTTAGGTGCAACCTTGAGTTTCATAATTGTTAAACTAACATATGTAAAAAGGTTGTATTGTGTGATAGAAGTGTGTCCAAACATCAAAAGGTGCTAGTCCCAATACCATGCATGTCGTTCTCAAGATTTACCTAAAAACATAAAAACAACAAGGGTGAGTATAAAATACTCAGCAAGTACAAAAAGAAATAATAAGCTTTGCATAATACACAACACCCAAGATTATTCCTTTAACTCATGTTATAGCGCAAACATGAACCTGTATGCCTATATGCTCTTTTCTTTCACTTTTTTTTGCATATACCGGTATAGCTTGACTGGACACCCGTCGGCATCCACTCACTCCAACTTGTGGAGATTGCCTACAATGTGGGACTCGTCCCATCATTGACGGTCTCAATGTGCCTACCTCAGTAGGACACAACACTATGCACTGTATTAAAGATGTAATGCAACAATGCAAGAACAACTGTTTCTTTTTCTGTGACCACTTCATCTCCACATATATATAACAATTTTCTCGTTACCGGAATAAATGATGCTAGAAATTAGAAGTCGAGTGAGGGCATAAAGTAAAGTACTATCCCTTCATGTACTTGCCTCAACTGCGAGGCGCAACCTGTCAATTGTTGGATCTCGGACCAAGAGTGTCAACGCTTGTATCGAAAAATATATCGCACTCAATACATTTCCACTTCTAAATCATACAAGAAAGAAAAAAATCATATTGCCCCTATGCGCAAAGCTATAGCTAAACTTTCCAAAGAATTTTCTGTCGCGGTAAGGACTAAACCCCAATTCCCTATAAGCAACCAACCCCTATGTTTGTCATGCCTAGCTGCAGCAACCTATTTCAGTTCCAAGTCTAAAATGCAAAACCTAAAACACTGTCGAAGATGCAACCAGTCCATGAGCACTAGTGGAAACAGGGCCATTTGTCCCAGGTCGTAAGGGCCAGTTGTCCCGGTTGTGCAACCGGGATGGGCTAGCCGGGACAAATGGCCCTTCCCCATTGGTCCCGGTTGTGCCAGGACCCGGGATGGTAAGGATGGCCCACGTGGCGAACCTGGGCCAGGGGACGGCCAGGGAGTTCGTCCCGGTTCGTTTTAGGGACCGGGATGGCTACTTTTTTGAAAAAAATATATATCCCGCCAATTTTCCCCTGCCGCGGCAGGTTTTTTTCGTTTCGTTTTTTGGGCTCCTGTCTCGCAATCCCCAACCGGCCTCCCCTTCCCCAACCGCGTCCAGGCCCACGTCTTTAATTAAGCCCACTGGCCACATTTTTGGTCAAAAGGGCCCACTGGCCCGCGTCTTTTATTATATTCGGTCAACGGTTCGCAGGGGTCGAAAGGGGCCACTGGCCAGCGGCCTAGTGGCTGGCTCGCCCGGACCCTTAAATTAAGACCACAGGGACGGTCAAAGGGCCCACTGTCGCCTCGTCTTCCCGCCCCCCTCCACTTCCCCACGCGCGCGTGCCCAGCTGCAACCGCCGCCACGCCTCGGCTCCCGCCCCGCATTCATGGCCGCCTGCAACCGCCGCCACGTTCAGGCCGCCGGTTGGCATGCCAGCCTCCCCCGGGTCCTTTATAAAGGGCCCCCGCCGCCCGTACAGCCCATCCACCCCGGCCGCGCCCCAGCCAAAGCAACCCTAGCCACCATGTCCCGCTGGTTCTCGAGCGGCAAGCGCCCCCGGAACGACCACGAGGCCGGGTCCTCGAGCGGCGCGCGCTCCGGCGTTCCACCGCCGCCGGCGGAGGCCTTCGGCTTCGGCCCGGGAGGCATCCGCTTCGGCGGGCAGCCGCGCGTCCCCGCTCCGCCTCCGGCGTCACGCGCGCCGCCCCGCGGCGCGCCCAAGGGCTAGCGCTTCCGCCGGTACGTCCGGAAGGAGGAGGCGGAGTGGCATTGGGAACGCCACACGCCAGTGTTCTGGCCGGACGTCCACCTCCCGGAGGGCTGGCACCTCAACCCCCAGAGGATCCCGGTGCCGCCGGCCCCGTCCAGCAGAGAGGCCCTGGGCGAGGAGATCGACCGCCGGCGCGCGCTCCTGCCGGCCCGCCTCCTCAGGGACCGCGCGTACGCGCGGAGCTCCCCCTACTGGGCCACCTGGCTCCAGCAGGAGCACGAGCAGCGCCGCCGCTCCTACATCCCTACAGCCGAGGAGGTGAGCACCGAAGACTACCCCGCGCCACCGCCGGGGAGGGAGCCGGAGCTTTGGCTCCTTGTGGACGACGGCGACGCCATCCCCGAGGACGATGACCCCGAGCTCCGTGACAGCATGGAGGAGGCCTTCGAGGCCTCCCGCCGCTCCCTCGTCGAGGACGAGGTCAAGCGGTGGGAGGCAGTCCTGGCCGCCGCTGCCGCCGACGCCAACGCCATGCCGCCGCCTCCGCCCCCTTCGGCGCCTGCCCCTTGGTGGCAGGTAATGAACGCCGAGCTGGAGGCGTCCAAGGACCAGCCGCCGCCACAGCCGCTGCCCCCCGGCCTGGAGTACGGGATGACCTGGGCCTGGACCGGCGGCGTATGGTCGCCGGAGGAGGAGGAGCTGCCCCCGCCACCGCCGTACGCGCCCCCGATGCCTCCGCAGCCCCCGGCGGGCCCGCCCCAGCCGCCTGCCCACCTGTGGCAGCCGCCCCCTACCAGTGCATCTCCTCCGACGAGGAGGAGTAGGTCGGCGCCGGTGCGCCCCCCCTAGACTAAGCTACCCACCACCCCCCCAAGAAAATGGCCGGCCGCCTGTGGCCGCGCCGCCGCCCCCTATATGCAAGCACGGCCGGTCGCCTGTGACCGCGCCGCCCCCTATATGTAAGCACGGCTGGCCGCCTGTGGCCGCGCCGCCCCCTATATATGTAAGCAAGGCCCCTGGGCCTTTTTTTAAATATATGTTTGTGTCCTAGTCTAACGTGTCCCTAGCCCAACCCCGCCGGCGGTCCGCCAGCGGGATCTTTCTACTCGTTCCCGCCGCCGGCAGGGCTTCGCCAAGCCATGTCCACTGTCCTGGGTGTTCGCTCGGCCTGGAGAGAGGGCCGAGATATTTATACACCTGGGCCTCTAGTCCCGGCCTGTGCCACCAACCGGGACTAGAGCCCCTTTGGTCCCGGTTGGTACCACGGGCCGGGACCAAAAACTAATTTCGAATTTCGGTGGCACCCTGCGCGCCCAAAAATTTTTAGCGCCAAAATTTGAAAATGTTTAAGTTTGCACATTAACAACTTCTATATACTTTCGAATTTTACAAAAATTCCAACATGAAAAATGCTAGAATTTGCATAACTAATTTAAATCCATTTTTCGTTTAACTAAATAATTATTCTAACTATTGAAACTATTAATTATTTTACCATTTGTATATAATTTGAATATAAAAATGTCACAATTTTTGTTTTCTCTCGTGATCTTCCGAGTTAGTCCAGAGCATACAAGGCATCCCGGGTGATTTATATAAAGTTCGACAAAGCGAGTTGTACCTTATTGACACGGTGAATTTGAGATCTTCGTCTACAACAGAAAAACCATAGTTCTCCTTCGAAGGTTTACTCTGCGCATCCACACGTATTTTCCCTTTATCCCGACCCCCGCTTGAAAACATAGTAACTTCCGTGTAAGCGGCAAGCCGCAGCGGGAGCAGCAGACTTAAAGCAGAGACGGGCGATCGGGCGGGGGAGACCGCGCCGTTGCTGTCGCGCTTTCCTCTCCTCTGCTCGTCCGCCGTCGCCGTCGCGCTCCCCTCCGCCTTCAACATTTGGGATCTTTGTTGTTCAGTTAGACGTTTCTCCTCCAAAAATTTATCATATCTGTTAAAGAAGTACCGAAGCTCTATTTCTGTTTTAAGGATATCTGTCAGGATGGTATATATCCCTGCTATCACTTTGAAGTGTGCCTGCAATATCTGCGCAGAATATATGACACCCATAAGGCAAAGCCCATCTTTCTCTATCCTCATACAATTTACTTCCGAGTTAGTCTAGAGCATACAAGGCATCCCGGGTGATTTATATAAAGTTCGACAAAGCGAGTTGTACCTTATTGACACGGTGAATTTTAGATCTTCGTCTACAACAGAAAAACCATAGTTTTCCTTCGAAGGTTTACTCTGAGCATTCTTTCGCCATCTTTTCAAAACATAGTGTGGTGAAATTTCTTTGATATTTCTGATCTCAAGAACCTTCAGTACCTGGCAATACGGAAGACCTACATTTTCGAAGTCAGGCTGGTCATAGTTGTCAGCTTTTTACCGGTCAATACAAAATACTGATCAAACAGAACTATATGATCATGTATTCCACGCTTATTATTACACATCACCAACAGACGTAGGAGAGAGAAACAGAAAAGTGGGTGGGTGTGCCGCTGGTTGGAATAATAATGAAGTCAGGCTGGTCATAGTTGTCAAGCACTCAATGCTTGCCAGGTTTTGACCGATCAATACAAATTATTGGTCAAACTTGCACCTACTCCATTCATAATCACAAAATATGTATAAATATCATTTTGGCTAACAAAATCTCGTTCATACTACGTTATAAGAACTATGATCATGTATTCCACGTTTATTATTACACATCACCAGCAACATCCCTATCTAGTCTTCTGAATTTTCTTCGTGTCCCTTCCTTATGATCGCTTCGGCCGTAACCATGGAGCATCTTCATTATTTAACGGGATGGTGGGGTCAGCTTTCACTGTGAAGGGTGGAATTTCAACAAACTTATTATAATCTTCTGACATGTCTGTCGTGTCCTCGATTCCCACGATGTTTCTTTTCCCTAAGAGAACTATGTGACGCTTCGGCTCATCGTATGATGAATTTGTTTCCTTATTTTTTCTTTTCTTCGGTCTGGAAGACATGTCCTTCACATAGAAGACCTGAGCCACATCATTGGCTAGGACGAATGGTTCGTCATTGTAACCAATATTGTTGAGATCCACTGTTGTCATTCCATAAAGCGGGTCTACCTTTACCCCTTCTCCATTCAGGTTGACCCATTTGCACTTGAACAAAGGGACCTTAAAAGAAGGTCCATAGTCAAGTTCCCATATCTCCTCTATGTAACCATAGTATGTGTCATTTTTTCCATTCCCGTTTGCTGTATCAAAGCGGACACCACTGTTTTGGTTGGTGCTCTTCTTATCTTGGGAGCTCGTGTAAAATGTATTCCCATTTATCTCGTACCCTTGAAAACTCCCAATAGTCGAAGATGGTGACCCTGCCAACATGTATAGCTGATCTTCAACAGTGGTGTCATTTATAAGATGTGTTTGCAACCAACTTCCGAAAGTCTCCATGTGTTCGCGTTTAATCCATGAGTCATCCTTCCCCGGGTTTGCAGACCGTACAATATTCTTGTGTTCCTCGAGATACGTAGCCATGAACATAGAATTTTGTAGAACTGTGTAGTGTGCTTTGGTCAAAGAATGCCCGTCCCTAGGTATCATTGTTTTCTTTCCCAGCGTTCCTTTTCCCCTCAGTCTCCCCTCATGCCGCGATTCAGGAACACCAATTGTCTTAAGGTCAGGATTAAAGTCAACACAGAACCCAATGACCTCCTCTGTTCCATAGCCCTTCGAGATGCTTCCTTCTGGCCTAGCACGGTTATGAACATATTTCTTCAAGACTCCCATGAACCTCTCAAAGGGGAACATATTGTGTAGAAATACCGGACCAAGAATATGAATCTCTTCACATAGGTGAACCAGGAGATGAGTCATAATGTTGAAGAAGGATGGTGGGAACACCAACTCAAAACTAACAAGACACTGGACCACATCCCTCTGTAATCTTGTCAGACTTTCTGGATCGATTACCTTCTGAGATATTGCGTTCATGAATGCACATAGCTTCACAATGGGTACTCGAACATTTTCCGGTAGAAGCCCCCTCAATGCAATCGGAAGCAACTGCGTCATAATCACGTGGCAGTCATGAGACTTCAGGTTTTGGAATTTTTTCTCTGCCATGTTTATTATCCCCTTTATATTCGACGAGAAGCCAGACGGAACCTTGATACTATAAAGGACTTCAAAGAATATTTCCTTCTCTGCTTTAGTAAGAGCGTAGCTGCTTAAGTAATGGCGCCTATCTGTGTGCTTGTTGCTTGGGTCTTTCATACGTTGCTGGTCCTCCCGTGCTTCTGGCGTATCTTTGGACTTCCCATACACGCCCAGGAAGCATAGCAGATTGACACAAAGATTCTTTGTCACATGCATCACGTCGATCGAAGACCGGACCTCTAAAACTTTCCAATAGGGTAGCTCCCAAAATATAGATTTCTTCTTCCACATGGGTGCGCGCTTATCAGGGCCGTTCGGAACTGGTTGGCTGCCAGCAGCCTTACCAAAGATTACTTCTAGGTCCTTGACCATATCGAATATATCATTACCACTACGCAGCTCAGGCTTGTTCCGGTTATCTGCCTCACCTCTGAAATGCTTCCCTCCTTTCTTTCTTACAGGATGCTTGATCGGAAGAAATCTACGATGCCCCAGGTATACAACCTTTTTACATTTATCCAAAAAAACACTGTCAGTATTATCTAAACAGTGTGTGCATGCATTGTATCCCTTGTTTGTATGTCCGGAAATGTTACTAAGAGCAGGCCAATCATTGATGGTTACGAAAAGCATCGCCCGTAGGTCAAATGGCTTTTGTTCGTTCTCATCCCACACACGTACACCTGGTTTGCCCCACAATTATAAGAGTTCTTCCACTAATGGCCTTAGATACACATCAATGTCGTTGCCAGGCTGCCTCGGGCCTTGGATGAGAACTGGCATCATAATGAACTTGCGCTTCATGCACAACCAAGGAGGAAGGTTGTACATACATAGAGTTACAGGCCAAGTGCTATGACTGGAGCTCTGCTCCCAAAAGGATTAAAGCCATCTGTACTTAGACCAAACCATAAGTTTCTCGCCTCTCCTGCAAAGTCTGGGAAGTCTCTCTCGATCTTTCTCCACTGCGATCCATCGCAACAACCTAGCATGCTCTTTGTTTCTAAACAGACTTTTCAGCCGTGGTATTATAGGAGCATACCACATCACCTTAGCAGGAACCCTCTTACGCGGGGGCTCGCCGTCAACATCACCAGGGTCATCTGCTCTGATCTTATACCGAAGTGCAGTGCATATCGGACATTCATCCAAATTCTCGTACTTCTCACCGCGGAAGAGGATGCAGTCATTAATGCAAGCATGTATCTTCTGCACATCTAATCCTAGAGGACAGAGAGATTTCTTTGCTTCGTACGTACTCTCAGGCAATTCGTTATCCTTTGGAAGTTTTGGCTTCATTAGTTGAAGTAAACTCTCAAATGACTTGTCAGTCACACCGTTCTGTGCCTTCCATTTTAGCAACTCCAGTGTGGTACCGAGCTTTGTGCTACCATCTTCGCAATTTGGGTACAACAATTTTTTGTGATCCTGTAACAGGTTGTCCAGCTTCAACCTCTCCAATTTGTTTTCACAGTCTTCCCTTGCATCAGCAATAACTCGGCCAAGATCATCATCGGGCTCTTCTGATGCCTGTTCTTGATCACCTCCTTCTTCTCCATTCTCTTCCATTGCAGTATCGTCGTATTCAGGGAACAAAGGATCCTCTTCTTCTTCTTCATCGTCTTCCATCACAACCCCTCTTTCTCCATGCTTCGTCCAGCAATTATAGCTGGGCATGAAACCTCTCCGAAGTAGATGGCCGTGAATGATTCTTTCGGAAGAGTGCTCTCTGACGTTCCGACAATCAACACATGGGCAACACATGAAGCCATTATCTTTGTTCGCCTGAGCTAAAGCAAGAAATGCATTCAGGCCTGCCATATACTCGGAAGTGCGTCGGTCACCATACATCCATCGCTGCCATGCATCCAGCTGCATCGTATAATTAAGTTTATCAAAATACATTACAATAACATATTAATACGACAAATACTACTTTTTTATGTATCAGTTACAGATGAAAAAGATAAGTTTGTTAACCTCGGTCGAAGATACCATTTTCAGTGAGCTTATGTGCGGCTCAGGAATTTCGTCGAACACCTCGTGTGCATAGTAAAATAAAACACACTAACACCACACTCTCTCACACCTCCAAGCAAAAAAAAAGATGGAAGTGGGGAGGGCTGGGGCAGTATATATAGGGGAAGGGGGACATTGGTCCCGGTTCGTGGACTGAACTGGGACAAATGTTCATACGCGTGCCACGTGGCATGTGGCTAGGCATTGATCCCGGTCCGTGGCACGAGCCGGGACCGATATGTCCCCCACGAACCGGGACCAATGCCCCCAGGCGATTCCTGTTGCCCCGGGCGCACGAACCGGGACCAAAGCATGGCATTTGTCCCGGATTCGGTTGCAACCGGGACAGCTGCCCCTGGCCCCCTGGACGAGAGGGGTTGTTTCCACTAGTGGAGATGCACAAAACGTTGCCAAATAAATGACCAAAGGAACCTGGTACTGCTCTAATTCCTGGAGTGGACAACCGAAAGAGCTTATTCAGCCAGCACATGGTGTACGGTAGTTCTCTTCTCTAATTAAATAAGCCAGCTATAAACGTGCACACTAGAGCAACAAACTGCAATATGCTGAAATACTGAATCGATTCTATCACTACATAACTGCTCCTCACTTGACACACAAGAACGAGACACATGAACTCTAATCCAAAGAACAGATTGATAAAGATTAAAAAATCTACTCCTTTGCAAGAATCCCCAGCACCCACTGCTCCAGAAATTTCTACGGATAAAAATATGCAAATCACACAGGAGACTAACCAACAGGGAGGTGTGTATCTGGCTAGCGACGACGGCGACCGATCGGCTTGATGGATACGGTGCATGAGAGCGGCGTCTCAGCCGGCCTGCAGTGACAGCGACGACCGGACGGTGGAGATGCGCAGAAGGAAAGGGCACGGGGGCGGCGGCGGTCTAAGCACGTCCTCGCTGGAAATTATTTAGGGTAGATCGGTTGGGCTCCAATGTGACTTTAATAGAGGAGAAGGCCAAGGCAATACGTGTGTGGCTCAAGAATACAAATAGCTCAGCCAAGCCCAGCCCGTTACTATCTTCACAATACAAGAATAAATAAACTGTTTCTAATTTTCTGCTTCAAGCAGAACCAATGATCAACATGACTCTACTCTAGGCTTACAAACACTCGGTTGTGATTTCAAGTCCAAGGACACACTCTACATTATTTTGTACCTTTATATCTCCAAGACATATTTAAATAGGCACAAGGTTTTATCCAAAAAAAATTGGGGTATCACATTCTTACTCCCTTAGACAGAATTCGTCCCCGAATTCTTTCTCGCTTTACTACTCGAAGTACTAACATAGAAGGTATAAAATTTAAACATGCATCACATACCAGCAGTGAACAACTCTGGATACTTCTTGCGCATGCGAGACTCAAGATCCCAAGTTGGCTCTCTCTCTCTATCTATCTCACACGTTCTATGCCGCCTCTCTCTCTCTCTCTCTCTCTCTCGATCTATCTCTCTATAAGACTATTCAGAAATCCCCACACAACGACCCTCAAAGGTTAAACCTTGATCAACTATAGTTGATTCTATGGTCATCCGTCGTTCTGGATTTCGGAAAAGCTACGGTGACAAATAGCATGGATCGCACTATACACCCCATGCATCAACTCTAGCAACTCAACTCGGTAGACTATAGCTTCCCCACTTGTTACTGTCATGGATGGTCCAAAGTACCGCGTACTAAGTTTACCTTTGAATTAAATGTTATAATACCTTTGGTGGGGTCACCCATAAGAGTACATCCTCACAGACTGGCAATTCCACATTCAACCTCTTGGAATCAGAATAACTCCTTTGCACGCTCTATGGGTGTCGAATCCTTGACTCGACAAGTCCCTTAGGTGACCCTATCGGGTTTCGATTAGGAGAACTCATGAGCGCTGGTGAGATCGTCGGCTAGACAGGGGGCGAGATTTACCCAGGTTCGGGGCCCTCGTAGAGGTAAAACCCTTACTCCTGCCTCTTGTCGATCTGTATTGGATGATTAGATCGGTTACAGATTGCTCGAATCGAGAGTAGATCTCGAGTTCCGAGGCTTTTTGGTCGTGCGGTATTACTTGGTCCTCTCCTTGAGGGCTCTCCTGGCCTTATATAGATGGCCAGGTCTCGAGTCCTACCCGGAGAGGATTCAAACCCTAGCTAGGTCGGTTACAAAACTACCTAACTTAACCCGCAAGTTTAGTGCGGGTGGGCTTCTGGTGGGCCTTCTGGAGTCTTCCAAGGGCGCCTCTTCTTGGGCCTTGACATTGGGCCTGAGAGGGGGTGTCCTTACCCGCAGGGTCCAAGATCTATGTCTTCGTCAGTAGCCCCCGAGCGTGTGCTCGACTGGGATTTATTTCCAGTCGGGTAGACGGTCAGACCTTTTTTGATCTCCTCTTGGAAGTTCAGCTCGACAGTTGTTGTCTTCGAAGGGTGTGTCCCCTGCATTGTAAGTTATAACGCTCGAGTATCGAGCAGCATAGGTGCCTGTTTTTGCGGCTTTTATTGCAGAAGGATGTGGCACAGTAGCTTGGCTCTCCCGAGAGATCAGGGCCAATTAATTGCGACTAGGGCAAAAACATTCCTGGCCTACACAGATTCGAGACCTCCGACTCGAACCCGATGAGGTGATTGTTGCGACTGGGCCGTTGTGGACTTATCGAGTCGAACTTAACCTATGAGGATACCCGGCGCGTCCGCTAGGATTTTTCTTCGTGTTGTTGACACGGAACTATGCCGGAGGACGCAGCTTTCGAGTGCGATTCCAGGCCCAAAAGAGAGATCTTTCTGGGTCTTACCTTCGTATTCGAAGAATACGGCATCCAGATGTGCCTAGTCGGCTGAACAATCCAGGTTCTTATGATGTAGAATTATCATGTATAGGAAAAGCAGGTTTTTCCTACCCGATTTGAGTTATTTGAGCTCCATACGAAAGAAATTTCGCGTCGGAAGAAAAACTACGCCCATATGAAAAAGTTTTCATGCTCGGGATGCTGTGCCCATACGAAAGAGTTTTCGTGCATAGGGTATTATTCTCTTGTTCGAAGAGGTCTTGCTTTGTGAACTGTTCATGGAAGAGTTGCTTTTATCCGAAGGAATTGCTATTCATACGAAGATGATTTCGCGTTTGAACTTCCAATCGAAAAGAATTTGGTTTCGAATGACGAATGCCATGACGTCATGGCGCACTCCTCTTCTCCCGATGGGACGTGACGGAGTGGCAGCAGAAAATGGCCCACCTTGTCAGCTTTTTGACCGGGAAACGAGACGTCGTTCCCGGTTTTTACGCGAGACGCGCAGTAAATGCGCACGATCTTCTGTTAAGATCGTTGCACGAAACAGCGCAGGCCGCCGCTTCGTTTCATCCTTACGCGTGGCGGCCGTGATGGGTGCCACGTAGCGCATCGTATGGCTGAGATTGCCTTGCCCCGTGTATAAATACGGGTGTTAACGCTGCGGTAAAACTTTCCCAGCTCTCTGTCTTCATCTTCTTCCTCGCGCCCATCTTCGTCTTCCCCGCGCTCGAGCTCTCACTGCGAACAATGGCTGGCGGAAAGAAGCGTGGTGCTGCCGGTTCTGCATCCGGCGAACCTTCCGCGCAACCCGCGCCCCGCGCCGGCGACTGGCGTTCTCCCAACACCACCGCAAAATGCATCAAGGAGATGCAGCGGGAGGGGTTGCTGCCGGCGGAGACGGAGAAGCGAGTCCGCCTCGGGAAAAAAGAAGAGGTACCTAATCCTCAGTCGAACGAGCACGTGGTCTTTGTGGACCACGTGACTCGGGGCCTTTCTTTTCCCCTTCATCCCTTCTTCCTCGGGTTGCTGTGTGTCTATGGCATACAGCTTCACGATCTACCCCCGAACGCGGTGCAGCACATTACGTGCTTCATCGTGTTCTGCGAATGCTATCTCGGCATTCGCCCGCACTGGGCGCTGTGGAAGGCGCTCTTCAAGGTCCGGATCTTCCGCGAGAAGTCGCGGGTGGAGTCCGAGCTAGGAAAACCGCTTCGCACCGGCGGCTTCGGGATCCAAGCTCGACAAGAAGGCAGCTACTTCAACATGCACTTCGTCGACTCCGCCCAAAGCTGGCGGAAAAGGTGGTTCTACGTCGTCGACAACAGCTCGGGTGGGATTGTAGAGTTCCACCCGTTCGCTGTTTTGACCAGGCGAAAGTCTCGGGGGCACAAGATGTCAACCGAAGAGACCCAGACTGTTGCGCCTTTACTCGCGAGAGTAGCTGCTCTTCGGGACCAGACCGCGGGAGTTGTGCTCAACGGGATGCATCTGGCGAGCATCTTTTTGAAGCGCAGGATCCAGCCACTCCAACAAAGGCCCTCCGCCATGTGGGAGTATCAGGGCTCAGAAGATCCCAGTCGACTAAGCCGCGAGGAACTTTCGAATGTAGAATTCGAGAAGAAAATCGCGGGTATCACCCGACTGAAGGTGGGAGAGAAATTCCCCGATTGCTCTGTTCAAGCCTTCGCCGCCTCAAATCCTCCCCCAGCCGAGGTTAGTTTCTTTCTCTTCTTTCGTCTTTGTGTTGTTCCTTTTTTCTCCGTTCAGAGTCCTAGTCGATAAGATTTTCCTTGTCTTCTTCTTGCATTTGCAGAGCCTAGCCATGGCGGACTGCTACCCCCCAACCACGGGGGAAGCCGCCTCAGAGCAAGTGTCGAGCCATCAAGACGGCGCGATTGACACCAGCGTCGCCAATGCCTCTTCGAGTTCAGAGCACGATTCTTCGGATGACGTTGCGGACTCGAATGGCGCTCCGACGAAACGTCGTCGGGTAGATGAGGACGAAGCTACTTCCAAGGACAAATCCTTGGAAGCATCGCCCAGTCAAGCTCCTATCCGTGCGACTCCACTTCGCTCCCTTGCTCCTTCGCCTTCGTTCCCAGTGATGACGCCCGCTTGGAACGCGGACTTGCTGGATGACGACGAGGATGACGAGTAAGTGTTTTTTCCTTAATCTTGGTCGAACATTTTCTGTGCTTCAATATCGATTGTTTCTATCTTTCGGTGCAGTCTACAGATGATCAGTCCTCGCAGGTACGCCGCTGCCGTTCCTCCCGAGAAGAGAAATAAGGCCAAGGATGCGGGTGAAACTCCCACCGCGGGCACCGTCCAAAACTCTCCCAGAGCGGCTCCTGAAGCTGCGACTGTGGAGCGTGGAGCCCCCAGCTTCGCCGTCAGGACTTCAGCTTCTAAGGAAGTGACGGATAGCTCCGCGGATCCACTCTTCCGCGCTTCTGACCAGGTAAACGTCATCTTACGTCTTCAAATTTTCTATCGGGTGCACGACAGTGCTCCCGATGGGAGTAGCCCCCGAGGCTGTAGTCGATTGTAAATAACCGGGTATAGACTCAAATTTAATCCATTTAACTCTTCTATCTTCGTGCTTTTGCAGTCGCTCGTTGATTCTCTTGCGGCGATTGGTCGTCGCGTCGCTCTCGCTGAATCGGATTGCGAGTCCCTTCGAACGGACCGTAGCCGACTTCAAACTGAAAACGACCTTCTCAAGGGTAAGTTCTATTATTTCTTTGTCTTCACTGTCCTGTGAATTCTTTATTTCTGATAAGCATCTTTTCGTAGCTCAACTTGAATTTTCGGAATCCGAAAGGGTCAAACTTTCTGAGCAGGTAACTGCTCGGGAGGCTGACCTGACGGCCATTCGACAAGAGCTAGAGGCTTCCCGCATGCAATCAGAAGATTTTAATCGACAGCTTGCGGATGCGCGGAAGGCCCTGAAGGAGCAAGTTGAAGCTGGCAGTAAAGCTGACAATAATATTGTCGAGTTCCTCCGTCCCCTCGCGGAACGTTTTGCGGGTAAGTGCATTTTGCGACTTCTGATATTTTATTCCGCTGAACTTTGCTAAGTTTGGTCTTCTTTGTTCACAGGTCTTCTGGACGTCCCCCTAGAGATCCCTGGGCTCCAACGGGTAGACGTGCTAACCGACACACTTGCACAACTCAAGAGACATTCCGATGGAATTCTCTCTCTGATTAACGATGCCTCCCAGGCATTGGTGCAAGTGCATGGTCGCATCGTTGCCAGCGGCACTCCTACGCCTGCGCTAGATGATCTGCTGAAGGCTTTTTCGGAAGGCGGTCTTCTGGATGCCTTCGCAGTCGCTCAATCAGAGGCTGGCGCGAAGACTGCGATCCAATTTGCTCTGGCGCACGGAGTCGAAGGGTTGGAGGAGGCTTACTCGTCCATTCCAGTCGATCCTTCCACGGGCAAAAAGGTACGGCTCTCTCGTTTTGGCGAGCAAACCGCCATTCTTGCTCGGAAGCTTTCTGAGATTTTTGCTCGGAAGAAGGGAGGGTCGACTGCCGCTAGTGGGAGCACCAATGTAGCCTCGTAGTTTTTTTTATTTCCTTCCTTGAATGTAATGAACTTTGGGATGTATTCCCGTACCTTTGTTGTCCTTGATCGAAGCATTTATCCTTTGGAATTTTTATTCTTTTTGTTTGTGCCTTGTCTCCCGATGGGAGTAGCCCCCAAGCGTTTTTAGTCAGATGTGCGACTAGAAACAACTCGAGTAGGGCATCTCACTTCTTTCCTTGTACTTCTTCCAGGCTACTGTGTTTGCCGCGGAAACTTCTGGTGGACGTGGTAATCCAGTAAATCCACTTGTGGCCGCCGTGGGCACTTTTGCTGGCCTCCGTGATAAGGTTCATGAGGGTGAGCGTAGGCTGAAAGCTCTGCGCGGGGTTGCTGATGTGGCGATATCCAAACAGAAATTGGCGGCTGAGCGCGAACAATTTCTGATGGACGAACTATCTTCAGTCGCGAGGGAGTTGCTATGTAAGTGGTGCAGCCCCCGTGCATTTTTCCTCCTTTGTATTCTTCAGCTGACTAAGTGCGTCTGCCCTTCAGTTGTTAGACCGGATGACAGGGAGGAAAAGCAGTGGGTGGAAAACCACATTCACCAAGAGGCTAACAGCCCGAAACCTCATGCGAATAACTTCTGGTCTGATCGCAGTCGAGGGTTTGTGATGGCCACCTTGAAATTCCGAGTTCTGCAGGCGAGAATTCTCGTGGGTTCTTTTCACGAGGTCTTGATCGCGATGAATGCAGCTTTTTATCCACTCGAAAGGGGTCCCGAAGACTGGAGCTATCTACTCAGGCTGTTTAGTCGGGAAGGGGAGATTCGCACGTGCGTACGCAAACAGATGACGTGCGGCGCGGTTGTGGCTCTCTCTTTTGTCCGAATATGGCATCCTGAGATAGATTTGAACTCCGCAGCTCGGCGCCCAGATTATGCAATCGAAGACATCACACCGTTTTATGATGCTGTACGCCCTGCAGCCGAGAAGATTATCCGAATGACCTCTGAAGAGGTAGATAGGGTCTTAGCGACTGAGAATGCTCAGCGTTTTGACTGATTTGTCGGATGTGAATATCCTGTAAACTGTTTATAGTTTGTAAAAATTGTTGTAAGGTGTGTAACCTTGTATTTGATGATATTTCTTTGAGATGCTAAGTTTTTAGGTGTAGCCCCCGTGTGTGCGATGGGGTGTGTACCTGTGACTTTTAGCATGCAGTAAACAAGAAGCTTCGGGTAAATATGATGAGGAAATCATGTATTTTTATTGCAATGACTGAGAAGTCATGTATTCGAGCTACAAAATTGGCTAGTATAGCCTTATTGTTGTAGAAACAAGTAAACCTAGGGGTAGAATTTGCGGAGTTGTGCAATATTCCATGGATTGGAATAGATTCCTCCGGTCTCTGGATTCTTGAGCCTGTAGGCTCCTCCTGGGATAACTTCGTGTACGATGAAGGGTCCTTCCCAAGGCGGTTCGAGTTTGTGTCCTTCCTTCTGCTTGAGCCGCAACACTAAGTCACCTACCACGAATGACCTGTGGCGTATGCAGCGACTGTGATAGTTGCGTAGCGATTGTTGATAAACTGCGGATCTTGCGAGTGCGATGTCCCGCATTTCGTCGAGTGCATCCATATCTTCTGCAAGTGCTTTTTTGGAGGTTTCTTCGCTGTAGGCCACAACCCGTGGGGCGCTGAATCGAACTTCCTCGGGAAGGACTGCTTCCGCCCCGTATACCATAAAAAATGGTGTGTATTTTGTAGACCTGTTTGGGGTTGTCCGGAGGCTCCAGAGTGCGGAGGGTAGCTCCTCTGCCCAATGCCCTACTGCGGGGTGCAGACGGTCTAGTAGTCGTTTCTTGATCCCAGCCGAAACTAAGCCGTTGGATCTTTCGACTTGTCCGTTCGTTTGCGGGTGGGCGACCGAAGCAAACTTGAAATTGATGCCTTTCTCTTCGCAGAACTGCTGTGTTTCCTTTGCCGTAAAGTTTGTGCCGTTATCTGTAATGATGTCGTGTGGCACACCAAATCTGCATATGATGGAATCGAGGAACTCCAAGGCGCATTGGGCGCTAGCCGAAGTTACTGGTCTTGCCTCTATCCATTTTGTGAATTTGTCGACTGCGACCAGCAGGTGTGTATATCCACCGGGTGTGGATCTGCGTAATGGTCCAACCATGTCTAGCCCCCACTGTGCAAAGGGCCAGGCGATGGGTATCATGTGCAACTCCGTGGCGGGTGCGTGCGGCTTTGGTGCGAATCGCTGGCAGGCGTCGCATCTATCGACCAGGTTTTTTGCATCGGTGGCTGCTGTTAGCCAGTAGAATCCTGCTCGAAAGGCTTTTCCCAATATCGCTTTCCAGCTAGCATGATGTCCGCAATCACCCTGATGTATGTCCCGGAGTAATTCCTTGCCGTCTTCGGGTGCGATGCAACGCTGAAGTATTCCCGAGATGCTTTGTTTGTATAATTCTCCGTTAACCACCCGAAAGGATTTGCTACGCCTGATTAGCTGTCGAGCCTCACGTGGATCGACCGGGAGCTGTTTGTTTAGCAGGTAGTCGAGATATTTCTGCGTCCAGACTGGTTCGACCAGAAAAACCTGCCGTGATATGTTATGAGTAAGCTCGAGAAGCGCGATTTGCGGGCTGACCTCTGTTTCCATTGCTGCGGGTGTTTCTGCGGGTTTCTTCAGTTTGATCGATCTCTTAATCATCCGCTCGAAATATATCCCTGGCGGTATGGGTGTGTTCGTGGAACCCATGTTGGCCAGTCTGTCTGCTTCTTCGTTGCTAGATCTTGCAATGTGTTTTAGCTCGCACCCTTTAAAGCTTCCTTCGAGTAGGTTATACATGTCGCGATATGCAACCATGTTTTCAGCAATGGCGTCACATTCTTTCATCGTTTGCTGCACTATGAGGTTGGAATCGCCGTAGATCATTAATCGGGTAGCTCCACAGCCGATTGCCATCTTCATCCCGTGCAATAGTGCTTCATATTCTGCGTCATTGTTCGATGCTGGGTCATCGAGTGGAAAATCCAGTCGCAAGACGTACTGCAGTTTGTCTCCGCTAGGTGAGATGAGGACGATTCCTGCTCCTGCTCCTTCGTTTCTCTTGGATCCATCGAAGTACATTATCCAATTGCTCGTATACTCGGGTGGCCCGGGTGTTTGCAGCTATGTCCATTCGCTGATGAATTCCACGAGAACTTGGGATTTGACTGCGTTGCGTCCAGCATAGGTGATGTCCCAGGCGCCCAGCTCGATGCTCCACTTTGCTATTCTTCCGGATGCCATAGGGTTGTTCATGATTGTCCCGAGTGACGCATCATTAACCACTGTGATGGCGTGTTCCTGGAAATAATGTTTGAGCTTTCGAGCTGTGAGAACAACCCCGTATGCGAGCTTCTGATAGTGCGGATAGCGTTGTTTGCATGGCGAAAGTACTTCGCTGATGTAATATATTGGTCTTTGAACTCCGTATGCTTTGCCGTCTTTAGGTCTTTCGACTACGATCGCTGTGCTGATGACCTGGTTTGTAGCGGCTAAGTATAGGAAAAGTGGCTCCCTTTCTTGCGGTGTCGCAAGGATGCGCCTGCTTTGCAAGGACCGCTTCAGATCTGCGAACGCTTATTTAGCTTCGGGTGTCCATTCGAATTTGTCCGTCTTCTTCAGTAATTTGTAGAAGGGTAATGCCTGCTCTCCCAATCGTGCGATGAATCTGCTCAGGGCTGCTAGTCGTCCTGCGAGCTGCTGTACTCCGCGTAGATTGGTTGGCTCCTTCATAGTCAATATGGCTTGTATTTTCTCCGGGTTGGCTTCAATGCCTCTGGCGGATACCAGGTACCCGAGAAGTTTGCCTGCGGGGACACCGAAAACGCATTTGGTCGGATTGAGCTTGATCCGATATGCGTTAAGGGCGTCGAATGTTTCTCTGATGTCCTCGAGGAGTGTGTCCTCCACTCGAGTTTTGATGACGATGTCGTCGACGTACACTTGTACGTTTTTGCCAATGAGATTGGCGAGGCATCTTTGCATGCAGCGCTGATATGTTGCGCCTGCGTTCTTCAGCCCGAAGGGCATTGTCGTGTAGCAGTATACACCGTGTGGTGTGATGAAAGCCGTCTTCTCCTCGTCTTCCTTTTTCATTCGGATTTGATTATATCCTGAATAGGCGTCTAGAAAGGAGAGACGCTGGCAACCTGCCGTAGAGTCCACGATCTGGTCGATTCGTGGTAGAGGAAAGTTGTCCTTGGGGCAGTGTTTATTTAGCGACGTGTAGTCGATGCACACCCGAAGGATATCCGTGTTTTTCTTGGGGACCAACACCGGGTTTGCTAACCAGGTGGATATTTTGATCTCCCTGATGAAGTTTGCGGCTAGTAATCTGTTTACTTCTTCTCCAAGCGCTTTTTGCTTAGGTTCTGAAAATCGTCGAGTCGTCTGTTTGATGGGTTTGGCGTCAGGAAAGACTTCGAGTGAGTGCTCGGCAAACTCCCTGGGTATTCCTGGCATATCTGAGGGCTGCCAGGCAAAAATCTCCCAGTACTCACGGAGGAGTTTGACGAGCGTGCCTTCCTATGCTGGCGAGAGGGTTGTGGAAACCATCGCCGTCTTCGCGGAGTCTGTCGGGTGCACTTGGTGCTTGCGAGTGTCACTGTTGGCGCTGAATTCCAGTTCGGGTGCGTTTTTCTTCGTGAGGGGCATAACGGAGTGGTCCGTTGTTTTTGCTAGCTCTTGAAGTTCTTCTTGCATCCCGAAAGATTTTGCGATCTCATTAAATTCTATGTCGCACTTGTCCGATTTCTGGAAGTCTCCGTCGATGGTGATCACACCGTATTCGCCAGGTAGCTTGAGCTTCAAGTATGCGTAATGTGGCACGGCCATGAATCTGGCGAACGCTGTTCGATCAAGAATGGCGTGGTACTGTGAGGGCCAGTCGACGACTTCGAAGTCCAGGAATTCCCTTCTGTAGTTGCGTGGGGAGCCCAGTACAACTTCTAGGTTGATTGTTCCGAGTGGACGGATTGCTTTGCCCGGAACTATCCCGTGGAAGGATGTTTCTGATTCTGTTAGGCCGTCCAGATTTTTGTTCATTCAACGGAGTGTATCCGCGTAGATGATGTTGATGCCACTGCCACCGTCCATGAACACGCGGGCCAGGTCATAATTGCCAATTTGAGCTTGAATGACGAGGGCGGCGTGTCCCGGCCGATAGACTCGTGGCGGGTGGTCTTCTTTCGAGAACGTGATTGGCTGATCGGCCATCTTCAGGTACTCGGGCTTTGTTGGTGGCGTCTGCACTGCCATGCATATTTGTCTCGAGTTAGTCTTTTGAGCTCTGCGAGAGGGGCATACCTTCTGTATCATCCCGAGGAGTTGTCCATGCGGAGTCGGGTATGTATTTGCTCCCGCGTTTTGTTGTGGTAGCGCTGGCAATGCGGCGAGCGCCATGTTTGGGTTGGTCGGTGGAGGTGGAGGCGGTGGTAGCTGGAATTGTTGTCCCCCTCCTGGCAGTGGTGGATAGTTTTGGGTGGAAGCAAATCTTTTCTTGGCGAGCGCGTCCGAGATTTCGATGAACTTTCGGCAATCCTTGAGAAGGTGCGTTGCCTTAGTCTTGCCCGTGCGCTTGTCTGTGAACAGATGTAGCGAGCAGTACGCATCGAGGTCTTCCTCGGGTGATTTTTCTTCTGCCTTTGGTTTCCACTCGCGACTTCCGCGACGACCGGAGTCGCGACTTCGCGTGAATTCTGCTGCCACTAGTTCTTCTCTATCATCGTGGTCGTAATATTTTCTTCTCTTCCTTCGTCCGTGGCGGTCGTCCTCGTGTGCAGGTGATGATCCTCTTTCGTTGCGTACTGCGTCTTCTCCATTGGCCCATTTTTCGGCTATGACCATGAGCTCCCCGATGGTTTTGGGCGCGGCTCTGCCGAGCTCTTCTCGAAACGCGGTTCTTCTTGCTCCTTTGGCGAAGGCCTCAATCGCCACTTCTTCAGAGATTGTCCCTGCGGTGTTCCTGAGCGTGTTCCACCGCTGGATGTATTCTCGGGTGGATTCACCGCTTTTCTGTTTGCAGGCTCGTAGTTCTTCGATTGTAGCCGGCCTCTTGTAGGTCGACTGGAAGTTCTTGCAGAAATCACGGTGTAAGTCATCCCATGATGCGTAGCAAGATCGTGGTCTCCTTTCCAGCCAGCTGCGGGCTGCTCCGGCTAGGTGCAAATTGAGGTATTGCATAGCCGTGTTCTTGTTACCACGTTGGCATTTCACTGCCGTGAGGTAGTCGCTCAACCATTGAGAGGGCTCGAGTGAGCCGTCGTACTTCGTCACTTCCGTGCTGAGCTTGAATCGCTTGGGTAGGGTCGCCTCGCGGATACTACGGGCGAAACATAGCGCGCCGCAGGTTTCGTCGTCCGAAGAGCCGGATGATGATCGGTCGCGATACCTTGACGCCCTTGCTCTATCCACTTTGTTTTGCGCGATGTCCGATCGCGCGTCCCGTCCGGGTTGATCGCGATCGGCGTTCTTCCGTGGTTCCTTGCTTCGTTTGCGTGAACGGCTGCCGCGGTGTCGCGAGCTTTTTTCTCTCGAGCTGTCGTCGCCGCTGCTTCGACTGTCATCACGGCGACGGGCTTCTTTCCCTCGGCCATGACGTGGCGACTTGTCTTTTCTTGGGGAAGAGCTTCTGTGCCTGCGGGGCGTTTCTTTGTCCTTATCCTTCTCCAATCGCTCCTTCTCCAGTTGTTCTTTGCGATCGTGAGAGGCGAGCCTCGCGGCTGCCAACCCTAGACCTTTGCGAATATGCTTGTATTGTTCCACCCGGGGATCGCTATCCGTCGGCTGGTTCATCTGCATGTAGGTTGCTGCGGCTAGGATCGCGGCGGCTGGGGTTTGCGGGTAGACGTTGCCATCGTCGTCGACCCTCATGAAAGAAGACGTGGTAGACCTGTTGGTTCCAGCCATAGATTCGTGGTCCCTCGTCGACGCTGCAGGTCCCTTCCCCCCAGGTCGGGTACCGACTGAAGGTGCATGGGATAGCTCGGCTCGACGTAGGCTTGATTCATCCGCCGCTCTCCTGCGACGGGCTAGATCTGCTCGGGCATCCTTGATGTTTGAGGCCGCCCTCACTAGGTGATAGTGGTAGGCGGTTAGGTCTTCCTGTGTGGCTCCCGCCGCAGGTGGCTGGCTCTTTCGCATGGATTCCTTGGCTCTTTTCCAGGCTTCCCGCGAAACATCGATTATATCGCGCTCAGTCGCGCTATATTCAGTTTCCGAGGGCTGTTCCGACCCTGCCATGCAGACTTGGGCCAGTTGTGGTCCGTGTGTCCTAGGCGTAGATCGGAAAGCTTTCCGCACCCGAGAGGGTTCCTCTGTCGAGAGGGTGTGGTAGTCGACTGCGTTGTAGCGGATGGACTCGCCGCTTTTCCCTGTAGGAAAGCGCGAGTTGGCGGTTCCAGATTCGGTTTCAGATTCATCTGAGAAGTGGAGGATCCCGTCTCTGTTCGCCATGAAGTTGAAGCTCCCGAACGTCAAGGTGACGCTCTTCTCCAGTTCCTCGAGCGCCGGGCGTGATTCCGGCGAGTGAGGCGTGACCACGACAGATCCGATCTGTATAGGATTCTTCGGAGCCGTAGCCGTTGGTTTCCAACGGGAGTTGGACGTCGATGAAGCCGAAGATGCCGGTGATCCAGCGCCCGCGATTCCCACAGACGGCGCCAATTGTCGAATCCCTGACTCGACAAGTCCCTTAGGTGACCCTATCGGGTTTCTATTAGGAGAACTCATGAGCGCTGGTGAGATCGTCGGCTAGACAGGGGGCGAGATTTACCCAGGTTCGGGGCCCTCGTAGAGGTAAAACCCTTACTCCTGCCTCTTGTCGATCTGTATTGGATGATTAGATCGGTTACAGATTGCTCGAATCGAGAGTAGATCTCGAGTTCCGAGGCTTTTTGGTCGTGCGGTATTACTTGGTCCTCTCCTTGAGGGCTCTCCTGGCCTTATATAGATGGCCAGGTCTCGAGTCCTACCCGGAGAGGATTCAAACCCTAGCTAGGTCGGTTACAAAACTACCTAACTTAACCCGCAAGTTTAGTGCGGGTGGGCTTCTGGTGGGCCTTCTGGAGTCTTCCAAGGGCGCCTCTTCTTGGGCCTTGACATTGGGCCTGAGAGGGGGTGTCCTTACCCGCAGGGTCCAAGATCTATGTCTTCGTCAATGGGCTAACATATGTTGCCTAATCTCACCTTTCCTCTTAGTAGTTTACTTAACCAATGGTTTGAGCATTATCTCCTCACCGACGACATTCCACCAAGATAGAGATCTACACTTTCTTCCATACAAAACCCCGTAATGTGTCGTCTGTATGCTAGCATAATAGTTGTTATTGTATGCTAGCATAATAGTTGTTATTATAATAAAACTCTACAAATGGAAAGTGACCCTCCTAGCTCCCTTGCCAAGATAGGACACAATACCTCAACATATCTTCTAGACTTTCGATTGTACTCTGACAACCTATCTGTTTGGGGATGAAACACTGTACTAAGTATCAACTACGTTCCTAAGAAAGTCTTCAACGATCTCCAAAAACTTTGATACAAACTTGGCATTTCTATCTGAAGTAATTGTTTTTAGGGACCCCATGCAACCTTACTATCTGACGCACATAAATAGGCCCCTAGGCATTTGCATGGTATGGTGTAGATAAGAACAACAAGCAACTTTATGAAGTCGGTACAAGACAACCAAACGTGCATCATTCCTCTTTGCATATGAGGTAGGCCTACAACAATTACATGTCAATGTCAAAGCATGGCCATTCTAGAACCTCCAAGGATTGCTATAATCCAGTTGGCCTTTTATACTCAGCCTTTACTTGTGAACAAAACTCACAGAGGGGAAAATACTTAGGCACAAATACCACCAGGAGGCACGGCCTACAGGGGCGCGCCGGGGGTGGTTTGGCCACCTCCTGGCCCTTCTCCGGGTCTCCTTTTGGCTCCCGGGGTCTTCTGGTGTTTTAGGGCCAATGAGGTCTTTTCTAGGCAATTTCCCGAAAGTTGATTTTTCTGCACAAAAACGAGACACCAAGGTAATTCTGCTGAAAATAGCGTTAGTCTGTGTTAGTGGTATCGAAAACTCACAAGTTTATAGGAAAACAATAAGGAAAGTGTTTGGCAAAGGAGATACATTTTCAACGTATCATCCACCGTAAAAAATCGTATAATTCACAGAAAAAACAGAATAACCTGAAATTTCTTGTGCTTATTCCTCGGCTAATTCCACATCTTTTTAGTTCTTTAAGTTTTTCGATATGATCAACGTAAGTGCCTCGAAAAAATTCGTCTTTACAGACTATTCTGGTTTTCACAGATTCTGCCATTTTTCTTGCATTTGCTCTTTTATGATGTCAAGTGGATTTCTTGCATCACGAAACATCAGTGGCTGTAGATAATGTTTAAAAGTATCAATAGCACTTGTTCCATACATAACCAATGGATTTTTAATTGTTGCACTAACCCTCTAATGCGAATTACTCTTTGTGTGTGGTGTGAAGGAAGTTTTCAAGGGTCAAATAAGAGGGTGATATATGTGATCAAGAAGAGTGCAAGGTCAAAGCTTGGGGATGCCCTCGTGGTTCATCCAAGCATATTTTAAGAAGACTCAAGCATCTAAGCTTGGGGATGCACAAGGCATCCCCTTCTTCATCAACCATCTATCAGGTCACTCCTAGTGAAACTATATTTTTATTCGGTCACATCATATGAAGTTTACTTGGAGCGTCTGTTTGTTTTACTTTTGTTTTTCATTTCTGCAATAATATAGTTGGACCCTAGAATTCTTTGTTTGGGAGAGAGACACTCTGCGCTTTTCGTTTGAATACCTGCTATGCTAGTATTCTTAGTTTTTCTTCTAGTTATTGCGAAAATTCTTGTTTACCTCTTATTTTCATTACATCTCTTATTCATAGTTGTTAGTTTTAGTAGTGTTATGTGAGTACTCTCGTGTTTGCTTGCTGTATAATTTTGAGAGTTTTTGTTAAAGCATGTTTTGTATGCTGCTTGTTGGGAAAAGAAATTGTTGCTTGAAGTACAATTTTTAACGATGCAAGTAGAAGCTTGTATAGACTGTGGCTAGACTTTTTAATATCATGCTAGATGTTATTTTAGTTCAAAATCCTTATGGTTATTTAGTAGCATGATTAGCCTAAAAAATCTGAGAGTATTTAATGTGTCATTGAAAGAATCATGAGTTGTTCTTGTCATATTGAAGCATAAATTTCTCGCGTTCTTCTTTGAATATTTTATTTGGTTGACTTGATGCATACTCACACCATGTTTATGACTATGAACCAGTCATTTATAGCCTCCGTGATCATTTAGTTTTTTAACTTGTGGTACCACTTATGCTTTGATTAATGATGTTTATGTCCCTATGCGTGATTATGGCCATTGTTGCTTTCTTGATTTGTCGCTCCCAGTCTTTTGCTAGCCTCCACCTGTACTGAGTGTGAGATCTACTCGTGCAATCCAAATCCCAAAAACCAAAGTTTTCCCGTTGTGTCCACCATACCTACCTACATGTGGTATTTAACTGCCACTCCAAGTAAATTGCTCATGGGTTGCCTTTTAAACTTTCAAAATTACTCCTGTTTTGTGTTCCTGTTTTTGCTCCTGAGGACGTAAATAGAGAATATTTATCTCACTTTTTGATTGGATTTCACACCTTGGTCTAGTGGATTCATCTGCTTACCCAATTGATAGAAGAGCTTGCAGCGGGGTGCCCAGTCCCAAATTAATAACACAAATTCTCTTCACAATTTTTGCCCCTGATTTATCACTCAAAGCCAAATTGTCTAAACAAAAGAGAAAGAGGGATGACCTTCTACACCAGTTGCGTCCTTCATATGGGAGATGCTCTTGTGAAGTCTAGTTGGCTTGTGACGTACTATATTTTTTGTTTACCATTCGTTGACATTAGCATACACCTCCCTTAAAATATACACTTCTCCACGTTATGTGATTGTTGGCAGGCACCCGAGGATTTGGTTAACCATGGTTTGTGTAAGATTGATGGGAGGAGTGTCAAACATTTTATACCTTTGTTTAATAAAATGAAAGCTCTAGCACATGAGTGATCCATGCTTCCCTCTGCGAAGGGCTTTTCTTTTACTTTTATGTTGAGTCTCCTTCTTCTAACTTTATGCACGGTTGAGAGATCATAGTTGCCATTGTGAGTTTTATGTGCATTTGTCCCAAAAACATTATTAATTGATTCATGATGTGTTATTGATTGTTCCCTAATTATTTGTTCTAGTCTTCCTCATAAACTTTGAAGGTGTCCCGGCATTTATGTTTTGCTCCAGTCTTAAGTACTTGCGAAATATCACTTTGCCATGCTTTCTTTATACTTGAAACAAACATATAACTTTCGATGAATTGTTATTCATGATCTTTTATTTGGGTTACTTCTCATGATGCAAGGTTATTGCTATGCTTTATTATTAAAATTCTAGTTATCGTGCTTGTGTTGAAGTTCAGCTTACTTATGCTTTTACATTATTGATGATCAAGTTTATGTTGGTAGCATGTCACCTCAGAAATTATGTGTTTTTATCGCTTACTTACTCGAGGACGAGTAGGAACTAAGATTGGGGATGTTGATACTTCATAAATGTATCCTTAATTTCTGATGTTCCATGTTGTTTTCTTATCGTTTCCTGCATGTTTGTTATACACTTTATGTCATTTTTATCGATTTTCCGGACTAACCTATTTACAAGATGCCACAAAGCCAGTTCCCTATTTTTTTTTCTGTTTTTAGTTTGAGAAAAAGTTGTTCTGAAAATATTCTCGAAATTGGAAAATTCGGAGCCCGGAAGTCTTAGAATTCCAGAAGGTTCCATGGAGTCTCAAAGAGACCCAGAGGGGGCCACAGGGGGCCCACACCATAGGGCAGCGTGCCCCTGCCCGCGCCATGGGGTGGTGTGGGCCCCCCGGCCTCCATCGCCTTTGCCCTTTTTCCTATACACCCCCCGAGATGTAAAACCTAAATATATACCACTTCGTCCCGAAAAACACCCGAGGCCGCCGTCATCATCATCCCGAGATCGGGAGGGGTCTGGAGCTCTTCCCGACACCCCGGCAGGAGGGGAATTCATCACCGGACAAGTCTACACCACCATGCCCTCCTCCGAAGTGATGTGTGAGTAGTTCATCCCTGCACTATGGGTCCATAGCAATAGCTAGATGGTTTTTCTCTCCACTTTGTACCTCATGTTTAGATCTCGTGAGCTGCCTCACATGATCGAGATCATCTTTATGTAATGCTACATGTTGTGTTTGCTGGGATCTGATGAATGTTGAATGTTATGTCCTCTTATTATCAATCTATCATGTTATCTTCATGCTTATGTTATATATGATCTTTCATGCTCTCCGTTATTAGTAGATGCTCTGGCCAAGTAGATGCTAGTAACTCCAAGAGGGAGTATTTATGCTCGATAGTGGGTTCATGCCTCCTTTGCATTCGTGCTCGAGTGACAGAAACGTGACAGATGGAGGATGTGATGTTTCCATTAGGGAGAAAACAACAATGCTTTGTCTAAGGACGATTTTATTGTTTACATTACACACTTTGCTTAATGCCATTATTTGTTGCTTGTAACTTAATACCCAACGTTTGTTCGGATGATATTCGGAGGGTGGATTATTGTACATAGATGCAGTTGGATGACGGTCTACGTATTTTGTTGTAATGACCGCATGAATCACATAGTAATCTTTATGTATTGCATATGCACTACGGTGCAGCCTTCATTTCTGTCAATTGCCCAGGTGTAATTTGTTCTCCACACATCTTATTTATCTTTCACGGAGAGACACCACTAGTGAATTGTGGACCCCGGTCCATTTTGTCATACTGATAATACAACCATTGTTTCCACTGCTCTCATACCGCTGCTACTGTTTTCATACTATTTTCCACACCATACGTTCAACCTCTTTGTGTTCAGCAAAACAGGTGAGGTTGACAACCTCATTGCTTCGTTGGGGCAAAGTGATTTGATTGTGTTGTGTAGGTTCCATATTGCTGCTGAACCGGTAGTGCGCCCTGCCATCTCAGTTGCATCAACCTTCTGAAGTTACTCCTTCCTCCTACTGGTCGATTAAACCTTGGTTTCTTTCTGAGGGAAAATTGTTGCGGTGCTCATCATACCTTCCTCTTGGGGTTTCCCAACGAGTGCAATACCTGCACCATCAGGGACATATGTATTCGAAAGGGGAGCCCCAGGGGATTCCTGGGCCCCCCACACCACCAGGTGGCGCGGCCTAGGGGGTGCGCCCAGGGCTTGTGTGGGCCCCTTCTTGTCCCCTCCAGGCCTCCTTCTGGCAATTTCCAGAAAGTTGATTTTTCTGCACAAAAACAAGATACCGGGGTAATTCTGCTGAAAACAGCGCCATTCCGTGTTAGTTGCATCCAAAACTCATGAGTTTAGAGGAAACCAATAACAAAAGTGTTCGGAAAAGGAGATACGTTTTCGATGATTAGGGACTCCTACTGGTATATGTTGTAGAATTTATTTATTTTCCCTACGTAACCGCCAAGATCACTATGGATATAAAAAGGAAAGCCCATACATGAAAAGATCTAGGACCAAGACTCACTAGCAGCGGAAGAACGATGTAGTCGTAGTAGATTCTGAACAATCGTAGATTCTCAAATCTAGGCCTAGTTGCAAGGATGTCACTAGGCTTCCCACGTCAAGGATCACACGTGTAATTCCTCTTATGGTGTACATACATACTCTTGTGTCATGATAAGTCATAAACGTATCCATAATTTCTCATGTTTCCGTTATTAGTAGATGCTCTGGCCAAGTAGATGCTAGTAACTCCAAGAGGGAGTATTTATGCTCGATAGTGGGTTCATGCCTCCGTTGCATTTGTGCTCGAGTGACAGAAATCTGACCAATGGGGGATGTGTTGTTTCCATTAGGGAGAAAAAAAATGATGTTTACATTGTTTACATTACACACTTTTCTTAATGCGATTATCTGTTTCTTGCAACTTAATACCCAAGGATTGCTCGGATGACATTTTGAGGATGGATTACTAGTCATAGATGCAATTGGATAACGGTCTATGATTCTTGTTGTAATGCCCGCATGAATCACATAGTAATCATCATGTCATGCATATGCACTACGGTGCAGCCTTTATATCTGTCAATTGTCGAGCTTTAATTTGTTTACCACACATGTTATTTATCTTCTATGGGGAGACACCACTAGTGAACTGTGCACCTCGGTCCATTTTCCTCATACTGATAATACAACCACTACACTCACTTTTTTCACAATGCTACTACTTCTTTCACATTGTTTTCCTACTGTTTTCCACACCATATGTTTAACCTATTTGTTTTTAGCAAAACCGGTGAGATTGACAACCTCACTCCTTCGTTGGGGCAAAGTTATTTGATTGTGTTGTGTAGGTTCCACGTTGCTGCTGAACCGGTAGTGCGCCCTGCCAACGTCAGCTGCATCAATCTTCAGAATTAGCCTCTTTCTTCTACTGGTCGATTCAACCTTGGTTTCTTTCTAAGGGAAAACTTGCTGATGTACTCTTCACACCTTGCATTTGGGGTTTACCAACGAGAGTATTAATTACACCATCAAGCTTTTCTGGCGATGTTGCCGGGCAGAAAGATAATTTCTGCAATGGGAGTCTCTCACTTCCAATATCTTTACTTTGTTTTAGTTTTGCTTAGTTTATTTTATTTTGTCTTGTTTGCTTCTCTATATAGAAAACACAAAAAAAATTAGTTCCTATTCTAGTTGTTATTTTTGTTATCCTATTTTAATATTGCTTTATCATGCTTGCTATCAATGTTTGATGTCTTTGAAATTAGATCTTATTGGCAAGATGGATTCACGGAAGAACAACAAACATAAGGAATACCGGTTGTCACAAAAAGGGATACACTTATGGTCGCAAATTAATAGATTGCATAACTATGCTAAAAACTTGTGCGCTACTTATAATGTTACTCATTGCTTTCATAAATCTTGTTGCTTTAGGAGGTATAAACACCTCCCTTTTCAATTTGAGTGTAATAATAATATTACCATATCTTCTTATGTTAAGGGAAATTATGAACTTTATGATGTGGAAAAAATTGAAAATTTTATTGCCGGGAAGGGTGAATTCAAAATTGCTTATTTGTTTAAAAATAATGATAATGCACCTTATAAATATGAGACATATGATATACTTGAATTTTTCTTTGATAATTACAAGGAAGGAAATGGCTATATTCTTAAATATCTTTATAAATTCTCTCAACCAAAAACTAATGCCTTGCAGGAGCCTATGGAAGAAGAAATTGTTGAATCTGAAAGCTCATTGGATGAAAAAGAGGAGGAGAGTGATGATCAAGAGGAGGAAGAATGGAGCTAACCATGTGTACCTCCCAATGATAGTAACTATTTAACGCATACCTTTTTATTACAATCCATGCTACTTTGATAAATCTTATGATAATTCTCTATTATTCCAACTATTGATAGGCGCAATAGTGATGAAGTTTGTTTAGAAAATTGATATGACAATTCTCTAGGGTATGTTCCTATGTTACTTGATTTTATAAATTATAATGCTACTGAAAATAGGATTACTATAATGTGTCCCATACCTTTTAAGAATGAACAATCATCGTATTTTGCTATTGCTAAAAGTGAGCAAGATCCCACTATTTTTTAGCCTGATATGAATTGTGTACTTTTAGACCATGACAAACATGCTTTATATGATAATTATATTGTTGAGTTTGTTCATGATGATACTGAAAATTATTACGAGAGAGGAAAATATGGTTGTAGAAATTTCATGTTACTAAAACACCTCTCTTTTTTGTTGAAAGTTTTGAAGTTGCTCTTGTTCTACCTTCCCATAATTACTAGTTTGAGCTTCTTTAATTTATTTCTTTACAAGATTCCTACGCATAGAAACTGGGTTAGAACTAAATTTGTTTTATACTTTCTTCTTGATGCTCTCTTTTGCTTAATTCATATTTCTTATGTGAGCATCTTTTCTCTTTCTATCCCTAGCTGAAAGGCGTTAAAGAAAAGCACTTCTTGGGAGATAACCCATGGTTTTATTTTCGCTTTATTTTGTATGTTTTCTTTGAGTCAAGGTGTTGTATACTTATGTAGAAACTTCGTTGTATCTTTATTTTCATGTATTAGTTGTGCCAAGTAAAGTTTCTAGCGAAAGTTGGTGTTAGTTTTGGATTTGCGCGCAGAAAGCAGATTTCTAATGTCCAGCGTAAAAAATCGTATAATTCACAGAATGAGCGAAATGACCTGAAACGTTTTGTGCTTATTCCTAAGCTAATTCCAAAAATTTTTGTTTTTTATGTTTTTCTATTTGAGAAACTTAAGGGCCCCGAAAAAATCGGCATTACAGACTATTCTGGTTTTGGCAGATTCTGCCATTTTTCTTGCATTCTCTCTTTTACTATGTCGAATGGATTTCTTAACTTCACGAAACATCAGTGGGTTCAGCTAATGTTTAAAAGTATCGATAGAACTTGTGACCATGCAGAACACATGAATTTTTTATTCTGCACTAACCCTCTAATGCGAATTACTTTGAGTGTGGTGTGAAGGAGGATTTCAAGGGGCAAGAGAAGAGGGTGATATAATGAGATCAAGAAGAGTGTAAAGCCAAAGCTTGGGGATTCCCCCGTGGTTCATCCCAGAAAATTCTAAGAATACTCAAGCGTCTAAGCTAGGAGATGCCCAAGGCATCCCCTTCTTCATCAACAAATTATCATGTCACTTTTAGTGAAACTATATTTTGTTCAGTCACATCATATGAATTTTACTTGGAGTGTCTTTTATTTTTCGTTTTGTTTTCTTTTGTTTTGCTTGCTGAAATAAATATCATTGGAATCTAGCATTGTTGTTTGGGATAGATACACGCTCCTTTTTTTCAATTGAATACTCGTTATGCTCGTATTCTTAGTTTTTCTTCTAGTTGATGCAGTCCTTTTAGCTCATGTTTTTCATGCATCTCTTATTCAGAGCTGTTAGTTTTAGTAGAGTTATGTCAGTACTCTCTTTCTTAATTTCTGTATCATTTGGACAGTTTGTGTTAAAAATATATATTCAATGGTGCTTGATGGAAGAAGAAAATGTTGCATGTGGTAGATTTATAACGATGCAAAAAGAAGCTTGTATAGAAGTGGCTAGAATTTTTCATGTCACGTTAGACGTTATTTCCAAGCTGTTATTTCTAAGATGTCATTTCTAAGCTGTTAGTTCTAAGCCTAGTAGTCATTTTTGTAGAATGACTTGTTTCAAATAGCTGAGAGTATTTAATGTTCCATTGAAACAATCATGAGTTGTTTGTATCACATTGAAACATAAATTTGTGGTGTTCTCCTTTGAATTTTTTATTTGGTTGGCTTGGCGCATGCTTACACCATGTTTATGACTACAAACCAGTCACTTATATTGTAGAGGCCCCAGACCGGTAGGTCCAGAACCCCTCATATGCATTCATTCACGATCCCAGAAGAACCAGTCGTGAACAACATACGTAGTTGGCATACAGAATACATCATCCATTACACGAATATAGAGTCTTACATAAATGGTCACATGACCAAGTTCTTGATAACTGTCACGCAGGACAGACATTCAAAGTAAACACAGCGGAAGGCGATAAGCATAGCGTAGTAGAACCCGAGTCACGCCTCATCCTACAGGCTGCTGACTGGGAGACGATCCTAACTCGCAGGGCCATCAGCGTAGAACTCCTCCTCATAGAACTCCTCCTGAGGTGGCTCCTCGTAGTCTGATAAGTAGATACCAGGGGCGAAACCAAATGAGTACATTTGAATGTACTCAACAAGACATCCTTTATTAGCTTACAATAATGCATACATGCTTATTTGGTGGAGTGGGTAGGCCATACATATGGTTCAGCTACCCATGACAGATAAAAGACTTGCCATGGTTGATTCCTCAAGCTTATCTCTTTGTAAACAAAATCATTTAAAATAATGTAGTTTTGTTCTCGTAGATATCACATATCTTGGAGGTTTTATAATTCTTTTGGAAAAGAAAGTTTTTCTTTTCAGAAACTTTTAGTAATAGTTTCTTTCTCATCGGTATCTCCCAGATACCAAGTCATTCCTCCATAGTACCCCTCAGGTACCAAAAGCCTTCCTTCAAAACCTCTTTTGAAAAGTTGACACAATACTAGCTACATGGCCATTCAACCGTCCATATCCGAGGACGCGGCTATCTCGAAATAGTTTTACTCTGCAGAGGTGTACACATTTCCACCAGATCCAGAGTCTGCCATGAAACAACCATGGGCTGTTCCCAACCTATGAGAACATCAGATAACTGGTCTTGACTATCCACTCTGTACAAGCTAGTACATGACTATCTCTTCAATTGGGGTTTCCCTCCCTGGCAAGCCATGTCACACACCGCTCAAACAGGAGACCCAACTGCTGCATCCGGAGGGAAAATTAATCCCACACTTTAGATGTCCCGTATACTCACTCCTAGCGACATTTCGGTTCGGAGGATCCAATCCCCTATAGCCTTTGAGATAGCACATATACTAACCCTAACAAGTTTTTAATCAAGCCCCTACCCATATTGGGGTAAAGTGGCAGTACGATAATGGTTGTCCAGCGAAGACTAGGTTATGTGTCTTTTGTAAACATTTCTCATAAAAATTTCCCATCATAACAATCCTTCCGGCAGACAGGGTCTCACCCTTCCTCCGGGTTTTCCTTCAATAAGGCATTTGTTTACAAAAACACATTTTATTTAGTTCATTTAAGAACTCAAGTTTTAAGTAGGTGTATGGTATTTATATACCATTTAGTGTCTAAGGGCTTGGTAATACCAAGTTGACTATGATTATGAGTCCTTATACTAGTAGTATTAATAGTAGTAACAGGATTCACACAAAAATAGTTTTGAAGGTATAGTTTTGTAAAAACTTCAGAAGTGAAAAGCATGCATGATAGATAATGATAAGTAGTGATACAGCAAGCATTAGGATGGCTTGCCTTGGTACAAGTGATGGTCCTGGTCCTGAAAGTAACAGGAGTTGCAATACCCTTCTTCAGCAATTCCTTCCTCCTCGTTTTCTAACGTCGTAAAAAGAAATAAAGACACACTTTCAGAACCAAGCAAGGCAAGCAATGCTACAAGCAATACATACAGCAAGCAACCAAGAAGTACCACCCAAAGTTCTCAATTTTTCCCTAAAGAAAAATTGGCATAAAAACTATAGTTGGAAAATCTGCTTTTTCCTAGTGCTTATGTGTGGCCAAAACAATGATTCTTAGTTAAGAACATTATGGACCAGTGGGATATAGCACATGCTACTGGACAGTAGGGTGTCCCATAAAACACATTTTGATGCCTAAAAATTCCCACAACAAATCCTATGGCTAGCACACATAATTTGCTAAACTACTCAAGTAGTGAAATAAGCTCATGACAACAAGTCAACCTATTTCCCACTATGAGGCAAACATACCAGTGGGTGTTCCACTAGTAAATATGCTCACCAAGAGGTTAATAAGCCTCTGGTCACTTTTGTAAAAGTGCTAAAAACAACAAACAAACACCCAAAAATTCCTACTCATACTAGTAGAAAAATTAGGAAAACAACTAGACTATTTTAGGCTATACTAGCTAATGTTATGCTCAAGTGTGCAAGCTTTCAGAGGCAAAATACCCCTCTAACCAGTACCATAAATGCTACTGGATCTCACAAAAATAACATAAAAACATAGCTAGGAAACAAGGATAGATATGCTTAAAAAGCTACACATGTGAGGAGATTTATTTCTAGTCACCCAAGTGCTACTCATGCTTTTGTGCTATTGAAAGGAAATCTATCAGAGGTGAAAACCCTAAGGAAAAATATTGCCACAAGTACTTTTCATCCTCTGGTTTCAATACCAAAAAGTCCTATTTTTCCCTAGTGGAAAACAAGACACAAAAACATTCATGAATCTCCTAGTGTGCAATCTAGTCCTTAAGCATTCCTATTTTAAACCTATTTCAAACACAAGCACCAAGCATTCAGAGGTGCTATAAACTAATTAACAGTACCTAAGTGGTACTGGTTCCATGAAAAACAATTTAGCAACTAGCCTAAAAATACCATTAAAGAACTACTCAAAACATACATAAAAATCTAGCCATTAGCAAGACCTATGCATGGAAACCTAGTTCTAAAATGCTACCATTCAAACCATTTATTCTAACATGCTCATATAACTTGTATACATCATAACCACAATGGATAACAACATAACAAGCAAGATCACATCATTTGCAACTCACAAAAGTAACATATAAGGCAAGATCTAGAATTAAAATTTAGGCAGAAAATAGCCAAAACTTGTTCTGTCTCTCTAAATTTTTCTGTTGCTCTAAAAAGTAAATCCTTCTAGGATGTGATAGTCCTTAACACTACAAAGCTTCTCCAACTTGCCTCACTCAAAAATAATATCCCAAACTCCCTCTAAAAATCATGGAATAGCCCACTGGTGTTTTACCAAAATGGATGGCATTTCCAAATGGTAACTCACCTTGATGCAAACTAAAATTCTACTGATAGGTATTGGAAAGGGCTTTCCAAAACAGTTGAGTTTGCTCCAAAATGTTTTGTATTTTTGAAGTTCTATGCATTTCAATTTTTAGGGTACTGTCTGGCATATGATTTTTAGAAAAATCATAAAAACTCAAAACAAGTTTCTGCCAGTGGGATATGGTTGCAATTTTGTAAGGCTAGTAGTACAAAAATTAGCAAGGTTAAATAAAATCATTTTGCTACCTTTTCTAGGCCCAAAGCTAACACCTATTATTCTGCCAGAAAAATCCTAATTTTGAAATTAACAGGAAAAAGCCCAGATGGGCCAGATCTGCCGCGCCTGGCCCAACTAGCGCGCGATACAGCCCGCCAGCGCATGCGCGCGCGCGAAGCGGTAAGTTTCAAAGGGGGCCGTCGATTCGCAGATCGACGGCTCTCCTTCCTTCTTCCTCCCCGCGCCTCTCTCCTCTCTCTCTCCTTCTGCCCGCGGACGAACACCTAGCAGTCGTGCGCGTTGGCTCACCTCGGGCTCGCGAGAAGCAGTGGGGTGATGCAGGGGTGGAAGATGGTGGCCTGGGCGACTCCGTGGCGCGGGCACGGACGGCGTGAGGGCGTGGACACGGCGGCGGCTCGACGGTGTTCTGCGGCGGCTCCGAGGACGGCGGCGATGGATCTGCAAGCGATCGAGGGCAAGAGGGTGTCAGGGAGGTAGGCACGAGTGCGGGGGTCACTGTGGAAGAGAAAGGAGGGTGGGAGGTGCGGTGATCGCGGCGCCACCTCGAGCTCGATCCGTTCGGGTCCGAAAATGGGCGCGGCTCGCCTCGCCCACAGAGGGTGATCGAGCAGGCGATGCTCGATGGGGTGAGTGAGAGGGGTGAGTGGAGCGCTGTGGCGAGAGGGATAGGCCTCTAGGGCTATGTAGGCACGAGTCAAAGGGGGAGGGCTCGGGTTGGCATTGGCATGGGCATGCCTTGCCCCTTGGGGGTTCTCCACGGGTGACAATGGTTCCTATTGGTGCCTAGGGGTCAAGCAAGTACCAAATGGTGAGCAAAGCCACAGCAAGGGCCAAGGTATGGGTAAAAGAGAAGGAAAAACACTATTTCAACCACTCTAATGACATCACACAATAGTCAAAAGCCACCTCAGTTTTCTCCCTCCCTGGTCAGCCAAAGTAGGATCCAATGCCACCTTCTAGAAGGTTACTAACATGGTTTTCGAATTGGCAAGGTGGCCTGGCTTGGATCAGTGCACAAAAGCTAAAAACATCAAGTCCAAAAGTGTATTCACTGTTCTGTCAGAAAAATTCAGTTAGGCAGTGTTTCTGAATTTTTCTAAGTGCTGGAAAAGCAGACAGAGATAGCAAAAGTTGGGCTTGTTTTCACCAAGCAAACCAGCTCTAAAATGAGTGATTTAAAATGCTCAACAAAGAACAACTATCCAAGTTTCAGATCCAACCATTTGATTTGCAAAAAGATGGGTTTATGGCTCTGAAAATAAATGGCAAAGTAGGTACATTCTCTGTTTTTAAAATGCTCAAATTTCTGTCTTATCAAGATGGCTCAAAAACCATCTTGGCATTGTGTGTTAATTTTCTTTGTAGGTTTTTCCAAGAGTGTAGTTTTGTTGTACTCATATCAGAGAGTAGTTTTGATCAAAGAAAATCCCTAATTGGATAATCCTTGTGGTGGAAAACAAGGGTTGAAAACAGCTACTTGGCTGTTTTTCAGGGCAAAAATTATATTGGAAAATCTAATGGAATCTTTTCCAAATAATTTTATTTCAAGCTTAAGTTGATTCCTAAACATTAGTAACACATTTTCAAGTTGAAACAAAAGGTCACCTCAAGTCTTGAAAAATAATCTCTTAAGAACCTTAGTGGAAAACATGGGAAAACAATTATAAAGCAATGTGTTTCTTAGGAGAAAAACTCCTCAAGTGAGTGAAAAGAAACACACCACTAATATTGCATAGATAAACATCAGTACACAACATGTTGTCCACTTAATTGCATTACAAAGGTCTTAAGAGACTTGCTAAAATACTATTATACAAGTGCTTAAAAACAGGGATGTGACAAATCTCCCCCCCTTAAAAGAATCTCGTCCCGAGATTCGCGGGTCTAGGCTTTAAGAAAATCAGGGAACTCCTTCCTGATATCATCCTCACGCTCCCAGGTAGCTTCTTCCTCAGAGTGATTGGTCCACTGAATCTTAAGGAATTTTATAGCCCGCCTCCTGGTAGCACGCACAATTTCCTCGAGAACCCGCAGGGGTCTATCACGATAAGTCAAATCATCGTTTATGTCAATGGTCCTGAAATCCACGTCTTGATACGAGAGATCTTTCTCCGGTACTTGCAGACATTTCCGGAGCAATGACACATGGAAAACATTGTGAAAAGCAGATAGCTCCTCAGGTAATTCTAACTGATAAGAAACTTCGCCACGACGTGCCAAGATCTTAAAAGGGCCAATATACCTGGGGGCCAGCTTTCCTTTGACATGGAAACGCTGCATCCCTTTGAGTGGCGTAACACGAAGGTATACGAAATCTCCAATGCTGAAAGAGACATCACGACGCTTCGTATCAGCATAACTCTTCTGACGAGATTGAGCTGTCTTTAAACGTTCCCGAATAAGTTGGACCTGCTCCTCTGCAGCCTTCAAAGTGTCCACACCAAAAACCTGACTGTCCCCAGTCTCAGTCCAATTTAAAGGTGTACGGCATTTACGTCCATACAGAGCTTCAAAAGGGGCCATTTGCAAGCTAGACTGATAACTGTTGTTATAAGAAAACTCTGCGAAGGGCAGACAGTCTTCCCATTTAATTCCATAGGACAACACACAAGCACGGAGCATGTCCTCCAGAATTTGGTTCACACGCTCGGTTTGTCCATCAGTCTGCGGGTGATATGCTGTGCTAAAAGCTAGTTTGGTTCCCAAACTCTCGTGCAACTTCTTCCAGAATCTAGATGTGAACTGTGTACCTCGATCAGATACAATCCTGCTTGGGACTCCGTGTAGACTGACAATCCGAGAAATGTAAAGATCCGCAAGCTGATCTCCCCGATAGGTTGTCCGGACAGGAATAAAGTGAGCAACTTTTGTGAGCCTGTCCACGACAACCCATATAGAATCATTTCCTCGGCTGGACCTAGGAAGTCCAGTGATGAAGTCCATTCCCACTTCATCCCATTTCCAAACAGGCACTTGCAATGGTTGGAGCAATCCAGCGGGACGCTGGTGCCCGGCTTTTACTTGCTGGCAGACATGGCACTTGGCTACGAATGAAGCAATCTCTCGCTTCATTCCATGCCACCAGAATCTCTCTTTCAGGTCTTGATACATCTTTGTTCCTCCAGGATGGATAGAATACATGGTCTCATGAGCTTCGACCATGATGGTCTGCTTGAGATCAGATTCAGAGGGAACACAAATACGGCCTTCATACCATAATCCCCCATCAGCATCGATGGTAAACCCAGCAACCTTTTCCTTCTCCATGCGGGCTTTAATCCCATCAATACTTTTCTGGCCTTTCTGCGCTTCTTTGATTTGGTCAACCAGGGTTGGTTTAAGTTCTATGGCGTCTAACATGCCATAGCTGACCACTTCAATGCCAAGCTGGTCCAGCTCTTTCCACAACTCGGGTTGCCTTACTAAAATCATAGCATTTAGAGAGGCCGGCTCTCGACTAAGAGCGTCTGCAACCACATTTGCCTTTCCCGGGTGATAATGAATACTCAGATCATAATCTTTAATGAGCTCAATCCAGCGGCGCTGCCTCATGTTGAGCTCACGTTGAGTAAAGATATACTTCAAACTCTTATGATCTGTGTAAATTTCCACTCTTCTTCCCATAAGAAAGTGCCGCCATGTCTTGAGAGCATGAACAACGGCAGCAAGCTCTAAGTCATGAGTGGGATAATTCAATTCGTGGGGTCTCAACTGGCGGGATATGAAAGATATCACCTTCCCTTCTTGCATAAGCACACTTCCAAGACCAAGCTTAGAAGCGTCACAATATACGTCGAAATTCTTGGTGACATCCGGCATTATAAGGATTGGGGCAGACACCAGTCGGTGCTTCAACTCATTGAAACTTTCTTCACACTTGTCCGTCCATAGGAACTTGCTATCCTTCTTGAGCAACTGGGTGAGGGGCCTGGCTATACTCGAGAATCCCTGAACAAACTTGCGGTAATATCCTGCCAAACCCAGAAAGGATCTGACCTCAGTCTGGTTGGTCGGAGCAGCACGCTTCTCCACAGACTGAACTAGAGCAGGGTCAACAGATATTCCTCCCGCAGATACTACATGTCCAAGAAATCCGACTTCCGTCAACCAGAATTGACATTTACTAAACTTAGCATACAGTTGATGCTCACGAAGTGTTCCGAGCACAAGTCTCAGATGTTCTTCGTGTTCTTCCTCACTCCTCGAATATATAAGAATGTCGTCAATAAACACCACGACAAACTTGTCTAGAAAATCCATGAATACCTTATTCATGAGATTCATGAAATAGGCAGGGGCATTGGTTAGACCAAAGGACATTACGGTGTATTCATACAGCCCGTAACGAGTGGTGAAAGCAGTCTTTGGGATATCAGTATCACGGACTTTCAATTGATGATAACCAGTCCGAAGGTCAATCTTGGAGAAAATTACAGCCCCATTCAACTGGTCAAACAAGTCTTCAATTTTGGGCAACGGGTATTTGTTCTTGATGGTAACATCATTTAACTTGCGGTAGTCCACACATAAACGAGTGGTACCGTCCCGTTTTCCCACAAAAATGATCGGAGATCCCCAGGGCGATGCACTAGGGCGAATCAATCCCTTCCTTAACATGTCTTCCAGTTGAGTCTTCAACTCATCTAATTCCTTCGGGTTCATCCGATACGGTTTCTGTGCTATGGGTCCAGTTCCGGGCACTAACTCAATCACAAACTCGATATCCCGATCAGGGGGCATACCGGGTAATTCTTCAGGAAAAACATCCGGGTATTCGCAAACTACCGGGACTTCCTCAAGGGCAGGTTGGGCTATACCAGTGTGGCAGTGAACTTGTGACGAGGGTCGGGTTGCAGTGTACGCAACCTTTTCCCCATCCTCTGAGGTCATTTCAATAGATTTCTTAGTGCAATCGATAACTCCCTTATACTTGGCCATCCAGTTCATACCGAGTACCACTTCTATCCCTTTGGATCCCAGTACTATAAGATCAGCATGAAAAGTTTTACCTTGAATTTCTACTGGTACCTCATTGCAAATTAGGTTGGCTTTAGTACTATCCCCAGGTATTTGTACTAACATAGGGTTGTGCATACGGGAATGCTTCATACCACTTTTCTCAGCAAACGGTTTAGTGACAAAGGAATGTGATGCACCAGAATCAAACAGTACTGCGGCTGGTACCGAGTTGACAGGAAACATACCCATCACCATGTCTGGTGCCTCCTGAGCTTCTGCAGCATTGATATGGTTCAGGTGTCCCTTCATCCTATTCTGCCGTCCAGTGGAAGGACCATGGTTCATCTTGGTTGCAGCAGGCTGGGCTGGAGCAGTAGCTTTGTTGGGGCAATCGCGAGCGAAGTGACCCTCCTTTCCACAGGCAAAGCAACCTCCAGAAGGCTTTGAGCTTGGGTTTGGTTTGGGAGTATTGTTGGTGTGGTTCCCATTTCCTCCAGTGTTACCTCCATAGCGGTTTCCATGATTATTCCCAGAGTAATTTCCATGGTTACCACCATAGCTGTTTCCTCCGTACCTTGGTGCATACGGTGCAGGGTGGTTGTAGCTGTTGGGCCTTGGTGCATAGTTGTGGTTGGGGCGGGGTGCATAAGCAGGCGCCTTGTGGGTTGGTGGCCTCGCATACGGAGTGTTGCGAGTCCTCTGAGCACTAGGTCCTCCATGAGCAGTCATTTTCCTCTTGCGGTTATCATCAGCAGATTTCCGCTTGTGCTCCAGCACCATAGCGGCATTAGCAAGAGTCTCCATGTCCTGGAATGGAACCACTACTAGAGAGCACTGGAGCTCATCATCCAGCCCATTTAAGAACCTCTCCTTCTTCTTCGCATCAGTATTAATATCATCCTGTGCATACCGGGACAGAGTAGTGAAATTCTCCCAGTATTCAGACACCGGCATACTTCCCTGCTTCAGATTTAGAAACTTCTCCCGCATAAGTGCCATCATCCCCTGGGGAATGTGATACTTGCGGAACCTTGCAGAGAATTCCTCCGAGGTGAACACGTGACCAGCAGCAACAGTCTCACGTGTAGTTTCCCACCAAGTCCTGGCAGGACCAGCGAGAAAATGGGAGGCCAACAGGACCTTATCATTCTCATCCACCGAGGCGACTTCCAGTTTGTTTGCAATGGTGCGGAGCCAGTCGTCAGCATCGAGAGGCTCCACAATCCTGGTGAAAACTGGGGGGTTGGTGTGCTGAAAATCTCTCAGTCTCGAGCGAGCACCATTTCCATTGCCATTGCCATTATTGTTGGCGGCAGCAGCTAGCTGTTGCAGAGCGGTAATGGTAGCTGCACTCTCATCTCGGCTGGCCTGGCGATCTTCCATCAGCAAGGCCAACAGCGCCTCCACTGTGGGTGGTGGTGGCGGTGGGGGTTCGCGACGGGGTGCCATGCTGAAGTGAAACATGTGTAAGTCTAAGAAATAAATTCTTGTTTTTGAAAACCCAGTACCTTAATATTTAAACAAAAGGAATACTAGCGATATGTTTCAAAAACAAGAGCGGGGCAGTCGCAAACTTGAATGAAATGAACGCAAAGTAGTGACAATCAACAGAAAACCAAGCCTAACATTTCATTCATCACCATAATTAAACAGAGTTCCTTACATTACACACACACATCACAAGCCATAACATACAAGGAAGGCTTCATCGAGCTACAGGGGGTGCGATTGGTGGGGTCATCGCAAGGCTATTACTAGCAAACTATCTAGCAAAACGATCTAGCATACCTAACTAGTATCTAGACCAGCACCATGTGCTAAGGGTGAGAAGGCAGCGACTACACAGAGTCGTCGCTGTCCCCAACGTCGAAGATACGCTCCTCAGGGTCCTCCTCCTCCTCGTCAAACAGGTCATCATCATCCTGCTCGCTAGCCTCGCTCATGTCCATCCCCTCTAAGTCGGAGGGAACATCCTCAACAGGCAGAAGATCCTCAATCTCCCTGTGGAGCTCTGCGGCCTCCTCCTCCAGCTCCTCTACGGCAGCGTCTCTCGTGGCTATGTCATCACGAGCTATCTGAAGCCTGCCGCGCAGAACGGCGTTAGCCCCCTCCAGGGCCGTCAGTCTAGTGGTGAGGCGTGCACGGCCAAGGCGGGTGGCCCTCAGCTGCCTCCGTAAGGCACGGTGCCTCGCGGTAGTAGCCTCCAACTGCTCCCTCGACTCGGACAACTGCTGAGCCAGAGCTCCACTCTCCTCCTGGCTGTCGTGAAGCTCAGCCCTCAGCTCGTCAGTCTCGGCTATCAGTGTCTGGTGCACCAATATGCCGTGGAGGGTGTCAAGACGCTGGTCGTCTAGCCTGGTCTGAGTGCGGTGTAACAGAATCTCCATCTCGTCCAAGTGTGGACCAACAGTGGTAAAGTCTGGCTCAACAGGAAGTGGTATGCCATCCTCATCACGTCTCCCAATCAGCTCGAACCGGGAACCGATGAACATATACTCCCCGATGTGCGCCAGACGTGCTACTGGCTCCTGTATCACGCGCACCGCAGCCTCGTTCCAAGAACGATCAACAGCACGGTACACGTAGGCCTCCACTGTCGGGCTAGCCAGAGGTGCGCGGATAGTGACCTCCGCGTACCAGTCTCCCTCCAGAGGTGCCCCGACAACTAGTCCTCCTCGCAGCTCCGGAAGTGGCCGTCCCAACACAGTAGCCATAGATACTAGCCTCTCCTCGAAAAGGAAAGACTCGCCACGTGGACGTCCCAACTGAAAAGCCACGGTGATGTCCACGTCCATCTACACAAAATTTTAAGTATAGCTTAAGTTAGATACAAGTGTGCAAAGTTTTAGGTTCATGCAAGAAATAACTTTAATGCAAGTAGGGTCTAACCCAGAGAGGTGGTGGGATATAGGGAATAGTTTTATACTTAGTCATATATCCAATTTTTTTGTTTTTTTGTATTAGTAACTTAGATTATCGGAGTATACACTAACGTCCATGCTAACTAAGGTCTCCTAGAGTCAGGATGGCTCTGATACCAACTTTGTAGAGGCCCCAGACCGGTAGGTCCAGAACCCCTCATATGCATTCATTCACGATCCCAGAAGAACCAGTCGTGAACAACATACGTAGTTGGCATACAGAATACATCATCCATTACACGAATATAGAGTCTTACATAAATGGTCACATGACCAAGTTCTTGATAACTGTCACGCAGGACAGACATTCAAAGTAAACACAGCGGAAGGCGATAAGCATAGCGTAGTAGAACCCGAGTCACGCCTCATCCTACAGGCTGCTGACTGGGAGACGATCCTAACTCGCAGGGCCATCAGCGTAGAACTCCTCCTCATAGAACTCCTCCTGAGGTGGCTCCTCGTAGTCTGATAAGTAGATACCAGGGGCGAAACCAAATGAGTACATTTGAATGTACTCAACAAGACATCCTTTATTAGCTTACAATAATGCATACATGCTTATTTGGTGGAGTGGGTAGGCCATACATATGGTTCAGCTACCCATGACAGATAAAAGACTTGCCATGGTTGATTCCTCAAGCTTATCTCTTTGTAAACAAAATCATTTAAAATAATGTAGTTTTGTTCTCGTAGATATCACATATCTTGGAGGTTTTATAATTCTTTTGGAAAAGAAAGTTTTTCTTTTCAGAAACTTTTAGTAATAGTTTCTTTCTCATCGGTATCTCCCAGATACCAAGTCATTCCTCCATAGTACCCCTCAGGTACCAAAAGCCTTCCTTCAAAACCTCTTTTGAAAAGTTGACACAATACTAGCTACATGGCCATTCAACCGTCCATATCCGAGGACGCGGCTATCTCGAAATAGTTTTACTCTGCAGAGGTGTACACATTTCCACCAGATCCAGAGTCTGCCATGAAACAACCATGGGCTGTTCCCAACCTATGAGAACATCAGATAACTGGTCTTGACTATCCACTCTGTACAAGCTAGTACATGACTATCTCTTCAATTGGGGTTTCCCTCCCTGGCAAGCCATGTCACACACCGCTCAAACAGGAGACCCAACTGCTGCATCCGGAGGGAAAATTAATCCCACACTTTAGATGTCCCGTATACTCACTCCTAGCGACATTTCGGTTCGGAGGATCCAATCCCCTATAGCCTTTGAGATAGCACATATACTAACCCTAACAAGTTTTTAATCAAGCCCCTACCCATATTGGGGTAAAGTGGCAGTACGATAATGGTTGTCCAGCGAAGACTAGGTTATGTGTCTTTTGTAAACATTTCTCATAAAAATTTCCCATCATAACAATCCTTCCGGCAGACAGGGTCTCACCCTTCCTCCGGGTTTTCCTTCAATAAGGCATTTGTTTACAAAAACACATTTTATTTAGTTCATTTAAGAACTCAAGTTTTAAGTAGGTGTATGGTATTTATATACCATTTAGTGTCTAAGGGCTTGGTAATACCAAGTTGACTATGATTATGAGTCCTTATACTAGTAGTATTAATAGTAGTAACAGGATTCACACAAAAATAGTTTTGAAGGTATAGTTTTGTAAAAACTTCAGAAGTGAAAAGCATGCATGATAGATAATGATAAGTAGTGATACAGCAAGCATTAGGATGGCTTGCCTTGGTACAAGTGATGGTCCTGGTCCTGAAAGTAACAGGAGTTGCAATACCCTTCTTCAGCAATTCCTTCCTCCTCGTTTTCTAACGTCGTAAAAAGAAATAAAGACACACTTTCAGAACCAAGCAAGGCAAGCAATGCTACAAGCAATACATACAGCAAGCAACCAAGAAGTACCACCCAAAGTTCTCAATTTTTCCCTAAAGAAAAATTGGCATAAAAACTATAGTTGGAAAATCTGCTTTTTCCTAGTGCTTATGTGTGGCCAAAACAATGATTCTTAGTTAAGAACATTATGGACCAGTGGGATATAGCACATGCTACTGGACAGTAGGGTGTCCCATAAAACACATTTTGATGCCTAAAAATTCCCACAACAAATCCTATGGCTAGCACACATAATTTGCTAAACTACTCAAGTAGTGAAATAAGCTCATGACAACAAGTCAACCTATTTCCCACTATGAGGCAAACATACCAGTGGGTGTTCCACTAGTAAATATGCTCACCAAGAGGTTAATAAGCCTCTGGTCACTTTTGTAAAAGTGCTAAAAAACAACAAACAAACACCCAAAAATTCCTACTCATACTAGTAGAAAAATTAGGAAAACAACTAGACTATTTTAGGCTATACTAGCTAATGTTATGCTCAAGTGTGCAAGCTTTCAGAGGCAAAATACCCCTCTAACCAGTACCATAAATGCTACTGGATCTCACAAAAATAACATAAAAACATAGCTAGGAAACAAGGATAGATATGCTTAAAAAGCTACACATGTGAGGAGATTTATTTCTAGTCACCCAAGTGCTACTCATGCTTTTGTGCTATTGAAAGGAAATCTATCAGAGGTGAAAACCCTAAGGAAAAATATTGCCACAAGTACTTTTCATCCTCTGGTTTCAATACCAAAAAGTCCTATTTTTTCCTAGTGGAAAACAAGACACAAAAACATTCATGAATCTCCTAGTGTGCAATCTAGTCCTTAAGCATTCCTATTTTAAACCTATTTCAAACACAAGCACCAAGCATTCAGAGGTGCTATAAACTAATTAACAGTACCTAAGTGGTACTGGTTCCATGAAAAACAATTTAGCAACTAGCCTAAAAATACCATTAAAGAACTACTCAAAACATACATAAAAATCTAGCCATTAGCAAGACCTATGCATGGAAACCTAGTTCTAAAATGCTACCATTCAAACCATTTATTCTAACATGCTCATATAACTTGTATACATCATAACCACAATGGATAACAACATAACAAGCAAGATCACATCATTTGCAACTCACAAAAGTAACATATAAGGCAAGATCTAGAATTAAAATTTAGGCAGAAAATAGCCAAAACTTGTTCTGTCTCTCTAAATTTTTCTGTTGCTCTAAAAAGTAAATCCTTCTAGGATGTGATAGTCCTTAACACTACAAAGCTTCTCCAACTTGCCTCACTCAAAAATAATATCCCAAACTCCCTCTAAAAATCATGGAATAGCCCACTGGTGTTTTACCAGAATGGATGGCATTTCCAAATGGTAACTCACCTTGATGCAAACTAAATTCTACTGATAGGTATTGGAAAGGGCTTTCCAAAACAGTTGAGTTTGCTCCAAAATGTTTTGTATTTTTGAAGTTCTATTCATTTCAATTTTTAGGGTACTGTCTGGCATATGATTTTTAGAAAAATCATAAAAACTCAAAACAAGTTTCTGCCAGTGGGATATGGTTGCAATTTTGTAAGGCTAGTAGTACAAAAATTAGCAAGGTTAAATAAAATCATTTTGCTACCTTTTCTAGGCCCAAAGCTAACACCTATTATTCTGCCAGAAAAATCCTAATTTTGAAATTAACAGGAAAAAGCCCAGATGGGCCAGATCTGCCGCGCCTGGCCCAACTAGCGCGCGATACAGCCCGCCAGCGCATGCGCGCGCGCGAAGCGGTAAGTTTCAAAGGGGGCCGTCGATTCGCAGATCGACGGCTCTCCTTCCTTCTTCCTCCCCGCGCCTCTCTCCTCTCTCTCTCCTTCTGCCCGCGGACGAACACCTAGCAGTCGTGCGCGTTGGCTCACCTCGGGCTCGCGAGAAGCAGTGGGGTGATGCAGGGGTGGAAGATGGTGGCCTGGGCGACTCCGTGGCGCGGGCACGGACGGCGTGAGGGCGTGGACACGGCGGCGGCTCGACGGTGTTCTGCGGCGGCTCCGAGGACGGCGGCGATGGATCTGCAAGCGATCGAGGGCAAGAGGGTGTCAGGGAGGTAGGCACGAGTGCGGGGGTCACTGTGGAAGAGAAAGGAGGGTGGGAGGTGCGGTGATCGCGGCGCCACCTCGAGCTCGATCCGTTCGGGTCCGAAAATGGGCGCGGCTCGCCTCGCCCATAGAGGGTGATCGAGCAGGCGATGCTCGATGGGGTGAGTGAGAGGGGTGAGTGGAGCGCTGTGGCGAGAGGGATAGGCCTCTAGGGCTATGTAGGCACGAGTCAAAGGGGGAGGGCTCGGGTTGGCATTGGCATGGGCATGCCTTGCCCCTTGGGGGTTCTCCACGGGTGACAATGGTTCCTATTGGTGCCTAGGGGTCAAGCAAGTACCAAATGGTGAGCAAAGCCACAGCAAGGGCCAAGGTATGGGTAAAAGAGAAGGAAAAACACTATTTCAACCACTCTAATGACATCACACAATAGTCAAAAGCCACCTCAGTTTTCTCCCTCCCTGGTCAGCCAAAGTAGGATCCAATGCCACCTTCTAGAAGGTTACTAACATGGTTTTCGAATTGGCAAGGTGGCCTGGCTTGGATCAGTGCACAAAAGCTAAAAACATCAAGTCCAAAAGTGTATTCACTGTTCTGTCAGAAAAATTCAGTTAGGCAGTGTTTCTGAATTTTTCTAAGTGCTGGAAAAGCAGACAGAGATAGCAAAAGTTGGGCTTGTTTTCACCAAGCAAACCAGCTCTAAAATGAGTGATTTAAAATGCTCAACAAAGAAAAACTATCCAAGTTTCAGATCCAACCATTTGATTTGCAAAAAGATGGGTTTATGGCTCTGAAAATAAATGGCAAAGTAGGTACATTCTCTGTTTTTAAAATGCTCAAATTTCTGTCTTATCAAGATGGCTCAAAAACCATCTTGGCATTGTGTGTTAATTTTCTTTGTAGGTTTTTACAAGAGTGTAGTTTTGTTTTACTCATATCAGAGAGTAGTTTTGATCAAAGAAAATCCCTAATTGGATAATCCTTGTGGTGGAAAACAAGGGTTGAAAACAGCTACTTGGCTGTTTTTCAGGGCAAAAATTATATTGGAAAATCTAATGGAATCTTTTCCAAATAATTTTATTTCAAGCTTAAGTTGATTCCTAAACATTAGTAACACATTTTCAAGTTGAAACAAAAGGTCACCTCAAGTCTTGAAAAATAATCTCTTAAGAACCTTAGTGGAAAACATGGGAAAACAATTATAAAGCAATGTGTTTCTTAGGAGAAAAACTCCTCAAGTGAGTGAAAAGAAACACACCACTAATATTGCATAGATAAACATCAGTACACAACATGTTGTCCACTTAATTGCATTACAAAGGTCTTAAGAGACTTGCTAAAATACTATTATACAAGTGCTTAAAAACAGGGATGTGACATATATCCTCTATGATCATTTAGTTTTTGACTTGTAATACCACTTATGTTTTGATTACTAATGTTTCTGTCGATATGCATGATTATGGTCATTATGCTCTCTTGATTTGTCGCTCCCAGTCTTTGCTAGCCTCCACCTGTACCGAGTACGAGATCTACTCATGCATACAACTCCTAAAAACCAAAACATGCCAAATGTGTCCACCATACCTACCTACATGTGGTATTTAACTGCCACTCCAAAGTAAATTGCTCATGTGCTACCTTTAAAACTTTAAAAATTACTCATGTGTTGTGTTCTTGTTTTTGCTCATGAGGACGTAAATAGAGAATCTTTATCTCACTTGTTGATTGGATTTCACACCCTGGACTAGTGTCTTCATCCGCTTATCCAATTGATAGAAGAGCTGGCAGCGGGGTGCCCAGCCCAAATTAACACACACAAAATCTCTTCACTATATTTGCCCCTGATTTATCAGTCAAAGCATAATTTTGTAAACAAAAGAGAAAGAGGGATGACCTTCTACACCAGTTGCATCCTTCATATGGGAGCCGCTCTTGTGAAATCTAGTTGGCTTGTGACGTACTGTATTTTCTGTTTACCATTCGTTGACATTAGCATACATCTCCCAAAATATAGACACTCCTCCACGGTATGTGATTGTTGGCAGGCACTCGAGGATTCGGTTAGCCATGATTTGTGTAAGATGGATGGGAGGAGTGTCAAGTTCTTAATACCTCTGTGCAATAAAATAAAAGCTCTGGTGCATGAGTTGATCCATGCTTCCCTCTAAGAAGGGCCTTTCTTTCACTTCTATGTTGAGTCTCCATCTTCTAACTTTATGCACAGTTGAGAGAGCATAGTTGCCATTCTGATTTTTATGTGCATTTGTCCCAGAAACATTATTAATTGATTCATGATGTGTTATTGCTTGTTCTCTAACTATTTGTTCTAGTCTTCCTCAAGAAACTTTGAAGGTGTCCTGGCATTTATGTTTTGCTCAACTCTTAAGTACTTGCGAAATATCACTTTGCCATGCTTTCTTTATACTTGAAACAAACATATATTTTTCTTTGCACTGTTATCCATGATCTTTTATTTGTGCCACTTCTCATGATGCAAGATAATTGCTATGCTTTATTATTAAAGTTCTATTTATCATGTTTGTGCTTAAGTTCTATGATCTCATCTTACATATGCTTTTACATTATGATGATCAAGTTTATGTTGGTAGCATGCACCTTAGAAATTATTTGGTTTTACCGTTTACCTACTCGAGAACGAGTAGGAACTAAGCTTGGGGATGCTTGATACGTCTCCAACGTATCTATAATTTCTGATGTTCCATGTTGATATTGTGCCAATTGCTACATGTTTTCCGTATGTTTTCCTACGTTTTCCAGGACTAACCTATAAACAAGATGCCAAGTGCCAGTTCCCTGTTTTTCAGAAAAGTTGTTCTGGAAATATTTTCGGAATTGGACCCCACGAATCCCGAAGTTCGTATTTTCCCCGGAAGCATCCAGAAGTACGAAGAGGAGTCGAAGACGGGCACCAGGGGGACCTCGCCATAGCCAGGTGTGCCCCCCCTTGGCCACGCCTGGGGGTGGTGAGGCCACCCTGGTGGCCCACCGACATCTCCCTTTCTCCCATATATACCCCCGATGCATAAACCCTAAAGGAATCGGCGAAATTCCACGAAACCTTCCACAGCCGCTATCATCGTCGACCCAAGTTTCAGGCGACAGATCTCTGTTCTGGCACCCTGCCGGGACGGGGAAGTGCCCCCGGAAGCCATCTCCATCGACTCCACCGCCATCTCCATCACCGTTGCTGTCTCCTATGATGAGGAGGGAGTAGTTCTCCCCCGAGGCTGAGAGATCTACTGGTAGCTATCTGGTTCATCTCTCTCTCTCCCATAGTGTGATCTATATGTGATCGTGAGCTTTGTAATCTAGTTTAATAAGTAGATGTTACTCTTTATCTTGTGCCACTCAGGTGTTTTATTAATATGAACTTTGGAGTCACCCTGTCCCGCGGTGTGAAGGTGACAGTGTGCACATCGTGTGTGTCTCCTCTATGAATTGTGGTGTTTGTCTAGTACCTTCTAGGGTGCTCATATTGACAGCGTGGGGTTAACTAGACATGGGAATTCTTACTTTACGAATGCTTTTGCAGCCCTACGCAATGATTAGTGTTCGTTATCCAACCGGAGAGGGTTAAGAGTAGCATAGTGAAGAGAAGATATTTAGTTATTCAATTTTGTGATCATTGTTGAGAGTGTCCACTAGTGAAAGTAGGATCCCTAGGCATTGTTTCTAAGCATCGAAACACCATTTTCCGCATGTTCTGCTTCATGTTCGCTTGCTGCCATATTTATTTCAGATTGCTATTATTACTTATAACTATCCATATTACTCACATTTCACTATATCTTCACCGAACTAGTGCACCTATATACCTGACAAGTATATTGGGTGTGTTGGGGACACAAGAGACTTCTTGTATCTTAATTGCAGGGTTGCTTGAGAGGGATGTTTTTGACCTCTACCTCCTTGAGTTCGATAAACCTTGGGTGAACCACTTAAGGGAAACTTGTTGTTGTTTTACAAACCTCTGCACTTGGAGGCCCAACACTGTCTACAAGAATAGAAGCGTGTGTATACATCGCTAAGACATACCTAGATCGATGGCTTAGCATATTCAGATGAACCAAAATCGATAGCTAAATATGTTCTTATAAATAAACCACGACGATGTACCTCACAGGATCTAGATCTGCTATGATCTTCGGGGAAGTGGGACAACATAGGGTTCAATTAACTACTCATTGAGATGAGTATTAAGGTGATTCTGTTCTTTGATCAAATGGAAGATGAGAGATCTCTGATTGTTCCTGAGTATAATTTCAGATTGATTGTTAAGGAACACATAAAGAAAGTATTATCTTTGCAGTCTGACTATTGGAAACAAAGGTGCACAATTCATTGGGCTAAAATTTCTGGTGAAAATACTAAATATTTTCATGCAGGGCTACTGAGAGATACATGCACAATGCAATTCCTTCCATCTCGGATTCTTCTGGGAATATTCTGGTGGATCACCAGGAAAAAGCTGCTGCATTTTGGCTCTGTTTCAAAAACAGGATGGTTGTTTCTTGCCCACCTATTTATAATATAGATCTATCTCATTTCTTGCCTGTGGTGGATGGTTTAGAGGTCCTTGCAAATCCTTTTTCTATAGAGGAAGTGGAGGGAGTGGTAAAGAATCTCAAACCTGATCGTGCTCCTGGTCCTGATGGTTTCACTGGCTTATTCATTAAGCATTGTTGGGGTATTGTAAAGGATGATTTTATAAAACTTTGCAATGACTTTCATAGTGCAAGGATATATTTGGAGAGTATTAATGGTTCTTTTATCACTCTCATTCCAAAATCACATCCCCCTGAAACTGTGAATGACTTTAGGCCAATCTCACTTACAAATATTTGTCTGAAGTTTATCACTAAGATTCTGGCTAATAGATTCCAAGATAAGATCTTTGATTGTATCCATGATAATCAGTATGGTTTCATAAAATACAGAACAATTCAAGATTGCTTGGCATGGTGCTCTGAATATATTTTCCAGTGTAAACAATCTAAACAGAAAGTGGTGGTCTTCAAGATTGATTTTGAGAAAGCCTTTGATACAATTGAGCATAGTGCCATCCTTCAGATTTTGAGATGTAAGGGGTTTCCCCCTCTTGTCATTAAATGTGTAAAGGAAATTCTTTCTTCAGGGTCTTCCTCTGTCCTTTTAAATGGTGTCCCTGGTAAACCTTTTGTCTGCAGAAGAGGGGTGAGGCAAGGTGATCCTTTATCACCTATCATGTATGTGCTGGGAGGTGATCTGCTTCAAAGTATTGTAAATTTGGCCCTCGCGGATGGTAGTCTTCGCCTGCCAATTCGTATTGGAGGGGACTATCCTATTGTTCAGTATGATGATGATACACTAGTGATCTTACCTGCTGACCCTGATCAATTGTTGGTATTCAAGAATCTGCTAAACATTTATGCTGAGATCACGGGACTAAAGGTGAATTTCAATAAGTCTTCCATGGTACCAATTAATATCTCTCAGCAGGAGACAGTTGATTTGGCTGGGGTTTTGGACTGTAAGGTGGTTTCTATGCCTTTTACTTATCTAGGCTTGCCTATGGGCACCACTAAACCATCAATTAAGGATTTTGCTCCACTCATTGTCAGAATTGTTAGGAGACTTTCTGCTCTGTCTCTTTTCTTTCATATGGTGACAGTTTGGTGCTAGTAAACTCAGTCATTTCCTCCCTACCCACATACTATATGTGTACACTTGTGATTCCTAAAGGAGTTATTGATATTATTGATAAGGCTAGGAGAAGATGTCTATGGAGGAAAGATAAAAAAGAGAGTGAACTCCTTGGCTGCTTGGGACATGGTGTGTAATCCCAAATTCAAGGGTGGTTTGGGAGTCATTAATCTTCAGATCCAAAACAGGGTTTTGTTGCTAAAAAATTTAGCAAATTTTACAACTATGTGGATACTCCTTAGGTAAATCTGGTAAAAAAAGGCATATTATTTTCGGTCTGTTTCCCATGCAGTCACTTCTTGTGGGTCTTTTTGGTGGAAAGGAATTATGCAGTTATCTGAATCTTGGTGTGCACTCTCATCTTGTTCAATCGGGACTAGTTTCTCTGTCTTATTTTGGAAATATTGTTGGATGGGAGATATTCTCTCACTAAAATTTCCAAGACTGTTCTCGTTTGCTAAGGATCAGCTGGCCTCAGTTAGGGATTTGAAAGTTCTGAATGACCTTTCTGATGCCTTTCATTTGCCACTTTCTAATGAAGCATTTCAAGAATTTGTTGCTCTTCAAGGTATCCTAGAAAATGTTCAGCTGAATAATAATAAAGATGCCTGCTCTTGTAATTTCAATAAAGGTATCTATACCTCCAGTAAATTCTATCAGTTGCAGTTTGCTCAGTTGCCTGATGATAAGCCAGCCAAGTGGATATGGAAATCCAAATGCATGTCAAAGCATAAATTTTGTGCTTGGCTGATCCTAAATGATAGGATTAATACCAAAGATATGATTAAGAAAAGGAAATGGAAGATTGATGGGACTGAGTGTTGTGTCCCATGTAAACAACTCTATCTTCAGGATTGGACACATTTGTTTTTTCAATGTGTTTTCAGCTCTAGAATATGGAATTATCTACAGATACCTTGGAGTGATAACACTGTTTTGGCTAATCTCTCCAATGCTAAAAGGAGTTTCGCAGGTCATTGTTTCACTGAAATAGTGATTCTTGCATGTTGGAACATCTGGAAACAGAGGAATGGAGTTATCTTCAAGTCTGAGAGACATTCCTTCAAGAGTTGGAAAGTTGGTTTCATGCTGGATCTCACCTTGCTTAGGCATAGGTTGAGTGCTTCCTCGGCTGAGAAATTATCACCATGGCTTAACACCTTACTTTAGTTTGTGATAGACTATCTTAGTCTATCCTTCTCCGTATATTTTTAAATATTTGTAAACTCTTTTTTTGTGGAAATAAAGGGCTGTGGGAGACTCCCCTACAGTAGAAAATGTTTCAAAAAAAACATAGGGTTCAATTTTACTTACTGCCACACTTCTCACAATGGAGGAGGAGGAAAACATCTCAGAGTAGAGCAGACACGCGCCTTGCTGACCACGACCACCATGGACTGGAGGAGGCGAAGCAGCTCGTCGGTGAAAAACCAGCAATGGCAGAGAGCTCGAAGGGAGGAAATGGTAACGGGACAATCAGCAGTGACCCGGATGGGGTAATATAGAGGGGCAACAATAGTTGGCGCCTGAAAAAAATTGTGCTAGATTTTCGCCTACGCACGCAAGCTCGTGTCATCTCCATGGTCGCACGAGCCGAGCTCCGCATTCGCCAACCCTGGTCGAGAATGCACGCGTGACGGGTGGCCGAGGGGAAACGGCCGGATCGACTATTCCTCTCTCGCCTTGCTGAGAGGTGTTTTACATTTCGTGTGGGCCAAAACCTCGAAACAACCAGACAAGCAAACTATCACCCCCCTCCCTAGAGCCTGGCTTAGAGGCTTATATTCAACGAAATGTGCCCTTAGAGCATACCCAACGCCCACCCCCCTCAAGGGACCGAAATCGGTCCTCTTTTGGTCCATTTAGGATGGTCCTCAGATGGGATCGGCGCCAAAAGGGGACCGATTTCGGTATCAAACCATCTCAACGTCCTCGGATTTTGGTATCAAACCGATTACGCATGTATAAATTCCAAATATTTCAAATTGTTTGAATTTAAAAATGCTAGCAAAGAGGGAATAGAAGATCACGCCTCGCGATCCCGAATCTCCTTTTGCCTCTTGATCATCCACTCCTTTTGCACCGGGTCCATGGAGCTCAAATCAGCCATCATGATCCGTTCTCCTTGCCATGATAGCAAGCGTGTCCCTGTTCTCCTCGGCCATCATAGCAAGCTTCATGCAGTTCTCCTCGGTCACCAAAGAAAGATGAACCTCGTTCCTCCTTGCTTCGTCTGTGGAGGCATCGACATCTAGCTTCTGCTTTTGAGCATCGAGGTAGATCTTAAATGCCTCTGGCTTTTCCTTCTGTTTCCTCTCCTTCTTCTCGACAATTTCCTTCTCCTTCTTTGCGAACATCCCCTTGAGCGTTTGTTCCAACACGAGTGTCGAGGCCTCCCACTTTGCCTCAATCTTGGTGGATTTCTGCCCCTTCGTCCTCGTGGTGATTGGAACGCCCTCAGTGTCGCCCACTCCCTCCTCACGATTGTCGGGCTTGGTCCCCCTCTTCAAGGTGTTGTAGAGGGACTTCCACTCGGGACAATCCTTGATCTCTTCCCATCAATGGATCAAGGTGAAATTGTTTCCATGGCAAGCCTTGAAGTATTTCAACGCTTGAATGATGACGTCATGAATGCCAAGGCCGCTCTCGGACCTAGCAATGATATGATCATAGGCTCCATTGAACTTGGTGCAGTCCGCTTGGATGTATATCCATCTCTTGTTTAAAGAGTTGGAGTTGGAGTTGAGATCACTATGAATGTTCCATTTCTTCCACTTGCGGTGTTCATGGAAGCATCACCAGACCTTCGTCTAATATGCTTTTCCTTTTAGCTGCACTTTGATGGCAGGGTTTAGGACCTCGAGCATTCAAGCCTCGCACAACACACGGTCCTCGATCTCGGTGTAGCTGGCTGGCCTCGGCCTCTTCCCCGTTTCCACAAGCTCCTCATCCCCATCTTCCATCTCTTGGCCCTCATCGCCATAACCAAACAATGGCTCCCCGGCGGTGGAAATGGCTTCATATTGGGTGCCCGGATGGGTCTCGCAATCTTCGATGGGTATGCCACCGGTGGAACCCATGGCATCCTTGTTGCACTGGAATTCCTGCAGGTGCACTCCATTATATGAATAACGCCCAATGCCCAACGCAAAAAGGAATGAGTTGTGCGAACATACCGGATCGGCCCTGGTCATGGCGGGCAATTCCCCGAACAGCTGATGTCCTAGGGGCATGTTACCCGCAGGCACCGCCGCGGCGCTTTGTTGTGGATCAGCGGGCCGTCGTTGGTTCCAGGAGTCACGTCAAGAAACACGGGGGTCATTTTGAGGTCGATGGGCGGCGGCACAGTCGCAAAGGGATGAGAGGTGATCTCGGGCGATGTATCCTCTGATGATAGACCGAGTCGCAACGTGGGCGGCCCAAACTGCGGCGCGATCGGTAATGCGGACGGCGGAGTGGCTGCTGATAGCGATGGTGACCCTGGGAGTGGCAGCCTGGCCGTGGAAGCAATTGAGCTCGAGGAAGGCACCGACATCGGCATGCACGGACGGACGGACATGGGCATGATGAAGCTGTAGGTCTCCTCATCCGCATCATGATGACTCCCATGGGAGCGGCGTTGGTGCTTCCGTTGGCCTGGCGCTGGGCTAGGAGAAGGGTCGCGGCGGCGGCGGTCTCTTGCTCCTTCAAGCTCACATTTTGCTTCACCCGCTGGAACTGCCGCTTCTTCGACTCCGTCTTGGACGACGTCTTCGGGGTTAGATTGGGCGCCGGGTGCTCTTCGGCTTCATCATCCCCGGCTACCGGCCGCCGGTGGCTTCCATGGCAGAGGCGGCGAGGGTTGGAAGCGGAGTGAACGGTGGCAAGGGTTTAGGATCATGGCACCTTTATGTCTGACGGACGGGCCGGGAGGGACAATTGCGTGTATGCGGACCACCCCCAAACTTGGGCCACATTTGGATGTAACTAAGGCTGTCCACCCTCCCCCGGGGGGCGTCTTGGTAGCTTCGCCCTCGTGAAGGATAGTTGAGGATGTTTAGGTGGCCCACTGTCCAAAGATGAGCCAGCCTGTAGCCTGCTTGCGACGTGATGGCTGTCCCTTGTTGACCACCAGGCTTCATCTTGCTTCGGTCCTCGAGGTCAGGTGGGGTCCGGCTGCTGACATATTTCAACGTGATCATCATCTCAGGCATTATTCGGGTGGATATACATGTAGAGTTTGGCTATTTGGTAAAAACAACTACCTAGATACCCCCCCTAAATATAAGATGTTTTTTCCACATTTACATATCAACATGTATTTAGACAACTTTTAGTGTATATGTTGACTGATATTAATCCGTATCTAGTCAATATGTAATACAATAGGTAGAACATCTTATATTTAGGAAATTATATTCAGGAACGAGTAGTAAACATTCATATCGTTGCATAGTCGTGTGTTGCAGTCGTGTGTTGCTTTCCCCTGTTTTCAAGCGACGCGCACTCCCGCTCTAGATTTCCTTGCATGGACCCATTGATTAACACGGCCTCTGTTCCAAAATTTATACATTGTTAGCAAGCTAAACTAGTTTGCTAAAAAGGCTTACAATCTAGAACGGAGGGAGTATAATATAAACTTGATTCATGTTGTTTTTGTAATGATCTTTACTACCGTGCCAATGTGCTGCTACCTTGCAGTCCCCTTCTATTTCTTAGGAGTGAAATCTTCTGTAACTATGAAACACAACAATTTATAAATATTAATACCCATCTGCTGCATATGTTATATCCTTGAGTGTTAATTACAAAGAATATATTTGTTTTTTAATAAAGGGATTCACAGCTAACAGCGCAGCTCCATAACACACCCTTGCGGGATTTAGAGCAAACCCAACGGCCCCAACTAATCAAACCGATTTCGCTCCGCTTTTGATCCGTTTGGGACATTTCGCGGAGCAGATTGGATCCGGACTTTGGATTTGGGATGGTCACAGCCCCAACGGCCCGACCAAAACGAACTGTGACGTCCCAGGATCGGGCACTATGCAGATTTCAGCATTTCCGCCAAAATCCACATAATAACCGATTCCAGGTTGCCACTTGTGATAACATTACAACAGTTCACGAATAATCCACAACAACAACAGAGGAGGTATATACAAGACGACTCAAACGAGTCAAGGATACAACTGATACAATACAAAGATCCAAATGACAGCGGAAGAAACAACATAGTGTCCGTCTACGGACAAGAATACAAAGTGGACTAACAGTCCTGAAGATAACCGATGGCGTCCAATCCCTGCCCAGGCCAAGCCGGAGGGATTCACAAGCTAACGTCGTCAGACTTCAAACCTGTTGACTGCAATGTGGAATATGCAGCCACGAAATGGATTCGTGGGTCAGTACTATTATGTACTGGCAAGTGGATAAACCATACTCACAAGATACCAGCGTAACCAATCATCACAAGATACAAATAATTTGGGTACAACGGAAGGAAGGGATTATTGCAAAGAAGCGGTAGCGGGCAGCACTAACAAACTAAAGAGACGCACTACAACTTCCGGCTATTAGAGATGGATAAGAGAGCGTATCAGAACCAACTACAACTACTCACCAAACAATACCCATCCAGTGTTACCCCCTACTAAGGAAGCAACCCAAGGAAACTCACACTGTTGATTAAGGTGACATTCATTTTTATGGTGAAAGTAATCTATATTACTAGTCAAGTTATTATCATTAGGTGTAAATTGTCTGAGTACTTGTCAGCCAGCACTTTCACCAAGTCGCCACATAACCGCGGACAACACGACTTCTCGAGAAGATTCATCCCTGCAGGGTGCGCTACAGTACCCGTACACACTCAAGCCACCAACTAAAACTCAGGTTGGCTCGACACGACCCAAACCGTCTCTACAACCCATCCTAGGAGCCACGGAGCTATAAGGTCCCGGCCAGTCCGACCTAACCTAAGCGCAAGGGTGAAAACCACACCCCCGGCACCACAGGCCTCGCCCTATATGCATCATCATCAACAGTAACCATGGGTGGCCCAACCATTCATGCGTATTAGCAAATGGAACACACGAACTAAGTGTGGCTCTTCGGACAAGCTGCAAATCAGGTCTAAGTCGAGGGGGTCCCATACTACCTCCCGGATGAGGTTAGCGCGCTCATCATGGATCAATGGACAAGACTCTTTTCCTAAGTTCGACACTAGCAGGCTCCAAAACCACGCCGGGCCTCCTACCGGTGCCTTATCATCAAATTATTATTACCCCAAACATTAACATGTTGTTGATTGAATTGAAAACCCAACTATCAACTAAACATGTGATATGAAAAAGGACAACAAGACTCGAGCACAAACAAATCTAAGCATTCAACTACGACAAGAGGGCCAACAAGGTAAACAAACAACAGTTAATAGGAAGTGGAAGGAAGGCTATATCATGGCTGCAAGGTAAACATATGATAGGATCGAGACACAAGCATCGAAAATACTAGGCTAGCATAAAGACAACGGAAAGAATTGGTAACAAGTGATGAAAGGCAGCCATAGGTAGCAAGTGAGTATACTTGCCTGAGATCCAGAAAGTAGAGGTACATCCGCAGAACTTGTCGTTGCTCACATCATCTCAACGTCCTATCCGCGAAGAAGCAACGAACTAGAACAAACACCGGATGCAACAATTACTACTACGGCAAAAGATCCAGCATGATCCTATTTTATATGCATGACAAGTTAAAGGGTGCATCAAAATAGATACAAGACATGATGAAACATTTTAAATGGGCCCAAATGCAAAGATAAGGTTGCATTTGGAAAATCCCAGGTGCATGCATAGTTATTTAAGTGAATTACAAGAAAACATTAGGTTGAAGTGATTAAATGGCATGGTGGATGATGAAAACAGAATGTATACAACATTAGCTTCAATGTGATATCTCATTTGCCAAATTTGGAATTTTAAATATTTAATTGTGAATTTTTGCAATTTAAAAGGCTTAATTAAAGCATTGAATTATTGCACCACTTTTAATTAGGAAAAACAGTAAACAAATTGTATATTTGAAAAGTATATAGAATTTTGATTGGAAAACATATTTTATATGTTGAATTTGGGTTTGAAATGAGCAAGTAATTAAATTGGCAATTTTAAATGCATTAAACAAAGAATTATTGTTTTCAGCAATTTACATTATTCAAAACAGAAAACAAAGTTTATATTTGGAAAGTTTATTTAGTTCTGCATGGAAAACATATTTTACTTTGTGAAATTGGAGTTAGGGTTTGAAAGTTATGAGCATTTGAAGTTTTAGGGTTTATTTGCAAAAGACAGGGACGTGTTTGTGAGAGAAATAGAGAGTGGGGGGGGGGAGGGGGCTGCGGTGTAAAAATAGGAAAGCCAGGGGCCTGGGCGTGAAACTGCAGATCCAGATCTGGATCTGGGGATGGTCACCGAGATTTCGGCTAGCCCTGGAGGCTGACAGGCGGGCCATGGGCCACGCGGGTACCAACTAGGCGCGGGTGGGAGCCACGGTGGCAAAATCTAAAAAAAGGTGGAGGCAATGCCTCGGAGGGGATTCGAACCCGCGCCTCCCAGCGTGCGTATCGGGTGCCAAACCACTGGGCTGTGGTGCGTTTTGTGATACAATACGAAACTGACAGAATAAGAGGTGTCTCTGCGCGGTGGAAAATAGGAAAAAGGGGGGTTTATTCCGCGCGAGGGAGGAATCGAACCCGCGACCTCACGGGCTCACACGGAGGCTCGCTACCACTGGGCTGCTGTTTGGTTCGTGTAGGGATACGGATCTGAAGCAAGTTGAAGTGCAAACGGGCGGTGCTATCTGACGAAACTGAACTCAAGATGCAGAATCGGAGTTGCAGGACGTTGCCAACAGGCGACGGTGACCAGGTGCAGCGACCAGAAACTACAGATGGCGCCTAGAGGATGCAAAAGAGCAAGTAGAGGTCGGGATCGGACGAGGACCTCACCGGGATGTGCGCGGAGGAGTCGTACGTGGTCGGAGGCGACCGTGGACGAAGGAGACGACGACGACCTGTCGGTGTCGTGCTAACCCACAGCGGGGAAGACGACCATGGCGGGGACGATTGGGGCATCCTCGGGCGCCGATCTTCCACGTAGAGGAGGAGGACGACGATCTGGTTCCATTCCCGCACCGAGGTGAGGTCGATGATGACCATGGCCACGGCTCATGGAGCTCCAATGTCCGGGCCATGGAGGCTCTCTCTCTCGGTAGCATAAAATTCAGAGGAAAAAAAGAACAGAGAGGGGAGAGGAGAGGTGGCGGCGGAAGGAGAGAAGGAAAGCTAGGGTTTCGTGGAGGGGGAGGAGGCTTTTATGGAGGAGAGGAAAGCGTGGAGGAGGGGAGGCCATGGTGGACAGCCACGGGAGGGGTCACGCCCTCCTCGTGCTCTCTGTACGGAGAAGAAAGCGACAGGGAGGTGGGCTGGGCGCTCGGGGTCGTAGGTGGGCCTGCCTCCCCCAGCAGTTCTTTTTCCCTTTTTTTTGTAAGAGAGAAAAAGGAGAGAAGAAAGGTTATTTTGAGGGGTTTTGAAACTCCAAAAATTATGAAAACAATTGCTATGCAATCAGCATTTAAAATGCCCAGTTGCACAAACTTTTGTTTTTGAAATCTTTAAAATATTTGCTAATTTGAATTTGATTGAATTTTGGGTGAATTTTTAAATTGGTTTGAATTTTTAAATGATTTTGAAAACAAAGTGCAATGCATATGATGCAATGCAATGCGAAAAGAAAAACAACCAAATCTAATTGGGGAAAATCCCCCGGGTGTTACAGCCGACACCACTAACAAGGGATTGCACCCTCGCAATCCACCCAAGGCAAGGGGAAGAGAGGTGTCAACTACGGAGTCTTCGTTCTGCGGTTGATTTCCCAGGTCAGTGGGCGGATCTCTTCTTCTCGACACCACTAACAAAAGTTTCTTGCTTGGATTGATGACGATCTTCTTCCACCAGGAATCTTCCGATGATCGAACCTATTAGGTTAAAAGGCTAAGAAAACGTCCACCCACGTAGGATCCTAAAACTTTGAAAGATAGATAAGGGAGGAGAGTCAAAAACAAATAAGGTAGGAGGAGAAGTAGAATAGAGGAAAGGAGTAAACAAGAATCCTATCGAGAGGTTTCCAAAACAGGTTTTGCACAAATAGTTTTGACACTCTAAGAACACGACCGTTAGCGAGGTTATCCTACAGGCTTTGCGGACCCGTTGCTTCGATAACCATTCGTATCGAAACAACATTGGGAATCGGAACCATGCTCTGATACCATTTGTGACGCCCCAGGATCGGGCACTATGCAGATTTCAGCATTTCCGCCAAAATCCACATAATAACCGATTCCAGGTTGCCACTTGTGATAACATTACAACAGTTCACGAATAATCCACAACAACAACAGAGGAGGTATATACAAGACGACTCAAACGAGTCAAGGATACAACTCATAAAATACAAAGATCCAAATGACAGCGGAAGAAACAACATAGTGTCCGTCTAAGGACAAGAATACAAAGTGTACTAAGAGTCCTGAAGATAACCGATGGCGTCCAATCCCTGCCCAGGCCAAGCCGGAGGGATTCCCAAGCTAACGTCGTCAGACTTCAAACCTGTTGACTGCAATGTGGAATATGCAGCCACGAAATGGATTCGTGGGTCAGTACTATTAAGTACTGGCAAGTGGATAAACCATACTCACAAGATACCAGCGTAACCAATCATCACAAGATACAAATACTTTGGGTACAACGGAAGGAAGGGATTATTGCAAAGAAGCGGCAGCGGGCAGCACTAACAAACTAAAGAGACGCGCTACAACTTACGACTATTAGAGAGGGATAAGAGAGCGTATCAGAACCAACTACAACTACTCACCAAACAATACCCATCCAGTGTTACCCCCTACTAAGGAAGCAACCCAAGGAAACTCACACTGTTGATTAAGGTGACATTCATTTTTATGGTGAAAGTAATATATATTACTAGTCAAGTTATTATCATTAGGTGTAAGTTGTCTGAGTACTTGTTAGCCAGCACTTTCACCAAGTCGCCACATAACCGCGGACAACACGGCTTCTCGAGAAGATTCATCCCTGCAGGGTGCGCTACAGTACCCGTACACACTCAAGCCACCAACTAAAACTCAGGTTGGCTCGACACGACCCAAACCGTCTCTACAACCCATCCTAGGAGCCACGGAGCTATAAGGTCCCGGCCAGTCCGACCTAACCTAAGCGCAAGGGTGAAAACCACACCCCCCGGCACCACAGGCCTCGCCCTATATGCATCATCATCAACAGTAACCATGGGAGGCCCAACCATTCATGTGTAGTAGCAAATGGAACACCCGAACTAAGTGTGGCTCTTCGGACAAGCTGCAAATCAGGTCTAAGTCGAGGGGGGTCCCATACTACCTCCTGGATGCGGTTAGCGCGCTCATCATGGATCAATGGACTAGCAGGCTCCAAAATCACGTCGGGCCTCCTGCCGGTGCCTTATCATCAATTTATTATTACCCCAAACATTAACATGTTGTTGATTGAATTGAAAACCCAACTATCAACTAAACAGGTGATATGAAAAAGGACAACAAGACTCGAGCACAAACAAATCTAAGCATTCAACTATGACAAGAGGGCCAACAAGGTAAACAAACAACAGTTAATAGGAAGTGGAAGGAAGGCTATATCTTGGCTGCAAGGTAAACATATGATAGGATCGAGACACAAGCATCGAAAATACTAGGCTAGCATAAAGACAACGGAAAGAATCGGTAACAAGTGATGAAAGGCAGCCATAGGTAGCAAGTGAGTATACTTGCCTGAGATCCAGCAAGTAGAGGTACATCCTCAGAACTTGTCGTTGCTCACATCATCTCAACGTCCTATCCGCGAAGAAGCAACGAACTAGAACAAACACCGGATGAAACAATTACTACTACGGCAAAACATCCAGCATGATCCTATTTTATATGCATGACAAGTTAAAGGGTGCATCAAAATAGATACAAGACAAGATGAAACATTTTAAATGGGCCCAAATGCAAAGATAAGGTTGCATTTGGAAAATCCCAGGTGCATGCATAGTTATTGAAGTGAATTACAAGCAAACATTAGGTTGAAGTGATTAAATGGCATGGTGGATGATGAAAACAGAATGTATACAACATTAGCTTCAATGTGATATCTCATTTGCCAAATTTGGAATTTTAAATATTTAATTATGATTTTTTGCAATTTAAAAGGCTTAATTAAAGCATTGAATTATTGCACCACTTTTAATTAGGAAAAATAGTAAAAAATTGTATATTTGAAAAGTACAGAGAATTTTGATTGTAAAACATATTTTATATGTTGAATTTGGGTTTGAAATGAGCAAGTAATTAAATTGGCAATTTTAAATGCATTAAACAAAGAATTATTGTTTACAGCAATTTACATTATTCAAAACAGAAAACAAAGTTTATATTTGGAAAGTTTATTTAATTCTGCATGGAAAACATATTTTACTTTGTGAAATTGGAGTTAGGGTTTGAAAGTTATGAGCATTTGAAGTTTTAGGATTTATTTGCAAAAGACAGGGACGTGTTTGTGAGAGAAACAGAGAGTGGGGGGGCTGCGGTGTAAAAATAGGAAAGCCAGGGGCCTGGGCGTGAAACTGCAGATCCAGATCTGGATCTGGGGATGGTCACCGAGATTTCGGCTAGCCCTGGAGGTTGACAGGCGGGCCATGGGCCACGCGGGTGCCAACTAGGCGCGGGTGGGAGCCACGGTGGCAAAATCTAAAAAAAGGTGGAGGCAATGCCTCGGAGGGGATTCAAACCCGCGCCTCCCAGCGCGCGTATCGGGTGCCAAACCACTGGGCTGTGGTGCGTTTTGTGATACAATACAAAACTGACAGAATAAGAGGTGTCTCTGCGCGGTGGAATATAGGAAAAAGGGGGGTTTATTCCGCGCGGGGGAGGAATCGAACCCGCGACCTCACGGGAGCACACGGAGGCTCGCTACCACTGGGATGCTGTTTGGTTCGTGTAGGGATACGGATCTGAAGCAAGTTGAAGTGCAAACGGGCGGTGCTATCTGACGAAACTGAACTCAAGATGCAGAATCGGAGTTGCAGGACGTTGCCAACAAGCGAAGGTGACCAGGTGCAGCGACCAGAAACTACAGATGGCGCCTAGAGGATGCAAAAAGAGCAGGTAGAGGTCGGGATTGGACGAGGACCTCACCGGGATGTGCGCGGAGTTGTCGTACATGGTCGGAGGCGACCGTGGACGAAGGAGACGACGATGACCTGTCGGTGTCGTGCTAACCCACAGCGGGGAAGACGACCATGGCGGGGACGATTGGGGCATCCTCGGGCGCCGATCTTCCACGTAGAGGAGGAGGATGGCGATCTGGTTCCATTCCGGCACCGAGGTGAGGTCGACGATGACCATGGCCACGGCTCATGGAGCTCCAATGTTCGGGCCATGGAGGCTCTCTCTCTCGGTAGCATAATATTCAGAGGAAAAAAAAAGAACAGAGAGGGGAGAGGAGAGGTGGCGGCGGAAGGAGAGAAGGAAAGCTAGGGTTTCGTGGAGGGGGAGGAGGATTTTATGGAGGAGGGGAAAGCGTGGAGGAGGGGAGGCCATGGTGGACAGCCACGGGAGGGGTCACGCCCTCCTCGTGCTCTCTGTACGGAGAAGAAAGCGACAGGGAGGTGGGCTGGGCGCTCGGGGTCGTAGGTGGGCCTGCCTCCCCCAGCTGTTCTTTTTCCCATTTTTTTTATAAGAGAGAAAAGGGAGAGAAGAAAGGTTATTTTGAGGGGTTTTGAAACTCCAAAAATTATGAAACCAATTGCTATGCAATCAGCATTTAAAATGCCCAGTTGCACAAACTTTTGTTTTTGAAAATTTTAAAATATTTGCTAATTTGAATTTGATTGAATTTTGGGTGAATTTTTAAATTGGTTTGAATTTTTAAATGATTTGGAGAACAAAGTGCAATGCATATGATGCAATGCAATGCGAAAGAAAAACAACCAAATCTAATTGGGGAAAATCCCCCGGGTGTTACACGAACCATCTGAGAATTTGATCCCTCTCTATTAATGTATCTCCCTTTACACACCGAATAGTTCAATAATATAAATAAAACTGTTTTACAACATGAATTAAATGTTCATAATTCAGAAAATCATGAAGGAGGAAAATGGTCTACTGGATTCCTAGGTGTGCCCACATACGCTCAATCAATTCTTCCTGCAGTTCGTTGTGGGTGGCGGAATCAAGGATCTCATGCTACACCCACCCTTGGTCAAAGAGGTTCTCGGCATGCTCGTCCTCAACGTTAATGTTGTGCATGATCAAACAAGCAGTCAACACCTCCCACAACGTATTGTTGCACCATGTTCTAGCAGGATGTCAAACAATAGCCCAACGAGCGTGTAGTACACCAAATGCTCGCTCCACATCCTTTCTACATGCCTCTTGTTGGAAAAAACTGTGTTTCTTCTCTCCTTGAGGTTCGTGGATTGTCTTCTCAAATTTAGACCAAGCAGGGTAGATGCCTTCGGCAAGATAGTATCCATTGATGTACGCGTGGCCATTAACCTGATAGTTGACCATTGGCGCATTGCCCTCGGCAAGTCTATCGAATACAAGAGATCGATGCAGCACATGGATATCATTGTGAGTACTTATGATGTCGAAGAAAGAATGCCAAATGCAGAGATCTTGAGATGCTGATACTTCATGTATTACTATGCACTTTCCAAAGTGGCCCTTATATTAGCCCTGCCAAGCAAACGGATAATTTTTCCACTCCAAGTACATGCACTCTATGCTGCCAAGCATCCTAGGGGATCCTCTTGCCTCATTGATGGATAGTAAATGTTGTGTGTCAGCAACATTTGGCTCTCTCAAATATTCGTTGCCAAACACACGAACCACTGCTTTGCAAAATTTGAGCCTTGAAGGAGGCACCCATGCGCAAATACTCATCAATGAGATCTCCAACAACACCATATGCAATCATTCGGATAGCTTCTCTCCACTTCTGGTACGAAGAGAATCCAATCTTACATGTGGCATCTTCCTTGCACTCAAAGTATTCATCGTACTCCTTCACCCCATGAAGAATGCACGAGAACATATGTCTTGCCATTCGAAACCGATGATGAAATAATCTTGTGGGCTAAGTTGGATTCGTGGTATGAAATAATCTTTCCATAACTGCCCATGGACCCCTTCTCTATCCCGGTCCAACTTCGGGGCATGACCCGGCACCGAGCCTTGGTAATTTCCAAAAGAGTCCTGGTTAAACTTGTGGATGAGGGCTGCCACAGTCACATAGATATCGGTATCATCGTCGGATGAATCATCCGAAGTATCGATAAAATGGGAGAAAAAATGGTCTCAAGCATCCATCTACAAGGTAAATTAAGAAACTATGAATATCGGTGCACAACATAGGTACATTGCAAGGGAACGGAGGTTGTTGGTGTACCTTGGTTCGGAGCGGTAAACGGCCAAACAGGTGGAGGGCGGCACTCTAGGATGGCGAGGTCGACGTAATGACGACCCCTTCACAGCTATGTTGGCTCTATGAGGGAGGAGAGACGGTTCCCCCGTGAAACCACCTCGTGTCGGAGAGGGAAGGGTCAGGTGGAACAGAGTCGGCAAAGTTCCCGGAGGCCAGCGAAGAAGGGCGAATATGAGACCGTTGTCGGGCCAGTCAACTACTACCACGTGATGGTCTTCCGAGCGCTGGCGAAGAGGGTAGGAACAGTGAGGTTTGAAGGCCCAGTCGAGCGTTTTGTGTCGGCGAGGTAGGACGGGGCCGGCGACTGCAGGCGTATGCTGGAGGTGGAGCGGACGATTTCCTTCTGACGGGAGGGTCACTTTGGCCCACGTTAGGGGAAAACGCGGCCTCCCCCCCCCCCCCCCCCCCCCCCCGCGGTGCGTTTGGGAAGGGCCGTTGGAATGGCTTTTAGACACAAACTCGTGTCCGCGAGCGAAATATCCATTTTAGTCGGGGTCGTTGGGTTTGCTTACATGCTCAACGCACCAAGGCTATAGCGACCGCCAATTCATCCTCACAGAAGAGAAAACACCTTCGGGGACCATTTATATTCAAAACAAGTCAAGGTTCTTGGTTTTCAAATCCCTCCCACTGAATGGTTGTCACACCGAGGCATTTGTAACAAATGTAAGATTGAAGCATACATAGCCGAGACATTTTTCATCGAGGAGGTGGTGAACGTCATCACAACATGTTATCCGTCGGATGTTCCCACCATACATAATCCAGTCTCTCGTTATAGTAGGAGCAACCTCGAACATCAAGTCGAGCTTAGACTCTTCAAAGGGCAACTTGGAACTTCAACCGGCCAGAAGATGCATGAATATAATGTTGTATGTCTTGATAAACACAAAGAAGCGAGGAAGTACCAATAGTGGAGTGCATACATGGCTTGGTCGTATGAGGAGAGAGGAGTGCTGTTAGGGAAGGAGAGGAACAATTTCCCGATCTTTAAACTCATCTCTCTCCTCACTGTTGAAAGTAAAGTATGGGCACCTAGAGGGGGGTGAATAGGTGTGACGACCAATTTTAATTTTTCTTGTAGTTTAGGCTCGACACAAAGGTAAATTCTCTAGATAGTGCAACTACAGTGAATTTACCTATATGACAAGGATAGCAATAAATGCAACTAGTACAACAATTAATGCAACAAGTACAAGTGAGTAAAAGATAAGGGAACGAGATAACCGAAGGAAGCACGCGGAGACACGATGTATTCCCGAGTTCCTCCTTGTTAAGGGAGTACGTCTCATTGGAGGGGTGTGAGCTCGCCACGAAGGCCTACTCAACGCCACAAAGGCCACACCCTATTCTCCGATGAACTCCGCCACAAAGGCCTAGTTCACCTTCCACTACTGATCCCCTTTGAGGAGGGAATCGAATCCTTTACAAACAACTTGGGGCACACACCCACAACCAAATTGGGGGCTCCCAACAATATTGAATCACCAACAAGTAGCAAGATGCCTAGGTTCTCGACAAGAGGAAACCCTAGGCTAGATCCCTCAAGCTAGAGGGGGAAATGAAGAACGGGTCGGTGAAGATGTAGATCGGGGCCTTCTCCTTCAATCCTCCAAAGATCTTCGAGTTTGGGTGGAGGGATTGGGAGTTATGAGAGATTTGGTGAGATCTTAAATTCTATTGAATGCGAGGGGAAGAACTAGAGCTCAAGGAGGAAGAGGAGGGGTATTTATACCCCCTCCCCAAAACTAGCCGTTTTGCAGGAATTTGGGGACCGAAATATCTGGTCCAAGTTTGGACCGGAATATCCGGTCTGCTGTTCTGCTCGAACCCTGTTGACTTCAACCGGAATATCCGGTTGCCCATGAAAAATCCGGTACCAATAATCCGGCTCGTCTCTGTCCCGCGCAGGCAACCGTATCGGATATTCCGGCTCCTCTGGAATAATCCGGTACCAATAATTCGGTCCATGTCAGTACCGAAAATGGTTCGAAATCTTCCTAACCGGAATATCCGGCTCCTCCGAATAATCCGGTACCAAATATCCGGCTCATCTCTGTCCCGAAAATGGTCCGAAATTTTCTTGACCGGAATATCTGGCTCCTCCGAATAATCCGGTACCAATAATCCGGTTGACCTCTGTCTCAAATCTCTTAGGCCAAACTTCACCGAACTTTTCGGTGATCGATGCCGATGTTAAATATAACACCTGCACACTAAACACCTCGATAAATAATGTACTTAGTATTGTTAAGTAACACACAAAACACCGGGAAAACGAAATGCACTTTCAATCTCCCCCTTTTTGGTGTTAGATGACAATACTAAGATTTGCAATAAAACCTTTACGAGAACATGTTGGAAACAAAATGGAAATGTCTCCCCCTATCTATATGCATATCTTTTGTTTGCCTCAAATGCAAATAGATGCAATAATATACGGGGAGCAATTTCCAACAAGTAGCAAAGATGCCAAAGTAACAATATCACATATATGTTGAGAATAAGATGGGAATATATACCTTGTGCGTAGAGATGATAGCAAAAATAACCAAGCACAATAATGATAATATCCTCAACATAAGATAGATAATCCAGATAACCACTAATCAATAGATAATCCATGATAACATCCATGATAACCAACATAGTCTCACAACACAATAACACATAGTTTTAAACGACAATAAAACGAGCAAAGTTCACGAAAATAAAGACTAAATGGACACAAGCTCTCGCGAAATGGTAAAAGCATACGCTTGTGCCCGAACCCATGCAAATCCCGTGATCTAGTAGCTACTTCTCCCCCTTTGGCATCAAGACACCAAAAAGGAGAGAAATAACTATACTGACGTCCCAACACGGTCTACACATCAGAATGCTCAGAAGACTCTCCGGCAGAAGCATCAGAAGCTCCCTCAGCAGCCCTCTCCAGATCATCATCGGTCTCCTCATCATCCTCATCATCATACTCATCAACAGGAGCCCTGGAAGAGGAAGCAGAAGTGGTAAGGAGAGCCTCCTCAATGCGCTCCCAAGGAGTGCGATCATCAGCAGACCACTAAGTGTAAGACTGAGCAACACGAGGAGCAGGCAGATCACCAGTAGCACCACTCACGTGGTGAAGAATCTGACTCTGGGTACTGGCCATCGATGTGTCTCTGCAGTAGGCCCTGTACTGATCCTTATGAATGTCCACCTTCATGCACAGCACATTGCGCTGGAACCAGGAGAGCTTCCTCATATGGCGCAGAGTGCTGGAACCAGGGGTGGAAGAAGGCTGAGCAGGCTAAGCACTAGAAGAGGCCCTACCCCCCATCGAGGTACCACCCTCAAAAGGAGGAACAGGAGCAGTAGGAGTAGTCTTCTTCTTCCTGTTGATGTACAGTTTCTTGACCTTGTGAGGCTCCACGGGAAGATCAGAGAAATCCTGCTTCATCACATCCTTGAGGAGCATTATGATGTAGGGACCATAGGGGATGGTGTTCCCACCAATCATCACAGAGTACATATCATGATAGATAATATCCATGACATCCACAGTATAGGAAACAGAAGGATCCTCTTCTTACATGCACTCTTTTGCCAAGATAAGAAGGTTGCACAGAGGAGTGGTGAGAGCATCATTATTACCTCCACACGGCACCAAGAAAGATCTGAAGATACGCACCAGCTGATCATAGAGAGGAAGAAGTCCCTCCAATCCCCCAACAGTAAAGCCTGGAGCATATAACTCTGCCATGTACCTCTCCCTCCGAGGTCTCTCCACCTCATGCACACGACGACCAACATGAGGATGAGAACTGTAGTGATATCCAAGAAGACGAGCCAGTCTGTGAAAAGGAATCTCACAAGGAGTAGACTGGGTCATCCACTTAAGGATACAAACATCACCCTTACTGAATACCAGAGTAGACATGAACTGAGTAATGAGCAGGGTGTTGTACCGGCACTGGGTCTCCATGAGCTTCACAAGCCCGAACCTCTCAACAATACTCGCGGCATCAGCAAACTCCTCCTTCTCCTTTAACATAGCAAGCTGAAACGGGTGCATCTCACGGATAGGGTACCTTAAGTCACAGTAGATATCTGCATAGATGTATGACTGCTCCAGGTTCTAGAAACGAGAATCACAAGCAACATCCCGTGGAGTGAGGTAGCAATCCTTCTGCCTTATCACAATGAAATCAGGAACACTAATATCGGTCTTATAGTTGAGCCGAGAGGTCTTCTTCTTGGGCCTAGATGAAACAACTTTCTTCCGACTAGATTTCCTTGGAGGGCGTTGGACGCTTTGATCCTCATCACTAGTCTCCTTGTAGGAGGGGCGCTTGCGGGTGCTCATCTTCTCAACACCGGAACCACCTTTGAATGAGACAATAGATGGAAAGCAATGGGGATGAGTGCACATATGTCAAGCAACGGATGAATCATGCATAAAAACAATAGAAAAGATTCCAGGTATTAATCTAATAATAATTCTATCAAGGATTAATTTTGGGCTGTTCTCAAATGGTACTGCACTCAGTCAGATATTCTGGTTTAGATCTGAACCGGATATTCCGGTGCACCCGGATATTCCGGTTCAAACGTGGACCGGATATTCCGGTACTGCGAAAATAGCACAAAATCAATCCTAATCTAGAGTTCAAAACTAGATCGGTGACAAGTGAATCTAGACTATTGTATCTAGCATGCATAGGGTACCCTAGGGAACAATTACTACCAAGCATTGTCAACAAAAACACAAATCCATGGAGTGGTATGGTTATGGCACCAAGATTCAACGAGATTGAACTTTACCGGAATCCATGGACGAAGATGCTTGGATGGAAACGCTCCCAAGGACGAGGGGAATCAGATCTGAGCTAAAGCTTGAAGATCCCGAGGAGTAAACGGCCCGGGGGGCCATGAATCAGTGCGGCGGTGTTTGGGGGTGGAGGAGAGGAGTTGGGGAAGAAAGGGAACGAACTGCCCCTTCCCCGTTCATGTCCTGGTTAAGTGATTTTCGTCGGACGGAATATTCCAGTTCAAGTTTGAACCGGATATTCCGGTCCAGAACTGGACCGGAAATTCCGGCTGCCTACTGATTCGAAATTTCCTCGTTTCAAAGGAACGACACATGTGCTAGAAGAAGTTGGTTCATGGTAGAATGGTGTGACGCCCCTGGATCGGGTACTATGGGGATTTCAGTGTTCCCGCCAGAATCCGCATAATACCGATCCCGGGTTGTCAACTTTCGGTAATCATTACAACAGTTCACGAATAATCCACAACAACAACAGAAGAGATATATACAAGACGACTCAAACGAGTCAAGAATACAATTGATACAATACAAAGATCCAAATAACAGCGGAAGACGAAAATATCCGACTACGGACAAGATACAAATTGGACTAAGAGTCCTGAAGATAACCGATGGCGTCCAATCCCTGCCAGGCCAAGCCGGAGGGATTCCCAAGCTAACGTCGTCAAACTTCAAACCTGTTGACTACATTGTGAATACAGCCCCGAATCATGGGGTCAGTACTGGGGGTACCGGCAGGCGGAAAGCAATACTCAAGATACCAATGCAAACAGTCATCACAAGATACAAATACTTTGGGTACAAAGGAAGAGGTTGGTGTAATGAAGCGGCAGCGGGCAGCACTAGGCAATCTACAGAGACGCGCTACAACTCTCGTCTATTAGAAAGGGATGAGAGAGCGCGACCAAACCAACAATAACTACTCACCAAAAACAATACCCATCCAGTGTTACCCCCTACTAAGGAAGCAACCCAAGGAAACTCACACTGTTGATTAAGGTGACATTTATAATATGGTGAAGGTATGTCTATCTTACTATTCAAGTTATCATCATTAGGTGTAAGTTGTCTGAGTACTTGTTAGCCATCACTTTCACCAAGTTGCCACATAACCACGGACAACACGGCTTCTCGAGAAGATTCATCCCTCCAGGGTGCGCTACAGTACCCGTACACGTTCGATCAATCCACAACCACAAAGGCAGGATATCTCAACTCGACCTTTCCTATCACCACTGCACATCCAAGGCACCACGGGTAAATTTGAGCGCACGGTTATTCCACCCCAAACAGGACCTTCATAACACTCTAAGAACGTGTCTCCCTAACCGCAACGACTACATCAGGTCACCGTAGCACCATGAGCTCGTACCTGCAAGTTATCGTGCCAAATGGAAAGCCCGAACTAAGTGTGGCCCCTGGATGAACAGCAGCTCAAGTACTAAATCGAGGGGAGTGCCCATACTCACCACCCACATGCGGTTAGCGCGCTCATCATGGATCGGTGGACAAGACCCTTTTCCTAAGTTCGACACTAGCAGGCTCCAAAACCACGCCGGGCCTCCTGCCGGTGCCTTATCATCAAGTTATCATCACCCCAAACATTAACATGCTGTTGATTAAGTTGAAACCTAACTATCAAACTAAACAGGTGATATGACAAAGGACAACAAGACCTGCGCGCAAACAACACTAAGCATGCAACTACGACACGAGGGCCAACAAGGTAAACAAACAACAGTTAATAGGAAGTGGAAGGAAGGCTATATCATGGCTGCAAGGTAAACATATGATAGGATCGAGACACAAGCATCGAATCATAAGGCTAGAATAAAGAAAACGAGAAGAATCGGTAACAAGTGATGAACGGCAGCCATAGATAGCAAGTGAGTAAAGCTTGCATGGAATCCAGCTTGTAGAGGTAGCAGAACTTGTCGTTGCTCACATCATCTCAACGTCCAATCCGCAAAGAAGCAAAGCACTAGAAGAAACAACGGATGCAACTCTTACTAGTACGGCAAAAGATTCAGCATGATCAAAATATGGATGCATGACATGCGAGATGCAACTTAACCAATTTAATTGGAACCGAAGTCCGAGCAATTTATTTATGGGTTCAAGTTATTTATCTAACCATCGAGTTAAATGTTGATTAACATGCAAAACAATTCATAGACGAGCTACACAAGATTAAATGGAATAGGGCACAAATTAAATTGAATACCCAAACATATTCCATGTTTGTTATTTAGGTGCACATGCATAACACTACTAAAATGCAAGATGAAAGATGCAAAAATAAACATGGATGGCATATTAATATTCCTTGCATTTTTCTGATAAAAATAGACATAAAGTTTGTGTTCTTTGGATTTATAGATTGGGAGGTATGTAATAGACAAGTTTGTAAAAGAAATAAATAAAATAAAAAAGGCAGAGAAAGAATTGGTAGACGTGGGATTCGAAGTTTGGTCTAACAGTGAAATAGCGGGGACAAAGCCAACGGGCTGATTAGTACTACGTGATAGTAAGCGGGGCCTACAGGAATAGAAGATTTACTTCGGTGTTAACTGAAACTGGAACTCCAGGGTTTAGACTTCAGATTCATGTTTGAACAGAAAAATAAAAGCGAAAAGGCTTTCGCCTCGGATGGGATTTGATCCAGGGACCTCCGGTTTGCAAATCAGATGGCTAGCCATTGGGCTTGTGTGCTGGCTGTTAAATGATGCAGATCTGAAACTAAATGAAGTGCAACAACGCGATAAATTCTCTGACGAAACTGAAGAACCTATGCGGGAACTGCACGGGACGGTGACATACAGAGGCGGCCGGTGGCAATATAAGGCGGACGGCGCGCGACGGCGCCGCTCCCAGAGCACGAGGATGGGTAGGGGAGAGTTCCCGGGGCGGAGGCTCACCTTGAGGAGCTTGGGACGAGGTGGACGTGCAGGAGTTGTCGAGGACCGCGTGGTCGAACAGGTTCCTACCGGCCGGAAAACTCGGATGGAGAAGACGGTCCAAGGCAGCTCGTGGTCCGGATCCTTCGGCGATCCTGACGTGGATGAAGACCTGGTTCCATTCCCGCGCGCAGGTGAGGCTGACGGCAACCATGGTTGACGAGGACGTGCTACTGCTCTCTCTTTCTCTCTCACGGTGCAGGAAGAAAGATTTCAGAGAAATCAGTGAGGGAGGAAGGAGAAAGAGAGGAGGATGGCGGCGGCGATGGAGAAGAAAGATGCTAGGGTTTGGGAAAGGAGGGAGGCCAGCCACGGGGTAGATAAAGGAAGGGAGAGGGGACCATGGTGGAGGAGGTGGGGGTGGACAGCGACAGGTTCACGCCTCCTGCGTGTGCTCCGTACGAACGACGAGGAAGAAAGCGACCGAGTCGGTCATGGGCCATCTTGTGGTGGGCTGCCTCGGCCCACTGGAGTGATGCTCCCTTGCCAGACGGTTTTTTTTTGGTCATTTTTTGTTATCTCCTAGAAAAAAAATAGAGGAAGGGTTTGTTTATTATAGAAATGTTTGTTAGTGCACAAAAATAATTCCAGAAAGTTAGGAAAATAAGGTTTTATGCGATTCAATTTTTTTTTCACTTTTAAATACATGATGATGCATGATGGTATGATGCATGATGATGCGGAAAGGAAAAACAAACACACAATTTCTAATTGGGGAAAACCCCCGGGTGTTACAAATGGCTTGGGATAGAAACACCAAACTGAAAGTAGTACTTATCCCCCTCAAAAGTAAGAAACAAACAAACAAAAGACCAATTGAGAGAGATTTTCCTACGAACGAACACTTAGAAGGGAAAACACCAAGAAATGTAATGAAATATCAACTAAAACCCAACTAAGATCCAACTCTTCGAAAAGAAGAGGTTGGTGGCCTAAGCCACCATGTAAGAGATCATGGTATGCCACCACGAAGATATATCTTGGGTGCATTGCCAATTCTCGACATTGAAGCTCACAATTCAACATTAGAAAAAAAAGGTAATAATGAATATTTTATTTGGGCATAATGGGGGGAGGGAGAACCCAATGTGTTAGGATAACACTCCCCCTATGTCCATGCCTACACCTAAGCTCAAACACGTTTTATCTATAGGGGTGCAAGATCCTCAAGTCAAACTCCTAGAATCAATGACATTTAGTTCATTCCTCAAGAACAAGAATCTTGCATCGTCAAGTGGCTTTGTGAAGATATCCGCAAGATTTTCCTTGGTGGGAACATAATATAGTGCAATATCCCCTCTTGCCACATGGTCTCGGATGAAATGATGGCGAATCTCAATGTGCTTATTATTGTATGTTGCACGGGGTTCTAGGCGATCTTGATGAGACTTTCATTATCACACAAAAGTGGCACCTTATCCAAATGAACGTCATATTCCTTGAGAATTTGCCTCATCCATAGCAATTGAGTGCAAGCACTTGCGGCGGCTACATACTTGGCTTCGGCGGTGGAGAGAGATATGCAATTTTGCTTCTTGGAAGACCAACTCACCAAAGACCTACCAAGAAATTGGCAAGCCCAGGAAGTAGACTTCCTGTCATCTTGATCACCCGCCCAATCAGAATCCGTGTAGCCCTTGAGAGAAAATTGTGCCCCCTTTGGGTACCACAAACCAAATCTTGGGGTATGAAACAAATAACGAAAGATCCTATGGACCGCCATCAAATGGATTTCCTTAGGAGCCGCTTGATACCTTGCACACACACCTACACTCAAAACGATATCGGGCCTAGATGCACAAAAATAGAGAAAAGAACCAATCATAGAACGATACAACTTTTGGTCCACATCTTTACCCTTTGGGTTACGTGATAGGTGACACTTGACTTGCATGGGAGAAGACTTGATCTTTGCATTTTGGAAGTTAAACCTCTTGATCATGTCTTGGATATACTTGGCTAGAGAAATGAAAATTCCACAATCCAATTGCTTGATCTCAAAACCAAGAAAGAATTTAAGCTCTCCCATCATAGACATCTCGAACCTGTTAGTCATAAGCTTAGAGAACTCATTATTGAAAGCTTGGTTAGTTGAGCCAAAGATGATATCGTCCACATATAGTTGGCATATGAAAAGCTCTCCCTTTACTCTCTTGGTGAAGAGAGTGGGGTCAATCTTCCCAACTTCGAAACCACTGTCATCTAACAACTCCCTAAGGTGCTCATACCAAGCATGAGGTGCTTGTTTGAGACCATAGAGAGTGTTATCAAGTTTGTAGACGTGGCTAGGAAAGTTGAGATTCTCGAACCCCGGAGGTTGCTTAACATATACCTTCTCTTTTAGTGGACCATTCAAGAAAGCACTTTTAACATCCATTTGTTGCAATTTGAAATTATGTGAAGATGCATAAGCAAGGAGGATACAGATGGAATCAAGGCGAGCCACGGGTGGATAGGTTTCATCAAAGTCAATGCCTTCAACTTGAGTGTAACCTTGAGCAACCAATCTTGCCTTGTTCCTTATGACAATGTCATGCTCATCTTGCTTGTTCTTGAATATCCACTTAGTGCCAATAACATTGTGGCAATCTTTGGGCTTCTCAACCAATCTCCAAACTTTGTTGCGCTCAAAATTATTGAGCTCATCATGCATTGCTTCAACCCAATCGGAGTCCTCAAGAGCTTCAAACACTTTCTTTGGTTCCACCATAGAGATATGAGCTTGATGCTCACTAAAATGTGCCAATTGCCTTCTTGTGGATCTTCTAGCTTGAATATCTTCCAAGACCTTGTTGTCTTGGGCATCAATTTTCTTCAAAGCTCTTCTTATCCTTTTAGCACGACGGGCTTCGATCTCCGCATTATTGCGCGGAGGGATCACTTCATCATCTTGATCATTTGGGTCCCCATCTTGACCAACTTGGCCTTGATCATCATCATCATCATCATCAACAATATTTTCAACACTAGCTTCAACTTGAGGAGAGGATAAAGAGGATGGTTGATCTTGGCCTTTACCTTGACTAGCATGAATGATAGGAGTGGTTGCATCTTGCGTAGTAACTTGGTCAATAAGAGGAGAGTCTTCAACATGTTCTTGGTTAGGTGTAGCACTTGGCTCCTTGTCTTGTTCTTCTATTGTAGAGGAGGGCTCCACTAGAGTAGAGCATAGTCCTTATCGAGTCGCCATAAGGTGTCCCTCAATGGGGCGGAAAAATCCCACACCCATCCTTCCTATGGCTTCTTGAGATAATTCAACATCTACATTAGAAACATGAAATTGTGCCACTTGGGAGCCATCATTTTCCTCGAAAGCCACACTACAAGATTCTATGACAATCCGTGAGGCTTTGTCAAATACTCTATAAGTGTGGGATTCGGCACCGTAACCAACAAATATACCCTGAATAGTTTTGGATTGAAATTTAGACAACCTAACACACTTGATAAAATAAAAGCACTTACAACCGAATACACGAAAGTAGGAGACGTTGGGCTTTTTGCCGGTGAGGATCTCATATGGAGTCTTGTCCAAGCCTTTGCGGATGTAGAGGCGGTTGGAGGAGTGGCATGCGGTAGATATGGCCTCGGCCCATAAATATTGGGGAGAAGTGTAATCCGCCAACATGGTCCTTGCCATATCCAAGAGAGTGCGATTCTTCCTATCGGCAACACCATTTTGTTGAGGAGTGTAAGTGGCGGAGTATTGATGACGAATGCCTTCTTCACTAAGCAATTCATTCAAAGTGCAGTTCTTGAACTCCGAACCATTATCACTCCTAATAGCCATGATTTGCACATTGTGTTGACATTGCACTTCGTTGGAGAAGTCGATGATGGTTTGTTGAGTTTCACTTTTGCACTTGAAGAAATAAATCCAAGTGTATCTTGAATAATCTTCGACAATCACCAAGCAATACTTCTTGCCACCAAGACTTGCCTCGGGCACGGCACCAAAGAGATCAACATGGAGAAGCTCCAAGATCCTCTTTGATGAAATGATAGTCTTGGCCTTGTGTGCCTTATCATGCATCTTTCCTTCAACACACGACCTACAAACACGATCCTTTGAAAAGGAAACATTTTCTTTTAGTCCGACAATAAAGCCACCTTTGTGAAGACTTTGCAAAGTTCTCATGTTGACATGGGTTAAGCGGCGATGCCACAACCATCCCACGTCTGCCTTTCCGAAAAGACACATTGTTTGAGAGTTGGTAGACTTCGAAAAGTCCACCACGAACAACTCATTTTCAACATGTCCCACGTAAGAGACGTCAAGAGTCTTGCTCCTCAAAAGGACCACAATATCAACATCAAAAAATACGGAGAAACCCATCTTTCCAAGAGAGCGGACGGAAAGTAAATTGTAACCAAGGGATTCGACAAGCATGACGTACACGATAGTGGTATCGGGAGCAACCACAACCTTGCGGAACCCGGATACCTTAGACGAGGACGAGTCTCCATAAGTGACGGTTGCTTGAATGTCATTTGTGCGCAACTCCGTCACAAGTTCTTTGCTTCCGGTCATATGGCTAGTGCATCCACTATCAATTATCCATTTATTCCCACCGGAAGCATAGTCCTGCAAGAGATCATTGACTAGAGTTAGGACCTGAAGAGGGTCCCTTCATGTTAGTAACAAGGGTCTTTGGAACCTAAATAGCATAGTCAATTAAACCCTCAATAGGACCAACATATTTAGCTTGCACAACACCATAATAACCAACATATAAGAAATGGTGTGGATTGTTAGTTCCTGTGGAGGTGCTACGAGTAGTGTTGTCCCTTATGACACTACTACTCGAGGCAACATTGCTTTCATGTGTGGGTGTACTACGAGTAGTGTTGTCCCTAATGACAATACCACTCGAAGCACCATTGTTGGTCTTCTTCTTATTCTTCTTCGTCTTGTTCTTCTTCTTGGCAACATAGCCAATACCTTGCTTGCCCACTTGTGGCCTTGGAGCACTCAATTGTGGTCTAGCAATGACCACATTTGAGCTAGGGGCCACCACTTGTGGGGTAGAGATCACAACCTTCTCAACTTGAGGGCCTTTGCCCTTGAGCCTTACAAGCTCAATCTTCAACCTAGCATTTTTCTCAATAATATTTGCATGATCACAAGAAGAAGTAGAGGTGCTCGGGTTGTTGAGTTGATTAAGTTGAGTTTGAAGTTGTTCATGCAACTCTTTGAGGGAAGAATGTTGACTCTCCAAAGCTTTGTGAGCCTTGGTTAGTTTTTCAAACTCCTCGGTTAGTTTACCATGACCAACCCCAAACTCGACCTTATCCTTTTTAGCCTTTTTATATTTAGCAATGGCACGATCACGTTCTTTAGTGATCTTATAAACAAGTTCATTAGGAGTTTCTTCAATAGATTCAAGTTCCTCCTCAAGAGAAACTGTACCATCATGCTCTTCCTCAAGAGTCATAGAGAGGGATGCAATTTCATCTGCATCCCTTCTTTCAACCTCACCTTTCTTCTCAAGAGCTTCTTGGGCCTCTCCCAATTGGCTCATGAGATGCTCAAAGTACTTCTTGGTCTCCCCTTGCATGTTAGACATAAAATGCTCCAAGGAGAGCCTTTCATCTTCTACTCTAAGACTAGCAAGATGTTCTAGTTCACTAGGGGTCTTAGAGTTGGAGGAAGGTGATACCTCCGTGGCCTTAGCCATGAAGCACTTGGCATTTCGTTGAGGATTATTGTCATTGGGGGATTCAAAGAGAGATGAAGATGATGGAGTAGAAGAAATAGCAAGAGCGGCCACTTCATTTGGGGTTTCTTCTTCTTCATCACTCCCGGAATCATACTCCTCTTGAGTCAAAAGCACAAACTTGGTGGGAGACTTCTTGTTGAATGGTTTCTTCTTGAAATGAGGTTTCTTGTACTCAACCTTGGACTTGTCCTTGCGAATTAGCTTGCCACTATGGAGTTCTCTGTCTTCATAGGGACACTCCGTGATGAAGTGGTGCTTGTCTTGTCAATTGAAGCAAGACCTCACTTTTTGAGCCCCATCATTGCCATAGCGAGACTTGGTCTTCTCCTCAACAAACTTCTTTCCCTTGGGAGGATTCCTCCAAAACTTTTGCACGACGAGAGCAATGAGATCCTTTAGTACGGGATCATAGTCTTGTTCCTTCAAGGGAGGCAATGCCTCTTCCCCTTCTTCTTCAAACTCAACCTCTCTTGACACAACCTTGGCCTACAAGCAACCGATGGCCCTTTATGCATTCCAATGGCCCTAGCACGGTTGTCAAGAGCATTCTTGGTTTGCACTTGATAGGAGCACATTTCTTGCATCACTTGAGTTGAGGTCATGGAAGAGAAATCATGTCTTCCTTGAATGCTCTTCAAGTCCGCGCCCTCAAATGGCATTAGGGCAATCATGTACTTCCTCTTGATCCAAGCATCGTCAATGTACTTGGAACCAACATTTGAGAAAGCGGTGGCAAGAGTCTTAAGTCTTCGGTACATGTCTACATGGTCCTCTCCATCATGCATATAGAACCCTTCGGCCTCATTGGTCAAGGCATCATATCTATTCCTTTGCATACTCTCATTTCCCACAAACATGACGACAAGAGCGTCCCATGTTTCCTTGGCGGTGGAATATTGTTGAAGATGCGGCATATGGTTAGGACCCACGACTTGTTGAAGAATTGACAAGGCGGTGTAGTTGAGTTGACAATCTACGGCTTCCATTCTTGTAAGGTTCTTGGGTCATGAGGTTTGTATCCATCACGAGTGACCCTCCAAAGCTCTATACAAGAAGAGTTCAAGTGAGTTTCCATGTAATATTTCCATTCACGAAAAGAAAAAGCATCAATTTTAGGTGGATCTCCTCTAGGGATTATATGAGGATGTGGGACGGGAGGATCGGGAGAATAACTTCCGGGAATGGAGTGAAATTCTCCATCTCCTTCCGTACCCTTCTTAGTGGAGTTTTCGGCGGAAGTATTTTTATGTGGTTCACCATCTACCCCTTTCTTGATGCCCTCCAAATTGTCATCCGAAGGAGTAGAGTCGACGACCTCCGGTCCTTTGGCTTTGAGGAGTTGCGCCAAAACTTGGCGCAATTCATCAAATTTGGTATCTATGGATGAGGTCAATGACTTTCTCAACTCATTGAGATCATCCATGGACACCTTAGCCACGGATGTTTCGGTATCCGAATCTTCTCCCATACTTAAACTCTTAGGCGGTTAAGCCCGATAGAATAGCCGAGGCTCTGATACCAATTGAAAGTAAAGTATGGGCACCTAGAGGGGGGGTGAATAGGTGCGATGACCAATTTTAATTTTTCTTGTAGTTTAGGCTTGACACAAAGGTAAATTCTCTAGATAGTGCAACTACCTTGAATTTACCTATATGACAAGGATAGAAACAAATGCAACTAGTACAACAATTAATGCAACAAGTACAAGTGAGTAAAAGATAAGGGAACGAGATAACCGAAGAAAGCACGCGGAGACACGATGTATTCCCGAGTTCCTCCTTGTTAAGGGAGTACGTCTCGTTGGAGAGGTGTGAGCTCGCCACGAAGGCCTACTCAACGCCACAAAGGCCTCACCCTATTCTCCGATGAACTCCGCCACAAAGGCCTAGTTCACCTTCCACTATTGATCCCCTTTGAGGCGGGAATCGAATTCTTTACAAACAACTTGGGGCACACACCCACAACCAAATTGGGGGCTCCCAACAATCTTGATTCACCAACAAGTAGCAAGATGCCTAGGTTCTCCACAAGAGGAAACCCTAGGCTAGATCCCTCAATCTAGAGGGGGGAAATGAAGAACGGGTCGGTGAAGATGTAGATCGGGGCCTTCTCCTTCAATCCTCCAAAGATCTTCGAGTTTGGGTGGAGGGATTGGGAGTTATGAGAGATTTTGTGAGCTCTTAAATGCTATTGAATGCAAGGGGGAAGAACTAGAGCTCAAGGAGGAAGAGGAGGGGTATTTATACCCCCTCCCCAAAACTAGTCGTTTTGCAGAAATTTGGGGACCGGAATATCCGGTCTACCGTTCTGCTCGAACCATGTTGACTTCAAACGGAATATCCGGTTTCCCATGAAAAATCTGGTACCAATAATCCGGCTCGTCTCTGTCCCGCGTAGGCAACCGTACCGGATATTCCGGCTCCTCCGGAATAATCCGGTACCAATAATCCGGTCCATGTCAGTACCGAAAATGGTCCGAAATCTTCCTAACCGGAATATCCGGCTCCTCTGAATAATCCGGTACCAAATATCGGGCTCATCTCTGTCCCGAAAATGGTCCGAAATTTTCTTGACCGGAATATCCGGCTCCTCCGAATAATCCGGTACCAATAATCCGGTTGACCTCTATCTCAAATCCCGTAGGCCAAACTTCACCGAAATTTTCGGTGATCGATGCCGATGTTAAATATAACACCTGCACACTAAACACCTCGATAAATAATGTACTTAGTATTGTTAACTAACACACAAAACACCGGAAAAACGAAATGCACTTTCACCTGTACGTCCACGGCGTTGACCGGGATGCACCGCTTGTTGTCCTCGTTGTTGTTGTGGTATACCTACCTTACGTCGTGGTATACCTACCTTAAGTCACACTGATTACTACAAACCTCGTTGCCAGGGTTTCAACTCCGGCAGAAAACCTCGTTGTGGTATACTACCTTCCGTCGTGCAGGTCGGGGACACCGTTCCTGCCATGCGGCCATACAAGAGACCATCACGGATGTCATCAACATGGACGCCATGGGGAGCCCCGATTACATCCTCACGATGCCACAAATTGATTTTGTTAGTGTCAATAATTTCGTTTCGCTACATCGTCAATTCGTCATGCTGCATTGCAACGGTGGCAGACTTGCAGTGGCGAATCCAGTGGGGGCGAGCAGGGGCTAGGCCCCCCTATGATTCGGCCCCCTCCAACAACGTAGCAGGGTCTAGTATTAATTTAGTGAAAGTGCTTCACGTACGGCACTATTCGTACGATTCCCGTCCGAACTTCAATCTGCCGAACACGCCCGACCCAGGCATAGCATCGTATGGCATCCGGTTACCGTCGGACATAATTCATACCAAAAGTGTCGTACACATAGCATTGTTGTTTATTTAGTTGCTAAACATAATTACTATACGGCCCATACTTGGATCCATCTATACGAACACATGAAAAGATGTATCCATCGATCGCATAAGAGCATCTCCGGTCGCGCCCCCCAAATGCGCCCCAAGGCCCCTTCCCGTCCGGACCAATCCCAACATTTCCACTCGCTGCCCCCAAAAACGCTTCCATTCCGGACACGTCCTTGTTGTTTTCTGGAAACCCCAAGCAAACCCCTTCGCCTAGGGGTTTCCTTGGGGCGTCCAGACGAAACAAACAGCCACATACCTGCCTCCACTTGACCTCTCTCCTCTCTTTCCTCTCTCTTCTTTTCCCCCACCTACCACATCTCTGCGTCCGGTGTGAACCAGAGCAGCCAGCGCCCGCCGTCCCACCTTGCCGCCCCCGCCTCTATCCATGGCGAGCCGCCACATCTCCGGTCGGCCATGGGAGAGGCTCGACACGGTGCAGACAACCGGGCCTGCGCGGAGCTCTCCGTATCTCCTCCTGGTGTGGAATGGGAGCCACCCTCGCAGTTGAAGCCATGGAGGCTGCCGAGGCGGCGCAGCGTCTGGCCGGCCTGGAGGCGTAGCAGCGCCGCAACGCCAAGGTGCACGAGCGCAGTGAGGCGGACGAGAAGGTGCACACCCAGGACGCCATCGCCAGCCACGACTTCCTCTACCGCAAGTACAACATCGACGAAATCGAGCTCGCCACCGAGAGTTTCTCCGAGAGCCTCAAGATCGGCAAGGGCGGCTACGGTCCCGTGTACATCGCCTGCCTCGACCACACGCGGCTGGCCATCAAGGTGCTTCGTCAAGACGCCCATTACGAGAACATGGTTTCAATCAATATAATAATCAACCAGCCATGATAATGGTATCGACACTAGAATCAAAGAGATGCGCGGATGTAGATAGTAGTACTTACTTCCACAATATCAAATGTAAGCTCTGATTTCCATTCACCAGGAGACTTTTTTGTGAACCTCTTCCAAACGCTGCCCGGGAAAGAAAAAGAATAAAAAGAGTTAGTAATTACTTGATATCCGAAAATGAAACAAAATAGTCGATATAGTGCCATATATAAAGACTGAAATTAATAAAGATTGAAATTACCGTTGGATCATTTCCTGCATGGAAGCCCACATCGCTAGGGGTTTACGTTTTGGGTCCATTACTAGAACTTTTCCTTTGTCAACTTGGAAAATTAGCAGAATATAGTGGAAGCTGCGCACGCAGAACTCATCAATTATACACTGAACATCGAGTAAGGAAAACAGAATGTGTACGACAGAGTAACACTCACCCAAAGTTGTAAGGAAATAGTATTTCCCGTCGGTGTTGTTGAAACCTTATAGCCCTCAGAATATTATATTCTGTATCCTTGGGAGATAGCTCAAGAGTCTTATGATTAACAAAATGTGGGTCAATGAACCTAATATCATAGATTTGTCCTCTTTTGCATTCGAGTATATTCATTCTGCAATTATAATATAATGAGTGTACTATATATATATATATATATATATATATATATATATATATATATATATATGAATATGCAATGAACGAGGTGAGCTAGCTAGAGACTTAATTAGAGAAAGAAGTATTTACATACAATAGGCACTAACGATAGATTTGTCGAGGGCCTGCTGCTGGAATAACTGAAACAATTCGAAAAATTGAACCAGAACCATTCCATCTCCATACCCGTAGTGCTCGTCTCTAACTGCGAGACATATCCAGTCTTGAGATTTCGCAGCGGCTTCCATATACCAACTATGCACTCTTCGCATTTTGGTTGGTAGATCCTTTAATTCCTCGGGTTTGACGAGAGGTTTCCCGTATTGGTATTTGTACGCACATTCAGCTTCGGGGTAATAGTCTACTGTTTGCATATACTCAGCAATGGACAAACCCGCAGCAGCTGCCCTTTCTCCGTACAGTTCTATAAACTCCGGATCAATTTGCTCGTCAGCATTAGTGCTCGGCCCCACCTGGGTATTGGAAATCACTTTGAGAGGGGAGATGGATTGTTTTTTCTGCTCTCCGAGCAGGGCAACTGATTTCCCCTTTTTCCCGCTTGCACTACTACTCTTCGTCGACCGCACCATTTCCTGGTGTGACTTCAGAATAGAGCGGTCATAGTCAGATGACAGACTCCCCTCGGGTTGATGAAGATTCTTCACCATTTTCCACGCTCGTTCTATATCTTCTTCGGTCTCGGGGAAATCTGCCTTTTTCTTCTCCTTCCGCTTCGATTTCCACGCCTCGTATTCATCCCTTGCGATTTCCTGGGTTTGCTCAGGAGTATAGTCCTAAGGTAACTTGGATAACTCCTTTGGTACCTTCGAGAGGGGTGACCGTTGACGTTTGGGTGATCTTTTACGTTTCGGCAGAAACTTAGTGGGCGGAGAAGGGTGACGCGGCGGCGTAGGCGACCGCGCTAGAGACATGCACGGCGTAGGTGACCGGGCTGGAGACGGCATGCATGGCGGAGACGACCGCGATGGAGACTGTTGCGCTGGAGAATGGTGAGGAGTCGATGGCCTTGCCGTCTGATTTGGAAGCACAATGCATTCCTTTAGCCATAGAACGGTCAACTTCTTGGCTTCTCCGAGTTCAGTCACCTCTCCGTCTTCACTTCAGGGAATTCAAGCTTCACCCGCTCGAATCCGTTGACAAATTCATCGACCCCAACAACAGCGTAACCCCGTGGAACCGGAAGAGTATGGTGAGTTGGTTCGTTGACAATTGGTAAGACATAGCCGACCGCCGCCTTGATGGTTATATTGACGACCTTCACGTGGAGCTCACAGGTTGTCATCTCCGTGATATCATCCACCGGGTGCATCATCGGCGGTGCATCATCACCCGGGAGCTGCGTGGACGCAACGCTGCTTTTTCGATGAGAATGTGCGGCGCCGGTAGCATCGACTTCACTTTCTACCATGCGTGGTACGCCGGTAGACACTAGCTGCTGGCTAAGTGTGTTAATTTGCTCCTGCTGCTGCATTGCTACATCCTGCGTCTGCTTTATCTGTTCTTCAAGTTGACGCCTCCAGTTTTCCTGACTCTCTGCTTCAGCTGCCTCTGCGTCCTTCTTCCGTTGACGACTTCTATCGGGGTATTTCTTTTTGGTGGCATCAAACCCAATACTCCACGGAGGATTGCCTTTTGTGGCTCGTGTACGCCCTACGTGTTCCTTATTCCAGAGGGCGCGTGTGAGCTCGTCGTTCTCTCTATCTGGCACGAACCTCCCATCTTTAACGTCCTTTATTGCGCTTCTCAGATCTTCTATGGGTAGAGGATTCTCTTTATGCCTTAGGTTATAGATTGCTTTTCCTTCGGCGTCCAACTTGCCCCCACGCCCGTAGAACCATGACCTTGTCCGCTCGACCCACAAGAATGGCCCGGGAGTGATCCCCTTCTCAAGCAAGTTGTTCTCCCATTTCTCCCACTTGGGCATGGAACCCTTGTAGCCAGCTTGCCTCATAATATGGTGATATACCTTTTTGCCGGCGTTTTCCTTATTTGTTTTTGACCTTTCTGTTGCATTCTCTGACAGCTTGTACTTCACAAAGTCTGCCCATAAAGGTTATATTTTCTCATACCCTTGAGTGAAATATGGAGTCTTGCCCTTCTTAACAAAGTCCATGTTCAATATTTTCCTCCAGTTTTTGAATTGCTCGGCCATCTTTTTCAGAGTCCACGCCTTGACCTTTTCCAGTAATTCAAGTTTCTTTTTAGTAACATCAGCTTCACCATCTACCTCCTCATTCTCATCCGCCTCATTCTCGTCCACCTCTGGCAAGGGTAAGGTGAAATTACACATGATCTTTTTGAAAAGATGGTTTTTGGCTTTTTTTTCTCACAAATGAAATTCCTTGTCTCTGCGGATCTTTTGGATCATTCCACTCATGAACAGTGATCGAGATGTGATCCCTAACTAGCACTCTGCATTACTTCACAAAATTTTGTGCAACATCAGCGGGAAGCTCGGGTGCGCCGTCTGCTGCGATCGTTCCGATCCTATATCTTTCTGTATCTTTCAACTTCTTTGTTGCGCCTCGTTTCGTCTTTTTTCCGGTTGATATGCTTGAACCGGATGGCTAAAAATATAAATACTTTTAATACATGTATATAGACAACGGATGCTTCATTAATTAACATATCTATATGCACCTCGGAGCCGGTGTTTCTAATTTGTACGGCTCCACCGGAGCCGTCGGCTGCTCCCTTATCGGAGCCGTCGGCTTCTCCCTCACCGGAGTCGTCGGCTTCTCCCTCACCGGAGCCGTCGGCTTCTCCCTCAGCAGAGACGTCTCCTCGGGTGAGCTCCGGATCTCCCTCACCGGAGTCGTTCATCCACTGGCTCACATCGGTCTCTCCCTCGGGCCCGCGGATTAAACCCGCGAGAAAGTTTTCTGCATCTTCGTCTCTTGGCTCCATACTTTTCTGAAAATACACAAAATTCCCTAAGTTAGAAAAAAAGAGTAATTATATGTTCCAGATCCATTTCATCAAACTTGCTTAAATATAATAGCTAATGGTACTTATACCTAAACAAGTTAGAAAAAAGAGTATCAATATGTTCCAGATCCTCATTTCAATTATAAAAGCAACATTGATGAAATATTTAAACGTATCAATACACACCAAGAGTTACATAGCTCGGGTTCATTTTATTTAACCCTAATACATCACGATCGAATAATATCACTTATATATATTCATGACATCTCTCAAATTAATTAACTCCGACCGGGTCCTAAGCCGCGGGGTGCTGAGTCGCGGGTGCTACGCATCCATAGGTAAGGAACCCTCACAGGGTCATAGCTCACTTGGTAAGGAACCCTCCGAATAATCGACCAACTGCTGCTATACTCCGTATCGAGCAAGTACATGTAGCGACGGGCATGCTCGTCCTCCTCCCTGATACGCTGATGTACCACCTCCTCAGGTGCCGGCTCTCTCTGCATCGACCGTGGCCCACGCGATGGCCACCAAAGAATATCCGGGTCGACCACGTCACCCGGATTTCTCACCAAGCCGCGTGTCCCGGTAGTAAGGACCTCCCAGTGCCAGCCCGGCGGGGCCCAGTCCCGGACATCGCCCGGCGGGTCCAACAGAGACATAAGCTAAAAACAGACCCGGACTAAGTAAATATTCCTAATTAAGTAAAATACCTTAGTGTTTTAACTTGGTAAAAAATAGTAAATGGAGAAATATGACATAAATAAGATGAAAGTTAAACACAAAGGATCAAATTGGCCCTTCTCATATCTTGTGCTTGTTACGAGGTAGTATACGTGATGGCGATGCAGTGAAGGATGAAGACAAGGGTTTCTGAACTTCGTTGAAACTAAACAAAATCACATACGTAAGTGTTTGTGAGATCCGAACAAAGTTGGACCATTTCGTGCACATACATAACGGTGATATTCTTCATAGCCCCGTCCGGGGCTATGAAAAATATCACCATTACGTATATGCACCAAACGGTGCAACCCAGTTCTTCTGATCTCACTAACACTAATATTTCAAATGCGACGTCCCTTAGTTCGAACCGAAACCCTCATCTTCATCCTTTCCCCGGATCACCACCGCCTATATTACCTCTTAACAGGAACAAGGGTTTCTGAACTTTAGTAAGGAGTATGACTAGCAGATCTGATCGAGTCTTGCCGAGTAAAGTTGCGACTCGAACAGGACATAACAGTTGTGGAATCCCAGATTATCCATATCATGTGTGAAAACGTTGCAGATCACTTCCTCTTCTTGAAGAAGAAGAAGAGGAAGTGATCTGCAACGTTTTCACACATGACTGGATAATCTGGAATGATGTTATGTGTAAGGACCCCAGACCGGCAGTCTGAAACCCTACGTATGCATACATTCACGATCCCAGAAAGATCAGTCGTGAACAACATACAAAGTTGGCACACAGAATACATCATCCATTACACGAATACATAAAGGTATTTCACAAATGATCACATGATCAAGACTAAAACATCTGCCACGCAGGGCAGGCAACTTAACAAACACAGCGGAAGACAAATAAAAACATAACGTAGCTGAGCCCATGTCACGCCTTAACCTACAGGCTGCTGACCGGGAGACGAGCCTAATTCGCACAGTCGTCAACTCCGTACTTCTCTTCATAGATCTCCTTCGGAGACTCCTTCTCCAAATCTGATAAGTAGATACCAGGGGCGAAACCATAATGAGTACATTTGAATGTACTCAGCAAGACATCCATCATGTCACTTACCAACATGCAAATATGCTTATATGGTGGAATAGGTAGGCTATAAATATGGTTCACTATCAATGGTGTTCATGTATGATGACACCACAGTTGCAGTCAGGTTAATCTGTATCTTCGTTGAAGAAGATACTTCAGAATAAAATAATATAGTTTTATTTCTCTTGTCGATGTCACAAGTACAAGAGGTTTTGTAAAACTTTGTGAAAGAATATTTTCTCCTGGCAAAACTCCTTGGAATCAGTTTCCAGAATTCTTGCTTAGAGTAGAAAAGGTTTTGTTTGCAAAACATTTGGTTTTGTATAACATCATCTGGCTTTTCATCATCACTGATACCTCCACGGTATAAGTTTCCATTCCTTTCCGAACTTCACAAGTTCAACACTTCCTTTCCAAAATTTCCCTTTCAAAACTCCTTTTTGAAAACATTGACACAATGCTAGCTACATGGCCATTCAACTGTCCATATCCGAGGACGCGGCTTCTTCGAAAAAGTTATACTCTGCAGAGGTGTACACATCCACCAGATCCAGTACACCTCCCGTGAACAATCACGGACTGTAACAACAGTATGTAAACATCAGGTATATGATCATAACCATCCACTATGTTCAAGCTAGAATATGCCTATCTCTCAGTTTTAATCTCCTCGGCACCATGTCGCACATCGCCATGACAGGAGACTCAACCGATGCATCCGGAGGGAAAATTAATCCCACACTTTATATGCCTCAACATTGGGAGTTTTGACGACATTCGGTTCGAGGGTACGACGTCCCTTATAGCGATTGAGATAGCACACACTAATAAGAACAAACTTCAAGTTAAGCCCCGTGCCCATGTTGGGGTAGGGTGGCAGTACGGTAAAGGTTGTCCGGCGAAGACTAGGTTATGTGTCATTTTTGAAAACACCACCTTCTCAAAAATGACCACTTCCACATTCCTCCGGAGAACAAGGATCCGCCTTTTCTCCGGGTTTTTCCGTAAAGCCTTTGTTTCGTAGAATCACAATTTTAGGGTGTCCACTTAGGGACTAGTATATTTGATGGTAATAAATACCATAGGGTGGCTTATGGGCTTGGTATTACCAAGTTTAACTAATGGCATGATAGTAACCTATAATATAGTATAGTAGTAATTTCCACCTCAAAAATAGTTTTGATAATCAAGTTTTTTTGTAAAACTTCAGAGGTAAAACATGCATGATATATAATGGTAAGTATTGTATCAGCAAGCATCAGGATGGCTTGCCTGGTATCTCCTTGTGTCCCTGGTTGTTGGAGTGACTGGAACTTGAAACAGAGCTTCACGACACTTCCTTCCTCTTCGTTTTCTAACGCCGTAAAAAGAGAATAAAGGACACACATTCAGAACCAAACAAGACAAACAAGGCTACAAGTAATACATACAGCAAGCAATCAAGAAGTACCACCCAAGTTCTCAATTTTTCCCTTAAGAAAAATTGGCATAAAAAACTATAGTTGAAAAGTCTGCTTTTTTCCTAGTGTTTATGTGTGGCCAATTCAATGATTTTTTAGTTAAGAACACCATGGACCAGTGGGGTAGAGCACATGTTACTAGACAGTAGGGTGTCACATAAAACACATTTTTATGTCTAAAAACTTCCCCAACAATCTCTATGGCTAGCACACATAATTTGCTAAATTACTCAAGTGGTGAAATAAGCTCATGACAACAAGTCAAACCTATTTTTCCACCATGAGGCAAACATACCAGTGGGTGTTCCACTAGCAAATATGCTCACCAAGAGGTTAATAAGCCTCTGGTCACTTTTATAAAAGTGCTCAAAACAAACAAACAAGCATCCAAAAACTCCTACTCATTACTAGTAGAAAATTTAGGAAAAATACTAGACTAGTTTAGGCTACACTAGTTAATTTTATGCACAAGTGTGCAAGCTAGCAGAGGAAAAATACTCCTCTAACCAGTACCACAAATGCTACTGGATCCCACAAAATATCATAAAAAGCATAGCTAGGAAACAAGGAAAAATATGCTTAAAATGCTTCACATGTGAGGAGATTTATTCCTAGTCACCCAAGTGCTACTCATGCTTTTGTGCTACTTAAGAGGAAATCTATAAGAGGTGAAAACCCTAAGGTAAAAATGCCACAAGGACATTCCATCCTCTGGTTTCAACACCAAAGATTCATATTTTTCCCTAGGGGAAAACAAGACAAAAAGCATACATGAATATCCTAGTATGAAATTTAGACTTTAAGCATTTCTATTTAAATCTATTTCAAACACAAGCACCAAGTATCTAGAGGTTCTATAACCAACATAACAGTACCTAAATGGTACTGGTTTCATGAGAATTAATCTAGCAATAAGCCTAAAAAGCATTTAAAGATCTACTCAAAACATATACAAAAGAAACACATCTAGTGTGGGGGGAAATAATGTTTCCACCAAAAATGCAATGACACCAGTGGGGGTTCCACTATCATATCAAAGCATTAAGAGGTCACAATGCCTCTGGTCCAATTGCTAAAAATTAACAAAAAACTAAACTAGCATCTAGTGCATTAACAATACTAGCAGAAAATAATAGGGTGCTTAAATAATCAAGGCACTGCTACTCATGTTATTGTTTTCACACAAGTGAAAACTTTAGGGGTCAAGTACTCATAACAAACTTATCAAAATGCTACTGGACCTATGGATACAACCCAAAAATATGTGGTCACAAAACCACAAATGATTATGTCAAACTTCCACACCTGAGGGAATTTTTCCATAACCATTCTCATAGTCATGACAAAGCTAATAGTGCTTTTCTACCAATTCCAATGCAAGATAGCAGAGGTGATAACAACACAAACTAAGTACCAACATGGTACTGGATACACTCAAAAAATCCAAGTGCTTTGCACATGAATTCATCACTCAAAAATGCTATGCAAGTATTACTAAAGAATAATCAAATGCTATTAACAAAAATTCTATTTCTTCTCAACTCAAGTCCACACATTCTAACATGATAAAATAGCTAAGTAACACTTAGAAAACAAGTTCACACAACTTATACATGCTAGAAAACAATATTGTAACACAAAAATATAATCACAACAATTAATTATCTAAAAATGCCAAAATGGCAGAAACATGCATTTTAAAGATCTGTCCACCAAATTTTGTAGGATGCTCCAAAAATTAAACCCTTATAGGTTTGGATAGCCCTAAACATATACAAGACCATCCAGTTGAGTTTGCATCAAAAATCATTTTTAATAATTTTATAAAAATCACCAAAGTGCTCTCTGGTGTTTTACCAAAATGCATGCCATTTCAAAAATACAATGAATTTGGAAACGAGGTTAAGTGCTCCTGTTAGGAATTTTCAAGAGCTTTCCAATGCAATTGGCCTCACTTCATTCTGAGTTGTGAAATTAAAATGGTTCTCATTTTGGTGTTTCTGGTAGCTGTTACCAAAACATTTTTCATTTCAAATACATCCATCCAAATGTAGATCTACAACTTGGAGATGGTTTAGAATTAGTTTGTGTACCTCTGTGAATTTTGGTTTGGCAAAATTCATCTTTTAGATTGCCTTTTGGAGCCAAAAGCAAACATGCACTTTCTCTGTAAAAATTAAAATGGAAAAGAAGGCAGGGATGGGCCAGATCCATCGTGGGCCGGCTAGACCTGCCTCACCGCGCACGGATCTACCCGCAGGTCGCTGACGCGCGGGCCTCCGCCCTCGTGGCAGCCACGCGGCAGATCCGCGGCCCCACGGGCAGGTTCAACTCATTTGCGCGCGGTCAAAGGGTGCGCTGACGTCGCTACGATGTCATCACCGCGTCACTCGCCGGCGGACTGCTCCGGCGAGCTGCAATCGAGCGGTACAGGGCGCCATTTTGCGATTAAAACATACCCAAGCGTTTCTCTCGTTGCGGGCTACCGAACAGAGGCAACCTCGTTTCTGGGGAGTGGCCGGAGAGACCACGGCGACGACGGCGTGCGACGGCCGGACAGCGGAGGTGGCTCGGGGGCGATTCCGAACGAGAGGGAGGGGGGAAAGTGGACGGCGGGGTCCGTGTGCTCACCCTAGGCGCGATGGAGGACTCGACGAGGTCGGAGGGGGCTCGAGACGACGCCGATGGCTCGCCGGAGTGCCGTCGGGTTCGGGGAAGAATCGGGATGGCGCGGCCACCTCGAGGCAATACGCCTCGATTCCTTCGGCACTGAGCACCACCACGACATGGCGGAGCGAATGAGACCAACGGCTGCCGGCGGCGTGCTCTCCAACGGCCGAATCGCCGGCGGCCAACTAGCTTAGGGTTTCGGTTTTTCGTTTTTCTTTTTTTTTTTTCAGAGAGAGAGAGGGTAGCTCGAGGGAGAGAGAGAGAGGGGGCAGGTAGCATCCACTTGGGGGGGTTTTATCTATCTAGGAGTCTTCTACTCGAAGGCAATGGAGCATGGGCCTCCATGCCTGCTACTTCGTCATCTACAGGAAGAAGAAGATGACCATGTGACTAGGATTACAACTAGGTCCTTGGAATATTACAAGTAGGTCCTTTGCTCTCTGAAAATGGTTGTTTTCACTAGGCAAACAAAGTTTAAATTTTAAATCCTTTTGCCCAAAATTCTAATTAGTTGAGATACACAACATATATGAAAATTGGATCAATTGGTGAAACTTTATAATTCAAAGTTGTTCAAATTTGAATTCTTACATAAATGGACATTGAATTTATTAACCTACTTAGGAGTTTCCAAAAATGATAATTTTTGGCCCACATTCCTTATTTGATGAGTTCCTTATGTGGTAGAAAATTCAAGTCATTTTGAGTTACTTCATAGAACAAACTTGTTCAAATTTCAAAAAGGTGCTGTCAAGAAAACAGGGGTTTTTGGCAACTTAAATTATTCAAAAACTTGTGCCCTTTTGGTTTTCATCCTCATTTATGATATAGAGCATGTGGTATTTATTTCATGGCATTTGGGAAAAGTTTGTAGAACAAACTTGTTCAAAATCCCAAATGTTGCTGTGGAGAAAAATCATGTTTTCAGGGCTTTAATGGATTCAATTTTTGGTCTCCTCTTGTGTGTGTTCCTTATTTGATATAAGGAAGCAATGGTATGAATTTCAAATCATTTGAGGAAAGTTTCCAATAGTAACTTGTTTTAGTTTTCTGTTTCTGGAAATATTGGAATTTCTATTTAATAAAGCACTAGGCTTTTCTTTATCAATCCTTTGCCAAAATATTTATGTGACTAGAGATAGCAAGTCAATGCTCTCCAATACCTTTGTTTTTAATCTTGCAAGGTTGGAAAAACATTTGATAATATTTTGGTGAAGCATTTAAGAATGCCTCTTTTTCTGATAATCATCTATGGAAATTTATTAAGTGTTTCATCTTTCTTAATTTGGGTCTTGGAATAATATTCAACAAGTATGAGATTTATAAGATGTGTTTGGAAAACTCTTTGATCAATATTTACTTTAGAAAATATTGCCAAAGTCATTGGAACAATATGTTGAATATTTTTATCCCTGGAACAATATGTTGAATATTTTTAGTTCACTGCTTTGCTATCCTTTTAAGTTTGCAAGTTTATATAATTAGTTTGTTTGGTTGCACTTAAACAACCACAAACAAACACAACCAAGGTTTATTAGTCAAGCAATTAGCAAAACAACTATGTTAACATGTATTCCAAAATTGGGATGTGACAGGTCTTCCCCCCTTAAAAAGAATCTCGTCCCCGAGATTCACAAGCGAGGACTAAGGGAGGGCCAACAAACACAATGTTAGTGTTGGGGTGCAGGTGCTTCCCCCCTTTGACTTTTCTTGGGAGGTGGGGTACATCCCTTAAATTATCAAATTCTTTTTAAAAATTACATCAGCACTGTGTTAGGTCCAAAACTTTTGTTTCCTAGTTTGAACAAAAATTAAGGTTAGTGCAGAATTACCTGGAAATATACCGTCACTTGTTACATGAGTTCCTAGCTATATCCCAAATCTTACATAACACATATGGAGTGGTCTACCACTCTCATAATAAGGTATATAAGAAGCTAACCATATAGCTTGTGGGTGCAAAGGTTAGGTTGCTAAGGTAAAATAAACAAACAGAATATACCCATGGCAGTGGTTATTACTCACCACAAGCAACTATCACTTAATGTGTTCATGATTTTAGTTGTATGTTTTAGTTTCATAAAATAATCTTAAGCACAATCATAACACAAGTATAAACTCATGCTAAGGTAAAACATTTAAACAAAATCCAATAAGCAAGCAAACAACACCACAGATGAATAGACTATTTATTCACTAGGTTATTGTTTAATAGAGGTTTTGGAAACCATCAATCATGAACAATTAGCAAACAACCAGTAGCTAAAAACCAATGAATACAATCATAAAGATACTCTAAAATACCATCTTCACACAAGATAAAACTCCTTTTACACAGGCATAAAAAATCAGGACTGCAGAAATAACACACCAGTATGAAAAATCCACACCAGCATGCTATAAGAGATAATCATATCCTATAACCATAGAACATGAAACTAAATAATTCATGGCATGATAACAGAAGTAATAACTTCCTAAACATGCTATATCAACACATATACTCATAAAATATAAAGAGGGTAATACTAGAGCAAAAATCACCATTTTCTAGTGGTGAAACTAGTTTCGCTCTAAAGAAGCAAACAATGCTATCATGATGTTTAAACTTAAACAAGCAAGTCATGAATATAAATGTACCTAATAACAGTACATAAAACTTACTCATGTTAGTAAGCACAAACACCAAAACAATCCCATGATACAACTATTAAACATGCAGAAATTTCTTCTAGCAATTTCTGTTTTCTTTAACCAATTACTAGCAAACAAGCAAGGTATAACTCACACAACCAGTAGCTATGCAATTAGTGAAAAGTTATCTAAACCTTTTCAAAAATCCATACACTCAATTTAAAGTCATTCACAAACAATCTACCAATCAAGAGGAATTTATTTTATTTGCGAACAAATTAATTTCAGCACACGATACTGAAACATTTCTTAACATGATACCCCTAAGGAATATTATGCTAACAAAAGGATCACACCTAAACATATTAGTATTCACTAATAAGAAATAAATTTCTCACTTGCATAAGTGAAAAGAAACAATTATATTTTCCATGGTGGAAAATAGAAATCAATCTCATAGTGAAACATGCTATTTTCACACATGTGTATGGTTGGGGATTTTCATCCTCAAGCCAAAACACAATGGGACCAGTGGACTATGGCCTACTAATACCAAGGAAAAATAGGTACTGAGCCTCTGGTTACTCATGAAAAACTTTGCATACCAGGTAAAAATATAAGGCTATTTAATCTAGTGAAGCAATACTAGTGCATACTGATAGTAATGCTTACACATGCTTTACTATTAAGGGACATGCAAGCTAACATAGGTACAAGCATCAAAATATCAGTACCTAAATGGTACTGGACTCAAAGAAAAACATAGCACAAAATTTATCAAAGCATTCACACAAAGGTCTAGCTTTCACAATAATTCCAAATAATAAAAACTGGAAAAATAGCAAATGTTACTCATGCTTTGCTATCAGATCACATGCAATTTAATGAAGATAATAGCATATAAATAACAGTACCAAAATGGTACTGGATCTATCATAACCATAACAAAAATCTAGGTTCAACAAATCTATAAGGATTTGCCCACTCAACAATCCAAATAATAAACTAGAAGGTAACAAATGCTATTCATTTTTATTCGAGTTTTCAATCATGCACACACTTTCTAGGGTAGATTTATTGTAATAAAACCACATAATAACAAGTCCTAACAACTCCACATAAGTTAGGAAGCAAGATTGAATAAAACACAAATTTATTTCAATCAAGAGCACACAAAGAAACAAAAACAGGAAAACTGTTGTTTTCTTGATAACCATTTCATTTCATCGTTCACTTAATTTCTAAACTCCGAATCTCATAGTACCTACAATGTCTACCAAGTTTTGATTTCCAAAGTAGATACACCCGATATCCTATTGAGTAGTAAACGAATAAGTCATCGTCTTATTTTCTCGTGACTTCTCCTTTTTACCACTAGATTAAAAGGTGTCGTAAGTCACTTAATTCCTTGGTTTAGAAAGAGTTGTCAGTAGTTCGCATGCTTTGGTTAGGTGTCAACCTAAGATTAGACCAAGCATGTTAGTCTTGTTAACTTTCTATATAATCATGTTTGTCCGACAAGATACGACTAGCGTCATCGTACGTTGAATATTGAATTGTGCTCTTTTGATTGGCTTTTTAGGGGGTTGCGCATCATGGCATGTGAACACTTCTTTTGCACCTTTCTCCAAAGGAGGGAGGTATATAACTTTTAAAAGGGGATTTCTCTTATTTGGTCTTTTAAAAGGGAACATAAAGAAAATGTGCAACATTTAGCCAACAGGGTAAAAAAAGTCTTTTGCAAACAGACAAAACACAGAGGTTTTGGTCAGTATTGGTTGGTTTTCTTCACGCCTTTTCTTCTTTACGGGTTTTCGTTGTTGGAGCTTTAACTGTTGGAGTGCATCACTGGTAGCAATGCTATCAGCTCGTGTGGCTTGATGGTCCTCTAATATTAGGCCCAACGGTGCTTTCATTGATGGTGGGGAAATGGTGGTGGTTCACGACGGGTCGCATTATGAAGCGAAAACAAGTATAAGTCTAAGCAACAAATTCTTGTTTTTGAATGCTATACAAACATTTTTGCTTGCAAAAATTTAACACGAGGCGATTCAAAAACAAGAGCGGGGCAAGCAAAAATCTGCAAAAATTTGAGTACCCCACAAACATATAGAAGCCTAGATGAACCAAATTCTACACCACACAACAGCACAAAGTCCTACGGACGCACATAAGCAAGCCATAACACACAAGCAAGACTCCATTGGAGCTACGTCGGGGGATGATTCAAAAATCCTAGAAGTGGCTGAAGAACTATATCTACTGCTGACCATCATTACTGTAGAGCTAGGCAATTATTTTGGTCTTCTCGGGACATCGGCAAGTATAAAAGCTTTTGTATGGAAACCAGATAATAGAAGTAAAGTTTGATAAAACTTTTAATTGAGAGAGGTAAAACTTACGCGACAATCTGTTTTTGAAACCCCAACTATTTTCTGGACAGAAAACTTCAAAGTCGAGAGATGTTTCAAAAACAGAGCGAAGCAGTTGCAAAAAGGTAAGAAATAAACTCTTAACCGAGAGAGATACTAACTCTGTAAGGCCCGCCCTTCGAATCACTGTTCAAGGACGCCCTTGATATGCATTTAGAATCTTTTGAAAAGATAATAAGGAGGGAAAATATACTAAAATTCCCTTTGATAAAAATAATCTAGATAGTAAAAAGGTTTTTACTCCAAAATACTTTTCTTTCCTATCTGACGTCCATGCTAACTAAGGTCTCCTAAGGTCAGGATGGCTCTGATACCAACTCTGTAAGGACCCCAGACCGGCAGTCTGAAACCCTACGTATGCATACATTCACGATCCCAGAAAGATCAGTCGTGAACAACATACAAAGTTGGCACACAGAATACATCATCCATTACACGAATACATAAAGGTATTTCACAAATGATCACATGATCAAGACTAAAACATCTGCCACGCAGGGCAGGCAACTTAACAAACACAGCGGAAGACAAATAAAAACATAACGTAGCTGAGCCCATGTCACGCCTTAACCTACAGGCTGCTGACCGGGAGACGAGCCTAATTCGCACAGTCGTCAACTCCGTACTTCTCTTCATAGATCTCCTTCGGAGACTCCTTCTCCAAATCTGATAAGTAGATACCAGGGGCGAAACCATAATGAGTACATTTGAATGTACTCAGCAAGACATCCATCATGTCACTTACCAACATGCAAATATGCTTATATGGTGGAATAGGTAGGCTATAAATATGGTTCACTATCAATGGTGTTCATGTATGATGACACCACAGTTGCAGTCAGGTTAATCTGTATCTTCGTTGAAGAAGATACTTCAGAATAAAATAATATAGTTTTATTTCTCTTGTCGATGTCACAAGTACAAGAGGTTTTGTAAAACTTTGTGAAAGAATATTTTCTCCTGGCAAAACTCCTTGGAATCAGTTTCCAGAATTCTTGCTTAGAGTAGAAAAGGTTTTGTTTGCAAAACATTTGGTTTTGTATAACATCATCTGGCTTTTCATCATCACTGATACCTCCACGGTATAAGTTTCCATTCCTTTCCGAACTTCACAAGTTCAACACTTCCTTTCCAAAATTTCCCTTTCAAAACTCCTTTTTGAAAACATTGACACAATGCTAGCTACATGGCCATTCAACTGTCCATATCCGAGGACGCGGCTTCTTCGAAAAAGTTATACTCTGCAGAGGTGTACACATCCACCAGATCCAGTACACCTCCCGTGAACAATCACGGACTGTAACAACAGTATGTAAACATCAGGTATATGATCATAACCATCCACTATGTTCAAGCTAGAATATGCCTATCTCTCAGTTTTAATCTCCTCGGCACCATGTCGCACATCGCCATGACAGGAGACTCAACCGATGCATCCGGAGGGAAAATTAATCCCACACTTTATATGCCTCAACATTGGGAGTTTTGACGACATTCGGTTCGAGGGTACGACGTCCCTTATAGCGATTGAGATAGCACACACTAATAAGAACAAACTTCAAGTTAAGCCCCGTGCCCATGTTGGGGTAGGGTGGCAGTACGGTAAAGGTTGTCCGGCGAAGACTAGGTTATGTGTCATTTTTGAAAACACCACCTTCTCAAAAATGACCACTTCCACATTCCTCCGGAGAACAAGGATCCGCCTTTTCTCCGGGTTTTTCCGTAAAGCCTTTGTTTCGTAGAATCACAATTTTAGGGTGTCCACTTAGGGACTAGTATATTTGATGGTAATAAATACCATAGGGTGGCTTATGGGCTTGGTATTACCAAGTTTAACTAATGGCATGATAGTAACCTATAATATAGTATAGTAGTAATTTCCACCTCAAAAATAGTTTTGATAATCAAGTTTTTTTGTAAAACTTCAGAGGTAAAACATGCATGATATATAATGGTAAGTATTGTATCAGCAAGCATCAGGATGGCTTGCCTGGTATCTCCTTGTGTCCCTGGTTGTTGGAGTGACTGGAACTTGAAACAGAGCTTCACGACACTTCCTTCCTCTTCGTTTTCTAACGCCGTAAAAAGAGAATAAAGGACACACATTCAGAACCAAACAAGACAAACAAGGCTACAAGTAATACATACAGCAAGCAATCAAGAAGTACCACCCAAGTTCTCAATTTTTCCCTTAAGAAAAATTGGCATAAAAAACTATAGTTGAAAAGTCTGCTTTTTTCCTAGTGTTTATGTGTGGCCAATTCAATGATTTTTTAGTTAAGAACACCATGGACCAGTGGGGTAGAGCACATGTTACTAGACAGTAGGGTGTCACATAAAACACATTTTTATGTCTAAAAACTTCCCCAACAATCTCTATGGCTAGCACACATAATTTGCTAAATTACTCAAGTGGTGAAATAAGCTCATGACAACAAGTCAAACCTATTTTTCCACCATGAGGCAAACATACCAGTGGGTGTTCCACTAGCAAATATGCTCACCAAGAGGTTAATAAGCCTCTGGTCACTTTTATAAAAGTGCTCAAAACAAACAAACAAGCATCCAAAAACTCCTACTCATTACTAGTAGAAAATTTAGGAAAAATACTAGACTAGTTTAGGCTACACTAGTTAATTTTATGCACAAGTGTGCAAGCTAGCAGAGGAAAAATACTCCTCTAACCAGTACCACAAATGCTACTGGATCCCACAAAATATCATAAAAAGCATAGCTAGGAAACAAGGAAAAATATGCTTAAAATGCTTCACATGTGAGGAGATTTATTCCTAGTCACCCAAGTGCTACTCATGCTTTTGTGCTACTTAAGAGGAAATCTATAAGAGGTGAAAACCCTAAGGTAAAAATGCCACAAGGACATTCCATCCTCTGGTTTCAACACCAAAGATTCATATTTTTCCCTAGGGGAAAACAAGACAAAAAGCATACATGAATATCCTAGTATGAAATTTAGACTTTAAGCATTTCTATTTAAATCTATTTCAAACACAAGCACCAAGTATCTAGAGGTTCTATAACCAACATAACAGTACCTAAATGGTACTGGTTTCATGAGAATTAATCTAGCAATAAGCCTAAAAAGCATTTAAAGATCTACTCAAAACATATACAAAAGAAACACATCTAGTGTGGGGGGAAATAATGTTTCCACCAAAAATGCAATGACACCAGTGGGGGTTCCACTATCATATCAAAGCATTAAGAGGTCACAATGCCTCTGGTCCAATTGCTAAAAATTAACAAAAAACTAAACTAGCATCTAGTGCATTAACAATACTAGCAGAAAATAATAGGGTGCTTAAATAATCAAGGCACTGCTACTCATGTTATTGTTTTCACACAAGTGAAAACTTTAGGGGTCAAGTACTCATAACAAACTTATCAAAATGCTACTGGACCTATGGATACAACCCAAAAATATGTGGTCACAAAACCACAAATGATTATGTCAAACTTCCACACCTGAGGGAATTTTTCCATAACCATTCTCATAGTCATGACAAAGCTAATAGTGCTTTTCTACCAATTCCAATGCAAGATAGCAGAGGTGATAACAACACAAACTAAGTACCAACATGGTACTGGATACACTCAAAAAATCCAAGTGCTTTGCACATGAATTCATCACTCAAAAATGCTATGCAAGTATTACTAAAGAATAATCAAATGCTATTAACAAAAATTCTATTTCTTCTCAACTCAAGTCCACACATTCTAACATGATAAAATAGCTAAGTAACACTTAGAAAACAAGTTCACACAACTTATACATGCTAGAAAACAATATTGTAACACAAAAATATAATCACAACAATTAATTATCTAAAAATGCCAAAATGGCAGAAACATGCATTTTAAAGATCTGTCCACCAAATTTTGTAGGATGCTCCAAAAATTAAACCCTTATAGGTTTGGATAGCCCTAAACATATACAAGACCATCCAGTTGAGTTTGCATCAAAAATCATTTTTAATAATTTTATAAAAATCACCAAAGTGCTCTCTGGTGTTTTACCAAAATGCATGCCATTTCAAAAATACAATGAATTTGGAAACGAGGTTAAGTGCTCCTGTTAGGAATTTTCAAGAGCTTTCCAATGCAATTGGCCTCACTTCATTCTGAGTTGTGAAATTAAAATGGTTCTCATTTTGGTGTTTCTGGTAGCTGTTACCAAAACATTTTTCATTTCAAATACATCCATCCAAATGTAGATCTACAACTTGGAGATGGTTTAGAATTAGTTTGTGTACCTCTGTGAATTTTGGTTTGGCAAAATTCATCTTTTAGATTGCCTTTTGGAGCCAAAAGCAAACATGCACTTTCTCTGTAAAAATTAAAATGGAAAAGAAGGCAGGGATGGGCCAGATCCATCGTGGGCCGGCTAGACCTGCCTCACCGCGCACGGATCTACCCGCAGGTCGCTGACGCGCGGGCCTCCGCCCTCGTGGCAGCCACGCGGCAGATCCGCGGCCCCACGGGCAGGTTCAACTCATTTGCGCGCGGTCAAAGGGTGCGCTGACGTCGCTACGATGTCATCACCGCGTCACTCGCCGGCGGACTGCTCCGGCGAGCTGCAATCGAGCGGTACAGGGCGCCATTTTGCGATTAAAACATACCCAAGCGTTTCTCTCGTTGCGGGCTACCGAACAGAGGCAACCTCGTTTCTGGGGAGTGGCCGGAGAGACCACGGCGACGACGGCGTGCGACGGCCGGACAGCGGAGGTGGCTCGGGGGCGATTCCGAACGAGAGGGAGGGGGGAAAGTGGACGGCGGGGTCCGTGTGCTCACCCTAGGCGCGATGGAGGACTCGACGAGGTCGGAGGGGGCTCGAGACGACGCCGATGGCTCGCCGGAGTGCCGTCGGGTTCGGGGAAGAATCGGGATGGCGCGGCCACCTCGAGGCAATACGCCTCGATTCCTTCGGCACTGAGCACCACCACGACATGGCGGAGCGAATGAGACCAACGGCTGCCGGCGGCGTGCTCTCCAACGGCCGAATCGCCGGCGGCCAACTAGCTTAGGGTTTCGGTTTTTCGTTTTTCTTTTTTTTTTTTCAGAGAGAGAGAGGGTAGCTCGAGGGAGAGAGAGAGAGGGGGCAGGTAGCATCCACTTGGGGGGGTTTTATCTATCTAGGAGTCTTCTACTCGAAGGCAATGGAGCATGGGCCTCCATGCCTGCTACTTCGTCATCTACAGGAAGAAGAAGATGACCATGTGACTAGGATTACAACTAGGTCCTTGGAATATTACAAGTAGGTCCTTTGCTCTCTGAAAATGGTTGTTTTCACTAGGCAAACAAAGTTTAAATTTTAAATCCTTTTGCCCAAAATTCTAATTAGTTGAGATACACAACATATATGAAAATTGGATCAATTGGTGAAACTTTATAATTCAAAGTTGTTCAAATTTGAATTCTTACATAAATGGACATTGAATTTATTAACCTACTTAGGAGTTTCCAAAAATGATAATTTTTGGCCCACATTCCTTATTTGATGAGTTCCTTATGTGGTAGAAAATTCAAGTCATTTTGAGTTACTTCATAGAACAAACTTGTTCAAATTTCAAAAAGGTGCTGTCAAGAAAACAGGGGTTTTTGGCAACTTAAATTATTCAAAAACTTGTGCCCTTTTGGTTTTCATCCTCATTTATGATATAGAGCATGTGGTATTTATTTCATGGCATTTGGGAAAAGTTTGTAGAACAAACTTGTTCAAAATCCCAAATGTTGCTGTGGAGAAAAATCATGTTTTCAGGGCTTTAATGGATTCAATTTTTGGTCTCCTCTTGTGTGTGTTCCTTATTTGATATAAGGAAGCAATGGTATGAATTTCAAATCATTTGAGGAAAGTTTCCAATAGTAACTTGTTTTAGTTTTCTGTTTCTGGAAATATTGGAATTTCTATTTAATAAAGCACTAGGCTTTTCTTTATCAATCCTTTGCCAAAATATTTATGTGACTAGAGATAGCAAGTCAATGCTCTCCAATACCTTTGTTTTTAATCTTGCAAGGTTGGAAAAACATTTGATAATATTTTGGTGAAGCATTTAAGAATGCCTCTTTTTCTGATAATCATCTATGGAAATTTATTAAGTGTTTCATCTTTCTTAATTTGGGTCTTGGAATAATATTCAACAAGTATGAGATTTATAAGATGTGTTTGGAAAACTCTTTGATCAATATTTACTTTAGAAAATATTGCCAAAGTCATTGGAACAATATGTTGAATATTTTTATCCCTGGAACAATATGTTGAATATTTTTAGTTCACTGCTTTGCTATCCTTTTAAGTTTGCAAGTTTATATAATTAGTTTGTTTGGTTGCACTTAAACAACCACAAACAAACACAACCAAGGTTTATTAGTCAAGCAATTAGCAAAACAACTATGTTAACATGTATTCCAAAATTGGGATGTGACATTATGGCCCGTTCGAGTCACAAGTTTATTAGGAAAAAGTAGATCTGATTTGCTAGTCATACTCCTGCCTAGACCTTCACATTTTGTGCTTGCTACGAGGTAGTACACGTGATGGTGGTCCGGAGAAGGATGAAGACATGGGTTTCTGGAAATCTTTGAAACTAAACAAAATCATATATGTAATATCGTGAGATCCGAACAAGGTTCGACCCTTTTGTCCACATACATAATGGGGACATTCTTCATAACCCCGGAAGGGATTTCTGAGGAATGTCACCATTACGAATGTGCACAAAAGGGTTCAACTTCGTTCGGATCTCACGATATTGCATATGTGACGTTATTTAGTTCCAAAGAAATCCAGAAACCCTCATCTTCCTCCTTTCCCTGGATCACCACCGCCTGTAGTACCTCTTAACAGGAACAAGATGGTCATCGGGCCTTGATGTGAAGTTGGACCTTCGCATTTTGTTCTTGTTACGAGGTAAGTACACGTGATGGCGATGCGGGGGAAGAAAGGGTTTCTGGGGTTCTCTGAAACTAAACAAAATCATATATGTAATAGTGAAATCCGTAAAAAACTATATCCTTTTGTACACATACATAATGGGGATATTCTTCATAACCCCGGAAGGGATTTCTGAGGAATATCACCATTACGAATGTGCACTAAAGGATTCAGCTTCATCCGGATCTCACGAACCATATTACATATGTGACATTATTTAGTTCGAAAGAAATCCAGAAACCCTCATCTTCATCCTTTCTCCGGATCACCACCGCCTGTAGTACCTCTTAAGAGGAACAAGATGGTCATCGGGCCTTGATGTGAAGTTGGACCTTCACATTTTATGCTTGTTACGAGGTAAGTACACGTGATGGCGATGCGGGGGAAGGAAGGGTTTCTGGACATCTTTAAAACTGAACGAAATCATATATGTAATAGTGAAATCCGGAAAAAACTAGACCCTTTTGTACACATACATAATAGGGACATTCTTCATAACCCCGGAAGGGATTTCTGAGGAATGTCACCATTAAGAATGTGCACTAAAGGGTTCAGCTTCATCCGGATCTCACGAACCATATTACATATGTGACATTATTTAGTTCGAAAGAAATGCAGAAACCCTTGCATTCGTTCCTTTCCCCGGATCACCACCGCATGTAGTACCTCTTAACAGGAACAAGATGGTCATCGGTTTGTGTGCCTCATATTTAGGGTGGACACATACAAGCAGCCTTGGTGGACCCGGCGCGCCAAGTGGGATGCACAAGATCCTAACTTTGTGAAAATCACAAGGCGCACCGAACCACCAAGACCATCTGAGTGTGAACAACCTCTTCCAATCATCGGCATTTAGTCAAAAGATCGAACGAACATCACAAGTAAAACTGCAATAACAGTTCCAAATTTCTAACACAAAGTAAAAAATTCTAACTTACTGAAATTTTCTAACTTCCTGAAATTTTCTAACTTAGTGACCATTTTCTAACTTAGTGAAATTATTCTAACTTAGTGAAATTTTTCTAACTTAGTGGAATTTCTAACTTACTGAAAGTTTCTAACTTATTGAAATTTTCTAACTTAGTGAAATTTTTCTAACTTATTGAAATGTTCTAACACTAACTTAGTGAATTTTTCTTAAAATTCTTAAGTGAAATTCCTAACACTAAAAATTCCTAAGTAAAATTCCCAACACTAAAAATTCCTAAGTAAAAATTTCTAACACTAAAATTTCTCTAACACTAAAATTTCTAATTTTTCTAACACTCATATTTCTAACTAAATTCTAACACTAAATTCTAACTAAAATTCTCACTAAAATTTTTCTAACACTAAAATTTCTCTAACACTAAAATTTCTAATTTTTCGAACACTAAAATTTCTAACTAAATTCTAACACTAATTTTAACTAAAAAATTTCTAACACTAAAATTCGAACACTAAATTCTAACACTAAATTTCTAACTAAATTTTTAGCACTAAACAAAATTGTAAAAACAAAAGCACTAAATAAAAAAAGCTTCTCTGTTCTTACCTACGGGGCGACGGCGATCGAGGGGCGACGGGCGCGGGCGACGGCGATGGGGGTAGGCGCGGGCGCGGCGCGGCGTACGGGACGGCGCGGGCGACTTCCTTTCTTGCACCAACCTTAGAACTAAGTCACCTTCTTTGAAAGAACGGTGTCTGATTTTCCGACTATGGTAACGTCGTAATCCTTGCTGATAAATGACAGATCTCTGTAGCACAAGCTCTCGTTCTTCTTCTAAGAGATCGATGGCATCCTGTCGTGCATTTTTGGCATCCGAGTCTTCGTATGCTAGCACTCTTGGGCTATCATGGAGCATGTCCGTGGGAAGCACTCCTTCTGCGCCATAAACCAGTAAAAACGGTGTTTGCCCTGTTGATCTGTTTGGCGTCGTTCGTATACTCCAAAGCATAGAGGGTAATTCTTCTACCCATGCTCCAGCGGCTCTATGAAGAGGAGATTCGAGTCTTGGGTGTATTCCCTGCAAGATAGAACAATTCATTCGTTCAACCTGTCCATTGGATTGTGGGTGTGTCATAGATGCAAGATCTAGGCGAATTCCTGTTTGTCGGCAATATTTTGCCAACTCTCCAATAGAGAAATTTGTCCCGTTGTCGGTGATTATGCTGTGTGGAATGCCGTATCTCATGACTATGTCAATGATGAAATTTCTGGCAGTCACACCATCAAGTTTTTTGATGGGTTTCGCCTCCACCCACTTTGTGTACTTATCTACTACAACAAGTAGATGCGTAAGTCCACCTCTTGCAGTTTTGAATGGTCCCATCATATCTAGCCCCCATACCGCAAATGGCCATGTTATGGGGATATTTTTGAGTGCTTGAGCTGGCATATTCGTCTGCTTGGCATAATACTGACATCCGGCACATGTATTTACTATATGTTCCGCGTTTGTCTTGGCTGTGAGCCAGAAAAACCCTGCACGGAATGATTTTTTAACTATGCTTTTTGATTGAGCATGATGTCCGCAATCTCTTGCGTGGATTTCTTGCAAGATTTCTCGGCCTTCTTCTGGCGATTACATCGCTGAAAAATTCCGATAGAACTACATTTGTACATGCAACCATTTATTACCGTGTATCCTTTGCATCGGCGCTGTATTTTCCTTTGCAAGACTTTGTCTGCTCCATCCAGGAACTTCTGATCAACTAAGAATTTTAAGTATGGATTTTTCCTATCCGGGTTTATGAGCAAAACTTCTATTGACTCGGAAACTAGAGGATAGTCGATACCTCTGCCTTTTATTGATGGTTCGTGCAAATATTGGACAAACATACCAGGCGGTATAGTTTTAACCCTTTTCGAGCCCATGTGGGCTAAAGCATCCGCGTTCTAATTTTCTTCCCTTTTGATATGAACTACTTCAAATCCCAGGAAGCATATGGCGAACTCGTCCACAGTTCTCCGGTATTCAGCCATAATGGGGCTTTTGGCATCCCATGTTTGGTTTAGCTGATGTTGTACCAGGTCCAAGTCACCATAACAAAGTATACACTTGACGCCTATCTCTTTTGCAGTATGCAAGCCATGAAGCAAAGCTTCGTATTCTGCCACATTGTTGCTGGCGTTGAAATGTATTTGTAATACATATTCCATTGTGTCACCTTTTGGATATTTAAGCACTACACCAGCTCCAACGCCTTCTTTCATTTTGGATCCGTCAAAATGCTTGATCCAATATTCCAACTCCGGCATTGGTGTGTTTTCCATTACTTCTGTCCAATCAGCGACAAAATCTGCCAACACCTGGGATTTAATTGCTGTCTAGGGTTGGTACTTAATGTCGAACGCAACGAGCTCAATGCCCCATTTGTCTACTCGTCCTGTCGCGTCCGCATTGTTGATGATATCCCCTAGTGGTGTTTTGCTTACCACTGTTATGGAATGTCCTTGGAAATAATGACGGAGTTTTCGAGATGCAAAAAACACACCATATGCCAGTTTTTGATAATTTATATACCTTCGTTTTAACTCGGAGAATACTTCGCTGACATAATACACCGGATGCTGATCTGGTATACTTTGTTCATCTTTCCGTCTTTCCACGATTATCACCGCGCTTATAACCATGTTAGTTGATGTAAGTTACAGTAACATGGGTTCTTCGTCTTTTGGGGACGCCAAAATCAGAGCCTTCATCAAGGTTTCTTTTAACTGGGTTAATGCTTTGTCCGCCTCTTCTGTCCATTCAAATTTGTTGGATTTCTTCAACAATTTGTATAACGGTAGAGCTTTATCACCTAGCCGGCTTATAAACCTACTAACAGCGGCTGCAGAACCCGTCAGTCTTTGGACATATTTTAGGCATGTGGGCCTTGTGATGTTCAAGATTGCCTTGATATTTTCCGGGTTTACTTCTATTCCTCTGTGAGAAATGATAAAACCCAGAAGTTTTCCTGAGGGGCCCCGAATACGCACTTTAATGGATTCAACTTCATTTCGTAAGTGCGCAAATTTTCGAAAGTTTCTCATAGATCTTCAAGGAGCGTATATTTTTCCTTGGAAACTACGGCAATGTCATCCACGTAAACATGGTCGTTTTTGCCTATTTGACTATGCAAACATCTTTGCATGCAACGCTGGTAAGTTGCACCAGCGTTCTTCAGACCGAAAGGCATGGTTTTGTAGTAATATGTTCCATACGGGGTTATGAAGGAAGTTTTTATTTGGTCTTCCTCCTTCATACATATTTGATGGTACCCGGAATAAGCATCCAAAAAGCATAAAAGCTCAGAGCCAGCAGTGGCATCTATTATTTGATCGATTCGCGGTAACGCGAACCTATCTTTTGGACACAATTTGTTCAAGCCGGTGTAATCTATACACATCCTAAGAACAATACTGTCTTCCTTCAGGACTAATACTGGGTTCGCAGACCAATCAGTATGAATAACTTCCCGGATAAAATCAGTTGCTAAGAGCCGGATAATTTCTTTGCCTATAGCCTTCTGTCTTCTTCCATCGAAACGACGGATACCTTGTTTGACGTGTTTTGATCCCGGAATTACTTTGAGTTGGTGCTTAGCATGTTCCCTGGGCACACCTGGCATATCAGTAGGACACCAGGCAAAAATGTCCCAGTTCTCACGTAGGAACTTGATGAGCGTGTCTTCCTATTTGTCAGTCCTCCCAGTTCCCACAACGACAAACTTTGTCGGATCTTTGGGGTCTAGGATAACCTGTCTTGTATTCTCCAAGGCTTTGAAACTATCTGTCGGCTTCCGGCTTTTTTTAATGCCGTCATTTCTGTCGGTGATACTTCTTTAGCTATCTCCTTCAATTCTTCCTTCTGAATCACCTGTTCGGCGCAAAGAGGGTTTTCCTTTCTTTACTCCTCCCTTTGGCCCTGGCATCTTCAGCTTGTTATAGATATAACATGATCTTGCCATAAGCTTGGAGAAAGCCGGACATCCGAGTATTGCGTGACAAACACTCTCGAACGGCACTACCTCAAATGAGATTTTTTCCTGGCGGAAATGTTCTCTTTTTCCAAAGGTTACGTCTAGGGAAATTTCTCCTAGGGATTGTGCTTTTCTGCCAGAAACAATACCATGAAAACGTATGTTACTGTGATTGACCTGGGTTTCGGAAATGTGCAGTTGCTTCAATGTACTTAGGTACATGATGTTGATACTAGATCCTCCATCCATCAGCACTCTTTTGAGCCTGGGCTTTTGAACAATAGGGATTACGACCAAAGCATGCGTGCCAAGTTCTGGGATATTTCCGGGATGATCCGACCGATCCCAGGTAATTGGCGTATTTGAATACTTCAAGTACTTTGGTTTTGAAGGAATGACCGCGTTGATTTCTCGAAGTGTTCTTTTCGCCTGTTTTGCTGATGGAGTTACCAGGAAAGTTAAGTTACATTCTCCTTCAACTATCGGGAATTTTGGCTCGCCTTTCCGCTGCTTTTCTTGGATTTTGTCATCAGTGTCTGATTCACTTTCTTCTTTTTCATCTTCTGGCTTTTGCTTGTTGAACTTCCGTTTGGAATTCTTTCCTTTGTTCTCGGATCCTACAGTGCCTTTCATGTGCTTATTAAGCCGACACTACGCATTTGTATGGGTAGGTTTCCCAAATTGCGAATGGTGGACACAGTTTTCTGACTTAATCTTTTCCCACTCTTCCTTTGAGTAGGAGATAGGTTCTGTGTTTCTTCCCTTCCATTTGCCGCCATTATCCTTTCTGAAGGTTAGGTTGACTTGTTTGGGTTTTGGCTGCGCTTGTGGAGTAGTTTTCTTTTCAGAACGAGACGTCTTTTTGGCTTAAACCAAAGCATAAATTTTTCCACCTCTTGCTCTGATATTATCTTCGGCCGATGCGTGCTCATTGGCGGTGGTAAGCATAGATCCGAGATCTTTATGCTCTTTTGAACCAACCATGAATGGTACGAGGCCGGGTTTTAGACCGTTGATGAAAGCATGCATTGCTTGTACAACACTTACTCAAGAGCAACTATTCTTCATTGATGTCCATCTTGATATAAAGTCGACATACGACTCGTCTTCAAATTGGACGCGGCGATTTAGCTGGTTGATGCTCTTAGGGCGTTTGTACGCACCCCGAAAGTGCTGAGCAAAAAATCTAGCCATATCATCCAAGCTATCAACAGTTCTTGACGGAAGCCTGTTGATCCTATCTCTGGCTCCATCCAACAACATTAGGGGGAGGGTTTTATTGCCTCTAGGTTTGTCCCTTTGTTTATTTGAATGGCAATATAATAATCTGAAAGCCATGTATCCAGGTTTATACTTTCGGTATACTTTTGATAAGCTGGACCAACTTTGGCAAAGTCAGAATGTAGAGTTATCCTTCGGATCCTGTCAGTGAAGCACTTAGGTCCAAAGTATAGATCGTCTCTTTCCGCCTTATCGACGTGAGCGGAATATCTGCCAGCTGAATGGACAGAAGGGGATCTGCTCCTTTCTGGCCCATTGTTGCACGAGTGCGCTTTTCCGGGATTATCCCTATTTCGTATGTTGTCGTTTCCTTTGGAATAAGGTGGAGTTCTACTCCTTGGCCTTTCTTTGTTCCTAGGAGAAGTACAGGATCTCTCACGCATGTGAGGATTGTCATTCTTCTAGCTTTATGAGCCGGGCGTTTCGAAGGCGGCATCATTTTTTCCGTCTTTCTGGTTCTGTTCCTCCCGTTCTTTGTGATCCTGGGGATTATTTCCACCTTTCGGCAAATGGGATCCTGTTCTGGACGCTGCATCCTTATTATCGAGAATTTTCTTGTCCTTCTTGGGATCTCCCTTCTTTTCCTTAGAATCGCCTGAATCTCCAGGTTCGCCAGGTCCAAGTGCTCGAGCGGGACATGTGGCAGTTTTGCATAGGGCCGAGTCATCATGCAACTTCCCTGATCTTGCATGTCCTCGCTTTTGTTGTTGTAATGCTTTTCCTAGAAAAGCATACACTCACTAAAGTTTTTCGTCATTGGAGTACAGATCGTTATTAAGCATGGCGAAGGTGGCCTCCGCATTTTCAGCTGCGGCTTTGTATATGTGTTCGCCCTTGGCATTGGTGTCGTTTACCTGCCTTTGCCAAGAAGGGTTTTCGAACCTCTTTCTTGCTGGCAGTTCATCCGATTTTGTAATTCCGGGTAGCCGTGTAAGTTTTATGCCAGATCTATTCCTTCTTCGCATTCCTCTATATCTTCCTGCTGCAACTTAATGTCAGCCTGGGTTTTCATGAGGTTTTCCCGAGTATGGAATAGATGTTGCTGCTGCCGCTATAGAGCCTGTCTCGTGGCTTCCAGCACTTCAGGGGGTTCGTCTCGTCCCACTAGGGTTTAAATTAGATCAATTTCTTCATGTTCCGACATTTGTGGAACATGGATTTCTTTCTTTTTCTTCTCCGCAGGTGTGATTCCGCTTCCTCGTCCTACTTCCAGGTTTCGGTTGGCAATATCTGCCAACTTTTTCTTCTGGTGTTTATACTGGAGTTTCTTGGAAGTCTTCTTTTTCTTCTTGGAGGAAGGAGGTTTTTTACCCGGTTTTTCCTCTGTCAATTCTTTGACATCTGGGAAAGTTGGGCTAGTTTCTCCCTCCTCTCTTTCCTCATCTGGCGGAGGTGTTTTGGGGTCTTCGTCATCTTCAGCATCCTAGTTTCCAGTCGGTTTTGCCATACGTACTTCATGGAAGGACCCCTGCATAGACTTGACTTTTCTCTCGAAAGCGTCTTCATCTTCATCTTCGGAATCTATGTCTTCTGATCCGGGTTCCGACTCCAATCTTGCTTCTATAGCAGCTAACACAGAGTCGGCTTCCGAATTTGTCGTGTCACTGACGGGTGTCGGATCTTCCACTTGTTTTGTGGGTTTATTGTTTTATGCTTCTTTCACGGGAACAATTTCTTCCGTGTTGTCCTTGATCTCAGACTGCACCATGCCTATAAAGTGAGATCTGATTGCATGCGTCTCCGGAGAGGTAGCGAATTCAGCACAATTTTGGCGATTTGAGCAGAATCCAGTATCGTAGTTTTCCTCAATTGGGTATAGGGCGGGTGGGATAAATTTTCTTCCACCACAGAATCCCATTGCCTCTGCTGTTAATCTGATAAAAATATTTGCAGATCCAACACAGGCACTTACCAGGTGATTCCTTGCTAGCATGTATGATCCGTTGTCGAGGAAGCGCCCCACGTCGTCGTCGAATTCCAAGCTACCGACAGTTATCGTGCTGCCGATTCCGTCGAGTATTCCTGATCGAAACGTAACTCTTGACGCCGTTGGCCCCGCGGTGGGCGCCAACTATCGAGACATCGTAGTAAGGATCATAGACGGGGGTACCATGAGCCTACGGTAGAGACGTGGGGGATGTGGTAATACGACAAACGAGAACACCAGGTTTTACCCAGGTTCGGTACGACGCAACTAGGCGGCGTTCCTACTCCCGCAATCTCACTAAATTAGGGCTGAAGCCTGAAGTATATAAAGTACAATGTGAGTAGGGTTTCGCTAACTCGGCGAAGATCAACTTCTCGGCGAGTTGGCTTCTAGCTAATTGTCTGGTCTTTCTTCTCTCTCATCTTGCTTTATATAGATAGCCGGGTTAAGGCTTACAGAAAGGAAACCTAGAAGACTACGGAAAGTATCTAACTTGGAAAGTAAGGAATCCGTCTTCTCCTCCAAGCCGCACCACTTTGGGCCGTGATCCGGGTTCTTCTAGAATCCGGCTTCCTGCGCATCAGTTTACTGGGCCGCCCAATGGATCGTGATCCATTACCAACATGCCACCCTGGTAATCCGGCTCTTTAGGCCAATGCCGGACATACCCCTAATCGGTATATATCCGACAATGGTGTTCTCTATCCCTTTTGTCACCATGTTTAGATCTTGTGAGCTCCCTAACATGATCAAGATCACCGTTATATAATTGCTATATATTGTGTCTGCTAGGTCTGATGAAAGATTGAAATTATGATTACTTTTTTCATGTCTTATTGATTTTCTTTGCTTATATCTTTAGAGAGTTTCAATATTGTCTTGCAATGCTCTTCGGTGTGTATGATTTCCTTGGCCACGTTATTATATGCACCTCCAATAGAGGGTTTATATGCTATATAGTGGGTTCATGCCTCCTTTTCATATGCGCTCGAGTGACAGAAACGTGTAAGCTGGAGGATATGATGTTGCCACTAGGGAGAAAACAACGGTGTTCTTGTCTATGGATGTGAATTATTGCTTACATTTCGTATTGTTCTTATTGCATTTGTGTGTTGCACACAAGCAATCACTTTATTGCTGCAACTTAATACCAGTGAGATTTGATGGATTTCTTTCTCAAGGTGGACTCTTAGAAATAGATGATGTCGGATGACGATCTGTTTACTTTTACGTAATGCCTACAATGTTAGAACCCGTTAACTATATTTTTTCATAATAGTATTTTCATACGCTCATGATTTGCTAGTTGCTCAGGTGTAATTTGTTTACCAAGCATGTTTATTGTTCTTAGGATAGACACCACTAGTGAAATTATGGCCCTGGTCCTATTTTTCTCATCGATTACAACCTTGTTTACTTGCTTTCATCATCATTTGCTACTTTCCCGTTTTTATTTAATATTCTTCAACCATTCGATACAATTAATTCTCTATTTTTCAGCAAGACGGGAAGATTGACAACCTTCTCAGAAAGTTGGGAGCAAGAGAGGGTTTAAGTTTTTGTGCATGTCCACGCTTGGTCAACATCGATAAATGACACCATTGATACAAGAAACCTACTGAGAGACTTCAATTTCCTACGGGTTCGATAATCATTGTTCCTTAACTGGGTGAAATTTGTTGCTACATCATAGTTTCCTCTTGGGGTTTCCCAACGGCGTGCTCCCACTCACAAGCAGTCCTCAAGCAATTCAGATGATAAACTGAACACGATAAAGAAAAGTTTGACGAACACTTTTCTTCGTACGGTGTACATAGGTCTATTCTATGATCAGTATTTAACAAGTGCATGGTAACGGCTATAAAGATAATAAAACTTATGAATCCATCCTAACACATGAAAAGTGCACAAATAACTAAGAGTAAATAATATGAAATTAAAACATCAACTATGTTGCAATGATCATAATTGAATATGGTAAGATTACACTTGGGCATATTCGGGCCGGGCTGCAAAATTCCGGTGCTGAAAACTCAGGCCCGAGCCTGTTAAAGCCCGTCCCGGCCACAGATAAAATTTTGTTTTCTACATGCCCGTGCCCTGCCCGACCGCACAATCAGGCCCGACCCAAGATTTTCGGGCCGGGCCGGGCTGCTCATGCCCATGTATGGGTACGATGGTATCTCGCTTGCCCTTAAATGTGGAGCAAAACATAAATGTCAGGACACCTCCAAAGATTAAGTGGTGACTAGACATAACAATTTCAGGAGAAATAATACCATAAACATGCTTCAATTCAATATTATTTTGGGACAATGCAAATAATACTCAGAATGACAACTATGCTCTCCTAATCGGTGCATTTTCAACTTATCAAGAATGGGACCAACATGAGGCCTCCCAGCGATTTTTTCTTGCGCAAGTAAGCGTTTTTTGCCACTTTCCACACATGCACTCCCTACTCGCTGCAAATGACAGATGGGGTCGCCCTGACGTGGATACGCGTGCCCCGCACGTCTCACTGTAGCTTTCGCGCTCCCCAATCCGTGTGAGGCTGCGACTGTGCGCTCATAGGAGGTCGACCTCCAACTATATATACCGATCAAACACGCAAATCTAGAGGTATGCCGCTAAACACATAATTTGTTTTTACAATCCTCTACACATATAATTGATCAATTTTCTTTGAGCACGTGTATACACAACTTTCAAGCCTGGTAAGTGGTATCCGATCCGCAATAGTTCTCTGTTCAAGCCAAGTAGAAGTGCTCGCAGAAAATTCAATAATTTTCATCCATATATATTCTGTATATAATTTTGATGGTAAAATTTAAAGTTATGCCGGTTAAGGCTGTAAACTTATGATTTGTTCAATATTTTAAACTCGACAAGTACCAGAGATTATATGCGGAAAGAAAATTTACAGTCGTTTTCCAAAACATTGAATTTTTTTTGACTCCAACTGCAACGACGCCCCCCCCCCCACCCCCCCCCCCCACACACACACCTAAATCCTGGCTCCGCCCTGCAAGTGGGTGCTCTTAGGCACATGGAGATTGATCGCTTAAAGTAGTCTCTTGTTCTTTCGATTAGGCCGGTTACCATCCCTGTGGATGATGAGATGAGGCGAATTCCACATTTGATGATCAGATTGTATCTCACCTGTTGGGAAACGTAATGGAGGTGGGTTTAGATGAGGCTGGTCTAATGTATGTATATGATTTGAAAGCAATCAGTAGTAAGTATAAATCAACTTCTTCAAAAAAGAACCCAAAGCCGCATATCCATTTTTTCCCAATGAATGACAAGTTTATTATTGGTAGAGGTCTTTGTGAATAGGCCAAACATTTACATACTACTGATTGTATTTAGGATCATAAACTGGATTTTATGGAAATTTTGGAAATAGGCGGCCGGGGTTTGCAGCAAAGTGTTCTCAACCGCCTTTCGCCTCGTGGTAGATTGGGAATAATTTTACTTGCCATTAAATGAGACTCTTTTGATGTGTTGGCATGTTCGGGGGGAGGGGTTGAGCTTCATATTAACTTAGACCTCCAAAATACGGATGATAATTTCATTCAGAATTTGGCTATTGTGTATGGAGCCACCCAAGAAGAACATAAAACTAGGTTTCTGCGTGAATTTATTAATCTAGCTAATGGCAGCCCACACCCTATTCTTATAGGTGGGGATTTCAACATGCTAAGATTTCGTCATGAGAAAAAAAGGAGGTTCGATGAACATTGGCCTTGTTTATTCAGTATTGTGATAAAACTGTTTGGATTTGAGAAAGGTTTCAATGGCAGGACCATAATTTACTTGGATGAACATTCTTCCTGAGCCGACATATGAAAATTTGGACCGTGCTCTTATGAATAATAAATGAGGGTCAAATTATCGTATGGTGTCTATAAGGGAACTCGCTCGTATTGGGGTATTATCGGATCATGCATGCCTCATTTATCTTGACAACAGGTTCAGTTAAACCACACAGGAAACGACAATTCATGTCCGAACTTGGATGTCTAAACTGTAATGGCTTTTGTGATATGGTTATAGAGTTTTCGGCGCGTGTTGGTGATACTCTAATTAAGAGGTGTAATAAAAAATTTCCAACGTGCGGAAACACCCTGGTGGTTGGGCGCGCCACACAGCTGGCATTCTCAAAAAAGGAAATCTCTTCGTTCATCCATTATTGATGACTTTCAAGAGATAGCGGAAGCACATACGTTTTATGTGCAAGAGACTGAACTCAAAAGTCGATGAAAATGCTCATATTTCACGCTTTCTATGTGAAGAGGAGCTCAAGTGGTATAAAAGATCAAAGGCTTGGTCTATTCTTGAGGGATATTCGAATACGAAGATACTTCCATAATGTGGCGAATGGCTTTATTCATTCTCTTCATCAAGATGAGAGTTTGATTGAGGGTCTCAAGAAAATTAAAACATATATAAAGAGATATTATAATGGCTTCTCTCCTGGCGAGCCCTACACAACTGATATCACCCAGGTTTCAGACGAGGAATGTTTTTTCTTCCTAACCTTTTTTCAAGGAGGATGTTAATAAAGTTGTATTCCAGATGGAACTAATATGGCGCCTGATCTGGATATATTGGCAGTCATGATTGTGCATGCAAAACTAAATGATGGTATTGAAAGATTAGTTCTGAACATTGTGGATTGGGGACTACCTACTTTTCGATGTGAGGACGATACAATCCTCTTTATGGAGCATGATATCGAAAAAGCTAAAACCTGAAATTAATAATGTCAGTGTTCGAGCAACATTTGGGTCTAAACATAAACTTCCATAAGAGTGGTTTGTTTTGTTTTGGCACGGCTTGGGATATGGTTGCACAGTATGCAAACTCTTTGGTTGCGAGCAAGGTCAAATTTCCTATCCGGTATCTTGGAATTCTGATTCTCTATCGGGGACATTCAAACGCCAAATGGCAACACATCGAGGATCGTTTGCAAGCACGTTTAAGAAGATGTAATTGAAAATTTTATCTATAGGTGTATTAGTCATGATTAACTCACTACTAATTAATATGGTACCGTACATCATTTATTTCTTTCAGTTGCACAAGGAAGTGTTACATAGACTAGAATTTTCCAGTCAAGATTTTTTTGGCAAGGGGATAGCGAAAAAAGAGGCATCGACCGACTCGATAGGATGTGGTAATGATCAAAGAGATCCTAGTGTTATTAACCTTTAGGTTAAAAACACGACTCACCTAGGCAAATGGTTGTTTAACCCTTCTTACCGAAAATAGGGTCTGGCAAACGATTCTAAAAAAAAACATTGGCCAAAATACGTTGTCACGGGTGTAAGTGAAACCTGGTGATTTCCATTTTTTGGCGGGTCTCATGTTGACAAAGAAACATTTATTTCGCTTCGAATCATTTTTCATTAAATATGGATCAGAGATAAGATTCTGTGAGAACAAGTGGATGGAAAATACCATACTCCGGAAACATTATCCAACTCTATATAATATCGTACGTCACAATGGGGACAACATTGTTTTGGTGTTGGAAACTTCTCTGCCTAATGTGATATTCAAACGAGATTTAACTGGCTGTGGGCTAGCAGCATGGAACGTGCTTTTGCAGTGCTTAACAATGGTTCAACTATCACAAGGGGCCGATGTATTTCGTTCGAACCTGCATGAGAATGAAAAGTTATTGGTATGATCCATGTATAGGGCAATGCTTTATCTAGATGTCCAAGTCAGTAACAATACAAAATTCCGGAAAATGAAGAGACCGTCAAACAATTATAAAATTTTGATGGTATCTTCGCAAAGGAGTAATCCCGATAAAAGACAACCTTGTAAAACGTAAATGGAAAGGGAGGCAAACAATGTGTATTTTGTCATCAGGATGAGACAATAAAATACTTGTTAGTCCAATGCTTGTTTATGCGTTCTACATGGTCTGTAATCCAAGTGGTCTCAAACATGTATCCCCACGCAGTGTTTCTAATATTTTTGATAAGTGGATATGTGGTATTGAACACAAGCTTAGAGTTCATCTTACGTGGGAGCACTTGCCGTAATATGATCGCTATGCTGTGTAGAAAGGACAAAAAATTTAATGATAAAAATTCTCTCTTGTGCAGGCCATTTATCGTCGTACACACCTAAATTTGTTTATGGTCGTCGCTACAATCCTCTGAATTTCACGACCTATTACAATGGTGTCCACTCGATTGGAAGATATGTGAGGATTTTTTTAATCTCACATGGCTCTTCGGATCGGACCACTCCATAGGTATTTTCTATTCTCCTTACATCCTTATTATTTTTTTGGTTGGACAACTTTGGATGTGTCCATCATTATCATGCAGAGGTCGGGTGTAGTACTACTTTTGTATCTTATGAATGTTATGAGTAATAAAATGACATTTATCAAAAACGCACTTATTTATATCATACAAAAGGACAATCAGGTGTGTTACGACATGTAAAACAATTATCCTATGAAAATCGTAGGATTAAAATTTTAAGAATTTCTGTTAGAAGATTTTTTAAAATGGTGAGCGAGAAGTTTACGTATTTTTTGTAATGTGCCGTTTATCCAATACATTATAACAGATTTTTTTAATTGCACGTTAGATTAGTGGCGTCGGTAAGTTTTGATGATTAAATCAGAAGGAAAAAAAATGTTTCTCTTTGATATAACTTTGCATTTTCAGAATGAAGATTATATATAGATATGTAGTTACTACTTGATGTTCTCTAACTTCAGTGAAATACGAGCAGATCTAAGAAAATAAAACCATTCAAAATACTTGGATGTGGAATAAAAGAGAGAACATAGTTTGATAATCGCTCCGATCCGAAATATTTGTCGGGAGTACAACTAGGGTTTGTACTTCGTACGTTCATTTTTCGCGTCAAATTTTCTGGATCAGAGGGAGTAGCATCAGGAGGTCATCACTTCTACATTCAGTATATCTGAATTTCATAAATGATAAGAAGATCTACTGATAAGAAATTAAGAATATATCAGAACCAAAAACTCCCACATGATCCCAATAATAAACTTATTGATAGGAGGTATGCACCAACAGAAAGAGTTTGAGGTGATGCAGCTATAACGTACCGGTGAAACGGGAACAATGGATTACCTCCTAATGCATTGCTGACATCCGCTTGCTGCCCCTCATAGGCACGCTATCATTGGAGGATGGTCCAACGGGTGCCCTCTTGTGCCACCATTCCATGCAGGTCTCCACCTGTGCCGTCGCAACAGAGGCATGGGGACAAGAGATGCTGCAGAGCCCAATGGTGAGGGGTACCACAAGGAACTTTCCGTTCACGGGGCTACCAGCAAAGTCCTCCCAAATCACATTCTAAGCAACGAACGGAGCCGAGGACAACGAAGTCGCAGCATGAACGGATCGACAAGTCTCAGACCTAGCAAAGCCTACGCGCCCCCACAGTTGCAAGCATAATGAATTGACACTACACATCATATACCTACCGCATCCGGATCCCACATGTCACACACACACAATGCATTCCTCCAGAGAGACGGCCCCACCAACGACTCGTAGAAAGCCAAAAGCCTGAAACCCATGTCAAACGACCCCAAAAAGAAAAACTCTCCACATAATTTGAAAGAACGAAATCTGCTACTTAACAAACCTGTAACAAAATCACTCAACAAATGCCCTGGATAGACACAATACTACAAATACAAACAAAATCGTACATACGTAATCCAAAGAAGACAAAAAAAAGCCCGAAAATCATGGAAATCATCCAATGAACATGAGGACAAAATACAAATACCAAACATACTGAACACCTCGGCAAGGAGACACACAAACAGGCATCATGCAAACCAAGTCAGCTACTACATGAGCAATCTTCATAGGAAAACAAATCAGACGCAATGCAACAAGAGGACACTCGGATAAGCTCTCAAATAGAACACAAAATTCAGCAACATCTAGCTAAATCAACCATACAGAAAAACAAAACACAAGTTATACAGCAGGCAACACACTAACTAACCAACTGGACAACATCACATAGTATGACGAAAACTTATTTTGTTTCCTTTTTGTTCAAATTTATTATGTTTCCGTTTTTTCTGTTTTTTATGTGTTCCTTTTCGGTTTATATTTTAAAATTTTATTTTTATTTAATTTTATTTTTGTTCAAATTTATTTTTGCTCAAATTTAGATTTTGTTTGATTTTTCTTTTGTGCTGAGAACTCGAATGGGTAAGCCCACTGGCTTACATAATGGTACGGAGGTAGTACTTGTGTAAGATAAGAAAATTGACCAATCTTCGAACGAAGGCACTACAGCAAACAACAATATTCCATGGCATCACTCCATATAAGAACATTAACAATATATACAATGTTCACATAATAGATTACAAAAAAAAAGAAGCAAACCCAATATAAAACATACCCCGCCGATCCTAATTTAGTTTCTATAATCCCTTATTTAGGCATTCTTATTCTATAACCCCTTAAATGAATTTCCCTAAAAAGTAGGGGATGATCAATGAATTTATCTAACCATGAACTAAAGAACTCCTAGATGAAAACATAACATAAAAGTGGGAACAACTTTTTGCTTTGGATCTATTTATACTTTTCAAGTATATTGGCAATTCTAAAAAAAAACTGCTCATACCACGATTTTTTTTTTTTTGATAATGGGCTTTATTACTTAAAAGGTTTAAGCATTACACCCGGCTTCTGCATAACAAGATGCACACGGCCGACAGTACGAAAAGAAAAATACAATGTCCACAGGAAGCAACATGCCAATTACAATCAAATGAATCAGCTGTCGCCTAAGGTGCAGCAATCCGTAGATCAAGCGGCCACCCATGTGGGATAAAAATATCCTTCGCCACTTTTTCCAGCCGTACACATGCCTCCGTAAAAAGGCCTTGATACTCCGCCCGCTGTAATATGCACCACGAACGGAGAGTACCTGTGCAACGGAATAGAACCTGCAAACGAGAGAAATTTTTATCATTAAAAATCTCATACCACGATTATAGTGTAACCACGGACTTTTTGTACTACATATTTGCACTTGGTTAAGCCATTTTACACACCACCCTTCCCGGATCGGAGAGAGTACAAATATTCATTTAGTTGCAATTACAATAATACTAAGCATATTACAGTACTAGTACTAGTAGTAGTAATACTAATAATCATAACAATTATGCCGAAAACAGATGCTTCAGCACCAAGAACGCCGAGACGCCGTTGACAGCATAGATAATTGCCTTCACTTGCACATCAGCTATCTTGGAATTCTCATTGATCATCACCTTTAAATCACTACACACACAAAAAGACCATTCAATTAGCCTTAAACTGAAACGGAATAACAGCAATGAACATATTCCTGATCAAATAATGCAATAGAGAGGAAGCCACTTACTTGTGACGTTTTTCCAGGCTTCCCGCGAGACGCAATGATACCACTAACACCTCTCTCCTCATTAAATGAGTGCCATGTCATCCTTTTTGCATGGATTAATGCAATAGAGTGCCATGTCATTAGTTCCTCATTAGTTTCCTGTCCGGCTCTTAGTCCATCTCTAGTTCTCTACTTTCACTAAAAAAAAAGAACTCCATCTCCGACTCAATGTGCGTTTCTCTTTTTTCTTTCTCACTTTTTTTTTAACAAGACGCTACTATCGATCGATCCGGTCACGCCCGGACTTCATCCGATAAAAAAAAAAGCCTGAGGCCACCAAAGAAAAGCTTTATGTCCAAATCAAATCTGAATCGTCCCCTGCTTAGCTACAGACTCCTAATCATAAACCTACTTGCTACATTTAGTCTGAATAGTCGGCCCCGATTACTAAGCATATTACAGCATCTCCAGCTTTTCGCCCCCACATGACCATTTTTCGGTGCAAAATAGCGTCTCCTGGAGGCTATCCGACACTAGTCTCGCCCTGGGGGCAACGGTTCCCAGCCGTGCCCCCAAGCAACACGGCGAGATTTGACCAAATTTGACAACTGCAACTAAAGTTTGACCAAACTTAGGCGAAATTCTAGACGATTTCATTAAAGGTGGCCAAATATAGGCGATTTTTATATGATAGACGCAATTTTAAAAAACGCTAATTCATGCCGAGGGTCTTGTACATCTTGGTGTAGTCGCCATCGTCGTCATCGGAGTCGCTCGGCTCGGCCTTCGGGGCGCTGCTGGTGCTCTGCCCTGGGTCGCCGACGAACATCGACGGGGAAGGGTAGGCGTCATCGTCGTCGTCGCTGACGGAGAGGACGATGACATCGCCAGCGGGTCTTAGGAGCTCGTCGTTCGCTGATGACGAGGGTCTGGCTCCAAGTCCGGCGACGCGGCGGCGCTTCCTCTGGCTCCGCCTTGACATTGTGTAGAATAGAATTACAATGTACTATATATATCTAATTGTAGTGTATAGCATTTAAGAGTCTTGGTACTTGAGATGTTTTACTCAAAGTGCTATCATTTTACGGCTTTTTATGCATGAGTGATATGTAACTGCATTTGGAATTTATTGGATTTTATTTGGATCTTTGCTTGACTAGATCTGTACATGAAGATGTAATTTGATGTGCAAATGCATGTTGCAAACACTGAGTTCTTTCTTGATGTTACTGGTCTAGAGGGTATAGGATTAGTATGAGAGCGGCCTGAACTATCAGCTGATTAAAACAACCACCAAGGCTCTGGAAGACCAGAAAGTCAAGAAGGAAGAAGTCAATGAAGACAGTGATGGGAATGGACCACATTCCACATCTTGTTTGGAGTTGGTGACATATTTCATCAACACATGGAGATCTACCACAAGTGATGCGAAAAAAATCACATGAGTAGCTATATCCGAGAAGGAAATATGTAGAAGATCGGTAAGTCAACTTATAGAGTCACCCCATAGAAGTTGAAACCCAAAGATATAGAAGGACCATAGGAAGTCACCAGTGGAATAGGTTATAGTAACCTATAGGAAAAATTTAAAACTCGAGAAAATTCGAAGAGATTTTTACTAATTAGATGAGTCTAAGTTAATGTACACTACGTTGTACAAGTTTCCTTGAGCAGTCTTTCTCTTGAGACCATTAGATTGAACCACATGGAATCCTAACCATAGACAATATCCAGTGTACCGGAAGAATCTTATTGGTTATTCATCACCCGGTGGATGTACCAAATGCGCTTCGAAAAGTTGTGAGAGGTAGGAAACCATACCTATTCATCGAAGAATGAAACTTGGTATCCACTATATGGTGGAAATGCCACGTGTTTTTCCTAAGACCATTAGGAAGGTATGGTAACAAAACAGAGTTGTCATAACAACAGACATAGTATTAGATCATCATGCAAGACAGTGGAAGGTGAACAATCAAGATAAGAGGCTTGTCGAAGCTCTGGCTCCGCAAATCCCTCAGGTGACCCTATCGGGTTTCGACTAGGAGATGTCATAGGCGCTGGTGAAATCGTCGGCTTGACAGGGAGGCGAGATTTACCCAGGTTCGGGGCCCTCGAAGAGGTAAAACCCTTACTCCTGCCTTCTGCTGATCTGTATTGGATGATTAGATCGATTACAGGGTGCTCGAATCGAGAGTAGATCTCGAGTTTCAAGGCTTTTGTGGTCGTGCGGTAATACTTGGTCCTCTCCTTGGGGGGCTCTCCTAGCCTTATATAGATGGCCAGGTCTCAAGTCCCACCCGGAGAGGATTCGAACCCTAGTTTAGGTCGGTTACAATTTTCCTAACTTAACCCGCAAGTTTGGTGCGGGTGGGCTTCTGGTAGGCCTTCTGGAGTCTTCCAAAGGCGCCTCTTCTTGGGCCTTGACATTGGGCCTGAGAGGAGGTGTCCTTACCCGCAGGATCCAAGATCTATGCCTTCGTCAGTAGCCCCCGAGCGTGTGCTCGATTGGGATTTATTTCCAGTCGGGTAGACGGTCAGACCTTTTTTTTGATCTCCTCCTGGAAGTTCAGCTCGACAGTTGTTGTCCACGAAGGGTGTGTTCCCTGTTTCGCGAATTAAAATACTCGAGTATCGAGCAGCATAGGTGCCAGTTTTTGCGGCTATATTAGCAGAAGGATGTGGCGCAGTAGCTTGGCTCTCCCGAGATATCAGGGCCAATTAATTGCGACTAGGGCAAAAACACTCCTGGCCTACACAGATTCGAGACCTCCGACTCGAACCCGATGAGGTGATCGTCACGACTGGGCCGTTGTGGACTTATCGAGTCGAACTTAACCTAAGAGGGTACCCGGCGCGTCCGCTAGGATTTTTCTTCGTGTTGTTGACACGGAACTATGCCGGAGGACGCAGCTTTCGAGTGCGATTCCAGGCCCAAAAGAAAGATCTTTTTGGGTCTTACCTTCATATTCGAAGAATATGGCATCCGGATGTGCCTAGTCGGCTGTACAATCCAGGTTCTTGTGATGTATAATTATCACGCATAAGGTAGGTTCCTTCTACCCGATTAGATTGGTATGAGTTCCGTACGAAAAAGTTTCGTGTAGGAAATGTTAGTTCCGTATGAAAGAGTTTTCATGTTTTGGAAAATTGTGCCCGTACGAAAGAGTTTTCGTGTATAAGGTATGTTTCTCTTGTTCGAAGAGGCTTTGATCCATGAATTTTTTCATGGGAAAATTGTGTTTTATCCGAAGGAATTGATATTCGTGCGAAGATAATTTCGCGTTTGAACTTCCATTCGAAAAAGATTTCCCTTTTGAATGACGAACGCCATGACGTCAAGGCGTGATCCTATTCTCCCGATGGGACGTGACGGAGTGGCAGCAGAAGTTGGCCCACCTTGTCAGCTTTTTGACCGGGAAACGAGACGTCGTTCCCGGTTTTTACGCAAAACGTGCAGTAAATGCGCACGATCTTCTGTTAAGATCGTGGCACGAAACAGCACTGGGCCGCCGCTTCGTTTCATCTGCACGCGTGGCGGCCGCGATGGATGCCACGTAGCGCATCGTACGGCTGACATCGTTTCACCCTGTGTATATATACAGGTGTTAGCGCTGCGGTAAAACTTTCTCTGCTCTCTATCTTCATCTTCCACCTCGCGCTCGTCTTCGTCTTCCTTGCGCTCGAGCTCTCGCTGTGAACAATGGCCGGCGGAAAGAAACGTGGCGCTGGAACTTCCGCGTCTGGCGAGCCTTCTGCGCCACTCGCCCCTCGCGCCGGCGACTGGCGCACCCCCAACACCACTGCTAAGAGCATCAAGGAGATGCAGCGGGAGGGTCTGCTGCCGGCGGAGGCGGAGAAGCGCGTCCGTCTTGGGAAGAGGGAAGAGGTACCAAACCCTCACTCGAACGAGCGCGTGGTCTTTGTGGACCACGTGACTCGAGGCCTCTCCTTCCCTCTTCATCCTTTCTTCATCGGGCTGCTGTGTGCCTACGGCATACAGCTCCACGACCTTCCCCCGAACGCGGTGCAGCACATCTCGTGCTTCATCGCGCTTTGCGAATGCTATCTTGGCATTCGCCTGCACTGGGCGCTCTGGAAGGCGCTGTTCAAGATCCGGATCTTCCGCGAGAAATCGCGGGTGGAGTCCGAGCCTGGTGAGCCACTTCGCACGGGTGGCTTCGGGATCCAGGCGCGCCAGGAGAATGCATACTTCAACATGCACTTCATCGACTCCGCCCAAGGCTGGCGGAAGAAGTGGTTCTACGTCGCCGACAACAGCTCGAGCGGGCTTGTAGAGTTCCACCCATTCGCAGTTCTGGCGAGGCGCAAGTCTTGGAGCCACAAGATGTCAGCCGAAGAAATCCAGACAGTCACACCTCTACTCGAAAGAGTAGCTGCTCTTCGAGACCAAACCTCGGGAGTAGTGCTCAATGGGCTCCATCTGGCGAGCCTCTTCTTGAAGCGCAGGATCCAGCCTTTGCAGCAGAGGCCTTCCACTATGTGGGAGTATCAAGGTGCAGAAGATCCCAGCCGAGTGAGCCGCGAAGAACTTTCGAACGTGGAATTCGAGAAGAAGATCGCGGCCATCACTCGACTGAAGGTTGGGGAGCAATTCCCCGATTGCTCAGTCGAGGCTTATTCTGCTTCAAACCTTCCTCCAGCTGCGGTTAGTTTCCTGTCTTTAACTTACTTCCATCTTCAGAATTTCGTAGTCGATAAGATCTTTGCCGTCTTCTTATCTTTGTAGAGCCTAGCTGTAGCAAATTGCTACCCGCCCGTTGTTGGTGAAGATGCCTCGTGTCTTCAGTCGAGCCACCAGGACGGCGCGGTTGACACCAGCGTGGCCAACGCCTCCTCGAGTTCTGAGCATGATTCCTCAGATGATGTTGAAGACTCGAATGGCGTCCCACTAAAGCGCCGTCGGGTGAACGAAGACGAAGTCACCTCCAAAGACAAGTCTTTGGAGGCGTCACCTGGCCAAGCTCCAATTTCCGCGACTCCGCTTCGATCTCTTCCTCCTCTGGCTCCGTTCGCAACCGCCTGGAATGCGGATGACTTGGATGAAGACGACGAGGATGACGAGTAGGACTTTTCCATACTTTAATTCGATCAATCTCTATTTGTCAACGCTGACGTTTTTTTTTTCCTTCACTGCAGTCTGCAGGCGATCAGCCCGCGTAGGTTTGCCGCCGCTGTTCCTCCCGAAAAGAGGAATAAGGCAAAGGACGCGGGTGAGACCCCTACTGCGGGTACCGTCCAGAACTCTCCTAGGGCAGCGCCTGATGCTGCGACTGTGGAGCGGGAGGTCCCCAGCTCTGCTGTTAGAACTTCGGTCTCGAAGGAGGCGACGGACAGCTCTGCGGATCCCCTCTCCCGCGCCTCTGGACAGGTAAACTTCTATCTCTTTGGCTTTCACAAACAAATTTTATCGGGTGCACGACAGTGCTCCCGATGGGAGTAGCCCCCGAGGCTGTAGTCGATTGTAAATAATCGGGTACAGGCTCAAAACCTCCTTCTTCTCTTCTTCTTTATTTTGTCTTCTTCGGGTGCACGACAGTGCTCCCGATGGGAGTAGCCCCCGAGGCTGTAGTCGATTGTAAATAATCGGGTACGGGCTCAAGTCTTAATTACTCTAACTCTTCTATCTTCGTGCCTCCGCAGTCGCTCGTCGATTCCCTTGCGGCGATCGGTCGCCGCGTCGTTCTGGCCGAGACAGATTGCGAGTCGCTTCGATCAGAAGTTAACCGACTCAAATCTGAGAGCGACCTTCTTAAAGGTAAATTCCATTATCTTCTTGGCTTCAGTGTATCATCCATTCTTGATTTCTGATTAATATCCCCTTTGCAGCTCGAGCCGAATTCGCAGAGTCTGAAAAGACCAAACTTTCAGAGCAGGTAACTGCTCGGGAAGCTGAACTGGCGACTACCCGACAAGAGCTGGAAGCTTCTCGCAAGCAATCGGAGGAACTTAGTACGAAGCTTGCGGAGGCGCGGAAGGCCGTGAAGGACTTGGAGGAGGCCGGCAGTAAGGCTGACAACGACACTGTCGCGTTCCTTCGTCCCCTCGCCAAACGCTTTGCGGGTAAGTGTCTTGGGTTTTTGAACTTTTCATTCTGCTGATTTTTGCTAAGCATTATTTTCTTTGTCTGTAGATCTTCTGAGTGTTCCTCTGGAGATTCCTGGGATTCAGCGGGTGGACGTGCTGACCGACACTCTCGCGCAGCTCAGGAGGCATTCTGAGGGAATATTTTCCCTGATTAATGATGCTTCCAAAGCGTTGGCGCGAGTGCATGGCCGTCTTGTTGCCAGCGATACTCCTGCGCCTGCGCTGAGCGAGTTGTTGAAGGTCTTCTCGGAAAGCGACCTCCTGGAAGCCTTTGCGGTTGCTCAATCGGAAGCTGGCGCAAAGACTGCGATTCAGTTCGCTCTGGCGAACGGAGTTGATGGTCTGGAGGAGGCCTATTCGTCCATGCCGGTCGACCCTTCCACGGGCAAGAAGGTACGGCTATCTCGTTTTTCTGAGCAAGCCACTGTTCTTGCTCGGAAATTATCTGAGATGTTTGCTCGGAAGAAGGGAGGGTCGACCGCTGCTAGTGGCAGCACCAACGCGGCTTCGTAGGCTCTTTTTCTTTTGTTTCTGTTGCTTGGATGTAATGAATTTTGGGATGTATTCCCGTACCTTTGCTGGTCTTTTAATCGAAGCATTTTGCATTTAGAATTTATCCTTGTCGTCTATACTTTGCCTCCCGATGGGAGTAGCCCCCGAGCGATTAGTCAGATGTGCGACTGGAAACAACTCGAGTAGGGCGTCTCACTTCTTTCCTTGTACTTCTTCCAGGCGATTGCGTCTGCCGCTGAACCTTCGAGTGGACGTGGTAATCCAGTAAGTCCACTTGTGGCTGCCGTTGGCACTTTTGCTGGCCTTCGTGATAAGGTTCAGGAGGGTGAGCGTAGGCTGAAAGCGCTGCGCGGAGTAGCTGACGTGGCAATATCCAAGCAGAAATTGGCGGCTGAGCGCGAGCAATTTCTAATTGGTGAACTGTCTTCGATTGCAAAGGAGTTACTATGTGAGTAGTGTAGCCCCCATGCTATTTCCTCCTCTGTGTTTCTTAGCTTACTAAGTGCGTTTGCTTCTTAGTTGTGAAACCAGATGACAGGGAAGAAAAGCAGTGGGTGGAAAACCACATTCATCAAGAAGCTAACAGCACAAAGCCTCATGCGAGTAATGTCTGGTCTGATCGCAATCGAGGTTTTGTGATGGCTACCTTGAAGTTTCGAGTCCGCCAGGCGAAAATTCTCGTGAGTTCTTTCCACGAGGTCCTGGTTGCGGTGAATGCTGCTTTTTATCCACTTGAGAGGGGCCCCGAAGACTGGAGTTATCTTCTCAGGTTATTCGGACGAGAAGGAGAGGTTCGCGCGTGCGTTCACAACCAGATGACGTGCGGCGCGGTTGTTGCTCTCTCGTTTGTCCGAATATGGCATCCTGAGATAGACTTGAACTCCGTAGCTCGGCGTCCAGATTATGCAATCGAAGATATTGCGCCGTACTATGATGCTGTTCGTCCTGCAGCCGAGAAGATTATCCGAATGACCTCTGAAGAGGTGGATAGGGTCTTAGCGACTAAGAATGCTCAGCGTTTCGACTGACTTTATCGGATGTGAATATCCTGTAAGTTTATCTGTAGTTTGTAAAAACTGTAGTAAGGTGTGCAACCTTGTACTCGATAATTCTTTTCTGTGATGCTTAGTTTTAGGTGTAGCCCCCGTGTATTTTATGGGGTGTGTACCTGTAACCTTTTAGCATGTAGTAAACTTGAAAGCTGTCGAGTAAATATGATGAGGGAATCATGTCTTTATTGCTATGACTGAGAAGTCATGTGTTCGAGCTACAAGATTGGCTAGTATAGCCTTATTGTTGCAAAATAAATAAACCTAGGGGTAGAATTTGCGCAGTTGCGCGATATTCCATGGATTGGAATAGATGCCTCCAGTCTCTGGATTCTTCAGTCGATAGGCTCCTCCTGGGATCACTTCGTGTACGATGAAGGGTCCTTCCCAAGGTGGTTCGAGCTTGTGTCCTTCTTTTTGCTTCAGCCGCAACACCAAGTCGCCAACCACGAATGATCTGTGGCGTATGCGGCGACTGTGATAATTGCGTAGTGATTGTTGGTAGACTGCAGATCTTGCGAGTGCAATGTCCCGAATTTCGTCGAGTGCATCCATATCTTCTGCAAGTGCTTTGTTGGAGGTTTCTTCGCTGTAGGCTACAACTCGTGGGGCGCTGAATCGAACCTCTTCGGGGAGGACGGCTTCTGCCCCGTATACCATGAAAAATGGTGTGTATTGCGTTGATCGATTGGGGGTTGTGCGGAGGCTCCAAAGTACGGAGGGTAACTCCTCTGCCCAATGTCCTGCAGCGGGATGTAGCCGATCGAGCAATCTTTTTTTGATGCCAGCCGAAACTAAGCCGTTGGATCTTTCGACTTGGCCGTTTGTTTGCGGATGGGCGACCGAAGCAAACTTCAGATTGATTCCTTTCTCCTCGCAGAACTGTTGTGTCTCCTTTGCAGTGAAGTTCGTACCATTGTCTGTAATGATGTCGTGTGGTACCCCGAATCTGCATACTATGGAGTCGAGGAACTTGATTGCGCATTGGGCGCTAGCCGAGGTTACTGGCATAGCTTCGATCCATTTGGTAAATTTTTCGACTGCAACCAGCAAATGTGTGTATCCTCCTGGAGTGGATTTGCGCAGTGGGCCAACCATGTCGAGCCCCCATTGTGCAAAGGGCCAGGCGATGGGTATCATGTGCAACTCTGTGGCGGGCGCGTGCGGCTTGGGTGAGAATCGCTGGCAAGCGGCACATCTATCGACCAGGTTTTTTGCATCGTTGGCTGCTGTTAGCCAGTAGAATCCTGCTCGAAAGGCTTTTCCCAGTATTGCTCTCCAGCTAGCATGATGTCCGCAATCACCCTGGTGTATATCCCGGAGTAACTCTTTGCCGTCTTCGGGTGCGATGCACCGCTGAAGGATGCCCGAGATGCTTTGCTTGTATAACTCTCCGTTGATTACCCGAAAGGATTTGCTACGCCTGATTAGCTGTCGAGCCTCGCGTGGATCGGCCGGGAGCTGTTTATTGAGCAGGTAGTCGAGATATTTCTGCGTCCAGACTGGCTCGACCAGAAAGACCTGTCGTGATATATTATGAATAAGCTCGATAAGCGCGACCTGCGGGCTGACCTCTGTTTCTGGCGCTGCCGGTGTTTCTGCAGCTTTCTTCAATTTGACCGATCGCTTGACCATCCGTTCGAAGTATATTCCTGGCGGTATGGGTGTATTCGTGGAACCCATGTTTGCCAGTCTATCCGCCTCTTCGTTGCTGGATCTTGCAATATGCTTCAACTCGCATCCTTTGAAGCTTCCTTCGAGTAGATTATACATGTCGCGGTACGCGATCATGTTTTCAGCAATGGCATCGCATTCTTTCATTGTTTGTTGCACTATGAGGTTGGAATCGCCATAAATCATCAACCGGGTAGCTCCACAAGCAATCGCCATCTTCATCCCGTGCAACAGTGCTTCATATTCTGCGTCGTTGTTCGATGCTGGATCATCTGGTGGAAAGTCTAGTCGCAGGACGTATTGCAGTTTGTCTCCACGAGGTGAGATGAGAACGATTCCAGCTCCTGCCCCTTCGTTTCTTTTGGACCCGTCAAAGTACATGATCCAATTGCTTGTATACTCGGGTGGCCCGGGTGTTTGTAGCTCTGTCCATTCGCTGATGAATTCCACGAGAACTTGGGATTTGACCGCATTGCGTCCTGCATAGGTGATATCCCAAGCGCCCAACTCGATGCTCCACTTTGCTATTCTTCCGGATGCCATAGGGTTGTTCATGATTGTCCCGAGTGACGCATCATTAACCACTGTAATGGCGTGTTCCTGGAAGTAATGTTTGAGTTTTCGGGCTGTGAGGACAACTCCATACGCAAGCTTCTGGTAATGAGGATATCGCTGCTTGCATGGCGAGAGCACTTCGCTGATGTAATATATTGGGCGCTGGACTCCGTATGCCTTGCCATCTTCAGGTCGTTCGACTACGATTGCAGTGCTGATGACCTGGTTTGTGGCGGCTAAATAGAGAAGAAGTGGCTCCCTTTCTTGTGGTGTTGCGAGAATGCGCCTGCTTTGCAGCGACCGTTTCAAGTCTGCGAATGCTTGTTTGGCTTCGGGGGTCCATTCGAATTTGTCCGTCTTCTTCAGTAGCTTGTAGAAGGGTAACGCCTGCTCTCCCAATCGTGCGATGAACCTGCTTAGGGCGGCCAATCGCCCTGCGAGCTGCTGGACTCCGCGTAGATTGGTAGGCTCCTTCATGGTGAGGATGGCTTGTATTTTCTCCGGATTGGCCTCAATGCCTCTGGCGGACACCAGGTATCCTAGGAGTTTTCCTGCGGGTACGCCGAAAACGCATTTTGTCGGATTGAGCTTGATCCGATATGCATTAAGGGCGTCGAATGTTTCTTTAATATCTTCGAGGAGTGTGTCCTCTACTCGAGTTTTGATGACGATGTCGTCGACATATACTTGTACGTTCTTGCCAATGAGATTGGCAAGGCATCTCTGCATGCAACGTTGATATGTTGCGCCTGCGTTCTTCAGCCCGAAGGGCATTGTCGTGTAGCAGTATACACCGTGTGGTGTGATGAATGCCGTCTTCTCTTCGTCTTCCTTTTTCATTCGGATCTGGTTGTATCCCGAGTAGGCGTCCAGGAAGGAGAGACGTTGGCAACCTGCTGTGGAATCCACGATCTGGTCGATTCGTGGTAGAGGAAAGTTGTCCTTGGGGCAGTGCTTGTTCAGTGACGTGTAGTCGATGCACACCCGAAGGATATCCGTGTTCTTCTTAGGGACCAGCACCGGATTTGCTAACCAGGTGGATATCTTGATCTCCCTAATGAAATTTGCGGCTAGCAGCCTATTTACTTCTTCTCCTAGCGCCTTTTGCTTGGGTTCTGAAAATCGTCGAGTCGTCTGTTTGATGGGCTTGGCGTTAGGAAAGACTTCGAGTGAGTGCTCGGCAAACTCCCTGGGTATACCTGGCATATCTGAGGGCTGCCAGGCGAAAATCTCCCAGTACTCACGGAGGAGTTTGACGAGCGCGCTTTCCTATGCTGGCGAGAGGGTTGTGGAAACCATCGCGGTTTTGGCGGAATCCGTCGGGTGCACTTGGTGCTTGCGAGTGTCGCTGTTGGCGCTGAATTCTAGTTCAGGCGCGTTTTTCTTCGTGAGGGGCATGACGGAGTGGTCCGTGGTTTTTGCCAGCTCTTGTAGTTCTTCTTGCATCCCGAAAGATTTCACGATCTCATTAAATTCTATGTCGCACTTGTTCGATTTCTGGAAGTCTCCGTCAATGGTGATCACACCGTATTCGCCGGGTAGCTTGAGCTTCAAGTATGCGTAATGTGGTACGGCCATGAATCTGGCGAACGCTGTTCGACCAAGAATGGCGTGGTACTGTGAGGGCCAATCGACGACTTCAAAGTCCAGGAATTCTCTTCTGTAGTTGCGTGGGGAGCCCAGTACAACTTCAAGGTTGATTGTTCCGAGTGGACGTATGGCCTTGCCTGGAACTATCCCGTGAAAGGATGTTTCTGATTCCGTTAGGCCGTCCAGGTTTTTGTTCATTCGACGGAGTGTATCCGCGTAGATGATGTTGATTCCGCTGCCACCGTCCATGAATACGCGGGCCAGGTCATAGTTGCCAATTTGAGCTTGAATGATAAGGGCGGCGTGTCCTGGTCGATAGACTCGTGGTGGGTGGTCTTCTTTTGAGAACGTGATTGGCTGCTCGGCCATCTTCAGGTACTCGGGCTTCGTTGGTGGCGTCTGCACTGCCATGCATATTTGTCTCGAGTTAGTTTTTTGAGCTCTGCGAGAGGGGCATACCTTCTGTATCATCCCGAGGAGTTGTCCGTGCGGAGTCGGGTATGTATTTGCTCCCGTGTTTTGTTGTTGTGGTGCTGGCAATGCGGCGAGTGCCATGTTTGGGTTGGCTGGTGGAGGTGGTGGCGGTGGTAGCTGGAATTGTTGTCCGCCTCCTGGTAGCGGTGGATAGTTTTGGGTGGAAGCGAATCTTTTCTTGGCGAGCGCGTCCGAGATTTCGATGAACTTTCGGCAATCCTTGAGAAGGTGTGTTGCCTTAGTCTTGCCCGTGCGCTTGTCTGTGAACAGATGTAGCGAGCAGTACGCATCGAGGTCTTCCTCGGGTGATTTTTCTTCTACCTTTGGCCTCCATTCGCGACTTCCACGACGACCGGAGTCGCGACTTCGCGTGAATTCTGCTGCCACTAGTTCTTCTCTATCCTCGTGGTCGTAATATTTTCTACTCTTTCTTCGCCCATGACGGTCTTCGTCGTGTGTGGGCGATGATGTTCTTTCATTACGTACCGCGTCTTCTCCATTGGCCCATTTTTCGGCTATGACCATGAGCTCCCCTATGGTTTTGGGCGCAGCTCTGCCGAGTTCTTCTCGAAACGCGGTTCTTCTTGCTCCTTTGGCGAAGGCCTCAATCGCCACTTCTTCAGAGATTGTGCCTGCGGTGTTCCTGAGTGTGTTCCACCGCTGGATGTATTCTCGCGTGGATTCGCCACTTTTCTGTTTGCAAGCTCGTAGTTCTTCGATTGTAGCTGGCCTTTTGTAGGTCGACTGGAAGTTTTTGCAGAAATCGCGATGCAGGTCGTCCCACGATGCGTAGCAAGATCGTGGTCTCCTCTCCAGCCAGCTGCGGGCCGCTCCGGCTAGGTGCAAATTGAGGTATTGCATGGCCGTGTTCTTGTTACCACGTTGGCATTTTACTGCCGTGAGGTAGTCGCTTAACCACTGGGAGGGCTCGAGTGAGCCATCGTATTTTGTCACCTCCGAGCTGAGCTTGAATCTCTTGGGTAGAGGTGCTTCGCGAATACTGCGAGCAAAGCAAAGTGCTCCACAGGTTTCATCGTCCGAAGACCCGGATGAGGAGCGTTCGCGATATCGTGAAGCCCTTGCTTTATCCACCTTCTTCTGGGCGAGATCGGATCGCGCGTCGTACCCGGACCGGTCGCGGTCGCTATCTTTTCTTGGTTCTTTACTTCGTTTTCTCGAGCGGCTGCTGTGGTGCCGCGAATCTTTGTCTCTCGGGCTGTCGTCGCTGCTGCTTCGACTGTCGCCGCGGCGTCGAGCCTCTTTTCCTCGGCCGCGACGCGGCGATTTATCCTTTCTCGGAGAGGAGCTCGTGTGCCTGCGGGGCGTGTCCTTGTCTTTGTCCTTCTCCTGGCGCGCCTTCTCCAGTTGTTCCTTGCGATCGTGGGAGGCGAGTTTCGCGGCTGCCAGCCCTAGACCCTTGCGGATATGCTTGTATTGTTCCACCCGAGGATCGCTGTCCGTCGGTTGGTTCATCTGCATGTAGGTTGCCGCGGCTAGAATTGCGGCGGCTGGAGTTTGCGGGTAGACGTTGCCATCGTCGTCAACCCTCATGAAAGAAGACGTGGTGGACCTGTTGGTCCCAGCCATAGATTCGTGGTCCCTCGTCGACGTTGTGGGTCCTTTTCCCCCGGGTCGGGTACCGACCGAAGGTGCAAGGGACATCTCGGCTCGACGTAGGCTTGATTCATCCGCCGCTCTCCTGCGACGGGCTAGATCTGCTCGGGCATCCTTGATGTTTGAGGCCGCTCTCACTAGGTGATAGTGGTAGGCGGTTAGGTCTTCCTGTGTGGCACCTGCTGCGGGTGGCTGACTCTTTCGCATGGATTCCTTGGCTCTTTTCCAGGCTTCCCGCGAGACGCCGATTAGATCGCGCTCGGTTGCGCTATATTCAGTTTCCGAGGGCTGCTCCGATCCTGCCATGCAGACTTGGGCCAGTCGTGGCCCGTGTGTCTTAGGCGCAGATCGGGAGGCTCTTCGCACCCGAGAGGGTTCCTCTGTCGAGAGTGCGTGGTAGTCGATCGTGTTGAAGCGGATGGACTCGCCGCTTTTCTCCATAGGGAAACGTGAGTTGACGGCTCCAGATTCGGGTTCAGATTCATCCGAGAAGTGGAGGATTCCGTCTCTGTTCGCCATGAAGTTGAAACTTCCGAACGTCAGGGTGACGCTCTTCTCCAGATCCTCGAATACCGGGCGTGATTCCGGCGAATGAGGCGTGACTATGACGGATCCGATCCGTACAGGATTGTTCGGAGCCGTAGTCGATGGTTTCCAACGGGAGTTGGATGTCGATGAAGCCGAAGATGCCGGTGATCCAGCGCCCGCGATCCCCACGGTCGGCGCCAATTGTCGAAGCTCTGGCTCCGCAAATCCCTCAGGTGACCCTATCGGGTTTCGACTAGGAGATGTCATAGGCGCTGGTGAAATCGTCGGCTTCACAGGGAGGCGAGATTTACCCAGGTTCGGGGCCCTCGAAGAGGTAAAACCCTTACTCCTGCCTTCTGCTGATCTGTATTGGATGATTAGATCGATTACAGGGTGCTCGAATCGAGAGTAGATCTCGAGTTTCAAGGCTTTTGTGGTCGTGCGGTAATACTTGGTCCTCTCCTTGGGGGGCTCTCCTAGCCTTATATAGATGGCCAGGTCTCAAGTCCCACCCGGAGAGGATTCGAACCCTAGTTTAGGTCGGTTACAATTTTCCTAACTTAACCCGCAAGTTTGGTGCGGGTGGGCTTCTGGTAGGCCTTCTGGAGTCTTCCAAAGGCGCCTCTTCTTGGGCCTTGACATTGGGCCTGAGAGGAGGTGTCCTTACCCGCAGGATCCAAGATCTATGCCTTCGTCAAGGCTAGACATGCCAAGGTCAACACAAGAAAATAGTTGTGAAGAATCAAAGGGCTACACAATTTCTCTCTACCTATCTTTACATGAGAGAGGTTGAACTTCTGGACGAAGTTCTTGTTAAGGGGGAGATACTGTAACATCTCAGTGTTTGGGAAGTTATAAGGATCAAAATATAATATGTGCATTTGCAAAGAATGCATCTAAAAATACGAGAGATTTTGGCGTGAAAGTTTAAACGAAGCAAAGTGACCAATGTTTCACTTGACATGATGAATTAGGTTTAGATTATCTGGTCAAGAGTATATTTGGAGTGATCTTTATAACAAGTATCTTAAGAAACCAAATCATTTGATAAGGCAAACCATAATTGGTGATGACCAACACAAACTCTCAACAACTCTAACCTCAAGTCTATAAGTGACTCGAGAGAATTCAACTAGGTATCTAGAACTCAAAGAGGGATGAGTATCCAAATCACATAACCGATGATCACACTTCCACAAGATAGTAATGCACAATTGAACCATTTCATCAGTAGAGATATTATGTTCTCTAAACATGAACTCTTTAAGTTATCAACCATTTACACAACATCTTTCTAAATTATCTAATAACTACTAAGTGAACCTTCACAAGTAAATAACAAAGGTTCAATAGAATACAAATGATACAAACCAGTATTAACTCAAATCCCACAAGTGGGAAATGACATAATAATTGTTATTAACATATTTATAGAATATGTACATATCTCATCAACCATAAATAAGTACCTAAAAGAAGAAATAGATCTTCCTAAACTATTGTTAAACCTTGATCATTACATATGATCTTCCCAAACCTCTATGTTTTCATTATGCATGACAAAGATTACAAAAGAAGAATATAAAATAACAACATGACACTCTGAGAAACCAACTAACAACTCTAACTTAAGTCATTAAACCCCAATAACCTTCAC